>CM075980.1:79313581-79474510 GCA_038087875.1 Malacoraja senta | reverse complement strand
ACCTATTTTCTATGTTTCTATGCTTGAGTATATGGCAATAAAACTCGATCAGTTGATTTTGAAGCATTCATGCATGGTGGAGGTATAATGTAGTCATAGAGTAATACAGTGTGAAAACAGGCCCTTCGGCCCAACTTGCCCACACCCGCCAACATGTCCCAGCTACACTACCTGCTTTTGGTCCATACCTCCAAACCTGTCCTATCCATGTATCAGTCTAACTTTTTCTTAAATGATGGGATGGTCCCTGCCTCAACTACCTCCTCTGGCAGCTTGTTCCATACACCCATCACCCTTTGTGTGGATAAAGTTACCCCTTAAAAAGTTACCTCTTAAAAATACTTCATACAAAAAACATTGAAATCATACTTCTACAATGCGCTAAAACATGATTTTAATACATCAAATTTCAAAAAGTTCCTACCCTGGGAGGGGGGACACCCTTCTTCCACACCCTCTCCCCACTCGGTTGCTCCACTCCCTCACCGGGTACCCCCAAGGCCAGTTATCAGTGATCGCTCAGCCTCCCCCCTTTCAAAATGCTCCAATCCAATTTAAAGCATATATATTGCATTCAAGTGTAAGTTAAAAGACTCGCTACAGTATGCACCATATTGCACAATTTCAAGCTGAAAATGCAAAAGTTCTGTACCAATGGGAGAGGGACACCTTCCTCCCCCCCCCTCCCCCCCCCCCCCAGCTATGCTCCCTCGGGCTTGGTCTCTTGCAATTTCTCACTCCCAACTCTCACCCAATGTTGGCAGCCCTGATTATACCCTTTACCCCTTTATACCCTTTAACCTGTATCTGTACACTGATTTGTAGCAATGTACAATCTTTTCATTGACTGGACAGCAGCAATAAGCTTTTCACTGTACCATGGTACACGTAACAGTAATAAACAAAACTAAACTATCCCTGGCCTCAAAGACACCATTAGTAATTTTGAAAGCAACACAATCATTAGATTGCTCATTGAGGGCCACACATTTAGTACAGCAGAGCTCCAGTTCCAATAATGATAGACAATAGACAATAGACAATAGACAATAGACAATAGGTGCAGGAGTAGGCCATTTGGCCCTTCGAGCCAGCACTGCCATTCAATGTGATCATGGCTGATCATCCCCAATCAGTACCCCATTCCTGCCTTCTCCCCATATCCCCTGACTCCGCTATCTTTAAGAGCCCTATCTAGTTCTCTCTTGAAAGCATCCAGAGAACCTGCCTCCACCGCCCTCTGAGGCAGAGAATTCCACAGACTCACAACTCTCTGTGAGAAAAAGTGTTTCCTCGTCTCCGTTCTAAATGGCTTACCCCTTATTCTTATACTGTGCCTCCTGGTTCTGGACTCCCCCAACATCAGAAACATGTTTCCTGCCTCTAGCGTGTCCAAACCCTTAACAATCTTATATGTTTCAATAAGATTCCCTCTCATCCTTCTAAACTCCAGAGTGTACAAGCCCAGCCGCTCCATTCTCTCAGCATATGACAGTCCCGCCATCCCGGGGAATTAACTTGTAAACTGATATCTGGTGCTGGCTCTTTGGCGCTCACACATTCTCCTGTGACTGCTGGATTATATCCAGGTGCTCCAGTTTCCTCCCTCAACCCAAACGTAAGCAGGTTTGGGCAGCACAGTGGCGCAGCGGTTGAGTTTGCTGCCTTACAGTGCCCGAGACCCGGGTTCGATCCTGACTACGGGTGCTGCCTGTACGGAGTTTGTACGTTCTCCCTGTGACGCAATGGGTTTCCTCCGAGTGCACCGGTTTCCTCCCACATTCGCGGGCTTGTAGGTTAATTGGCTTCTGTAAATTGATCCCTAGAGTGTAGGATAGAATTAGTGCACAGCGTGATTGTTGGTCGGTGCGGACTTGGTGGGCTGCAGGGCCTGTTTTCACGCTGTATCTGTAAACTAAACCAAACTAAAAAAGTTTGGGAGGTGAATTGCCCACTGTAAATTGCCCCCCTGGTTTGTAGGAGAGTGGTAGAATCTGCTGGGAATGCGGGGAGAATGAAAGGAAATTAACGTAGGGTCAGTAAATGGGTGCACGATAGTTGTCATGGACTCCGTGGGCCACAGTACCGGTTTCTGATGATGTACGACTCTTTGTGATCCAGGCCAAGGGTTGGGGTCTGCAACCAGATGAATTTCAGAGAAGGATTTTTTCATCTTTTGAAGATGAAATCAAAAACCAACCTCTAGATGCCACCTATTTCATTGCAGAATTTATTTTCATTCTTCGGGACCAGCAAGCCCAACACTTCTCATCCACCCTAATGGCCCTAGAGAAGCTGGTGGTAAAGTATTTGCGGCAGCAATCCTGTAGTCTTTCTGGTCAACATGCAACCACAGTACTGATGTGTTGGGATTTACAGGAATACACCCAGTGACAATGAGGAATAAGTGTGATTTACAGCTGCACATTATCTTGTCAACCTTATGTTTCTTAAACGTTGCGATATAACCTGCCTCAACCACATCCCACTGGTAGCTCGTACACCCACCTGTACCCACTTGTGTGAAATACCCCTCAGGTTGTTATTAAATGTTTCCCCCTCTCACCTTAAACATATGTCCTCTGGTTCTCGATTACACTACTCTGGGCAAGAGACACTATGCGTTTACCCGATCTATTCCTCTCATGATTTAGCACACCTCTATAAGATCACCCCTCATCCTCCTGCGCTCCAAGGAATAGAGTGTTAGCCTGCTCAACCTCTCCCTACACCTCAGGCCCTCGAGTCCTGGCAACATCCTCTAAAAGGTGCTTTCCACAACTGTTCCAAGCAGTAGAGGTAGACAGGGAACGTTGGGCAAGTTCTAACAGACGTGACATGTCTGAATTAAAGTAAGGCTTTCATCGCTGAACTCTGGGCCCCTCTGAGGTCATGCCTTCCCCCTCTCCAAAGGGCAGGTGCGCAATGTCACTGGCTGTTATGGTAAATGTCACGGTAGAATCATAGAAACATAGAAAATAGGTGCAGGAGGAGGCGATTTGGCCCTTCGAGCCAGCACCGCCATTTATTGTGATCATGGCTGATTATCCACAATTAGTAACCCGTGCCTGCCTTCTCCCCGTATCCCTTGATTCCTCTAGCCCTTAGAGCTCTATCTAACTTTCTTTTAAATCCATCCAGTGATTTGGCCTCCACTGCCCTCTGTGGCAGAGAATTCCACAAATTCGCAACTCTCTGGGTGAAAAAGTGTTAAATGGCCGCCCCTTTATTCTTAGACTGTGGTCCCTGGTTCTGGACTCCCTCAACATTAGGAACATTTTTCTGGCATCTCGCTTGTCCAGTCCTTTTATAATTGTATACGTTTCTCTAAGATCCCCTCTCATCCTAAATTCCAGTGGATACAAGCCCAGTCTTTCCAATCTTTCCTCCTATGACAGTCCCGCCATCCTGGGGATTAACCTGATGAACCTGGTGACACATCCTGCCTCAATAGCAAGGATGTCCTTCCTCAAATTAGGAGACCAAAACGGCACACAATACTCCAGGTGTGGTCTCACCCGGACCCTGTACAACTGCAGAAGGACCTCTTTACTCCTATACTCAAATCCTCTAGTTATGAAGGCCAACATGCCATTAGCTTGAAACTCAATGTGACCAGTTCCTCGCAGGGTGACTCATGCCATGCAGTAGTACGTGACATAAGGAATGTCACTGAAGCTCTCTATTCAGAGAGAGATCAAAATCTCATTCTCTACCCAGGACCAGCACGTATCATTTAACTAAGCTCGGAAGCAGAGAGTTTATGCACTACCTGTAAGACTAGCTATGAATGCATGATTCTTGCATTCTTTGATCCCACTGTGCCTGCAAGTGTGAGCTACGCAATAAGAATTTCACTGTGCAGTACATACATGACAATAAAGCACCAATAAACCATTAAACCTCTTTTCGTGAGGGGTCGGGAGGGTTTAAATATGGTCTCCTCAATGTTTTCATTGGTTTCTGTAAGTGGTAAAAATCCATTGATTCCCCATCCAGTCACATTAAAGCTGCTGAAATGAACTGATAGCAGCACAGTTAAATAGGAGCGGCAATTGGCCAACTGGCTTTAGTTCAGTTTAGAGATACAATGTGGACGTTGGCCCTTCGGCGCACCGAGCCCATGCCGGCCGGCGATCACCCCGTACACTCGTTCTATCCTACACACCAGGGGCAATTTACAGAAGGCAATTAACTTGCAAACCGGTATGTCCTTGGAGTGTGGGAGGAAACCCACGCAGGTCACGGGGAGAACGTACAAACTCCGCTACAGACAAGTATCCGTAGTCAGGGTCGAACCTGGGTCCCTGGTGCTGTGAGGCTGCAACTCTACCGCTGCGCCACCTTGGCCTTTGATGTATCCTATAGCATTCAACACAATCATGGTTAATCCTCCATCTCAGTAATATATGCCCACTTTCCCTCCGTGGATCTTCATGCCTTTGTGTCTAAAAATCTATCTAGTTCCTTCTGAGATATATTCTCCTACCTAACCTCCAATGCAAGAGAATTCCACAGGTTCACCAACTTCGGAGTGAAGGAATTCATTCCTTCTCTTAGTCCTAGATATCTCACCCAGTATCTTACCCCCTGATTGGGGTGGAAGATTGCAACCTTCACGTGGTCCGCCCTGTTTCAACGAATGCAATCTACCCGGCGTGCACAATCAAACAAGATCAAATAGAACAAGTTGTCCTACAACTTTAGGCTGTGTACGCCATACGCAAGAAGAAGAAGACCCCCTGATTGAAGAGCATATCTCTCCAGCTGACAAGAGTGACATTCTTAACATGTCCGGCTTGGATTTTCACGTTAAGTCAAGTCACATTTATTTATATAGCACATTTAAAAAACAACTCTCGTTGGCCAAAGTGCTTTACATTTGTTATAAGAATAGCACAACAAAACAAACTACATACATATATACATGTAGCCCTCACTCAGAGGACGTCAGGAAAGGCTTGGGAGTATAAATACATTTTTAGTCTTGACTTAAAAGAGTCGATGGAGGGGGCAGTTCTGATGGGAAAGGGGATGCTGTTCCACAGTCTAGAGGCTGCAACCGCAAAGGCTCGGTCGCCCCTGAGCTTATGCCTAGACCGTGGGATATTCAGCAACCCCAAGTCGGCCGATCTGAGGGGCCTGGAGGTGGAGTGGTGGGTGAGAAGACTTTTTATGTAGGTGGGGGCAAGCCCATTGAGGGCTTTGTAGACATGGAGGAGGATCTTGAAGTTTATACGGAACCGCACAGGGAACCAGTGGAGAGAGGCTTGATTTTGTATGTTTCAATGAAATACCCTTTCATTCGTCTAAACTCTGGCCCAGTAGACCTGATCGCCCCCTCGTATGATGTCCTTGCAATCCCAGGAGTCAGTCTGGTGAACTTTGTTGTCCTCCCACCACAGCAAATATATCCTTTCTTACATAAGGTTATTCCTAAGATTGGGGCCAAAAACATTTCAATTTTGTATCACATCTGTTTGGTGTCTTGAGTTGTTGAGGCAAGAGTCAAGAAAAATATAAACCTTAAAACAACAAACAAATTATTATTCTTCCTCCCCTGCCAAACATGTCTGCAAAAAAAGAACTAAAGCTTTGAAGGGCTCTCAACTAAAGGTTTACAATAGTGCAATCCTTCCAGAACGACTACTGATACAACTTAAGTGCGCTGTATGTTGGAATTGTTTTTCATAGTACATATGTCAGACTCTGAGAAAATATAATGATGACACTGAAAAACACACATGAGTGAATGGTTTTGCATTGCCTTGTTTGGATAGGTAGATATTTATTATTATTCATGGCACTCTGTAGTTTAGAGATACAACGCGGAAACAGGCCATTCGGGCCCACCTAGTTTGCACCGACCAGTGATCCACGCACACTAACACTATCCTACACACACTAGGGACAATTTACATTTATACCAAGCCAATTAACCTACAAACCTGTATGTCTTTGCAGTGTTGGAGGAAACCAAAGATCACAGAGAAAACACACGTGGTCTGAAGAAGGATCTCAACCCGAAACGCACCTATTTCTTTTTCACCAGCGATACTGCCTGACCTGCTGAGTTACTCTGGCTTTTTGTGTCTATCTTAATGTCTCAATGGACCTGCCTTTGAGATTTTTGTGAGCAAGTCCAGTATTTCTGCTGATACTTAATCTACACCTAGCAAGTCCGAGCAACTACAGTGTAGCTTGTACAAGTGCAGCACGTTGTACTGGAAGTAGGTTTGTGAGGCATCTGTGGTGTGGACAGAGCTTTGAGGCAGTTTCCAAGGCTGAGCAAGTCAAGGAGGTTTAGGGCATCAACATCATCCACTCATCCCAGACATACGATTCCCAGGGCAGATTTAAAACGCACACCCTCTTCCACCTCTTATTTTTTAAAGTGCATGAGGCTCCTCGAGGCTGTTCAGCTGCTTCATCAATGACGTACTTACCATCACAAGATCAGAAGTGGAGATCTTTACCGATGATGTCATACGCCATTCCACTCGCAAACCTTTGGCACATGAAGCAGTTCACGTCTGCACATAGGCTGGTAACTGCCAATTAACACTCGATGACCATGTTCAACAGGAGTCCAGCCATCTTTCCCCATTACATTCAAAGTGCATCACTTTCACTGGGTTTAGAGGGGTCAAACGCTGGCAGGTGAGACTAGAGTAGATGGGGCTTGTTGGTTGGCATGGGCAAGTTGGGCTGAAGGACCCGTTTCCATGCTCTATGGCCCTTTGAGCAATAACAATGGGGCTGCCAGTGATGCCCAGCTCCCGAAAAGTTAATAAATCACACAAAACATGTCCTAGCTTTTGGATGTCCCAAGAATGTTAGACTAGGTGTGTAAATGCAGCTCTTCCTTCTGTTAAAAAAACCACAAAGTGCTGGAGTAACTCAGTGGGTCAGGCAGCATCACTGGAGGTGAAGCTTTGGACAGGTTTGGAGGGATATGGACCAAGCGCAGGCAGGTGGGGCTAGTGTAGCTGGAACATGTTGGCCGGTGTGGGCAAGTTGGGCCGAAGGGCCCGTTTCCACGCTGTATCACTCTATGACGAACATGGATAGGTTTCAGGTCCATGTCCTCCAGAGATGCTGCCTGACCCGCTGAGTTACTCCAGCACTTTGTGTCCTTTTGTGCAAAACCAGCATCTGCACTTCCTTGTCTCAACATTCTTCCTTCTGCTTCTTTCATTACCATTACGTTAATTTGGCTGATTTGCGAAATGCAGTTTGGATGAATCAGAAAAGAGCCTTTCATGAACTGAGACAAGATCAAATCTCACAATATTTTCTATTTTCTATTGACTCTCTCGGCCTTCATTAAAACACAGACTGTTGTTGCAGGAAGAGGGGAGTGGGTGGAAGAATCTGGAACAAAGTTTTTAAAACCTGCTCAAAAACATATCCACAAAAAAAAATTTGTTCAACGCACCAAAAGAATTCAGCTGTACATCTGCATAAATAATTATTTACTTTTTAATTGATAATGTAAGTTAAGTAAGGCATAAAAAACAACTCTAATCAATATCATTTAGGAAAATGGGTTTTGGTTGGTAGTTGAGGCCTTACCTCTAAAATGAATGAATAAACCCCAGCATCTTGCTTTGAAATTGTTTCAGAAATAACCATCAATATTATATTAATCTGATCAAAGAGACACATGCTTATTATAAAGAATCATACCAACACACGACAGGAAAAATCTTCATACCTCACACAAAGTGGACCTTTGTTCTCTTGGAATCGTGGCTTCCCTTCTCTTTTTGAGAAATACACAAATGACTAAGCTCACATTTCGTACAATGAATTATAATGAATGTTTCTGACCATCAAGATAAGCAGCATTAAGCAATAATTAATACCTCAGCCAATAAACTGCAACAAAGCAACAAACAAGAATGTGATCACCCTGAGGTGCAGGCAGGAAAGTAATTACTTGCAAAAGAACCTGTATCTTTTTTTAAATTATTATTGACTCTGAGGTGCTGCCGAAAATAACTTAATAATATGCCGGTTTCGAAGGACAATGGCTGTAACAGGTGCTACAGTTTATGGGTGTGTCCCTTTAAGCAACAATACTATATTATGTTGAGTAAACACTGGGTGAATTCAGGAACTGATCAAGCAAGGGTTCTGATGCATTTTGTTTTCGGAAAACTTTTGAGCTCTTACAATCCATTGCTCATTTATTTCCCCCTTTTAATGCAATAATTCAGATCATGTCACATCTGAATTGAGAGTTTTGATTTTTTTCCTCTGCCACCGTGATGCAGCAGCTAGAGTTGCTGCCTCATCCCTCCGCCAAATCTGGGTTCAATCCCGACCTCCGGTGGTGCTGTCTGTGTGGTGTTTGCATGTTGTCCCTGTGCTCCATTTACCTCCAATTCCTCAAAGATAAAGCCTTCAATCTTTCCAATGGTGGAGAGAATGGAGAGAAGTGACCAGATTTTTTTTAAATCACTTGACTTGTTTATCTTTCGGACTTGCAGGGTGCAGAGCACCAGTTGCGATTACTGTGCTTGGGTACAATTTGCTTTAATTATTAATGAAAATAATGAATTATGATATGCTATATTAGTACCGAGTAACGAGCTGTGTGTGGGATGAGCCTCTGTACCATGCTGGTCATGATCTAGGCATCAGCCAGGTGTCTGGATACAGAGGCCTAGCACAATAGGCCCTAGATAAACGTAAGTGAGTTGAGACTGAAGCCAGTGACTCAAGGAAATAGAAGACAGACACAAAATGCTGGAGTACCCCAGCGGGACAGGCAGCATCTCTGCAGAGAAGGAATGGGTGACGTTTCGGGTCGAGGCCCTTCTTCATACCGATGTCAGGGGAGAGGGAGATACATAGATAAGGAAGTGGAGTGCGGAAATAGGACAAAGGGGATGGAGATCAAGGAAAATGTCGAATAAATCATTGCTAACAACACAGCAAACTGAGATAAACTGTAGTCGGAGACAGTAAGACTGTTCGGAGAACTGGGAAGGGGGAGGGATAGAAAGAGAGGGGAAGCAAGGGTTACTTGAAGTTAGAGAAGTCAATATTCAGCATTGAGCATCTACAATTCCTTCCTACACATTTTGTCTCTCTCCAGAGATGCTGCCTGTCCCGCTGAGTTACTCCAGCATTTTGTGTCTATCTTTGGTTTGAACCAGCATCTGCAGTTCCTTCCTACTCATGGAAATAGGATGGTCCAGTACAGTTCACCCCATATCTCACTGCCTTGCTTTCCCATGAAAGCTAAATTTAGCTCAATGTTGAATTTTTATTTAGTTATTATTTGAAATTACTGAGGAAGCGTTATTAGAAATCCAAAAATGTTGCTTTGCCCGTAAGACGCTATGGTATCCTTCACACGTTTTGGCTCAAGATTCAGTGCTTTCTTTGAAATCCTACTGGAGAATTGGTAAATTAAAGAGAAAGCATCACAATACTTCCTCATTCATGTAACAGAGTCTGTGCCAAAAACAGGATTATAATCAGGTCTCTATTTAAGAAAGTCCCTCAATCCCAGAAACATAGACATGATCCATCCATTGCTTAAAAAACACAGAGTTTAGTTTTAGTTTGGAGATACAGTGCGGAAACCGGCACTTCGACCCACCAGCGATCCCCCTCACACTGAAACTATCCTACACACACAAGGGACAATTTAACCAAGGCAATTAGCCTGCAAACCTGTATGTCTTTGGAAACCCGAGCTTCCGGAGAAAAACCATGCAGGTCATGAGGAGAACATGTAAACTCCATACAGACAGCACCCATCATTGGGATCCAACGTGAGTCTCTGGGGTTGTAAGGAAGCCACTCTATCACTGCACCACCACGCCTCTCAAGTGTTAGAGTAACTCAGCGGTTCAGGCAGCAGCTCTGAAGGACATGGACAGGCAACGTTTCGGGACGGGACCCTTCTATCCATCTTCTCCAGACATACTGAGTTACTCCAACACCTTGTGTATTTTTACTCAAGATTTCAGCATCTGCAGCTCCTTGTGTCTACATGCTTTGCACATTTGTGTCCAATCATTCAAGGAACCAGGTGACCCCCACGTACCATGAAAGCCAAAATCAGCTCTCTGAAAGACGTGGACAGGGAATCTAAGTTGATATTAAAATGTTACACTCCAACCTATACTCCAAGGGCGGCACGGTTGTCAGCACGGACCCGGTGGACCGAAGTGCAAGTTTCCGTGCTGTATCTCTAAATTAAGCAAATCTCCCGCATTCTGCAAATGGTGAGTTTAGTTTAGTTTAGTTTTAGTTTAGAGATAATGCGCGGAAACAGGCCCTTCGGCCCATCCGAGACCGCTCCGACCAGCGATCCCCGCACATTAACACTACCCTACACATACTCAGGACAATTTACAATTATACCAAGCAAATTAACCTACCAACCTGTACGTCTTTGGAGTGTTGGAGGAAACTGAAGATCTCGGAGAAAACCCCCGCAGGTCACGGGGAGATCGTACAAACTCCGTACAGGCAGCGCCCGTAGTCAGGCTCGAACCCGGGTCTCTGGCGCCGCAAGCGCTGTAAGGCAGCAACTCTACTGCTGCACCACCGTGCTGCCTGTGAGTTAGATGGTATTGCAGCACAAGAATATGTCGACAAATGTATTGACGTTACCAATCATATATGGGGCACAAGAGGCTGCAGATGCTGGAAACTTGGGCAAAAACGGACTGTCAAGGGCCTGTCCCACTAACGCGACTTTTCAGCGACTGTCTTCGACCTTCAAGCTCGAGGGCACTCGCCTGAAAAACCTCGAGCTGGATCGACCGTCAGCGATGAAACCGCGAGCTGGATCGACCGTCAACACACACACACACACACAAACACATCACAAAGGCGGGGGCTAGGGAAAGCGGGGGAGGTAAACCCGCGATGAACAGGAAGGTAAAAGACGACTGGCACAGTGTACGGTAAGTTCTTTAAAGAGCGCGAGGGGGGGGGGAGAAAAGGGGAGAGAGGGGGAAAGAATGGGAGAGAAGGGGAGAGAAGGGGGTAGAAAGGGAGAGAAGGTGGGGAGAAGGGGGGGGGGAGAAGGAGTGGAGACACTTTTAAGAAGCCAGACAACTTTTAATAACGTTTAGCAGGCATTTAACATTACTGGTCGGTTTTCCTTGGTTCTGAAAACTCCAATGAGCCAATTAAAATGCCCTGTCAGCAAAGGAGATTGCCTACGGCTACCTCAACTACCTAGCGACCCAACTCCACTGCACTACAAGTTCAAAAGAACCATGCCGACCAATTTTTAATCGCGGAAATTTTTTTCAGCATGCTTCCCTCGAGCATGAAGAAGAGTTACAGTGACCTCCTAGGACCTCCTGGGACCACGTGTCGACCATGCTGCGAGTTTGAGTCGAGCGCAAACTCTTCTAAACTCGCAAATTAGTTCGCCGCAGTGGGACAGGTCCTTCAGAGTATCTCAGCACGTCAAACTGCATCTCACAGAGATGCCCTGGGATTCAGCAATACGCAAAATGCCCAGATTGTTACAGGCACCAGAGGATTCCCCTTGACTGTTAGCAAAGGAAGAGTCCTGAGGTTTTACAGTGTGATTAGCTGTGTGTTGTGGCTTTAACACCATGCCAGCCTTGGTTTAAAAGCACCACAGAAACAGCTTATTTGGGAGTACTTTGATTCTTTATAGCAGTGATTACACAAGTTCATAAATTGTAGGAGCCGATTACGGCCATTCGGCCCATCGTCTCCTACGCCATTCAATCATGACTGATCTATCTTTCCCTCTCAACCCCATTCTCCTGCCTTCTCCCCATAACCCCTGACACCCGTACTACTCAAGAATCTGCAAATCTCAGCATTAAAAACATCCATTGACTTTGCCTCCACGGATTACACTCCAAAGGGTCTTCATGACCTATAATACATTTTGGAATATTCCGAGATCATGAAAGGTGCTAAATAAATTAAAGTTATTGGTTTGTTTTTCGTGTCACATATGCCACAGATTGGCATTATGGCAACTGAATCATCCTACCACAACCAGAGTGCAGTGCTGAACTACTATCTACCTCATTGGTGACCCTCGGACTATCCTTGATCGGACTTTGCTGGATTTACCTTGCACTAAACGTTATTCCCTTATCAGGTATCTATGCACTATAAATGGCTCGATTGTAATCATTTTGTCTTTCTGCTGACCTGTTATCATGCAACAAAAGCTTTTCACTGTACCTCGGTACATGTGACAATAAACTAAACTGAACTGGCAGGATATAGGATTGATGACATGCTCCCTGCGCCTCAGTCAGCATTAAGAGGAGGAAGGCAGGCACAAAATGCTGGAGTAACTCAGCGACTCAGGCAGCATCTCTGGAGAAAAAGGTCTAAAGAAGGGTCTCGACCCGAAACGTCACCTATTCCTTTTCTCCCGAGGTGGCCCACTGAGTTACACCAGCATTTTGTGTCTCTCTGCACTTCCTTCCTACACATTAAGAGGAGGAACTTGGGTCTGAGATATCAATTGTGAGGTTGTGGAATTTCATTCACTGGAGGCCTTTTGAGATGCATCAGCACTGACAGAAGGGGGGTATAAATGCACTGAAATTGTGCCTAAATGTGATAGTGTTGGGGAAGTGTCAGGGTCTGACAAGACAATGGAAGAATGTTTTGGATGGCTCTGGGGAAGGGAAATTGGAGTAGCTGGTAATTCACTTCAACTGCCAAGAGTGATCGATAGGTAGAATATCTCCAACCCTCAGTTTTGGAGAGGTGCCGAAACCTTCACGTAAATACAGTGGTGGGAATACTCAGAGACGTCAAAGACAATTTTAGTGTTTTAAGTTTAAATGTGTTATTTGGGAACGTGTTACTTTTCATATTCTATTATGTTAAAACTCCATTTTGAGCCTATACCCGACATGCGGAGAGAGGAATAACAGTGACAAACTTCATTTGACAAATACTTTGATTCGATTGAACTGCCTCCTCATTTGTAAGATTATGTGCAGACTATGAAATTATAATTAACACATGATAAGGAAGCATATTAGCCAACAACCGAGTGAGGTGGAGGACATTTGTCAATGGCCAATGCTCCCTAGAGGAGCAAAGGGCTTAAGAAGAAGAAGAAGAAAGAAGCATATTAGCCAATCAGCATGAAACGATACAATGGAGAGAACACAGTCGAGAGCTTATTTGGGAGCACTTGTCGAGAGTAACCCGGCAGTGGGGGCACCATGAGTGTACGTGGACCCGCGCTGCTGAGAGCGAAAAGGGCCGTCTGGAGAGAGGAGGGCTGTTGAGAGTGTGGCGGGATGTCAAGAGCGAGGGGGGCCGGCGAGAGGGAGGGGGGCCGGCGAGAGGGAGGGGGGCCGCTGAGAGCGAGGAGGGGGCCGTCAAAAACAAGGAAGGACCTTGAAAACCAGGAGGGCTGGCGAGAGAAATCTGACAGGGGGGGCACCAAGAATGTAGAGAGACCCGACGGGGGGGGGGGGGGCGCAGAGAACATAGGGGGACCAAGCAGGTGGGCCGCCGAGAATCTAGAGACTCCCGTCAGGGGGGGCCACCGAGTGCGGAGGAGGACCCAGTGGTGGGCCGCCAAGAATGAAAGGGGTCCCGCTGGGGGGTGGGGGGGGGGGGGGCAGAGGGGACGGAGCTCCTGCTACCACGTGCGGCGGCACGCCTGGTTTACCGTCGCAAGGAAATTTAGAGTTTCCGATAGACTTATAACTTTGTTAGCACCAGGAACGTGGTGACTCTTTGTGTACTATCGAGGTAAGGTCTGCTGTCTGATTTTACCCGATTGTATGCAAAACAAAGAATTTCACTGTGCCTAGGTACATGTGACAATAAAGTGCTGTTGAATCATTGATTACATATCATTGATAGTAGCCCAACAGCTGCATGAAAATAAGATATTAAAAAACACACAGTGTAAGGGACAGCACTTGCACTTAACTTAATATGTTGATAAAACCTGCAAATCTCCTGTGATGTTGCACATGACAATTTTGAGAATAAGATCACTTTTGAGAATATGATCACTTTTATTTACCTTGTATTTTAATTTTGCTGTTTCTGTCCATGTTTGTTTTGCTACATCTGTCCCAGGTTTATAACCATTCCACACTCATTGTTATCCATTCATTCATGTTGCTACTTTTTCTTCTTTGAATAACACAATCAAATTTTTTTTTAAAGTTTCATTTTTATTACTTTATCATAAAGTCATAAGTGATAGGAGTAGAATTAGGCCATTCGGCCCATCATGTCTACTCCGCCATTCAATCATGGCTGATCTATCTCTCCCTCCTCACTCCATTCTCCAGCCTTCTCCCCATAACCTCCGACACCCGCACTAATCAAAAATCTATCTATCTCTGTCTTAAATATATCCACTGACAGCTTCCACAGCCTTCTGTGGCAAATAATTCCACAGATTCACCACCCTCTGACTAAATACATTTCTCTTCATCTCCTTCCTAAAAGAACATCCTTTAATTTTGAGGCTATGACCTTTAGTCCTAGACTCTCACACTAGTGGAAACATCCTCTCCACATCCACGCTATCCAAGCCTTTCACTATTCGGTAAGTTTCAATGAGGTCCCGCCTCATTCTTCTAAACTCCAGCGAGTACAGGCCCAGTGCCGACAAACGCTCATCATAGCTTAACCTACTTATTCCTGAGATCATTCTTGTAAACCTCCTCTGGACCCTCTCCAGAGCCAGCACATCCTTCCTCAGATATGGTGCCCAAAATTGCTCACAATTATCCATAACCTGGTTCCCAATCATTATGTCTCCTGCCTTCCATGACCCTTCTAAAACCCCGTCCCACCAACCACTCCAAAAAGGCTATCAATCCTTCAACGGACACAAGCTACGAGGAGAGGAAGGATGTCATGTGGCAAAACACCAGGACCAGGATTTTGTAGAAGATTAGAGGACGGGTCTGTTGAAGTGAAGGCAAGAAAAAAACGGACTTAGCAGATGAGACAACTGCGTGTGCAATTGAGTGGGTGGAGGGCACAGGATGCGGCCAAGGCAAAATAATTCCCTCTATTCACCAGGAATGTATTAATGGTTTTGGCAGAGTTAACTAAGTAAATAACAATCAATGAAGTCACGTACTTTCAAGTGTAGCACCAATAACAACTTCTGGGAGAAATACACACAAGATTGGTCGTTCTACTCATAGTGTCATAGAGTGATACAGTGTGGAAACAGGCCCTTCGGCCCAACTTGCCTGCAATGTCCCAGCTACACTAGTCCCACCTGCCTGTGCTTGGTCCATATCCCTCCAAACCTGCCCTATCCATGTACCTGTCTAACTGTTTCTTGAACGATGGGATAGTCCCAGCCTCAACTACCTCCTCTGGCAGCTTGTTCCATACACCCACCACCCTTTCTATGAAAAAGTTATCCCTCAGATTCCTATTAAATCTTTTCCTCTTCACCTTGAACCCATGTCCTCTGGTCCTCAATTCCCCCACATGCATTCCCATTGCTGATGGAAGTGGTGTAAATCCAACAGAAGTAGAGAAACTAGACGGAAATGTCTCAATGGTCTTTATGAAGTCAACCAAACTTCTCCAGTGGTTTAGCCGAGGACAAATTAATATGAGAGAAATATTGGTTTGCTCTTTTGCTTTTCTCCCTTCACCACTTGTCCAATACTTTTATCACACTTGATAGGTAACGATTCGGTCTGAAACTTTACCTATTCACGGTCTCCAGAGATGCTGCCTGACTGGCTGAGTTACTCCAGCACTTTGTGCCTGCACAGAATTATAATACTCATCCACTATCTGTGCCAGAAGACAGCTGAGTATGGCGCCAAATCAGGTAAGATAAACACTTAACTTGTCTAGACCTCCAAGCTCGACTGAAAAGCAGTGAACACAAAATAAACAGACTCCCGGGTCAGGCTGTTCTAAAAAACCCCAAAATCTTTCATCCCAAGTGGAGGGAGGTGGCCTTAGTATAAATTGCTAACTCCCTCATCCCAGAACCACAAAACAAATACAAAAACTCGACACTCTTGAGAAAAACAGTCTTGTTTAGTTTAATTTAGGGATACACGCGGTAACAGGCCCTTCGGCCCACCGAGTGTGCGCCGACCAGCGATCCCCGAACACTTAGACAGTCCTACACACACCAGGGACAATTTACCAAAGGCACTTAACCTCCAAAACTGTATGTCTTTTGAGTTTGGGTGGAAACCGGAGCACCCGGGCAAAACCCACGCAGGTCACGGGTAGAATATACAAACAGACAGCACCCTTGGTCAGGATCGAACCTGGGTCTCTGGCGCGGTAAGGCAGAAACTCTACCCCTGCACCACCGTGCCAAGCTAATGCATTGCATTCCTCCCTTTTTTGTCCACAAAGAAACAAATCCCCTCTTAAAACATAATTTCCACAAACTGCCTGAATTCCACAGCCTAGGATTCCCTTCTCTATTTGTGGTCAGAAATAGTGCTTTAATTAACCATTTAAAATATCAACCTAATTATACACGAATGATTGCCTGGGCACATCTCCAGGGGTCGGGGATAAACGGCAGCTCCACGTCTGGGCACACAAGTACATTCAGTGAATTTTGTCAAATTCACTGCAGACCCTGTAGTGATGAACACATGAAGGCTTCCTCAATATACCTCCCCCCTCGACTCCGTCCATGGACCTCGACAGGATTTCCAGGTGAGGCAGAGGTTCACTTGCACCTCCTCCAACCTCATCTACTGCATCCGCTGTTCCAGGCGTGAACTCTTGTATATCGGCGAGACCAAGCGCAGGCTTGGCTATCGTTTTGCTGAACACCTCCGCTCACTCCGCCTAAATCTACCTGATCTCCCGGATGCTCAGCACTTTAACTCCCCCTCCCATTCCCACACTGACCTTTCTGTCATGGGTCTCCTCCATCGTCGAGTGAGACCCAGTTCAAATTGGGGGAAGAGCACCTCATATTTTGCTTGGGCAGCTTACAGCCCAGCGATATGAACATTGACTTGTCTAACTTCAAAGTAAGCCATGCTTTCCCTCTCTCTCTCCATCCCCTTCCCCTTTCCAGTTCTCCGACCAGTCTGACTGTCTCGGACTACATTTTATAAGTTTGCTTTGTTGTCACCTTCACCCAGCTCTGGATCTGGATCTGGATGTGGTACGCTGAAAAGTTCTAGATAGAGCATCCTCAACACTGGACAATTTTTAACAAACAATTTATCAAGCCAATTGATTAAGCCAATTAACCTACAAACCTGTACGTCTTTGGAGTGTGAGAGGAAACCGAAGATCTCAGAGAAAACCCACGCAGATCACGGGGAGAACGTACAAACTCCACACAGACAGCACCCGTAGTCGGGATCGAACCCGGGTCTCCGGCGCTGCATTTTGCTGTAAGGCAGCAAATCTACCGCTGCGCCACCATGATCTATTCTACATTTCCCTTTGCCCTGTTTTCACAACTTACACTTCCTTATCTATGTATCTCCCTCTCCCCTGACATCAGTCAGAAGCAGGGCCTTGACTCGAAACGTCACCAATTCCTTCTCTCCAGGGATGCTGCCTTCCCCGCTGAGCCAGCATTTTGTGTCTGTCTTCGCATTGGATATAATGTCTGAACTTTGCGTCACACCTTCTATTCCCAAGTTCTGTGCTCTAAGAATGGCACAATGTTCACTCTTGTCCAACACAACTGTGTATTCAATATAAAACATTGCTACGAAAAGCAGAACAGTACAGCACAGGAACGAGCTCTTCGGCCCAGTGTCCATGCTGAACATGCTCAATGCCCCGATCTTATCTGCCTCCACCAACATCCATGGCAGTGCATTCCAGATACCCACCACTCACTCTCTGTGCATAAAAAAACCTTCCCTGCACATCTCCTTTAAACTCTGTCCCTCTCCCCTGAAAGCTATGCCATCCAGTCTTTGACATTTCCAGCCTGGGAAAAGGGTTCTGACTGTCTACCCTTTCTATGCCTCTCATCATTTTATATACTTCTATCAGGTATCCCCTCAACCTCCGGCATTCCAGACAAAACAATCCAAGTTTGCCTAACTTCTGATAGCTAACACCTCTTAATACAAGCAGCATTCTGGTAAACCTCTTCTGCACCTTCTCCAAAAGCTCCACATCCGAGCTGTAATGGAGCAACCAGAACTGCTGACAATACTCCAAAGGCAACCTAAGCAAAGGCCTTTCGATGCAAGGTAACGTTTCCTATTTCCTTCGCTCCATAGGTGCTGCCGCACCCGATGAGTTTCTCCAGCACTTTTGTCTACCTTCGTTTTTCCAGCATCTGCAGTTCCTTCTCAAGCCTATAGATGCAACATGACTTCCCTGCTCATCCCTGTGTTGTCACTTTCAGGGATCTATGGATTTGGACCCCAAGTTCCCTATGAACATCAGTGCTGACTGATGTCTTGCCATCAACTGAATCTTTTTCTAATACATTTTTACTTTTAATGAAGCTGATTTGTAGATAATAACCCAAACCACATAACTGAACAGCTGGAGGAACTCAGCGGGTCAGGCAGAATCTGTGGAGTGGCATCACCCTGAAGAAGGATCCCAACCTGAAATGTGACCTGTACATTCCCTACACGGATGTTGCCTCACTCGTTGAGTTCCTCCAGCACTGTGTGTTTTGCTCAAGATTCCAGCATCTGCAGTTCCCTGTGTCTCCATTTTACTGCTCCACTGCAAAATCTCCTCAAAGTATGGCTAGTTTACTTTCGAGAAACAGCACGGAAAGAGGCTCTTTGACCACTGAGTCCGCGCCGACTAGTGATCCCCAAACACATACACGACCCTACACACACCAGGGTCGATTTTACATTTATACCAAGCCAATTAACCAACAAACCCGTACGGCTTTGGAGTGTGGGAGGAAACCGAAGATCTTGGAGAAAACCCACGCAGGTCACGGGGTGAAGATACAAACTATGTACAGACAGCACCCACAGTCAGGATCGAACCCGGGACCCTGTAGCTGTAAGGCTGCAACTCAACTGCTGCGCCACCGTGCCGCACTTGAAGCCATTCTCCGCCTCTCTCCAACTGGGGTTCTGTGAGATCTTCTCTCACTGCTCCACCTCCGTGATTTCTGCTGCTCCCCTGCAGTTCGATCACGTTCCGTCAGCCACATCTCATCAACACTTGCCTGTAACGCAATCCTGTCCCATCTGGCCTCCAGTCTGAAGAGCCGCTGTTCCTTGTGTCTCCACATAACTTAATAGAATGATTGTTCTTCAGTTATCAAGAAAGAGGTCATGTCCAAAGAGCTGATTACATAAACAAAGTAGTCCTGTTCTTTGCAGCCTCTCGTTAACATTGTATGGTGTGAGAGCTTGTTTATGGAAATAGACCTTGATAATTTATTTACAAAATTAATCTATGAAAAACGATGAGTGGATTGCAATAACCAAATTATATCACAAATTCCCTTGTTAAGATCTATGCAAGGTGAAATTTACCAGAAGATGTCAATATTTGCATGTGTTATCCATTACACTCACCAGCTTTGTTGTGCTGGTGATTTGAATGTTAAATGATGCTTAAACACATGCTGTTAAAACAATAGCCACGAGTTCAGAGTGGAAAATAACTGAGGTAAACTGATATGAGAACCTGTATGCATTTGCAAACTTCCAATTAAATTCTGTAATGGAACAACCCAAGATGGATTCAGAGTAACTGACGTGCGAGCCACCAGTAACATTGATATCGGTAAGAAATGGAGCTCATTGGAAATCAAACAAGTATATTTAAAACTTGTATTTTGACATTACTCACCACTCCTCCACAACGACCACCAAATCAGTGAAATACAGTGGTGGCATTACAAGCAGCTGGTCGACCCACTGCCTCACAACACCAGAGACTCGGGTTCGATGCTGACCTCAGGTGCTGTCTATGTGGAGTTTGCATGATCCCCCTGTGACCGTTTTGGCTTCCTTCAGGTGCTTCGGTTTCCACCCCACATCACAGGTTTGTATTAAATTACGCTTGGACACACTAGAGGCAGGAAACATGTTCCCGATGTTGAGGGAGTCCAGAACCAGGGGCCACAGTTTAAGAATAAGGAGTAAGCCATTTAGAACGGAGACGAGGAAACACTTTTTCTCACAGAGAGTTGTGAGTCTGTGGAATTCTCTGCCTCAGAGGGCGGTGGAGGCAGGTTCTTTGGATGCTTTCAAGAGAGAGCTAGATAGGGCTCTTAAAAATAGCGGTCAGGGGATATGGGGAGAAGGCAAGAACGGGGCACTGATTGGGGATGATCAGCCATGATCACATTGAATGGCAGTGCTGGCTCGAAGGGCCAAATGGCCTACTCCTGCACCTATTGTCTATTGTCTATTGTAAGATATTTGTCCTCTGTAAAATTGCCCCTGTTATGATCAGGTGATCGATGGTCAACATGGAATTGGTGGGCCTTGCCCTTCTGTATATCCCAAGGTCATGGGTTACCTGCAGCAGGCATCTCAAAGCTGTGGAGGATTGCCACCAAAGCTATCTCTGAACCCCCCCCCCCCCCAAGTCAAATGGCAGGTTCGCCAATGTCGCTTCCCAAAATAACATCCCTAGCATTGACACACTAATCAGACTGAATAAACAGGCCAAATTTTTTTCATATGCCCCACATCAGAATTCAAAAACAAGGACTCAACCCATGAGTTCAAGCATGGAAGTGATTGCCAGGTCGATAGAGGAAACAATATAAAGATGTTTTTCTTGAAAATATATAATATCCCAATTGTTTCACATGAGTTCTAGGTGTACGACCACTCAAAAGAAGATTATTTGAGATGGTAGACAGTCTGAAGAGGGGTACCGACCCGAAACCTCACCTATTCCTTTTCTCCAGAGATGCTGCCTGGCTCACTGAGTGTCTTTGTGTCTATCTTCGGTATGAATTAGCACCGCTGTTCCTTCCTGCATATTAGTTGAGATGGCATTATGAATCCTTTCAACAGGAGCACATAGCAGTGTAAAAGGTGTAGAAATCACTGTACCCAGCTGCCTACCCAGTCAAGCATGTCATAGTCCACCTGTGGAAGAATCTGCAAGTCCTACATTGTTCCATTCACTCATACAGAACCCAGAATGCAGAAGCAAGCCATTTTCAATCCTGGTGGAACTGAGGAGAGAGACCAAGCAAGAGCGAGAGAGGGAATGAATTATCCTCACAAACATCAAAAAGATTTTTCGAGCAAGATTTCCCCTTCGTTAAGGTCATGATGACTCGGCCGAACTACATTGTGAATTTCTCTGCCATGATTACTTTAATTAATGGGTTCTATCATTTCCTTAGATAGACACAGAGAGCTGGAGTAACTCAGCGGGTCAGACAGCATCCCAGGAGAAAAGCTATAGGTGACATTTCAGGTCGAGACCCTTCTTCAAGCACGGTCTGCAGTTACCTGGTTTTATTCTCCCTCCTTTCTCGTATAGAGATGTTTCATTCGTTACTTTCCAGTCTACCGGGACAGAATTCAGGGAATCTACTTTTTCAAATTCAATATCTCAGTCCTATATTATCAAAAATTAGCCATGAACTAGAACCATCAGGTTAGTCACCAAATACTGGAAGTCCACCTAGATTTTTATTATATACAGGTTTATTTTCGAAGTGGTTAGGATGAAGAGTTATTGAATGAATTTGAGACAGTTTCCTACATCAATAAGTCATGGAACTTTGACATCGGGAGGAGAATGGGGAGTGCAGGGGAGAGATAAGACTTTGCCTTCCATCACAGCGAGGAGGAGATGCGCTGTGATGGATGTTTGTGTAAATTGTGTTGTGTCTTGGTTCTTCTACTTGCTTGTATGACTGCAGAAACCAAATTTCGTTTGAACCTCAATGAGGTTCAAATGACAACAAATAAATTGTATCAATTGTATCAAGAAGGGAAGGGGCTGTTTTAATATTTGTCAGCTCGTGCAATGGGAGATGGATAATCACTAATCTGATGGGAAGGATGATTGTAATGCGACCAATTGTTACATTGAGTCTGCGAGTTCAAAACAAAACTGATGCCTTAAATTTAAATAAAGCCAGTTACAAAGGCTTGGGGTGTGGGAACTTAAGACAAAAATATATGATGATAGGTAAGCAATGGTAAACACAAAAATAACTGCCAGTAATTCTTAACTAATAATGCTTACTTTTGAGAAATGACAAAAAAAACATGTGGAATATTATTACATATCTGTAACTAAAGAAATTGTGAGCAGAGAGGATGGAGTTTTTGGATCAACACACACACACAAACACTTCAACTAAAAACAACTAGCTGGTTGTCTGTGGTGTTGCTCGTGACAAATCAGAGGTTAACACATTAGGGGATTGCCGACATTGTGTGACAGGGAAAGTTTCACAGGAAATAAAAGTGCCGTTTACAGGATGTTCACATTACATGCATGACTTCTAATAGATGAATGATGGATTATAAACTAACTGTGCTGAGAATATAGATGGTGTTTTGTTTTAAGAGTAAATATTCCAATTGTAATATTGGAAAATGTAGTGTTCAATCCTCCTGTAGTTATATACCTCAAAACATTATGCCAAGTTTATCATTTTTAGTTTAGTTTGTTGTCACGTGCACCAAGGTACAGTGAAAAGCTTTTCTTCAAGCTAACCAGTCAGCGGAAAGACATTACATGATTACAATCAAGCCAATCACAATACATGATAAAGGCAAGGCAATGACGTTTAGTGCCAGATAAAGCCAGTAAAGTCCTATTAAAGATAGTCCGAGGGTCTTCAATGAGGTAGCTACTAGTTCAGGACTGCTCTCTAGTTGTGGTTATATCATGAAGGTTATATCACTATAAATGGTATTGTGTCTAAATTAAAAACATATTTTATGTCAGGACCATTGATTTTGAGCAAAGCATTACAAGCAGCAGTTTTATCATCTGCTATTCTTTTCAGGAATATTACGTTCAAAGGATGTGTAGGAAAGAACTGCAGATGCTGGTTTAAATCGAAGGTAGACACAAAATGCTGGAGTAATGGGCCTGTCCGACTTAGGCGATTTTTCAGCGGACTGCCGGCGACTGTCAAGTTGCCAGCAGTCGCCTGAAAAAACGGGAACTGGAACGGCGACTGTCAGAGTGGAACACACACACACACACACAAATACATCGCAAAGGCGGGGGCCAGGGCAAGTGGGGGAGCGCTGTCTGAAATTCCCATGGTACAAAGCCAAGATACAGACACACACCACGATGAACAGGAAGGTTGGCGCTGTAAATAAGACGGCTCGTAAGTCCTTTAAAAGAGGGGAAGAGGAGGGAGAAGGGGGGAGAAGGAGTGGAGACAACTTTTAAGAAGCCAGACAACGTTTAATAAGCCAGAGATACACAGCTGTGAAGTTCGGCGGACATTTAACATTACCAGTCGGTTATCCTTGGTTCTGAAAACTCCTGCTTACGTTTTTTTCCCCCAATGAGCCAATGAAAATGACCGGTCAGCAAAGGCGATTAACTAAAACTACCTACGACTACCCATAACTACATGGCAACCCCACTACAACTGCATCTACGACTACAGGATTATCGATTTTCTCCATGGCGACCAATTTTTGGTCGCAGAAAAACTTTCAACATGTTGAAAAATTTGCGGCGACCATACTGAGGCCGCGACTAGTTCCCAGAATGCGGGAACTCCTCGCGACCATGAAGGAGACTCACCAGAGACCATCAGCGAACATGTGGCGACCATGTGGTGAGCGCAGAGTCTCTTGCACTCGCCTAAAAAGTCGCCTACATGGGACAGGCCCATTACTCAGCGGGACAGGCAGCATCTCTGGAGAGAAGGAATGGGTGACTTTTCAGGCCGAGACCCTTGTTCAGGAAGAAGGGTCTCGACCCGAAATGTCACCGATTCCTTCTCTCCAGAGATGCTGCCTGTCCCGCTGGGTTACTCTAACATTTAGTGTCTACCTTACGTTCAAAGGAATTCCCAAATTGGTTTTAAGCAAAACACAAAGTGCTGGAGGAACTCAGCGGGTCAGGCAGCTTCTGTGGAGAGAATGGATGGAGACATTTTGTGTCGGAATCCTTCTTCAGACTGATTTGACTCCTCTCCATTCAGTCCATTGATGCTGCCTGACCCACTGAGTTACTGCAGAGCTCAAGATTCCAGCATCTGCAGTTCATTGTAACCCCTAATTGGTTTTGTTGGCTAGATCTGAATACTTGTATATCAGCAAATAATTTTCAGCTACCAATGCACTTTTAAAATTCTGTATTGTGTCACCAGAGCTCTAATGAGATACATATTTCACATTGCTGATTTATTTTTTTGGATAAGATTAAATTTGTCTCAAGTTTTTACTTCTGGTATAACCAATTTTATTCAAATGAAAACAATTATGCATCTTTTTCCATAAACAATTGTGAAAAGGTTATGTTTTATATTAGCTGTATGCTCATAACCTTATTTCAGCAGGTTACTTGAAATGTTGCCACTATTGAAAAAATAATGGTCGGGTGAAATTTTGTTTTGTATTTTGATGACTGGTTTCAGTTACAGATCATTCACGTAATGGCACACCGAGTAAAAGCTTCACACAGTTTATTCAAAACAGCATAATGACATTAATTTAACTCTTATGATGGAAAACAGAATGCAATTAAGAACATCATGATTCAATTGAGCTTCCTTCACAGATACAATAATGTATATCTAAGTTATATGAGCAAAGAATATCCTGAGTTTCTCAGCTAGAACAATATGTGAGACGCCAAAAGCAGTTTTTAGTTTCGCCCCCCTCCCTCCCCCCAGTCCTAACGCGAGGGAAACACAATTTCATAAGTTCTAGGAGCAGAATAAGGTCATTCGGCCCATCGGGTCGACTCTGCCATTCAATCATGGCTGATCTATCTTTCTCTCTCAACCCCATTTTCCTGCTTCACCCCATGACCTCTGACACCCGTACTAATCAACAATCTGTCAATCTCCATTGGCTTGGCCTCCACAGCCAAAACAAGTCAAGATGCTAGCAGCTTAAACTATTCGTTCAAGAAGGAACTGCAAATGCTGGAAAATCGAAGGTAGACAAAAGTCCTGGAGAAACCCAGCGGGTGCGACAGCACCTATGGAGCGAAGGAAATAGGCAACGTTTCGGCCCGAAACGTTGCCTATTTCCTTCACTCCATAGATGCTGCCGCACCCGCTGAGTTTCTCCAGCAGTTTTGTCAACCAGCAGCTTAAAACTATCTGACACTCCTTGTTAAAAAAACGCACCTGTGTAAATGATACATGAACTTCAGTTATGATAGCTACAACAAACTTCCTTTCATCGTTCTTTCACACAAGTACTGACTTTAAACCACAATCAAAGTAAAATACTTATTTTATACAGCAACTTTCATATCCCTTTCAGATTATGCCACAGTGCTTTCCAGCTAGTGAGGAACTTTTCAGGTATGTGAACTGCAGATGCTGGTTTAAACCGAAGATAAACACAAAAAGCTGGAGTAAATCAGCGGGACAGGCAGCATCTCTGGAGAGAAGGAATGGGTGACATTTCGGGTCGAGACCTTTTTCAGACTGATTAGGGATAAGGGAAATGAGAGATATAGACGGTGATGTGGAGAGATAAAGAACAATGAATGAAAGATATGCAAAAAAGTAACGATGATAAAGGAAACAGGCCATTGTAAGTAGACTAAAATGCTAGAGAAACACAGCCCGAAACGTTGCCTATTTCCTTTGCTCCATAGATGCTGCCTCACCCACTGAGTTTCTCCAGCATTTTTGTCTACCTTTGATTTTCCAGCATCTGCAGTTCCTTCTTAGGCCATTGTAAGCTGTTTGTAGGGTGAAAATGACAAGTTAGTGCGACTTGGGTGGGGGAGGATTGGAGAGAGAGGGGCTACCTGAAGTGAGAGAAATCAATATTCATACCATACCAGTTAGCTGCCCAAACAAAATATGAGATGCTGTTCCTCCAATTTATGAAGATTGTATGTACATAATAGTTGTATGTATATATGTGTCTGTAGGTATTATGGGAAATTGCCTAGGGCAGTATTATTATTAGTAAGGAATTGATTTTTAAAAATGATAGAAGTGTTGGGGAAAAGGGGTGAGATTTAATAAGTTATTCTTCTTCTCACTCCTTTTCGAGCTTGTACAGACTCAGAGTTGGACATTGGAACCTTGATTTTGTTCTTCTCATTTGTAAATGTTGATTGCAATGTCCAATTGTTTGATAATTTCGATTTTGTTAATATTAATGGCTTTAATGTCTTTACTTGTTCGGAATAAATAAATAAATAAATAAATAAATAAATTTGCGTTTAGCCTCACTCTGACAATGGAGGAGACCGAGGACAGAAAGGTCTGTGTAAGAATGGGAAGGAAAATTAAAGTATTCAGCAACGGGGGACTTCAGGTTGGTTCACATGGGCTGAGCGAAGGTGTTCAGCAAAACGATCGCCCAGTTTGCGTTTGGTCTCGCCGATTTTTTAGAGTCGACATCTTGAACAACGGATACAGTGGATGAGGATGGAAGAGGTGCAAGTGAACCTCTGCCTAACTTGAAAGGACTGTCGGGGTCCCTGGACAGAGTCCAGGGAGGAGGTATAGCGAGAGGTGCAGCATCTTCTGCGGTTGCAGGGGAGGGTAGCTGGGGAGGGGGTGATTTGGGTGGGAAGGGATGAATTAACCAGGAAGTTGTGGAGGGAACGGTCTCTGCGGAAGGTGGAAAGGAGAGGAGATGGGAAAATGTGGCTAATGGTGGGATCCTGTTGGAGGTGGCAGATATTTCGGAGGATTATGTGTTGTATGCGACGGCTGATGGGGTGGAAGGTAAGGACGACGGGGGCTCTGTCTCCGTTGCGACTAGAGGAAGGGGGATCAAGGGCGGAGCTGCGGGGTAGCGAAGAGACACGAGTGAGGGCCTCATCTATAATGGGAGAGGGGAACCCCCATTCCCTAAAGAATGAGGACCTTTGGATGTTCCATACACCTGGGTCAAGACCCTTCTTCAGACTCTACTACTCAGAGTCTATTCTGTTCTCATTGAAAATCTCTGTGCATGTGTTTTCCTTCTAGGTCATTGGATAACGATTAGATGGGAAATCTCTTCCAGGTATTTGAGCAGAAGATCACTTACTAACAGATTTATTGCTATCCAATGATCTGACTAACAACCATGACATTTGTGTAACTAGCCAATCTTGTCTATAATACTACCACCAGCAACCTCCACCCCGGCATTTTTGAGTAGGAAGATATGACGATGTTATTGCCACTTAGAATCAAAATAAGATGATTAATTTTCTCTTGGCATTGCCTGGCAGCGGAATGGTGTGAATTTTACTTTTGCCTAATAACCAAATCTGAACGTTGATGTTCAGGATTGTTCCATTACCTGAGAAACTGAGCAGATTTTCTGACACCACAGCTGGGATATAGATACATAGATACATAGAAAATAGGTGCAGGAGTAGGCCATTCGGCCCTTCGAGCCTGCACCGCCATTCAATATGATCATGGCTGATCATCCAACTCAGTATCCCGTACCTGCCTTCTCTCCATACCCCCTGATCCCTTTAGCCACAAGGGCCACATCTAACTCCCTCTTAAATATAGCCAATGAACTGGCCTCAACTACCCTCTGTGGCAGAGAGTTCCAGAGATTCACCACTCTCTGTGTGAAAAAGTTTTTCCTCATCTCGGTCTTAAAGGATTTCTCCCTTATCCTTAAGCTGTGACCCCTTGTCCTGGACTTCCCCAACATCGGGAACAATCTTCCTGCATCTAGCCTGTCCAACCCCATAAGAATTTTGTACGTTTCTATAAGATCCCCTCTCAATCTCCTAAATTCTAGCGAGTATAAGCCAAGTCTATTCAGTCTTTCTTCATATGAAAGTCCTGACATCCCAGGAATCAGTCTGGTGAACCTTCTCTGCACTCCCTCTATGGCTATAATGTCCTTACATTATATTGTAAGGCTTTGCAGCCTTTGTGTTCAATGTGTTCAATGACCTCAGTCACCCGATGTCATATAGAGTCATGTGTAGGAAGGATCTGCAGAAGCTGGTTTAAACCGAAGATAAGACACAAAATGCTGCAGCAACTCAGCCGGACAGGCAGCATCTCTGGAGAGAAGGAATGGGTGACGTTTCAGAAAGAAGGGTCTCGACCCGAAACGTCACCCATTCATTCTCTCCAGAGATGCTGCCTGTCCCGCTGAGTTATTCCAGTATGTTGTGTCCATCTTCATCATATCGAGTCAATTTGATTTGCTCAGTATTGTCAATTATGATGGTGGGAATCTTGGGTGGATGGAAAGAAGAATCTTGTTCTTGGCCCTTCCAGCTCAAAGTGGTTTCAAAAGCTTTACCTTCACTGTTTGCACTCACTCAAACAGTTTGATTTTTATGACATCTATTAGCTTTGTGGTCACTTTTGTTGAATTACTGTTATATTTACAGATCTAATAAAAAAAATCGCTCAATTTAAGTTCCCACAATGCCATGGTGCACACTCAATGTACATTCTGCAGATTATTAGTTCAATGGTCAATAATTGCATTCTATCAAGTGTAAATTGTGAAAAGTGTCCAAACCAAGCTGAAATGTTCTTAAAAAACTGTTAAATAAATAAATATGGAGAGCACACTGAAGGCCAATGCAGTGTGTCTTTTGACTGGAGGTTTAGAGTAGCTTTTTGGAAGACTTAAAAGTTCAAGACATAACATTATGTTCAGTCAAACGGGGTCTTACATAGAATGTACAATGCAGAACAAAGAATCCAACTCAATTGTTCTTTGCTGGTGTTTATAATAAATCTACATGATGTTCCTCTGCAGACTATATATAACAACTTTACAATATCAGCAGGTTTATGTATTTCAAATAACAAAATATATTGGGTTATTTTAAGATTAAAATCAAATTGGCACAGTACAGTGTAGCACTTCTGTTGTGCCACCAAACATCCTATCTGTGGAAAACATACTTTACAAGTCATATTTTCAGAGACATTTACAGAAGCACAAATTACCTTTAGTAAAGTACCAGGGCTCTGCAGAAAATGGCAAATAGTGGTTTTGGCAGTCGGATAAACCCCAAAAGCAAATGCATTAAGTAGGTTCCGCATTTGGTGCCGTCTCAGGTTTCAGTAGTAACCTAATGCACCCCAAGAAGAACAGCGAGTTCAGTTTGGACTTCTGAATTACAACCTGCCAGTAACGAGGTACCACTGACTTCAAAAGAACTAAAGCTTGAATGTACGTCAGATATCCAAACCAAATGGAACGAAGCTCTGGAATTCTCTGGATACTACCTGTGCGTCACTTAAATTAGACAACACCGTAATTCACCTTCTTAATAGCCACTTCTTCAGCTCCTCCCTTATTTTATCAGCTTCTTGGCAGCAGAGCGGCGCAGTGGTAAAGTTGCTGCCTTACAGCGCCAGAGATCCGGGTTCGATCCAGACTACAGGTGCTGTCTGTAGGGAGTTTATACGTTCTTTCTGTGACCGCGTGGATTGCCTCCCACATTCCGAAGGCGTAAAGGTTTGTGGGTTGAGCAGGAAAGAGCTGCAGATGCCGGTTTAAGCAGAAGATAGACACAAAATGCTATAATAACTCAGCGGGACAGGCAGCATCTCTGGAGAGAAGGAATGGGTGACGTTTCAGGTCAAGGCCCTTCTTCAGAGATGCTGCCTGTCCCGCTGAGTTACTCCAGCATTTTGTGTCTATCTAATGTTTGTGGGTGTATTGTCCGTAGTGTGTAGGACTGAATTAGTGTACAGGTGATCGATGGTCGGTGCGGACACGGTTAACTAAACGGCCAGTTTCCATGCTCTATCTCTAAACTAAACTAAATTTATGCTTCCATGGAACATGGGATTAATAATCCATGTTGCATGTGATGTATAAAAGCAAGTTTTTGCTGTAAACGTTAAAAATGAAATAATTGTATATGATGCATGACTCGGTGTCTGGGATAATTCTGAAAATATTTTTTGTCTGAATGTATATAATTGTAATATTGAAGGAAATGTACCAATTTTTCAAAGATTGCAACTGCAATAAGGTAAAAGCAAGAAACCAACTTCAAAAGTAGGCTGTTGAAACATGGGTTTGAGAGAAAGTGCTTAATTCTACAGACCTCAAAGAACATTGTCAAACTCTGAGTGTGTGGGAAGGAACTGCAGATGCTGGTTTAAACCGAAGATAGACACAAAAAGCTGGAGTAACTCAGACAGGCACCATCTCTGGAGAGAAGGAATGGGTGCCTAAATTACATAGTGTTGGAATCGGGGTGACATGATGGCGCAGCGGTAGAGTTGCTGGCTTCGAACCTGGGTTCGATCCTGACTATGGGTGCTGTCTATACAGAGTTTGTACATTCTGTGGGTTTTCTCCAGGTGCTCCGGTTTCCTCCTACACTCCAAAGACGTACAGGTTTGTAGGTTAATTGGCTTTGGTAAAATTGTACATTTTTCCTAGTGTGTGTAGGATAGTGCTAGTGCGTGGGGATTGGTAGTCGGCGTGGACTGGGTGGGCTGAAAGGCCTGTTTCCGCACTGTATATCTAAACTAAACTCAGCTGCAAAAATATAATTGAGTAACTGTATGTCCAATGATCACACACTGAGGGAGTGGAATGGCTTTACGTTCCAGTAAAGGGCAGCGTTAATATATAACTTTCTCAACTATGCAGGTACATAGTTCTCTGGAAGTGGCAATGCAGGAAGACAGAGTGGTGAAGACAGCATTTGGCACTATTACCTTCTGCGGTTAAGGGGTTGAGTAGTGTGTTACAACTGTGCAGGGTATTGGTGAAACCATATCAGTGAGACCACTGTGTACAGTTCTGGTTGCCCAGCTATGGGAAGGATGCTCCAATCGCGGCCTGTGGATTTCACCATCGAGGAGCTCGCAGTCTCGGGTAGAGATCGATGTCGGGAGCTCCAAATGACGCAGAAGGTTTCGACCAGACCCAGGGTCAGAATGCCCGGCGCGGGGGAGCTAAGATTCCACCCCTGATGCAGGAGCTTGATCGCCCCGACACGAGGGCCCAAACGCCGCCGGCTACGGGAGCCAAGATCGCCCTGTCAACGCAAGGCTCGAGGCCCCCGACCGTGGGAGAACAAAGAAGGGAAGAGAATGAACTTTTTTTTTGCCTTCCATTACAGTGAGGAATGTGGAGGAGTCATTGTGGTGGATGTTCATGTTAAAATGTATTTTGTGTGTTTTGTTGCTTTTTATTGGTATGGCTGTCTGGCAAATCAAATTCCTCGTATGTTGCAAAACATACTTGGCTAATAAAGCATGATTATGATTAAGCTGGAAAGAGTGCAGAGAAGATTCGTGAAGATGTTGCAGGGTCTCGAAGCTTTGAGTTGTAAGGGTGGCTGGATAGCTCGGGAACATTTTCACTGAAACGTAGTATGTTAAGGGGTGACCTTATGGAAGTATATAAAATCATAAGGGGTGAAAATAGAATGGATGGTCTTTCTCCCTTGATAGGATCTAAAAGTAGAGGTTTTAAGGTGAGAGTGGAAAAAGTGGTGATGAGCTGCCTTACTGCAGACCATGTGCTAAAGATACACCCACAATGCTATTAGATGGAGAGTTCCAAGATTTTAACCACACCACATGGAATGCTAACTGTGCTGTATTTCCAAAGCACTGTGATTTCTATTTTGGAATTGGTTTTAAGTGATGCTGTCCAAGGAAGTGGCTTGGGTGCAATTTGCAGTTGGCTCTAAATCCAGCTACGCTGGTCTGGTGGAAAGGATATCAATGTTTATAGTTAGGAGGCCAAACAAGTGGGCAGCACTGTCCAGAGTGATGTCAAGCTTCATGCCTGTTGTGGCCAGACAACTGGAGAACATTCCTTTCTGAGGTGTGTCTTCCAGATGATGGAAATACTTTGCAGAGTCGCAAGGTGACCAACAGTGCGTGCAATAGCCCGTCTCAGACCTGTTTGTATTCGCAATACATCAGTGGCTGACACAGTTATATTCCTGTGTAGGAAAGAACTACAGATGCTGTTGTAAATCGAAGATAGACACAAAAAGCTGGAGTAACTCAGCGGGACAGGCAGCATCTCTGGTCAGAAGGAATGGTGACGTTTCAGACATCTTCTTCAGATCCTAAACGTCACCTAATCCTTCTCTCCAGAGATGCTGCCTCTCCCGCTGAGTTAATCCAACATATCTACAGTTATATTCCTGATCAGTGTTGAGCCCAGAGATATCAAGGGTGGGAGATTTAGTTTTAACATTGCCGTTGAACTTCAAGCGTTGCAAATTCCTGCTCTTCATTTTCCGGCACTTGCTATAGAATGAGTCTTACTTGCCATTTATTGCATAATGCTGGAAAATAAAATGGCATTACGCTGCTGAATTTCCAGACAGTTGTAGTTCTTATCATTAGGCTGGATCTCGAGATCACAGGTCTAGTCCCATAACGCCTATATTATTTACATGCTCTGCCACAAAATTGGGGGTGCGCATATGTGCACCTGAGTTCTCGTTAGATGATCAATGTCAAAGAGCTAATTGTTCTTTTCGTGTTTTTGTTCTCGAGTTATCTCAAAGCAAACAAGAACTGCAGATACTGGATATCTGAACGCAGAACTGAAAATGCCGTAACCATTCAGCAGGGGAGAGAGGAAAGTGGAGTTAGCATTTCAGATCATTGTAAACCTGTAACGTTAAACTGTGTTCCTCTCTCCATGGATGCTGAATAACCTATCGAGTACTTGCACTATTTTCTGTTCTTATTTATGATGTTCCTCTTACCCACTCTTTCTTATGCAAGACTCTGTGTATTCCCATACATGGTTTGGCCATGGCCGAGAATCTCCTGGAATGAAGTGCATTTCTTCAAGGACGGTACGAGTAGATCTCCCCCCCCCGCCATCTGCAATGTATTCCAATGACAGAGCTTGTAAGACAGTGCCTGCTGTTCGAGGCTGGTACGTGTTCAGTGTGTGAATAACATGGCTGACCCGACCGACATAGCCAAATCACTGTACACTGCGGATGGCTCGATTGGAATTATGTATAGCCTTTCCGCTGGCTGGATGGCACGCAAAAAAAAACTTTTCGCTGTACCTCTGTACAGGTGACAATAAACTAAACTAACTAACTATTATAACAAGGGTCTTGACCTGAGGCAGCATGAGTTTGTTTGTCTTTTTAGTGATTTGGAGGATTTTGTGGAGACGGCATTGGTGATAGGCTTCCAGTTCGTTGATTACCAAAAGATAACCATAGATAAAGATAACCAAATGGGTGGCACGGTGGCCAGACTACAGTCCTGACTGTACAGGACTGTAGTTAGTTCGATCCTGACTACAGGTGCTGTCTGCATGGAGTTTGTATATTCTTCCAGTGACCGCGTGGGTTTTCGCCGAGAACTTTGGCTTCCTCCCATACTCCAAAGACGTACAGGTTTGTAGGTTTATGGGCTTGGTATCAATGTAAAAATTGTCCTGAGTGTAGGATAGTGCGAGGGAACGGAGATCGTTGGTCGGTGTGGACCCGGTAGGATGAAAGGCTTGTTTCCGTGCTGTATCTCGAAACTAAACTAAACTAATAATCCAAGTCTCAGAAGAAGCTTAGGAAATTAGCATAATTATAATCGTATGACCTTAATTGCAAACAAAGAATTTCAAACATGTTGTAGAAATGCATTTTTCATTTAAAAATATATGCATTGGTAAGATTCCTCCAATTTAAATTCTAACCTTACATTGAGTGGCATAATCACATGGAAGACTCATGAACAAGTTACACTAGTGTCAACTATACTCTTTCCCCAGTGTACAAAACCAATGACTTAAGTCTGTTCACATTAAAATTCTTCCGAAGGAATTTTAAAAAGCTACACTTGAGACACGGAAAGTTGGGGTGTGCGAGTAATGGTAAATTTTTACAATTGCACAGTTTGACCATAATTCTAAAGTGAAAATCTGTAAAACAAGAACTACTTAATTTAGGCAGCAACACCAGTTTGATTCCAGTATGTCATGTCCGAGTTAAAGATTTATGATATGTAAAACATTTCTTAAAAACATCCTTCATCTTTGTGGAAACATTTTGACTGCAAAAATGTATGCGGCAGTAACAAAGACATTCCACTTCCACAAAGCCAATTTATGATGTTGGGGGACAAGCCCCGATTTATATTAGTGAGACACCATTAAGTATGTAATCACTACTCAAATTCAGCATTATACAAGCAAGAACTGGAGTGGATTGATGCTGACACTTTATTTAACGTACATTCCCTTTTCAAAAATAAATTAGCTTCATCCAACTATTACCTACTAAACCCATATGGATGGCCGCGATATTGCTGTCTCGCTTTTTCAGCTAGCTTTTCTGACTGGGCATAATGCCAACGAGGGGAGTCCGCCCCTCATTGTCACTTCCATAGTGCGGCACTTGCATCAACTGCTGTTATTCTAGGCTTCAGGAAATATTCTAACCACTGGATGGGCTCCAGTGCTGCGCAGTAATGTGTTGCAGATTTTGTGCAGTTTGGTGTACATACGCAAGGACAATGCCATGGTGTGTACAGCACAGTAGTTCAAAGGCTGCTTCCTCTGACCAAAGGAAAAAGACCTTGGCTCGTGACACACAAAAAAACCTTCAGACTTTGAAGAAAAGGTAAGTATTCCTCTCCAACCGTGATCCCCTTTCAGCCAGCGTTCAAAAAAAGAGAAAACACTACACTATTTGAACCAGAGTAAGAAACCCTCTAAACCACACAATGATTTAGTTAAAGCCATTATTAAGATGTGAAGGATGCTTTTTATAACCTGTGGATTTCTATTCAGTGAAGGAGAATTAAGAGACTATTAAATTATAATGTCTCTGCTTTGAGCTCAGACTATTTCTTGAGCCAACTAATATTATACAGGAAATAATGAGCACTGGTTGCAAAGATCACGAATAATGTCCTCGTTGTTCCTCATACATATTTTTTATGATACCAAGACATCAGACAATTTTCACCCAGTAAGAAAATCAGATGAATGGAGGGCACTTTGAATGGAGAACAGTTGGTTATTCTGACAATTTCTCAAGTACACTAATCCAAAACATTAAATTTAGCTCCACTTCCCGCTGCACTGTTTGGTTTGATAGCTTTTTCTTTCACACGCAGATGAAAAAACCTCACAGCACATAGTTCTTGCATTACCTCATGCCTACATGCAATATGTTGACTTCGCTTGTTTAAACTGCACATTAAGAAGTTCATTGTGGAACCATGTGGACAGAACATCTTCAACACAGCTGCACATCACGTAAACCACAACAGGTGGCAGCAGCCTTCCCGTGACTCCAAACAAAGCAGAATATTATTTCCACAATTTTAAGTGCCCCTGCTTGTGGCAGTGCTACAAAATAAAACTATATTTTTCCACAGTATTAGTGGACTATCAGCACGGGTCCAGCGCAGTGGTCTCTAATTACCTTATTCTTCACTCTTGATCCTGTGGCTCTCATAATTAGTTACCTGGGGCTGCAATCCAATTTGAAGTGATGACAAGAAAGTGATCCATGAAAAGTAATAAGTTAAATCCAATTTCAGTCTGCCTCTAATTAAATGCACATGGAACTAATGACTCAACCCTACCATTTCAGTGATAATGTTAATTAGCTAGGTGGGAGACTCTTTTTGCAGTGTTCCATGTGTAAACTAAGTAATAGGGGAAAGGGATGTCCATAATTACATGTGACATTCTTTGCAAAATTGTCCGCAATTTAAACATTAATGATTAGTCAAATGTATTTAGTTTGTCTTTGTATCTCCTCAAAAAAAAGTTGTGCGCTGTACATTAGCTCGAAGAATCGATTTACACTTTCACAGCCTGATATGAGAAGCGAGTAAAATTTTGTACAATATCTGCGTTAGACAACGCACAAGACACAGGATTTCTGCGATTCCCACTTAACTCTGGAAAACTAACAATGGCTCGGGCAGAATTATGCATTGGTCACTTGAAGTAAAAGGAAGCAACTTCCAACAGTCTGGTGGGCACAAACTGGAGCAACGCTCAAAGCTCCTTACAACAAAAGGCTCAATTCATACCCCAGAATCAACTCCTCTACATCTTGCAGCAATTATCATATTTGCTAGTTTAAGGTCTGTGTAGTTTTTTTGCAAGACAACAGAAGAGCATTTTCTACAGGTCAGGCAAGCTTTACAATACAGAATTAAATTCAGTAGGAGTACTGTCCCGATAATCTAGGCGATTGTGTGTTTACCCACATTTGCATGCACCTAAAGGAATACAGACATGCATATTTGCATACGCAGTTACGTTTAAGATGGGGAAGAAGATAGAAGGGAGAGGTGTCTATAATTTTAATTGTCAATCAAGTGATAATGGCAAAAATGACTTAATTGCTCACATGAAAGCCACTTTATTTTTCTTGGTGAGTAGGTGTAGTCGAACAATTGCCAGACTATGAGTCTCTCATGACAGTCAGCTCAGGTACTCGACTGATCACGAATAGCTTCAGTATTAATCCTTCATCTGCAGTGACGGAATCCTCCAAATTAAAAACGTGAAATACCAGGACATCCTTCCCAGCTTTAATCACGATCAGGATTCACGTATAAAAAGATCATTTAATTCTTTTAATAACTGCACCTAAAGTTAGTTTTCAAAGAAAGTGCATTGAAGGGTTAACCCAGTGAGAATTTCAATGGAAATTCCAGGCAGAATTGCTGTTCAACACTAAATTATTTGCTCTGGATCAATTAATGTTTATGGGTTCTAGGAATTAGGCCATTCGGCCCATTAAGTCTACTCCGTCATTCAATCATGGTTGATCTATCTTTCCCTCGCAACCCCATTCTCCTGCCTTCTCCCCATAACCCCGACACCCTTCCTAATCAAGAAACTGTCAATCTATGCATTAAAAATATCCATTGACTTGGCCTCTACAGCAGTCTGTGGCAATGAATTCCACAGGTTCACCACCCTTTCAACATTACCTTATATTGGAGATGTGGGAAGAACCGGGCAAGGAAATGATTGGCCATTATATCCTTGGGTAATTAATCAGATGGTTAGGCTATTCCTTGACTCATATGCAAAAGCTTTGTCCGAGGTTGTTGCTGGAAGACAGGGCATTCATCCATCTATTGGACGAGATATTAACCAAGACCCTGTCTGCTCTTTGCTGTAACGTGACACAATTCCGTGGTAGAGCATGAGAATTAGCACTGGTGTCCTGGCCAATATTTAGCTCGCAACCACCATCACAGAAACAGTCATACAGCGCCCTGCATAATGTTTGGGACAAAGACCCATCATTTATTTATTTGCTTCTGTACTCCACAATTTGAGATTTGTAATAGAAAAATATCACATGTGGTTAAAGTGCACATTGTCAGATTTTAATAAAGGCCATTTTTATACATTTTGGTTTCACCATGTAGAAATTACAGCAGTGTTTATCCATAGTCCTCCCATTTCAGGGCACCACAATATTTGAGACATGGCAATGTCAAGTAAATGAAAGTAGTCATGTTTAGTATTTTGTTGCATATTCTTTGCAAGCAATGACTGCTTGAAGTTTGCGATTCATAGACATCACCAGTTCTCTGGTGATGCTCTGCCAGGACTGTATTGCAGCCATCTTTAGCTTATGCTAGTTTTGGGGGCTAGTCCCCTTCAGTTTTCTCTTCAGCAAATAAAAGGCATGCTCAATTGTATTCAGATCGGGTGATTGACTTGGCCACTCAAGAATTGACCATTTTTTAGCGTTGAAAAACTACTTTAATGCTTTAGCAGTATGTTTGGGATCATTGTCTTGCTGTAGAATGAACCGCTGGCCATTGAGTTTTGAGGCATTTGTTTGAATTGAGCAGATAGGATGTGTCTATACACTTCAGAATTCATTATGCGACTACCATCAGCAGTTGTTTCATCGATGAAGATAAGTGAGCCAGTACCGTCAGCAGCCATACTTGCCCAGGCCAGTTAAATAGAGCTCTTAAAGATAGCGGAGTCAGGGGATACGGTGAGGAGACAGGAATGGGGTGCTGATGATCAGCCATGATCACATTAAATGGTGGTGCTGGCTTGAAGGGCCGAATGGCCTATTCCTGCATCTATTATCTTTGTCTATACACCCCCACCACCGTGTTTCACAGATAAGGTGATATGCTTTGGATCTTGGGCAGTTCCTTCTCTCCTCCATACCTTGCTCTTGTCCTCACTCTGATATAAGTTAATCTGTGTCTTATCTAGCCACAAGACCTTTTCCAGAACTGTGGTTGCACTTTTAAATACTTCTTGGCAAACTATAACGTGGCCATCCTATTTTTGCAGCTAACCAGTGGTTTGCATCTTGCAGTGTAACCTCTGTATTTCTGTTCATGAAGTCTTCTGCGGACAGTGGTCATTGACAAATCCACACCTGACTCCTGAAGAGTGTTTCTGATCTTTCGAACAGGTATTTTGGGATTTTTCTTTATTATAGAGATAATTCTTCTGTCATCAGCCGTGGAGGTCTTCCTTGGCCTGCCAGTCCCTTTGCAATTAGTAAGTTCGCCAGTGCTCTCGTTCTTCTTAATGATGTTCAAACAGTTGGTTTGGCTGATGTCTCTAACAGTTTTAGTCTTGTTTTTCAGTCTCAGAATGGCTTCTTTGACTTTCATTGGCACAACTTTGGTCCTCATGTTGATAAACAGCAATAAAAGTTTCCAAAGGTGATGGAAGACTGGAGGAAAGACTAGGTGATGAGAGCTCTCTTATACCAGTGTGAAGGAGGCATTTAAATACACCTGAGCAATTACAAACACCTGTGAAGCCATGTGTCCCAAGCATTATGGTGCCCTGAAATGGGGGGACTATGTATAAACACAGCTATATTTTCTACATGGTGAAACCAAAATGTATAAAAATACCCTTCAATAAAATCTGACAATGTGCACTTTAACCAAATGTGATTTTTTTTTTCTATTACAAATCTCAAATTGTGGAGTACAGAGGCAAATAAATAAATGATGGGTCTTTGTCCCAAACATTATGGAGGGCACTGCAAGTAAATTATCAGACTGCTATTTCTGGAATGTTGCTGTGCATAAGGGGGCATCTGCATTTCCTATGTAACAACAGTAACCACCCTTTAAAGTTATTCATTGCCTATAAAGTGCTTTGGGATGTTCTGCAAGGGGTATGAAAGGCATTTTACCAACACAAGACTTTCTTTGTTTTGTTTCATGACTGGAGTTCAGAGGTGCAGTGTTAAGCTGATGAAAAATTTCCAACCAAAAATCTCATAACTATTATTTTTTGTTTCTTATATATATATATATATATATATATAAATATATATATATATATATTTGTTTTGCATTGCCTTCTACATTAAAAAAACGTCCTCCACCATAAACACTTTGCAATCTTAGTTCAAGATTTAGCCTGTTTACGGAAATGCAGATAGCTTGCTTCTCTCATGCACAATTTTATTGTGCCATTTAAAAAGGCAACAGTGCATATTACTGAATGTATTTCATATAACCTCAATGAGAATACAACACAGAATAAAGAGATCGGTCATGAAATAGAAAGCATAAACATTTATGCACAAAACGTTGAAAGATCCCAAGGCAGCATCACAATGTAGGAAAGGTGCATTTAATGACAATTGATTTGTAAAATATCAATAATAATATTCATTTTGACCATCATCGGGCTTTTAGATGAATCAAAAGCTGACTAAAACAACATCTGCCACTATGTGGGGTCTGTTAACCTCTGTAACAAAATTCCTAGCTTGGCTATAAAAAGTGATTAGTTTGGTCCTGTCAAATTTGAATCCACACTAACATACTGGAAGTAGTTCTTCTTTTGGGGCGGGAGAATATTCGAAAACATTAGCACAGCTACAGTGCCCAGTGTTAGACCGATTTAAGTACAATAGTTCATTAACCGAGGACTATGTTGTCATTCTATTCAATGTGGCACAGGAAAGTTGGGTCAAAGTTGCTCATGGTTCCATTTCCCAAAAAGAGCCATGTTTACATAAATGTATGTATTATGTATAATCTATATAAAAATACACTTACCTGTAAGGTTGGTTGCTTGTCATTTCCCTTGGGAGACTTCAACCCACTAACTTGATGCTGTAGCAGAAGCTGCCGTGCAACCTGAAGAGCCTGCATAAAAAAGAATAACATTCACGTTTTAACTATAAATACACCCAGTGGGACAGTTTACTACTCCATGCTCCAAAGAATAACAACAGCAAACAGTGCTGCATACCATTTGTTGTACCATTAAAAACTACAAGTTAAACATTTCAATAGATAAAACTTAATTTATTTCCATTGAAGGCAGTGCCGCAAATAATTCTTCTGCATTAAATTCTGCAAGTCTCTTTAAAACCAACAGTGGCTTTTATTGGACATTAATGTGCATCAACAAAAAAATTGGCATGCCAATGTCTCCCTCTCCACTAAAATCTCAGACTGTGCTGATGGATGGTTGTCATTTGATATGAAATTTTCAAAAGGGAACAATGCATTGTGAAGAGCAGGCAAGCAAGCATGCTTCAGAACGGCCAGATCCAAAGAATCCCTCGTGGCCATGTGAGTGGGAGAAAAATGGGACACCAGCAAAAATGTTCTCCAAAGCAAAAGCAAACAAAAATCACAAAAGCTATCCTAATTCTATGAGAATTACATGTTAATAAAATCAATGGCCAGATCATTAAATATATGCTCACATATACAATGCGCTCTGGGGTAGTAATAACTGAATTTGTAAAAAAAATTGTAACATAACATCAAAACTAAAACCATACCCTAGATTGTTGGCTTTTAAAAGCTTTGAGATGCACTAAACCATAGACTGGCTGCTGGAAAGTAAAACCCGACAGTTGTTTTATGCCCAAACTACTCCCTTTTCCTTCTGATAAATAATCAAACAGAGGCTGTCCAGAATAAACAAAAGCAATAAGCTGGGAAATTTGATGGCCATCAGAACTATGAAGATACCAATAAGCAAGCAACTCATAGTTCCCACACTGACTGAGTTCCACACCTACATCAGCATAACATCTGAGTAAATAAATTCAGTCACTCTTTCCATTCCCTTCCCCCATGTGATTACTCCTACTAGAAAACAGTTCAGACCAGTTCCAAACATCGGACCACTTTTAAGCACAAAAGACAACTTTAATGCAGCTGAATTTTATTTTGCAAACATGTATTGTGTGTGCCTCTACAGACTGCATATTCTTTGTTACTATCTGTTATTTGACTCTATTCGTCAAGACATTCCATTTATGCCCACGTGCCTTGTATGCATACACAACACAAATTGATGAAATATAAACTAATTCTTTGTAACATTTTCCTTACTTCTCAGCATGACCTAATTTACTGCCGATTTAAGGTTAAATCGTAACATTTGCATCTTTCGACAACTCCCTTATTCAGCGCATCAGACTCGTTTCATGTGACAGATTTAATTCTGGATATGACACAAACAATTACAGAGAAAGTGGGGAAGTTTACCGAAAGAGCTTAGTGCCTCTAAATTTCCGTCGGCTTGCAGTTGTTCTTTGGCTGTTGCTGTGGAGCGGGGGTTGAAGAATGGTGTAAAGATGTTGAATAAACAGGAAGTGCCGTGCAGCTGAAGCACATCGAAATGAAAATATACTGGAAGGCTGCCCTTTCTGCCCAGCTTTTTAAAAAAAATGCCTGTTTCAACAGTGCAAATACTCACATAAGTAAATGAGAAATAAGCAGAGATGTACAATACCCTTGGTAACTTTGCTCTTAAATCTATCTGTCCTTGTTTCTACTCATATTGCTTGCTCCTTTCTGTCAGGTGTGTGTGTCAATGCAAACATCTTCCAGCAAAGAAAACTACCGCTGCTTTGCAACACTCCGCGACAAGACAGCTTGTAAAAAGATGAGCTGCCACACAAACGTTTACAATGAAACTAGAACAAAATTCCTTTAGAAATCTTATTTCTGTTGTGGCAACTGCCTGCTCGTACACAGGGACTGATTTGTTATTTTGCACCGTCTCAGCCTGTCTGTCATCTTGGGTGCTAATGCTCCAGTAAAATAACTCATTGGGAGCTGTCACTGGATTGTTTACACAAGACTGTTCCTTTCTTCATACAAGGAAATTTTTTTTCTGGAACTCATCTTCTTTTGATCTCACATTCAAAGCAACACTACCGTGATAGACATACAAGTCTTAAAGCAAATCCAGACACCAGAGATAAACTACCAGAGGCTGACAGACAGCAGCAACTAAAGCTCACAAATGTGAGTAACAGCATGTATTATGACAAACCCAAGACATATATTAGGTGGAGTTGATTGTTCGTATATTAATGCTCAGAAAGGCAGGATCATATGACCAATATGCAGCTTAGAAAAGCACAGAGCATAAGTCAAAGCAAATATATCACAACATTATAAGTTTTTTACTGTTTTAAGCTGATAATCTGCCCAAATGGGATTCAGAAAATATTAAATATATTAGACATGTGCCCCAATGCAAATATCATGAAGATAATTAACAACATAAGAAACAGAATGGGAATTGGGCCGTTCGGCCCCACTATACTGTCCCCCCCACCTCCCGCCCACCGTTTAATGATTTAATTACTGATTTTTGTTTTACCTCAGCCCGATGATCATTTGGTTCTGTTAATATCTAAAAATTCATCGATCCTTTTCTTAATATACTCAACAAATGTGTTTTCTGTTGTAGAGAATTCCACAAGTTCTTGGCTCTTTGAAGGAACAACAACAATGTGTCATCTCAATCATGAGAGGCCCTGCCTTTGTGCTTAGAGGCACTGCTGATTGTACAACACCAAAGTCAGACACAACATTATTATCCCTGTATCTACCCTGTCAAGCCCTGTAAGAATTTTGCACATTTCAACGATATCAACACTCATTCTTCAAAGCTGAAGATGGATACGACCCATCTGTTTAATCTCTCCTTGTGGGACAAACATCCCAGCCTAGGAATCAATCTGGTGAACTTTCCTTGCAGTTCCCCTATTGCATGTATTAGCCAGGAAAGACCAGACCCAAACACAGTATTCCAGTGGCAGCCTTCACTGTCATTACTCCAGTATTCAAATCCTCCAACATATCAATTGCCTTTTTAATTGCACGCTGAACTTGCAACTTAAGTCTCAGTGATTTGTGTACAAGACCATAAAGTCCCTCTTAACATCAACATCTCTCAGTTTTTCATCATTTAAATACTCCTACTTATCATCACCTCCCAAGTCGAAGATATTAACCAATGCGAAATCCAGTGTTATCCCCAATCAGTATATGTTCTAACTTTCTTTAATAACCTCTTGTGTGGCAACATATAGGTCTTCTGAAAGTCCAAATACTTTACAGCCACTGGTTCCCCCTGCTAGCTCCAATCTCAACTCATTGAAACATATTCAAACAGGATTTTGTCTTCAACCTATCTCATTATGATTTTCCAAGTGTCTTTCTAGCACTGTCTTAATAATAGATTCCAGTAATTGTAATGTCAAGACAATTGCTTAGTGGTTCCAATGTTCCTCTTTCTTTTCATAAATAATGGGGTTACATTTGCTACCTTCTGACCTGTGAGAATCATACTCACATTGAAGGAATTTTGGAAGTTATCATACAGTGCAACTCCGTAGATATGGCTTTCAGCCTTGGAGTGCAAGGCATCAGACCCTGGGATTCATTGTTTGAATCATTTCTCTAAAACATTTTTTTTTACTGATGGCAATCTCCTTCACATCCTCATTCACTCCAGAATGGTTGTTCTCCACTATTTCTGGGAATATCTTTGTCATTTCTTGCATGACAATGGACACTCAATACTTGTGTCATATCCTTAGTCCCCAATACATTTTTTTCTGACAAGTCTGCAAGGGATTTACATTAACCTATGCTAACGTTTTACTCTTGATCATCCCTGTAAGTGTTCGTAAAGTTACTTTTTGTGTTTCTCAATAGAATAGTATTGCCTTTTTATTTATTTTTGCCTATCAATTTCTTGGATTTGCTTCACTGACATCTGAAATTTCCCCAATTCTCATGCCCACTGCTCTTTCTGCCAACTTTATATGTGTTTTCTTTTCGAGCAACTATCTGTAACTTAACTCGTCCACTTTTCCTGTTAGGTTTTAAAGCATTAAAGGAGTTTGTCGTGTTTGCTGTTAACTCTGTTTTAATTCTACAATTCAAAACCATATACAGTCTATGTTGCTGCACCTCCATACATAGTTTTGCTACCATCTGGGAAAGCATGTGTGAAGGCCATAGGCCTCTTCCCATAACACTAGATGCCAATGTTGACTTCAAATTTGGAAGGACGTGCCATCTAGTGGTTTGAGTGTGAATGCAAAAAGTTATATAAATCCATAATTTATACCTGAACTGAGTCTTAAATTTTCACAGAGGAATATGCAGTCATGAATTGTTTCCTTCACTATTTTTCCTGAAAATGTAAAACCTTAATAAGCAATACGTCATGGATTTCATCACCTTCGTTAGAAGGACATTCTTTCTTCATTCTCAGTGATTGGTGATGGCTATCTGCCTTAAAAATCCTACTTTCATCCATTGTTCATAGATCTATTCTTCATATCTGGGATAACCAGATGACAATCAAGAGGAGGAATGTAGGTTAATTCTTTTCTCAGACTAAGTTAGTCAACTTTTAATGCTCTGTCTACTGGTACTATGAATGTTGGCTAACTTAGTACATGTGAAGGATCAGATGCAGGAGGTATTTTACTCTGAAAAGTTTACTACCAAAGGACACAAAGGCACATCAAGGATGCTTGGAACATGTTCATAAGTCATAGGAGCAGAATTAGGCCATTCGGCCCTTCGAGTCTACCACACTATTCAATCATGGCTGACCTATCTTTCCCTCTCAACTCCATTCTCCTGCTTTTAACTTTTGACATTGAAAGTTTCAATGAGGTCCACTCTCATCCTTCTAAACTCCAGCAAGTACAAACATTCATCCTACGTTAATCCAATCATCCCTGGGATCATACATGTAAACCTCCTCTGGACCCTCTCCAATGCCAGCACATCTCTCCTCAGATATGGGGCCCAAAACTGCTCACAATACCCCAAATGCGCTCTGCAAAAACATAAAACAGTACAGCACAGGAACAGGCCCTTCGGCCCACAATGTTTGTGCTGAACATGATGCCAAGATAAACTAATATCTTCTGTCATGATTCTTATCCCTCCATTGTCCGAATATCCATGTGTCTTTCCCAAAAGTCTCTTAAATGCCACCATTGCATCTGCCTCCACCACCACCACCATCTGGCAGTGCGTTCCAAGCACCCACAACCCTCCGTGTAAAAAGACTTGCTCTGCACATCTCCTTAAAACTTTGCCCCTCTCACCTTAAAGCGAAGCCCTCTAGTATTTGACATTGCCACTCTGGGGAAAAAAGGTTCGGACTGTCAACCCTATCTATGCCCCTGACTGAACATTTTTATTGGCTAAGGTGGTTATTTTATTTCATATTTAAAACTGAGTAGAAACATGCTGACAATAAATTATGTTCGAGTGATTTTATACGGAATGCAGGAGGAGCAATTTAAATACCACAGCCTGTTGCCCGTCTTTATTTTGTCGATGCCAGCATTTTAGTCCTTGGCTTTAAATTTGCGTTTTTATTTTAAGTAGATAATACACAAACAATGCAAGTCTAACTATAATTTGCTGTTGTGTGGATATTGACAATATTCCTTTATTATTTGCTAGGTTACAACCTTGAATACATATTCAATGGTTGTTCTGCATCATCCACAGTGTTACGTTATGGTGATGCAAACATCAGCAAAATTAGAAGCCATCATAAAACAATCAATATTTTTAAAAAATGCAATCTGGCAGAAAATTTAATTAAGCAGAACATTATTATTTTATAACAAAATAACATCAAAAAGTGCTAAAAATTTAATTTCCTGCATTATGCAGCGATTGTTCACCAATTTTTTTTAATCCAAGGTTTAAATGTGAAAAATACTTTCCTGTAAATAAGTGAAGACAAAGCAAGAATATATCACACCGGTAAAATGTGTGATGATGAATTCCAAATTTCAGAGATGATTTACGACTAGAGAGAGAAGCAAACCTGGAACACGAGGACCACAGTGGCTTCAAACTCTAAACCATTTAATGGCGGCACAGTAGCGCAGCAGTGGAGTTGCTGCCTCACAGCGCCAGAGACCTGGGTTCGATTCTGACTACGGGTGATGTCTGTGCGGAGTTTGTACGTTCTCCCTGTGATCACGTGGGTTTTTTCCAGGTGCTCCAGTTTCCTCCCACAATCCAAAGACGTACAAGTTGGTAGGTTGATTGACCTCTGTAAATTGTAAATTGTCCCTTGTGTGTGTAGGATAGTGCTAGTGTACGGGGTGATCGCTGGTCAGCGCGGACCCGGCTGGCCAGAGGGCCTGTTCCGCACTGTATCTCTAGGCTAAACTAAACTCCCTATGAATGGACTGTTTGCGAATCAATTGAGCACACTGTCAAGTGTAAAAATAAAATAACCACAAAATGGAATTAAGGATATGAATGGTTTAAAGTCAGTGCACCTTGTAGCACCAAAACGGTGCTTTAATGAGGTGCACAGAAATGAGTCAAGTTACTTCACAGAAGAAAGGGTACTAAGTAGTCTCATCCACCCTCGGCCTGTTCCTGGTTCACAAGCAGTATGCGTGAAAGAATGGAGAAAAAAACCTAACAGTCTGGACACATTTTTGCTTAAAAGGGAGCCACAAAACCATAATGATAGTAAAGCAAACTAAAGAAAATGATACAATAGTATAACAGAAGTCAGGTAAAACAAACATAGTGAAAGAATTACAAGAGATTGCATTCAGTCATCACAAGTGTTCAAAAGCATATATAGAAAGATGATTAAATTTTGGATCTCAATATTCAACTCATATATATATATATATATATACACATACATAATACATACATAATACATACATACACACACACACACACACACACACACACACATATATATACTAGACCAAGTGCAGACCCGTTGGGTCTGTTCCCGCAACGCGCGATTGCGAGGGGAGGGGGCGGCCTGAGGCGTCACACACACACTAACCAACCTCTCAGACACACACACACTAACCAGCCCTCACACACACACACACTAACCAACCTCTCACACACACACACACACACTAACCAGCCCTCACACACACACACAAACACACACACACACTAACCATCCCCATTGATATTATATTAAGAAGGGAGGGAGGAGAGGGGTAGGGCCGCCCAACAGCCATCGGCCTCCGAGCCTCAGCTCCATGGCCTCACATCCTCGGCTCCATGGCCTCAGACCTCGAGTATGGGGAGGGGGGGGAGGGTGGAGCGGTCGGGCGGGCGTGATCCCGAGTGAGCCTGCGGGCCACCAGCGAGGATGGCGAAAAGCAGCGGGGGACCAGCCGATCCGTGGCTTCGGCCAGCGTGAAGCCAGTGAGGACGGCGAAAAGCAGCAGGGGACCAGGCGATCTGTGGCTTCCGTCAGCGTGACAGAGCCGGGCCGGGGGGGGTGGGAAGTGGAGGAGAGCCGGGCGGCAGCAGCCGTTATGGTCGCGCAGGTCACGTGATGAGAAGGTGAGCAGGGAGGCGAAAAAATGACTGAGTGGGGGGGGTGAAGGATTTTATTAAATGTGTACAGAAAAATGACTGAATGTAATGAGGAGTGGATTAGCGAATGTAAAAGAAAAATCGCTAGCAAAATGGTAAAAATCTCTGCGTTTTTGCATCTAGTTTTCGCGGAGTAACGAATCAAAGGCAAAATCAAAAAAATCAAAGGCAAAATCAAAATGACATACACCCACACACACACACAGAGTTTTAAAAGTATATAGATATTCGCTACTTGGTTTTATCCTATTCGACTTTAAACTTTAGCTCGGAAACAGGCCTTCGGCCCACCGAGTCCGTGCTGACCAGCGAACATCCTGAACACCATCCTACACACTGGGGACAGTTTTTTTCACCAAAGCCAATTAACCTACAAACCTGTACGTGTTTGGAGTGTGGGTGGAAACCAGAGCACCCGGAGAAAACATATGCGGTCGCAGGGAGAACGTATAAACTCCGTACTGACAGCAACCGTAGTCAGGATCGAACCCAGACCTCCGGCGCTGAAAGGCAGCAACTCTACCACTGTGCCACCTGAAATGTTCTACCTCGGTAAACTTCCTCAGTCCAACAGACACTTGAAATCATTCCATTTCTACCATTCTGGCTATCTGTATCAATTCCTCTTTAATTACAAGAAAAGTCAAGATACGTTATAATGAATACCTAACTACAAGAAACTCAGGAAGACAAGCATTTTATCGACTCCTTTAGTTTGCTATTTTTTTCTACAGAGATATACCCCAAAAGCTTTTCAGGAATAACACAAATAAACAATCCTACTGATGTGACCGCACTGACTACTGCAGCTGTCGGTCAGTGTGCTGGTCTGCTTTTCATATCACAGGTCCCACATCGCAGGGAAAGAGACATGAATAATGGAATTCACCACCACCTTCAGTGCTAGCACAGCCTTTGGTCGATTGGGGATTTGAAGATCAAGCGCCTGATTTGGCATATTGCTCATGGTCTCCTGGGCGGCAGTGATCCCTTCCCTCTGATACGCTTCATAGACATGGACCTCCTCATAGCAGGTTGCAAGTGTGGGAGAAACTGTCAAAATAGAGTAGGCTACTAACTGCAATGGTTCTGTAAATAGCACACACTGTACCAGGGTGCCGTGGTGATAAAGGGTGTCAATGTTTAGGATGGTGGACGTGGCATCAATTTAAATAAGTTGTTTTGTCCCAGATAGTTTCAAGCCTCTTGCGTGTTGTAGATAGACTCAAAAAACTGGATTAACTCAGTGGGACAGGCAGCATCTCTGGAGAGAAGGAATGGGTGACGTTTCGGGTCGAGACCCTTCTTCAGACTGATGTTTGAAGAAGGGTCTTTTCCTGAAACGTCATCCATTCTTTCTTTCCAGAGATGCTGTCTGGCCCGCTGAGTTACTCCTGCTGTTTTTTGTCTATCTTCGGTTTAAACCAGCATCTGCATTTCCTTTTATGTAAGAAAGAACTGCAGATGCTGGTTTAAATCGAAGGTCCCACTAGTCTTACTGTCTCCAATTACATTCTATCTTTCTCCCACCCCCTCCCCTGACATCAGTCTGAAGAAGGGTCTCGACCAGAAACGTCGCCCATTCCTTCTCTCCAGAGATGCTTCAGAAATGAAGTTACCACAGCATTTTGTGTCTATCTGCATTTGCTTCTTACACATTTCTTGTGTGTTGTTACAGGTGCACAAATCCAGGCAGACAAAGAGTATTCCATCATGCTGCTGGTCTATGCATAGCAAGGAACTGCAGATGCTGGTTTAAACTGATGATAGATACAAAATGCTGGAGTAACTAGCCCGCTGGAGTTACTCCAGCATTTAGTGTCTATCTGCTGCTGATCTATGCCTTGCCTGGTTGTGTCAGGAGTTGACATGTGAAATTCAACCTTTAACCTGCTTTACTAGCCACAGAAAATATTTGGCTGGTCTAATTGAGTGTCTGCAGGGAAAATGCTGGGAACTATAGGCCGGTGAGCTTAACATCTGTAGTTGGAAAGTTACTAGAGAGTATTCTGAGTGATAGGTTATACAGGCATTTGGATGGACAAGGGCTGATTAGGGATAGTCAGCATGGTTTTGTATGTGGGAGTTCGTGTCTCCCAAATCTGACTGATTTTTTTGAAGACGTGACCAAAATGATCGATGAGGGCAGAGCTGTAGATGTGTGTACATGGATTTCAGTTTGACAAGGTTCAGCATGGTAGGCTGCTCTGGAAGGTTAGATCGCATGGGATCCAAGGTGAGATAGCTGAATGGATAGCAAATTGGCTCCATGGAAGGAAGCAGAGGGTGATGGTGGAAGATTGCTTCTCGGACTGGAGGCCTGTGACAAGTGGTGTGCCTCAGGGTTCGGTGCTGGGCCCGTTACTGTTTGTCATCTACATCAATGATTTGGATGAGAACATACAGGGCAAGATTAGCAAGTTTGCTGATGATACAAAAGTTAGTGGTTTTGCAGATAGTGAAAATGGTTGTGAAAGATTGCAGCAGGATCTGGATCGATTGGCTATCCCATCGTGTAAGAAACAGTTAGACAGGTACATGGATAGGACAGGTTTGGAGGGATATGGACCAAGTGCAGGCAAGTGGGACTAGTATAGCTGGGACATCTTGGCCGGTGTGGGTAAGTTGGGCCGAAGGGCCTGTTACCACACTGTATCACTCTATGACTCTATGGTCAATGATGATTTCCATGATGCTTTCACAGTTTTTTGGAGCATAAATGTAACTTGCTATTTAACAGCATTTAAAAACAACACATCTAAGTGCTGAAGAAGGGTACCGACCCGAAACTCTTCTTCAAACCTTATGTCACTTTTGGTTCTTAAGCCAATCCATGTTGCACATCCCCTAGTTTATAAACCCCTCTACCAATGTGTTTGTTCATATACTCTGTCTATCCAATTGCTCATCTCAATTACCACAATCAGGTTTAGTTTAGCTTAGAGATATAGCGTGGAAACAGTCCATTCGGCCCACCGAGTCCGCACCGAACAGCGATCCACGCGCACTAACACTATCCTACACACACACACTAGGGACAATTTACAATTTTACCAATTAGTCTACAAACCTGCACGTCTATGGAGTGTGGGAGGAAACTGGAGAAAACCCATGCAGGTCATAGGGATAATGTACAAACTCTGTACAGTACACCACTCAATGTCAGGATCGAACCCGGGTCTCTGGCGCTGTAAGGCAGCATCTCTACCATTGTGCTACCATGCCGCCCTTTGTTCTAGGTCACCTTGCTTCTTGTTATGTTTCGTGAAGAATAGCCCCGGCGTCTCCACTCTACACACAGATCTAAAGAACCTCGTCCCTAGAATCCCCACATCTCCCTCTACTGAGATTCTCACCAGCCCTTATACCTTGGTGAAACCTCATGTGAAGTACTCATGTTTTACCACAGCCCTCTATCTCCATCAGTAAACTTCCTTACTTGATCTCTGCTCAGTTCAGTCATTCCTTTTCGCTGTTCACAGCCTGATTGAATATTTTTAGATCCCCTTTTATGTTTGCTGCCAGACCTTTTATTCTCATGTTCTCACATTGCGTCTCTCATTTCTTTTCTTTTACTTAACCTCTGAAATTTCTGTAATCAACCTGTTTCTCACTTGTGTTAACAATCTGTCAGCTGTCAAGTGCTCTTATTTTCGGTTGTGTTTTACTTTCTAACTTTCTGGTCATACATAGGAATCTGGTTTTAACTTCCTTTGCCTTCTCCCTCATGGAATACACGCAGACCAGCTCAAAATTAAAGGCCTTCCTTCATTCAATTGGATGAAACTCTACATTGAACAGCCATCAGCAACACGTCGCCACTGGTTATTGATCAAGCAGCTGAAGATGAAGAGCAAAACTAAAACTGCAGATGCTGAAAATCTGAAACAAAATCAGAAAACACTGGAAGCACTCAGAACTTACATATACCATTATTGTTTAAGAAAGAACTACAGATGCTGGAAAAATTGAAGGTAGACAAAAATGCTGGAGAAACTCAGCAAGTGAGGCAGCATCTATAGAGCGAAGGAATAGGCGACGTTTTGGGTTGAGACCCTTCTTCAGACTGATGTGCGGGGGGGGGGGGGGGGGCGGGAAAAAGAAAGCTATTATTGTTATTACTGCATTATCATTGTTTGCTTTTTTAATGTGTATGTATATATGTATGTATATCTATATATATATATATATATATATATATATATATATATATATATATATGTGTGTGCGTGTGTGTGTGTGTGCGTGCGTGCGTGCGTGCGTGCGTGCGTGTGTGTGTGTGTGTGTGTGTGTATAATAATAATAATAATAATACATTTTATTTATATAGCGCTTTTCAAGGACTCAAAGTCGCTTTACATGGAGAGTCAAAAACAGAACAAAATAGAGCAGTAAGACAGAGATGCAAAGGGGAGGGGGACATGGGACTACGGGTATGCAGAGGTGAAGAGATGGGTCTTGAGGCGGGACTGGAGGATGGTGAGGGACTCAGAATTTTGGATCAATTGTGGGAGGGAGTTCCGGAGCCTGGGAGCTGTCCTGGAGAAGGCTCTGTTTCCAAAAGTGCAGAGGTTGGATTTCGGAATTTAGAGGAGACCGGCTGATGTGGATCTGAGGGACCATGAGGGTTGGTAGGGGGAGAGGAGGTCAGTGGGATAAGGGGGGGCCAAGTGGTTGAGGGCTTTGTAGGTGAGGACCAGGTATGTGTATGCGCGTATTTGTGTGCATATGTGTGTATATATATGTTTGTGCGTATAATATATATATATATATATATGTGTGTGTGTGTGTGTGTGTGTGTGTGTGTGTGTGCATTAACACACACTGAACTTTTTTTCTCTCGCTTATTATATTGTTTACAGTGTGCTATGTTTACATATTCTGTTGTGCTGCGGCAAATAAGAATTTCATTGTTCTGTCTGGGACACATGACAATAAAATACTCCTGACTATTGAAGTTTGGCAGCATCTGCGGGAAGAGAAACAGTTAACATTTCAGGTTGAAATCTGACATGTTAACCCCGTTTCTCTTCCCACATATGTTAACTAGCTTTCTAAGAGTTTCCAGCTTTAAAAAAAAATAAATTCAGATTTCCAACATCTGCAGTAATTCTGATTTGTATTTGCTGTGAGTCTGACTTGTTAAATCTCTTAACAATCCAGTGTGTGTTCTCAGCTTTGTTATTTTATCGTGCCTGCAGAGGTGATGCTGATGATTGTCAAAAACACCACATCTTGGCAAACGCTGCAGATTTAATAGATATTAAATGATGACTAAATTAGGAAATTCAAAGTTCTTTCAAATCAGTGTAGGTTGTCGTTGAAGTAATTCCACTCAATTCAATAAAGTTATTATAATCACATACAAAAGCATGACAATGCAACGCCAACCTTTGATCATGTCCCTGCCATAACGTTAAATTGAAATCATTCCTTTACATGGCAACCTCTGCTGTACCAAACTATTCTGTGTGTAAATAAAGGGCGGCACGGTGGCGTAGCGGTGGAGCTACTGCCGTACAGCGCCAGAGACCCAGGTTCGATCCTGACTACAGGTGCTGTCTGTAAAGAGTTTGTACGTTCTCCCCATGACCTGCCTGGGTTTACTCCCAGATCTTCGGTTTCCTCCCACACTCCAAAAACGTACAGGTTTGTAGGTTAATTGGCTTGGTATAATTGTCCCTAGTCTGTGTAGGATAGCGTTAGTGTGCGGGGATCGCTGGTCGGTGCGGACTCAGTGGGTCGAAGGGCCTGCTTCCGGGCTGTTTGTCTAAACTAAACTAAACTAAACTAATAGCATGATTTGAAATGCAGTGTTTAAGTTCAGTTATTATCCCCAGCCAAGACAATATTGGATTCCACAACTGCAGTCTTCTATGACAATATATATGTCGAATTAGTAACTGACCTTAACTTTTTATATAGCACAGCTGATTCAAATTGTTGTTCTTGAATACTATATTTCCCTGTACAGTTAATTCATCTTGAAATTCAATGTACGGCTGGAAACATTCAGGCAGGCTCGACTTAATCCTGGGACATCATTTCTGAATGATAATGTGCACAGCAACACTGAAGTGGGCCATCTGTCTAGGCATGAGTAAACCGTTCCAAAAACTTGTTTCACGGTGATCGCTTTCGTCCAGCTCACATGTAAAACCACAGATACCAACATCTGACAATTACTCTGTGCTCAGTGTATCATCTAATACCATCTCTTCCCCTTTTTTTTCAGCATGCTATTTTTATTCAAAAACATTTTCTTATCTCTTGTAGGTGTGAGAATAATTGTTTCCAACGTACAATAATTTTTCAACATCTACCGCGGCTTACTCAGAGATGTATTGTTGAAACTTGTTGCATGCAAGCAGAATTTCCAAGCGCTCCATCTCCATTTGTACATCCCATCTCTGTTTTTGTTACTGCCTTTGTCCCACAGCCATTTGGCTGCCCAATCTGCATAATTTGCTATTCCATATCCAATCTGAGGAACATTAGATTATAAAATTGCCTTATTTAAGATTTTAATGAACTCGTCATCATTACTTTAAGTTGCTTCAGCGCCACTTCGTAGGATTTTCCCTGGAACCATTCTCTATCTTTCCATACTAAATGTCTGTGGGGTTTTAACATAAATTATAATAGATTAGGGTAAAGTGAACATGTCCCAAAAAAAGCATTGGATAACCCCCATATCTGTCAGTATTGCCATTTCCAAAGCTGCTTTAACGTTGGGTGGACATGAACAAAAAATCCTTTGGATCCAATAAAAACACCTTCTTGCCTCCAAAATGATCATTTCATTTTTGAAGAAATGAGTTTAAATGATAATCATGATCTTAAAAAAACTAGCTTTTTTTTCCAAATCCCAGAGCCACAAATTCATCAGCTGTTGACCAAAGTCTTTTCACCCATTCATAAATTCTCCTTTGGAAAGACTCTGGCACAAATGTGATCCTGTACCCTCAGATTATATATGAAAAGTAGTTACATATCACAATCATTCATCTAAACTTGTGTGCTAAAAGTTCTTCAAATATTTTGAAAGTGTGTGGCTACTGTACATCTTTCATTTTTGCAGTAGGTAATAATCTCTGTTAATATCTTTATTCAAGTCTTTCGAATGCAAGCATACTTGCAGGGATTGAATCTTGTTAGATAACGACACCGAAGCATTGATGCAAACTCTCTGTACTGTGACTGGAACTAGAGTATCATGTCCAACTAAAACATCAAGTATGTTTAGAAAGGAACTGCAGATGCTGGTTTATACCGAAGATAGACACAAAGTGCTGGAGTAACTCAGTGGGTTCTTCAGTCTGAAGAAGGGTTACAACCCAAAACGTCAACTATCCTTTTTCTCCAGAGATGCTGCCTGTCCCACGGGACATGGATGGAATGAATGGGTGATGTTTCGACTCAAGACCCTTCTTCAGACTAATTTAAGCGTAATGCACTAGTCATTAAGAATAAGGGGTAGGCCATTTTGAACAGAGATGCAGAAAAACATTTTCACCCAGAGAGTTGTGAATCTGTGGAATTCTCGGCCTCAGAAGGCAGTGGAGGCTGATTTTCTGGATGCTTTCAAGAGAGAGTTAAGATAGAGCTCTTAAGGATAGTGGAGTCAAGGGATATGGGGAGAAGGCAGGAACGGGGTACTGATTGTGGATGATCAGCCATGATCACAGTGAATGGCGGTGCTGGCTCCTTGGGCCGAATGGCCTACTCCTGCACTTATAGTCTATTATCTATTGTCCAAACAAGAAGCATTGACCACACAGCCAAAAACAAACTACTGCTCCTAGCTCCTCACCCATTGTTCAGCCTGGTGTGTTCTTTCCCGTGACAAGACTCTGTAAAATGATTGACTCTCAGCCTGACTCTGTTTGATGAAGGGTCTCGACGCAAAATGTCACCTATTCCTTTTCTCTAGAGATGCTGCCTGACCCGCTGAGTTACTCCAGCATTTTGTGTCTTACAGTATCTTCTTTGTAAAATGATTGCTCTTTCTGGGTTGAGGGTAAACCTAATAGAACTTTCTAACATTGTGAGAGGCATTGATTGCGTCGACAAACTAAACTGTTTTCCCAGGATGGAATTGCCAAATGCTGGAGGGCATGGATTTAAGGTGAGAGGGGGCAAGTTTAAAGTATGGCGTGCGGGGAGAGTTTTGTTTTTACACTGATAGTGGTGGATGTCAGGAACATGTTGTCAGGGGTGGTGGTGAAACAATGTACCATAGTGGTATTTAAGAGGCTTTCAGATAGCCACATGAGTATGGATGGATGGAGGGATATGGATCATGGTGCAGGTGGAAGGAATTAGACATCATGTTCAGCTCAAACATCGTGGGCTGAAGAGCCTGTTCCTGTGCTGCACTGTTCTATGATTTAACAATAATTAACGAGGTCAGAGATTTGCATTTTGAGCATTTTAATCACTCAATCACTAAATGCTGTGTTTTCTACTGCCTTAGCCTCAATTTCTGGACTCTCCATAAAGCCTTCAGGCACTCTACCTTCTACTGCGATGTTCTTTAAAACCTCTCTCTTTGATGGAACCTTTGATCATCTATTCTGATAACTATCTGTGGGTCGGTGTCAAAACTGGAATTATTGGCAACACATTATTAGATGTCTTGGTGCGTTTTGCTATTTTAAATGGAGCTCGGTGAAATTAATCAAAGCATGAGGGATTCCAATTCTCAGGCCCAGAAATTCTTCGTATTGGTAAGAGACATGCACATGCTGTGTGCATGGCAGTCAAAAGCGTGTTTTATTCAAGGTTCTTCTGCTGTTGCTGTAACATTCTAGTGCAAAGTCTTGACGGTTCGACGCAGGCAGGAGCCTTTCCTCTGTTACTCAACGGGATTGAATTCTTGGGGGAGAAAGGTAGATGCGACAGTATTGAGAGACCCGAGTGGTTAAGCTTTTAACTAAAAGGACGCCTATATGCAGCAGATTCACAGCACCTGTGCATTGCCCATCCATAGGTACACAAAAATGCTGGAGAAACTCAGCGGGTGCAGCAGCATCTATGGAGCGAAGGAAATAGGCAACGTTTCGGGCCGAAACCCTTCTTCAGACTGATAGGGGGTGGGGAGAAGAAAGGAAAAAAGGGGGAGGAGGAGCCCGAGGGCTGGGGGAGGGAAGGAGACAACCAGAGGGCTGATGAAGGGGAGGGGACAGCAAGGGCTAGCAGAATTGGGAGAATTTAATGTTCAAGCCCCCAGGATGTAGACTGCCCAAGCGGAATATGAGGTGCATTTCCTCCAATTTCCGGTGTTGCTCGCTGTGGCCATGGAGGAGACCCAGGACAGAGAGGTCAGATACGGAATGGGAGGGGGAGTTGAAGTGCTGAGCCACCGGGAGGTCAGGTTGGTTATTGCGGACCGATCGCCAAGCCTCCGCTTGGTCTCACCGATGTAGATCAGCTGGCATCTAGAGCAGCGGATGCAATAGATGAGGTTGGAGGAGATGCAGGTGAACCTCTGTCGCACCTGGAACGACTGCTTAGGTCCTTGAATGGAGTCGGGGGGGGAGGCATTGCCCATCCATCCTTCACGTTCAAAATGAAGGCACAGACTGACCCAAGTAAATATTACATAACTGGGCTGTGGTGACCTGAAGTTTCTAGCCAGCTTATCAAAACTCCAAACAAGTTGTATGTGAAATGAGTAAATGCACTGTAAAGTCAGCACAAGATTATTAAAGAATATTATAATAATAATAATTTTCTGAGCAGCATGGTGGCACAGCGGTAGAGTTGGTGCCTTACAGAACCATTGACCCGGGTTCAATTCTGACTACTGGTGCAGTCTATACGGAGTTTGCACGTTCGCCCCGTGAGCTACGTGGATTTTCCCCGGGTGCTCCAGTTTCCTCCCGCACTCCAAAGACGTGCAGGTTTGTAGGTTAATTGGCTTGGTAAAACTGCAAATTGTCCCTAGTGTGTTTAGGATAGTGTTAGTGTGCGGGGATCGCTGGTCGGCGCGGACTCGGTGGGCCGAAGGGCCTGTTTCCATGCTGTAAACAAAAAATAATTATCTCTAAACCCAAAAAATTATAATTATAATAAAGAATATTGAAGAATATTGCAGATACTATTGCAAAGTTTAAGACAAATTTAGACAGGTACATGGATTGGATAGGCTTAGAATGATGTGGGCCAAATGCGGGCAGGTGGGACTAGTGTAGATGGGGCATATTGGTCAGTCTAGGCAAGTTGGGCCGATGGGCCTGCTTCCACTCTGGATGTCTCTATGACTATTATTAGAGTGCAGATGAACCCAGACAAAAATTATAAGGCTAATATAGCTGGTGCCAGTTAGACACAACCATCTCTGAACAATCAATGAATATTCAATAGAAACCATTCCAAATAAAGAACAAACCAAATGTTCCTTGCATTTCAACCAAATGTTAAATTAGCATTCATAAAAATAACGAGACATTCAGTTGCATTTAGTGGACCCACCACTGTGGTACAAGTACAATATTTTAATCACAAGATAGAAAGTAACGTTTTGTGTGTGCATCAAGGCTTCACAATAATGCCTGAATCCATGATAGTCTGATTTAGGTCGAGTTTCTAACTAATTTAAAACTGCTGATTATTTTCATAAAATGCAATATTTCCATATACACACTCCTGATTTCAATGATCAGCCAGGAAATGAAAATTATTTCCCACAAAATAACTATTTCTCACAAAGGTTGCTATGTGCATAACCATACCCAAATGTATGGTTAGTCTGAAGAAGGGTCTCTACCCTAAACGTCTGAAGAAGGGCCTTGACCTGAAACGTCACCTATTCCTTCGCTCCATCGATGCTGCCTCACCCGCTGAGTTTCTCCAGCATTTTTGTCTACCCCCAAATGTATGCTTGTTGCCACAGATTCATAGAATAGTCACAGTGTTGAGTCCATGCTGGTTCTCCAGAAATTGTGGAATTGTACAGCACAGAAGTGGGCCCTTATAGTCCACCTCATCCATGTCAACCGCGATGTCTATCTACGCAAATCCCATTTGCCTGCATTTATTCCAATACACTTTTCCTAATCAAGTACTGATCCAAATGACCTCTAAACGGTGTAATTGTATATGCTTCCTTTACCTACTCTGGCAGCTTGTTCCAAATATTCACCATCCTCTGTGTGAAAATCGTACTCCCCAGATCTTGTTCTATATCCAGCCAGTCCCATTTCTTCATCCTTGCTTTTTAACCCTGCAAATGGGGTGGAAGATTGCAACCTTCACGTGGTCCGCCCTGTTTCGACTAATGCAATCAACTCGACGTGCACAAACGGAAGATCAAATAGAACAAGTTGTCCAACAACTTTAGGCTGTGCACGCCACACGAAAGAAGAAGAAGAACCCTGCAAATTGTTTTCCTTACAGGTACTCCACAAGCTCCCTTCTAAACCATCTGCCTCTATGTACTCTGGGCTTCTACTTAACAACTTCCTCACTTTAAATGAACTACACACGGGAACAATCAAGAATGGAAGTACTGCCACATTTTCTCTGTCCGCGCCTTTTATAGCTGCATCATTTAATTTATAATAAATAAAGGTCTAGCACTCACAACTCTCTGGTGTTTGTGTCTGCACCATTGAACACAGTACATTAAGCCAAGGCAATGGAAAACCATATAAATCTGAAGTAAAAGAAAATGTTGACTGTTGGAATGAGATGATCTTCATGTATGAAAAATAAATAATCAAAAAACTCAACTTAGATTCCATTGTAGGTTCTCATTTTGAAATCTTAAGAGCTCACAGTGCATATTAAGCATTGTGCAATTGAAGACCACTTTACAAGCTATTTATTATGTCCTCTTAACTACTTAGCTGAACATAATTCTAGAATTAGACACAAAATGCTGGAGTAACTCAGCGGGACAGGCTGCATCTCTGGAGAGAAAGAATAGGTGACATTTCGAGTCGAGACCCTTTTTCAGACGTCTCGACCCGAAAGGTCACCCATTCCTTCTTTCCAGAAATGCTGCCTGTCTCACTGAGTTAGTCCAGCATTGTACGACTATCTTCAGTGTAAACCAGCATCTGCAATTCCTTCCTACATAATTCTAGAATTATTTGGACAATACAATGTACTTGGCACTCAAAAGTTAGTTATGTCACATTTTCAGTATGTATAGCCTTCATAACTTTTAACACTTCAGGATATGTACTTTAGTTTTTATAATAAGATCATGAATTAGTAGTGCCAAAGTAGGCATTCAAGATACTTAACTCACCATTTGTGAATACTGCAGATGATACAGTTTTTGAACCTATTAGTTTGCTCTCTTTTAAAAACCTGAGGAGGAACATCTTTAGTCAGGGGGTAGTTAATCTGTGGAACTCATTGGCACAGAGGGCTGTGGAGGCCAAGTCAGTGGATATTTTTAGGGCAGAGATAGACAAATTCTTGATTAGAAAGGGTGTCAAGGGTTATGGGAAGAAGGCAGAAAAATGGGATTAGGAGGCAGAGATCAGCCATGATTCAATGGCAGAGTAGTCTCGATGAGCCAAATGGCTTAATTCTACTCCTAATGCTGGAGTAACTCAGTGGGACAGGCAGCATCCCTGGAGAAAATAAATGGGTGACGTTTCAGGTGGAGACCCTTAAAAAGGTTCTCGACCTGAAACGTCACCCATTTACTCAGGCAACATCTCTGGAGGGAAGGAATGGGTGACGTTTCGGGTTGAAACCCTTCTTAAGGATCTCGACCTGAAACGTCACCCATTTATTTTCCCCAGAGATGCTGCCTGTCCCGCTGAGTTACTCCAGCATTTTGTGTGTATAGTGTGTCACTGACTATTTAGTTGTCCATCTGTGTTATGTTCACATCTCTAAGCAGCCCTGATAATGATCGTGAAAATGTTAAAGAGCAAAGGAACATCTCTTGTCATGAGCCCACTCCAGAATCTGAAACGTTAATCAAATTTTAAGTGGCCCAAATAATGTTACTCTCCTACTTCTCATCCTTCATATAGAATTCATGTTGCAATAGATCAAAGGAGAGCAGTGTGCAGAGAATGGAAAGTGCGTTTGCTCATCTATCCAACAGGGTAATCAAAAAATTAGTGGACAATAGTTGGCTATTTACTTGTCAACATTTTGGTCAAAAGTCTGGCATCAGTTGAAATTCAAGGGCATCAAAATGGTGGCGAAGTGGAAAGACGAGGAGAAAATGAAAAATAAAACCTCCGAATTTTGTATATATCCAATGATTTTTAAAAAAGCATTAAAACCTTTCACTTCAAAATATCTATGCAGAATTTACAAAATTAGCTTCAGCTGTATTAATGCAACACATCATATCACACTGAAGTACTTCGATATGTAACAGCTAACGGTGCCGCACAACTTAAGCAGCAACTGAGCTGCTTTTAATCACACTTCACTTATCCAACCTTCACTTCTCCAACCTAATTATGACTTTCACAAAAACAAATGAGCCATTTTGCTTCTGCTGTGAGGTACTTACTGATGCAGGTGAGGAATTTGGCACCTGTGAGGTGGTATTCCCCACCTTACAACTTGGCTAAGATTTGATTATTAGAGGAAAAAATATATAAGGATTGTTTGAAACATTCTGGTGTCTTGTACAAGAGCATGAATTGGATACCAGTTTGGAGGGACTAGAAATAAGCTCCAGAGAACCGGGTTCGATCCTGACAATGGGCGCTGTCTGTACAGTTTGTTCGTTCTCCCTGTAACTGCATGGATTTTCTCCGGGTGCTCCGGTTTCCTCCCACAGTTCAAAGACATACAGGGTTTGTAGTTTAATTGGTTTAGGGAAAATTGTAAATTGTCCCTAGTGTGTAGGATAGTGTTGGTGTACAGTGCGGACTTGGTGGGCGGAAGGGCCTTTTTCTGCGCTGTATCTCTAAAGCTAGGCTAGATTGCTCCCTCACATGAAGGCCACGTTTGTTGAAGACTGGCAATGATGCAGTGGCATTTGATCGAATTGCCTCCTTTAAAAAACCTGATTCATTTGCAAAAGTGACAGTAGGCTATTGCAATAAAGAATATTGTTATCCCCTGAATCAGTCGTAATATTGCACGTCTTTTAACTGAAGGTTCTTTCATGAATCCTAACCTTAAACATATACTTCAAATATTTACTGCAGATTATAGACATACAAATCTGCAGTAGGAATGGACCATTAGATGCGTGCACCTTGCCCTGGCATTCAATAAGATCACAGCTGATCCAACTGTAACTGCAAGGCTATATTCATACCAGCAACAGGTAGCCTTTCATCCTCTTGCTTATTAAGAATCCATGCATCTCTAACTTACAAATATTCTAAGACTCTGCTTTCACTGCTCTTTGAGGAAGAGACTTTCAATAAAATCATGACCTGTTGAGTGAAAAAGGAATATACCCATCTGTCTTAAATTGGCAACACCTTATTTTTAAGCAAGTTGTGGGTTTACCCATAGCTGTTAGACAGAAAGAGAACACATTCTTTGCACATCAACCTTGTTAAGGTTCCTCAATAATGAAGTTTATTTTAAAATTAAATAATGTTTAATGGATGTACACACACAGATGCTGGTCTACAAAAAAAATACAAAGTGCTGGAGTAACTCAGCACATCAAGCAGCATCTCTGGAGAATATGGACAGGTGATGTTTCTGGTCGGGACCCTTCATCGGACTAATCAGTTTGAAGAAGGGACCCGACCTGAAACATCACCTATCAATAGTTCTCCAGAGATGCTGCCTGACCTGTTGAGTTACTCCAGCATTTTACATAGAAACATAGAAAATAGGTGCAGGAGGAGGCCATTCGGCCCTTCGAGCCAGCACCGCCATTCATTGCGATCATGGCTGATCGTCCCTTATCAATAACCCGTGCCTGCCTTCTCCCCATATCCCTTGACTCCACTAGCCCCTAGAGCTCTATCTAACTCTCTTAAATCCATCCAGTGATTTGGCCTCCACTGCCCTCCGTGGCAGGGAATTCCACAAATTCACAACTCTCTGGGTGAAAACGTTTTTTCTCACCTCAGTCCTAAATGGCCTCCCCTTTATTCTAAGACTGTGGCCCCTGGTTCTGGACTCGCCCAACATTGGGAAAAAATTTCCTGCATCTAGCTTGTCCAGTCCTTTTATAATTTTATATGTTTCTATAAGATTCCCCCTCATCCTTCTAAACTCCAGTGAATACAAGCCTAGTCTTTTCAATCTTTCCTCATATGACTGTCCCGCCATCCCAGGGATCAATCTCGTGAACCTACGCTGCACTGCCTCAATCACAAGGATGTCCTTCCTCAAATTAGGAGACCAAAACTGTACGCAATACTCCAGATGTGGTCTTACCAGAGCCCTATACAACTGCAGAAGATGTCTGTCAATGTTTAATGCTTGATCAGCTAGCTGTTTCTGCTTTTTTTTTCTCAAGGCTCGTACATAATTGTTCACTGTTAAAGCTTTCTTGTTTCATTCACTCCCCCTTATATATTAGCAAAGCATAACATACCTCGGCCATGAGAATGGATGAGCAATCTTCTCCACAACTTTTGCTAACATCATCCCCTCAACATTGTCAGAGATATGTGATTTTGACCAGCGTCATCTGAGGATCTAACAAGCCTGTACCCAGAGATAGTGACTCACGATCATACAGCTAATGTTCATATTATCCAACTTGCTTCCAGAAGACTAAACTTGCTTTAAGCAGGTCCAGAACCAAAATGGCATGGGCCTGCACATTGGCATGGTTTTGCAGCTGTGGGCGCAACCAGACCAGTGGGCTATATGAGCCCTGTCCAATAGAGCCAGTAAAACCTTGACAGATAGACCTGCCAGGCATCCAACATTGTTCACAGGAAGGAACTGCAGATGCTGGTTTATACCAAAGATAGGCACTAAGTGCTGGAGTAACTCAGCGGGTCAGGCAGCATCTCTGAGGTAAAGGAACAGGTGACAAGCCTCCAGCCTGCTTTTCCAGCCACAGAAATTGTGTGCTGATCCAATTACGTGTCTGGTCAATGGTGATTTCCATGATGCTGATGATGGAAATGGTCTTTGCTCCAACAGTTTGAGGCATAAAAGTGACCTGCCACTTAATAGCATTTAAAAACAACACATCTGAATGCTGTAGAAGGGTTCCGACCAGAAACGGCACCCATCGTTTTTCTCCAAAGATGCTGCCTGACCCGCTGAGTTATTCCAACACTTTGTGTCTATCATCATTATTCACGGGATCTATGTCCCCATTTATCGCAATGGGAAACATAATTATAACCACTTTGCCAAGTGGCTTCTAGGGAAAATAAGTCAGAGTCATGCAGCATGAATATAGACCCTTCGGTCCAACCTGCCCACGCCGGCCACAATGCCCCATCTACACCAGACCCACATGCCTGTAATTGCCCCATATCCTTCTAAACCTATCCTATCCATGTACCTGTCCAAATGCATTTTAAACATTGTGATAGACATGTGATGACACACAGCTAGAAAATCACCAGCAGAACAAGTCTGGGACTTCTGCATTCATATACGAATTCCACCTTGTTGGCACTTAAAGGGCAAATAACGTTATTTCTTTAGTGTGCTACCTGCAATTCTCACAATGATCCTTCCTAATTTTCTATCTCTCGATATGTAAAATCCCTCTAAACAATTCAGCACCTATCTATCCCTCTGTAATTCAAATGGCTAACACACGATGTTAAATCTGCAGTGTGAGGCTTAAAGTCTCCTTGTGGCATGACTGACGATACTGATCTAAACAGATGTAGCTGCATTTAACTATTTAACATTTTGCTAAGACAGTAGTGATTTAACATACCTGGAAGCAAGTGTCTTAGGTTAAAGAGCATGAAAATTCCAATTCATAATTTAGCTTTCAGTGCTTTCTTACAAAGCCTCTCGGGAAATCACACTGAGGTCCTCCGTTATGCGAGGGATGGCTAAAATTAAGTTTATTATGGTTACAGTAAGGACAATAAAGTAACAAGCACAAAAATCTGCTTAGTTAGTGGGACTTCGTTTTGGGATGTTTGTGGGACTTTTATGTGCATTTACGTGCCGTAATTCAAATGAAGACCACAATCAATAAAATTTAGCTTATTCTATAAGGCTGCAAAAGATATCTTGTGTGAGAATTGTCGGACAAAAAACATTTGTTAGAAGAGATTCAGTGCTGTAATCCAATATAAACCATGATTATGATAATAATCAATAATAAACGCTTTATTGTTTTGTTTAATACATAAAGAACACGGCAAAAGCTAGATTCATGTGTGTCCAATATCAGAAGTAATCTCAAATTTGACTGAACAAAGTAAATTCTGCAAAATAGCGTGCAAAAGATATTTTCTTGTAATAAACGGCAAAGAAAATGAGAAAAGGTGCTTTCCCCTTGAAACCTGCTTTCTCATGCTGTCTGTGAATTGATCATAATTTTGCATTCAGATATCACAGTAATGTTGTTTAATTCAACTGAAATAAATATTTTAAAAGAGCATAGGAACCAACTAGTCGCGTCTGTAAAATGTCAAAAGTGGTTTAAATATTCAGTTGTATGAATTAAGTGCTATTTTAAATTTTCCAACCATCATGAATACCACTGTAGACCTCAAATGTGAAAAACGACTTTAAACTAATTGATATAATTGCTTGAAGATGTGCAGGCAGGTGAAACCTGATCCCTTAGGCCATTGTGGAGACCAGGAACAACAGAAGAATGTTTACACAGTGGTTGGAGTTTAACAGACAGGCAAGCCCAGGTTTTAGACAGCCAGCAAAAACATCACTAATAGGTGACCTCTTCATGTAGGCCATTCTGAAAGCATGGTTCTGTGCCTTGGCAGACAGTGTCCAAAATGTCAAGGTTAACTGTAAGACTTTCTTCGTGGTTTCTTGCTTCTTTAGTACTCAAAGAATACTTACCTGATATTTAGATGACAAATTACATCCTTTGTTTGCTTTAAACTTTAGATTTTAGACCTACAGCGCGAAAACAGGCCGTTCGGCCCACCGAGTCCGTGCCAACCATCGTCACTCCGTACATTAGCACTATCCTACACACTAGTTTAGTTTAGTTTAGTTTGGTTTAGAGATACAACGCAGAAACAGGCCCTTCGGCCCACAGAGTCTGTGCTGACCAGCGATCCTCACACACTAGCACTATCCTACTCACTGGAGACCATTTACAATTTTACCAGAGCCAATTAACCTACTAACCTTCATGTCTTGAGTGTGGGAGGAAACTGGATAACCCACAGGGAGAACGTACAAACTCCGTGCAGACAGGACCCGTATTCAGGATCGAACCTGGGTCTCTGGCGCTATAAGGCAGCAGTCTACCACTGCGCCACTGTGCCACCCAAACCCAGGAATTTGTGCAAAACAAGTAATTCATGCAGATCCTTGTTTATATACACAAATATATATATATACATTTTATCTATATATTATCGCTCAGCACAATTTAATCTCAATAAGACTGACCAACAATAATTGAAACCAGCTCAAATTTAAAACAAAACCATCAAGAGAGAAATCAATAGACAATAGACAAAAGGTGCAGGAGGAGGCCATTCGGCCCTTCGAGCCAGCACCGCCATTCAATGTGATCATGGCTGATCATCCACAATCAGTACCCCAGTATGCAAAATCAACTGATTGAAGTTGCATACTGCATTTTACAAACATACCAAAATGATGGGCAAAGACCCGCAGTTCCATTAAGCCTGCATTCATGATGCCATTGGCTATGTACATAAATGCAACGTAAAAGAAAAGACCCTTGATGCTCCCCTATGCATTGATGATAATGATCCAATGATTCAATGATTCTTTATTGTCACGTGTACCTACAGTGAAATTCTTTGTTTTTGCATACAATCTGGTAAAATCGTGCCGCAGACTTTACCTACGCAGTAAACAATGAGTCGTCACACATCTCGCGCCAAAAAGTTCACAGTACATAGTTATTTCTTGCAGCGGTGAACCAGAAATGGGAAGAGCAGTTCCGCTATACAAATAGAAACAGATAAAATTCTTAAAGGATTGGATAGGCTAGATGCAGGAGAAATGGTCCCGATGTTGGGGGAGTCCAGAACCAGGGGTCACAGTTTAAGAATATGGGGTAGGCCATTTAGCACTGTGATGAGGAAAAAACGTTTTCACCCAGAGAGTTGTGAACCTGTGGAATTCTCTGCCACAGAAGGCAGTGGAGCCCAATTCATTGGATGTTTTCAAGAGAGAGTTAGATTTAGCTCTTCGGGCTAAAGGAATCAAGGGATATGGGGGAAAATGAGGAACGGGGTACTGTTTTAGATGAGCAGCCATATTGAATGACGGTGCTGGCTCAAGTGGCCCAATGGCTTACTCCTGCACCTCTGTTTCTTTGTTTCTAACTGAAGGAAAAGTGTACAGTTTGGGAAGAATAGATACATATTTGTGGAGAAATTTGTGATATCAAGCATGGATAGTGGAAAATATTTTATTATCTCTGTTTATTAGCAATATCACATTTGGGAAAGTGCTTGGACCATCTGCATTGTAAAATGTCCAACAGACTTCGTGTATCTGCAACAAAAATGTTTTTTTGTTTGGGTTTCAGCTTCTCTTTGCATACCCTCGCCACAAACTAGATCAGATTTCATTGACAGCTCGATCTGTGCCATTTCCCCGATTGTTGGGTTGCGTCAACAAAAGATTATTTCACTCTCTGGCATTCAAAGAGGAATTGTCCCTCCATAATCTTCTCTTCAAATGTTTTTTTTATTATGGGAATGTTTTGACGTGGTTCCTTTTTAAGGCCCCCTGAATCTCTGACCAAGTATATCCGAACAGTCGTTTTTATATTGAAAAAAACGGTTATATTTATCACGTCACCTTTTCCTATGTCTCATTAATTTCAAGAATAAAATCCACTGCGTAGACACTCCCATCATTATTGCTGAAAGGTATTTGCAGTTAACAATTCAGGTTAGAAATGCAAGGAAACAACACGATACAGAAGCTTAAAGTGCTGGCTGGTTGTAAATTATACTTCTATTCATCACCTAAAAACAAAAAATCATACATAAATTCCAATTCCAAATCCTCAAAATTATAATCTGGGAAAGCGTCTATTTGAAGGAGATTTGCACAACATTTATTTCCACACGGAGCAAATAACATAAACGAAGTCACGTAAACATCTTCCCCCTTCAACGGTCCCCCTATAAGCTATAAACAAAGTCAGTGACTGGTACCAGGAACTGCCCTGCACTCTCGGTAGGTCAGCAAAGCTATGCCTGGTTGACAGGTTCCGTTTACAGGAGACCAGCACTTTGTTTGGATATCCCGACCTTGCTCACCACTATCTTAACAACACATGGCAAGAAAGATTTCCAATACTTTAGCTAAATTACATTATACACAGTCAAGAGTTGGACTACTAACCCTCTAAAATGAGTGAATAGCTTTTATTAGTCCCCTCTGTGATTTATTTTAACATGCTTTGAATTTACGTGTACTTTGGAATAGACTGAAAATAAAATACTAACACTTGCCCATTAAATAAACACCATTTTGTACAATGTGACAGAAAGAGTCCAGTTAATAAGATTTCAATGAAAATATCTTTATTGCTAATTTTCTTGGCTGCATTATTCATGCATGTATTGTACATCAAAAATGCACTGCAAGGATAAGACGTCAAAGCACACACTGTTAAATTTGTAAAACATTAATGAATATTTTCCTTTTTTTTAAACATAAGATGATGTGCAAAGCCATTTATTTTGTACTAATTTATTTGGGACTGTTTTATATTTTAATTGTCTGCTTTGAATTCTTTATTTTGTCTCATATATATTTGTTAAACTCCATCCAAGACTTCAAGGGAGCCATCAACTAAATATTGTTTCATTCATGAGCTGCTCTTCCAAGTCAATTATATCTTTCAACTTCAGGGGCATTGTATGATAAACTGGCTGTAAAAATCATCCGCATTAATACATTACGATGCCTCGGTTCCAAAAGGTAATTAAAGAAGTAAATGACTCATAAGAATAGACATATTAGCTGCAAAATGAAAGGCAACAGAGCTGCCACAAGAAAATATGTACCATTAAGATATTGCATTTTCATGTAGTCATCGCACAGGGTTTCTGCGTCTTTAACAACCCTGCCTTAAGTTAATTGAGAATGGGAAAGCATCTTATTTCAACAATGTCAGAAATTTTACAGATGATAGCAGATTTTATAAAGCTCTCTTTAATTTTGGAGATTGCTTCACTGGTTGTTATTCATTGAAGAAAATGGCATGAAGACCTGAAAATGTGCAAAATGACTCGTTCCTTTATCTATGGACTATTTTGTTCAATATTTGAACATTCAAACTGCTTTTATTTATAATTGCAACAAAATGAAAAGGCATATAAATATAACACCGGGTTGAATCTCAAAGAATTGGATGTTGCACCTCCCTCACTGATCCTACTTTCAGCTTTTAATACAACCCAGTGGCTATACTGCATAAAAGTCAATTTGGTACTTACTAAAGTATATTTAGAATGCATCACGTATATTAATGCGGTACTAAACACACTTGCTCTGTTAGGAAATCGCAGGCACTATCAAGGGCAAAGGACCTACACACTTAGGTAACAATAAATGACAGGCTGTGGTTCAAGTCCATTAGCTGCTATGCGAGAGTAACACCATCCACTAACGGGCAACCTGTGAAAAAAGTCCAAGATGTGTTTAAATCTTGCAATGGGAATGCTGAATTAATTCTTTTGAATTGTAATCCCTCAACCACAGCAAATTACCTTCATTAATGATGGAAAAAATCTGCCTCTGTAATAAGCAAGGGAGGGGGGGAGAAATCAGCGTCATTTAGCTATTACTATTTGTACTGCATGTAACTAGTAAGCCGTGCTTTAATGCTTTGTGTAAATTATTCTTTTTTATGTAATCTATGCACGAATGTGAGTAAGCGTATATATAGAAGGAAAATTTAGCTGCACAACATCGGTTGGAAGTTTAAAAACTCAGTAAACAATACACCTAAAATAAAAAGCGCAGATATTATCAATATTTACCAATGTCATAACATGCGATCTGACAGAATTAGCTTGCAAATTATTTGTACTTTCAATAAATAATCCAAATTCTGTGACGTAAAACCTATGCAAAACTATTTTTCCATTTCTGCCTTTAAAATTTTAAAATATTCATGTTAAGATATTATGCAAGACGTCACTTGGTTTTAGGAGTTTTTTTAAAGCAATTTCATGGAGTTGAATATACTGAATGAAGATTGTGTTTGATGCTGAATTGCCCATGTAGTAAAATGCAAAAATACACAAGGATTTTTAAAAATATATATAGCCATCTTCAATCAACTTTCCAATAATGTCACTGACAAGGTACAAGGTTTAACAAAGCCCTTAGCACTGAATTACTATAAAGGATGCAAGTGATAATTTTATTCTTAGGTGGCAATTAGAAATGCGGTGTATTTTAAACATTAACCATTTGATTTCAGATGGTTTCATTATTACTCAGAAGAATCAATCTAGCAGAGTTCAAAATGCTTTGGAAATGGTTAAAGTCTATTGCAAAGTCAAGAGTCAGGAAAGGAAAACAAAAAGAAGCTGGAAGATAGATCTCTGGATTCTGTAATTTACCAGAAACGAATTTCATAATGGCTTTTACTGATATAAAAATGAATAAATTAGTATCCCATTTGCCATCTCAAATCTCCACATGAAAAATGGCCACCTGAAAACTTAGTGGAAAAGACAATTTGCTGTTGGGAAATAAAAACGCTTAGTATTTATATGGTGCTTATAACATAGCAAATTTTCTCAATGCACTTCAATTATCAAACAGAATTTGTCACTGTGTCATGAAAGTAGATGACAACAGCTAGTTCAAAGCGGTGGGTTTTAAGGAATGACTTCAAGCAGATATGTGGTGGAGATTTCCAGAACTAAAGAGGTCAGCACAGTGGCGCAGCGGTAGAGTTGCTGCTTTACAGCGCCGGAGACAGGGGTTCGATCCTGACTGCGGGTGCTGTCTATACAGTGTTCAGACGTTCTCCCTGCGACTGTGTGGGTTTTCTCCGGCTCCTCCGGTTTCCTCCCACACTCCAAAGAAGTGCATGTTTGTAGGTTAATTGACATTGGTAAAAACTGTAAATCGTCCCTGGTGTGTGCGATAGTGCTAGTGTATGGGGGGCGATCGCTGGCCGGCGCTGACTCAGTGTTCCGAAGGGCCTGTTTACGCGCTGTATCTCTATGGTCCATCTCTAAAGTAAAGCCAGAGAAACTGAAAACAGTCACTAGCTGTTGAGTGTTGAATTCAGGATGGTCGAGAGGCCAAAAGAGAGATTGACATAAGGTTACAGGACTGGAGAAATGATAGACATGAGAAAGGATGAAGCCATGAATGGAGATGAAATTAAAAGTGAGGATATTAAGGTGTTGCTTGAACAGTGTAAACGAGCAAACACGGGTTGTGGCGCAGAATGGGTGCTGAAATAAATCTGCAGAACATTGAATCTTCTCAAGGGTAGCGAGATTAAAGCAAGAATAGCCAGCCTGGACTAGTGTTAGGACATCCCTGGCTAAAATTAACAATGGCACAGATGAGGTTGGATTTTGTAGGTTATAAACAATTTGGCGGCAGATTGGGTGCTGATCAAATTGACAGTATTTGACTGAGATTGTTGTTCAGTTCTTGAACATTGTGAACCCTAACCACAATGCATTCATCTAAGTGTATTCCATCAGCTATTGGCAATGGCTTTAAAAGAGAATGGGTAGGGGGGAGCGGTGTCCAAATGAATTATATGGCATGGGATACACCATCTCTGGCCAACTAATTTGGGGCACAGTTTACATATGTCTGATCTTCTTGAGTTTGTGGGCAATGTTCATTGAAGAATGCTGACTGATGATGGGGGCTCTGCAACAGTAGTATGACTGAAGTGCCAGGCTAAGTGGTTAGATTGTCGGCAGCCGTTACCATGTATTATATATATATTACGACAGCAGTTTAATTATACTTATTAAGACAGCAGCTTGCATATTCCCAAATCTGGATATGGGACAGGCAATCTAGACAGTGGAGGGATTGGGTGAGGTTCCGGTTTGGTTGACCTGGGTATGTCAGTACAAATGTGGAAACTGCAAAAGGCAATAAATGATGAGTATCTTTGCAACTGGAATAACAAGTTTTAGTGGGATTCCACATGGCTCTGTACTCGGTCCCTTGTTACTTGGGTACATGTCAATTATTTGCATTTAAATGTGGGGGAAATGATAAAAAAAGTTTACCGCTAGTGTAAAATATGGCTATGCAGTTGACAATGAGATGGAACATTTTCCACCAAAGAAGCATACTGATGGACTAGTAAATTGGGTTGATAAGTGGCTGACGAGATTTGGTCTGGAGTCAAAGTGTTAGATTCTGCATTTGGGGAGCTGCAACAAGGCAAATAAATGGGAGGATAGTGAGAGTTGTGGAAGAACAGAGCGAACTTGGAACACATTCACGTGTCCTTTACAGACAGCAGGACAAGTCAATAATGTGGTTCAAAACATACAGGATGTTCGGTCTTGTTAGCTGAAGGATATAAGAGAAAGGAGATACAGGAACTGACTAGTTAACCAAAGCATGTGTACTCCATTACAGATCTGATCATCACGTTATAGGGAAAATACATTTGTACCTGAAGAAGGATGTAGTACATTAAACGAACTAGAAAATGTTAGCAACAACAAAAGAATAGATAGACAAGGTTATTTTCTTTGGAACTGAGTAAGACCAGAGCAGTCTTAATGTCGTTGGTTAAAATTGCAAGACCCAGATTCTGTCGATAGAGAGGATCTTATTCCATGGGTCAAAAACCAAAGAGCATAACTTTAAAGTAATTGATGGAAAAATTAAGGAGGAATTGAGGAAGAAAAGTTATCAACCAGAGGGGGAGATGGTAGGAGAAAGAAAAAGCCTGCAAGGATACATTCCAAGAACTGGAAGGTGGGATTTGTTAGGAACAACCATTCTTAAAGCAGGACAGAAGGATGAGTCGAATGACTTCCTTCTATGGTATGAACTTTCTATGATCCTAGGTGTATATGGGAGATGCTGTTAAAGATCACATGAAGATGAGAAATAAAATGGGGCAAAGGATAGATCTACAGTGGTCATCATTGGTAATGCTTTGATCCATGGGAGGAAACCTATTGCATGTTATTCTCTGGCCATGACTGGACAGTTACGAATTAAACAGGAAAGTGAAAACCCACCCAACAGGACACAAATGGAGAGACATTGTGGATATGATCAACTATATTCCACATTGTAAATAGATTGCGAAAATCAAGGAGTGTTTTGAATATTTTCATCCTCAGTATATAATGACAGTAATGAGAGCTCATAGTGTACCATTCATTTTACTGGGTAATTCAAACAGGCTGGAAAGTAAAATGTTGCAAACTATGCACAGGGCAGTCCAACGTCTATGTTGGAAACATGATAGAATTGATTATTGAGGAGAAAGTCTGCTTGAAATGATCCTTTTATTTTTAACTGACCATTTTAAAGGAGAAGTTAATTAAGTTGTCTGTTCCATATATTTCGTAAGCAGAAGATAATGACTTTGTTTTTTTTAAATATTGTTTCTGTATTAATAATAAGAATACAGAATAAACATTATACATGTATTATTACACCTGTGACCACATATGCCTCTCTTAGTAGTATTGTAGTTTTAGAAATGGTCGACAAAGACTGACTATTTAATCTCATGAAGTTGTTGAGGTCTACTTTCTAGGTTAGTGAGTCACAACGAAAGGTTGTCAATTATGTCAATAATGAAAGCCAAATGAAGCATTCTACTCTATTTATACTTTACAGGGTTGCTCTAGAATATGTCCAAACCCATTCTATTGTGGAAAACAAAGGATCATAAATTATTTTGTGCAGCACATTATATAATCTGTTATCCAACACAAAAATGTAATCTGAAGTTTGACTTTATTACCTTTGTGCTGGTTATGCAGTTCCTGAATTTTACTCTGGGTGCGACTTGCATTTGATGCACAAATGCATGGAAATGGCATAATGTAGACATTTCTTTGCATGGTCTTTCACAAAAGCAGGCATGAATTGAATTCTCAATTGAAGAAGGGTCTTGACTCAAAACGTCACGTATTCCTTTTCTCTAGAAATGCAGCCAGACCCGCTGAGTTATTCCAGAATTCTGTGTCTATCTTCGGTGTAAACCAGCATCTGCAGTTCTGTCCTATGCTAATTGAATGACTGTGGGTTGTTTCTACATTAGTTAAAGGGGGCCTTGCTCACATGTTCTGTGGATGGATAAACCAGGCTTTCATTAATGGGACTTTAAAGACCTTTTATAGAAACACAGAAAAATAGATGCCATCGGCCCTTCGAGCCAGCACCGCCATTCAATATGATCATGGCTGATCATCCAAAATCAGTACCCCGTTCCTGCTTTTTCCCCATATCCCTTGATTCCGTTGGCCCTAAGAGCTCTTGAAAACCAGTGCCATCCAGTGAATTGGCCTCCACTGCCTTCTGTGGCAGAGAATTCCACAGATTCGCAACTCGCTGGGTGAAAAAGAAAATCCTCTTCTCAGTCCTAAATGGCCTACCCCTTATTCTTAAACTGTGACCCCTGGTTCTGGACTCTCCCAACATCGGGAACATTTTTCCTGCATCAAGATTGTCCAATCCCTTAAGAATTTTATATATTTCTATAAGATGCCCTCTCATCCTTCTAAATTCCAGTGAATACATGGCCTTAAAGAATTTTTAAGGTTCCCACCATCTCTCCACCCACACCCACCCTTCGTGCTGGGTCAAACTCTTCAAACATGTGATGATTAACCCATCACTACATCTTTACACTTCCCACTTTGCAACGTCATTCCATCCACTTCCCAACCCTTTTGCAGAACAATTTCCTCAAGTCCCAAACTTCAGTGTCCTGATTCTTGATGTTCCTTCCCGCCCTGTTCCTAACCCTCCTATGCCAGATATGAAAGTACAAATCTCTCCTATAATCCACTCATCCCCACTCTTTCAGTCTGAAGAAGGGTCCTGAAGCGTAGCCTGTCCATTCCCTCCACAAATGCTGCCTGACCTCTGAGTTCCTTGTATCTACATAATGTTGTAAATGGCCACTTCTACTACTTTATTGTCGTCAGCACCTCTTAAAAGGAGGTGCAATTTGGCTGCAGCAGGAATTTTTCAAGTTTGCCAGTTTGAGCTTCAATACTTTAGACAAGATCCAAATGCGTTTGGGAACAAAATTCAAGAAACAAGAATATTACCCTGATACATTTAGTGATGCCTTGCTATATCCTGAGGCTAAATATATTGCTGTGTTTGTGGAATCAATGTCAAGGGTGTATGATATTGTGAGGCAGCACAATATGATATTGTGAGGCCGAAGGGCCTCTTTCTGCCCTACATCCCTAAAGTAAAGGTTTATGGTCTATTTTTTATTTTGAATTCTCGTGAACTGGAAACTTCCCATTATTCAAGGAAATCGGGCAATCAATATGTAGAGACACTGTCCAGGAATACTGGGGCTAACAGCATTTCGTATCTGAAACTGGATCGGTCCTGGGACATCCTAGTTGATACTAATATGGCACTTGTAAGTATAAAGGTATTCTGTGTTATATTGCAGGTAATGTGGATAACCAGACACTTATACATTGTACATGTTTCCTGTCCCACAACATACTCAAAACCCCTCAATATATAACCATCAAAGAAACCTATCACTCCATCCATTGCCTGCATTTTGGAAAATCTGCGATGCTCCTACTGAAGAATGAACCCGTGGAAAGCAAATTACACAGAAGTTGTCCTCAACCATGTCCTCAGAACCTGCGTGGACATTTTTAACCTTTCTCTACTCCAGCCTGGGATTCCCAACTGCGTTGAGACAACCACTATTGTCCTAGTCCCAAAGTAAAATAAGATAGCAAATTTTTAATGACTACCATCCAGTGGCTCTGACATCCATCTTCTTAAAGTGTTTCGAGAAGTTGGTCATGGCACACATCAACTGCAGCCTCCAAGATAGCCTTGAACCACAGCAATCCACCCACTACTACTGAAACAGGTTCATGGCAGATGACATATCCCTGGCCCTACATTCAACACGATATTTTGAACTACCTTTACATTTTCTTTAGCACATACCTTATGTGCTCATGTATGGCATCATTTGCCTAGTAGCATGCAAACACAATTTTTCCACTGTATGTCTGTGTATTTGTCAATAATAAACCAATCCCAATAAATTTTAGCTCAATCCATCACCTTTCCTTTGTACAATTTCAACATCATAAATACCACTTTAAGCTCTTTAAATTGTGGCATGCTGTTGCAATCCACACTTATTCTATCACACTAAAAATGAAAAATATGGGCATAGCAGTAAACATCCACACATTGTCAATGAAGCTGCTATTCATTTATAATTAGACACAAAATGCTGGAGTAACTCAGCAGAACATGCAGCATCTCTGGATAGAAGGAATGGATGGCATTTCAGATCAAGACCCTTCGTCTGAAGAAGGGTCTCGACCTGAAACTTCACCCATTCCTTCTATCCAGAGATACTGCTTGTTCTGCTGAGTTACCTCAGCATTTTATGATTATCTTACCTTGCAGTTATTTGTTGGATTAAAATTCTCAAAATAGGTTCATGCAACATTCTCGTAATATTCCTATACGGGAGAGCAATAAATCATCTGTTAAGGCTTCCCTTTTCCCTAACATTAAAACTACTAATGCAAAAAAAAGTTGTAGATAGATAAAGGTTAGCGTAGTCAACAAGCATTCTGAGGGAATAAAATGGGTGGACTTTAGTTCTGGCCTTGCGATGAACCTGAAGTCCTATGTATTTAAAATTATTATTTTTTTTGCAATACTGTGTGTTATTTATAAAGCATAAAGAATGACATTGTCATGGCAGCAAAACAAGTAACAACATAGATATCCTCCAGCAAGGAGTCACTCAATAACTCATTAACCCTCCTTTGGCTAAAACCACACCTGAGAGCCTGAGCTCCTTTATTACATTTACAGATTACTTGTACTGATTTACAGAAATGGTTTTTATTCAAGGAGTACTGTGTATACAGCTGGGAGGCATAAAGGAGACTGTGGTAAGGAAAAACTCAATTTCCAAAGCTTTGATGATAGCCATTTACTGTAAGTTTACAGCCACCACAGTACAATCTAAAGTAAATACTGTAGTAACATATGCAGCTTGTAAATTTTATTAAAATAGTGCAAAGATTTAGCACGATTTTCAAAAATATAGTTACTACTTACAGGTATATATTGAACAGAAGCATAGGATAGATTTTCCGTAGCATATGCTAATACCATGAGTTTCATAGAATTTAAAAACTTTCTAAACTTCATATAAAAAGAATCTTATTAATAACGATTAGAAAAGCTGAATATTACAACATAAGTTTCATCAATGTAATAGCAATTGATTGAAATATAAAATTAACTTTTGAACAGTGTGCATTTGTAGAAAGGAACTGCAGATGTTGGCTTACACCAAAGATAGACACAAAATGCTGGAGTGAGTGACTCAGCGGGACAGGCAGCATCTCTCGAGAGAAGGAATGGGTGATATTTCGGTCGAGTCTGAAGAAGGATCTCGACCCGAAACGTCTTCAATTCCTTTTCTCCAGAGATGATGCCTGTCCCACTGAGATACTTCCGCATTTTGTGTCTAACTTTTGAACAATATCTACCCAGGCTAATGCAAACACTAGGTAAAGATCATCACATTTGTTGGGCTTCACACATCAATAAACTGCAAACAAAAACTACAAAGCACACACCATTACAAGGAACCAAAAAATGGATTCAACGTTATAAGCTAACCAACCTAGTTCACACTCACCATTCCACCAGCAAAGGCTGTGTGTCTGGAGTCCCAGGTATGAGCAAGCACAACATAAATATACATTCATTCATTTGTTCTTTCATGTGTAACCTTGAACTAATTGGAAAAACAAATATATACACACACACACACATGTAATTGCCACAAAAATAGAACTCCCAGTTACAAAAGCAAGAAGCAAGTCAGAGGTGTACTGACACAAACATCATGAAAACTGGACACATGTAACATAAACTTGGTGAAAACAGATACCTAGCCATCAAAACATTACAATGGACACCCTGCCTCAAAAACTAGGGATATGTCCAATAGATGTTAAGAAAGTATAATGATCAAACATTAGAAATGTTCACACATTCCTACTTATCTATGAAACCCAGTTACACTCCAGATAGATCTTCAAGACAACTAAGTATCATTAAAGGTAAAAGAAACAGAAAACCTCAGGACACCACCACAAAAACCATAAACATACCTGCAAACACCTGGAAATTGTAAGTGTTTGCACAAACCATCAATACTAATAAACATAAACCATATACGCATGACAATACCTTGCACTAATCGCGATTCCCTTTATCCTGTATCTGTACACTGTGAACAGCTCAGTTGTAATCATGTATAGTCTTTCCACTGACTGGATCGCATGCAATAAAAAGCTTTTCACTGTACCCCGGTACACGTGACAATAAACTAAACTAAACTGACTAACTAATTACCTGGAATACCAGAAATGTTCAGCAAAAAAACTTAATTTCCACCATCAAGGAAAAACAACACCATGGACTTTTAAAGACAAGAATTTGAAAAATGAATGAAGTCCCATGAAAATAAGCACCAACCTACTGACCAATCACAACAAATAAAAAAGATATTTGCAGTCATATCTGGACATTAATTTCCAATTATGGTGAACGTAAACCTGTTCAGTCATTGGAAAAAAGCAATGATCTAGAGTAGAAATCTTTCAATGATAATTTCATACATTTTCCAAATATCGAGCTATTAATAAAAAATAACAAGAGTGTTTGGTTTTTCATGGTCATTGTTAACACTAAAATAACTAAGATTGTCAATGAATTTGGGTACTGAAAATGTTTGTTTCTGTGGGATAGCTTCATCTTTAGAGCAGTTCTTTAAGGGTCTGCCCCACCGGCGATTTTTTAGGCGACTGCCGGCGACTGTCATAGTCGTAGCAGGTCAAGTCAAGTCAAGAGAGTTTATTGTCATGTGTCCCAGATAGGACAATGAAATTCTTGCTGAAAAAAACCCATGGGTCACCGAAAAACCAGTGACTGGACCCCCCCTACGACAATGTCTACGACATGCTACGACCACCTAGTCGGCGTCAAGCTATGGCAAGCTACCGACAACCGGCGACCCATTAGGACGTCCACCTACGACCACACCTGCGACAACCTATGACCACACAGGCGACAACCTACGACAACCGAAGTCAACCTACGTCCACCTGCGACAAGCAACGACCCTATCGGCGACAACTGAAGACAATTCAGTTGCCGGTACCTGTCGCCGGTTGACGTAGGTTGCCATAGGTTTTCGCTAATGGAATCCACCGAAGTCAGCACCGGCGACAACCTACGTCACCTGGCAACAACCTACGACAGCACCTACGTCAGGAGAAATCAAGCTATGCTCATTGGCGTCAACCCACTGTCGCCGACAATTTTTGAACATGTTGAAAATCCAGCGGCGACCAGAAAGACGCTACGACTCTTTGGGCGACTGAGGAGACGACTCACGACCATACAGTCGACACCCCGGCGACCATGTGGCGACAGCCTAGTCGCCTGTAGTCGCCTAAAAAATCGCCTAAGTGGGACAGGCCCTTTAGTTGTCTTGGCACAACTTGACACAATCAAATGCAGTTTTTTAAGAACATCTACAGAGCATGTAGTTGCAGCTGAAAGCCCATTCAGATTTCACCGTGTGGAATGGAAATCTCACTCAACTGCTGTCAATTATGCCTCCCATTCATTTATAATATTTATATACATTTGGAGCTGTGTAACCAGTTGTTTCTCCCATGTTGCTGATTCCAAATGGAAATACTCAGTTTTCTCCGGTGACAAAACCCAACAGATACATGTCATAAAAAGTCAGCAAAAAGTGACAGATAAACGTGGGTTTTTCCAATGTAATAACCCAGTGATCGAAGTTCTGAGTGGAAAGGCTAGCATTACTAAGGCTCTGTCCCACGGGTTTGCGGTCGTGGGCGGTGAAGCGCGGCGTCGCGGGAAGAGGGGACCGCAGGGCAACCACGAGAGCGCCGCACGGATGCTGTGCGGGGGGCCAAGTACGGCCGGTTCAACGAGCTTGCGGTTTCGTCTGATGACGTCTTTCGGATCGCGGGGCTGTGGCGGCGGCCGTGCCGCACACGTACCTCACTGGCGGCGGCTGTGGCGGTAGGAACATATTTTTGGACAGTGTTGGGGGTTTTTTAGCACCGTGCGGTGTTGGGAACAACGCCGCACGGCCCCGGAATTGTGCGTTTGACCGAGCCCGCGGTCTCTGGCGGCCCAGGAGCGGTAGATAGTTCCTGTTTCGCCGCCAATGACCGCAGACTCGTGAGACAGGCCTTTTACTATCCAGGAGCTGCAATATGAAAACAATTAACAGAAAGAAAAAAAATCAACACTGGATATAAACAAAAATCAAAAAGGTGCAAAAAGGTTTAAAGGCAAGTCATCAACTTTCATGAAATGGAGGTTCTCCCAGCATCTGTTTGAAACATGAAGCAGACAATTGTGTTTCTGGCTCAGATTCAGGTGTTTGAAACACAGGACAAACAGACTACTCTCTTTCCTCAAGCAATTATTTTGTTTTTTTAATTAACTCCCTTGCATTACAGAGTTGCAGAGTGGTTAGACCCTGTTGAATCATCCAAGATTTCAGCTATTTATTAATTCTAGTCACCAAATGCCTGGTGGATGGGTCCAGACTTGTCTGCAATATATAACCTCACATCTCCATAGGCAAGGGAAGGAGAAAAAAACAACAAATGCTCTCTGTTTAGTTCATCATCCATACGTGTAAATTCCAAAGTGAATACCAGCTTTCTGCACAAATATGTCATTCTTATCCAGGAGCCCCCTGCCAATGAAAACAAGTCATATAATGTAGGGGTGTACTGTTATAATTAAAAGTGAACTCTTCCACTTTATGCATTGCATTAAAATTTAAGAATGTTTTCACAAAACAATAGCCGTATTATAATGATTACCCCAGACAGCCTGTCTGATGGTCTTGCAGCAACACAGGAGGACCCAAAAAGGAAAGGGCAGGACATTTGGATTGGTTCACACCTAACAAAGCACAAGGGGGCCCTAATTCCCTGTTGCACCCATTTCATTTTAACACTGACCGCTCAACAGGTTTTTACCAACGTTTACCTCCAATCATTTATTTGAACATTCACGTTAAATTTACAAACTCTGCTATTATAAAAACATTCCTTTTGTTTCATCAAGAGAGTGGCAATGTGATGGGTGGTTTTTTTTTTTCCGGTGCATTTGAACTTTTTATAAACACAAAAAAAAAGATTATCTGCCTCTCGCCACACTGCGAAATTTTCAGGCGATATAGGAAAAGATTGTCAGCCTTTTCTGAAGAGGCCCGGCAACAAATCAAATTCTATCCTTTACTTTGCCGATACAGCCTGCAGTTAAATGGGCCTTAAAAAGTAACAAGTCTTGAGTACTTCATATCATTTATAATGTTTGGTGCAGCCAAGATTGGCGGGTACGTAGGACATCATTTCCTGCTATCTTCTCCACTCTCCCAGCCACTCCTTCAAGAGCCTTGTGTGTCAGCCACATTATACATAACTTCTTCATTCTTCTTTGAAGTAAAAACACACCTATTTTAATTTCCCAAATCGGAGTCTTTTCTTGCCTCTTGTCCCAGAAAGAAAAGAATCTATCATAAGCTCTACTACTTAATGTATATTAAACCCATTTGTCACCCTCTTTTTTTTTGTTACTCTACTTATATGGGTCAAACATGAAATTTAGATTTGACTACCCGGTGGTTAATAATTGCTGCTTTAGTGATTAAGTTTGCAAACTAGGACAGGACTAACAATCCAGAGACACAAATTCAAAAACCGCCATGGCATTATCGGAATGTAAATACAGATAAAAATTAAATGGAAATCCAACAATAACCAGTGAATTATGAAATTTTTTATATCTGGTCCACAGATCCTGTTGAGGTTATCTGTTGTCCTTATCCATACCCAGTTTGGTTATATGAGGCTCCAGACCTCTACTCAATGCCCTCTAAAATGAAGTAGCAAACCAGCTTATTGTCTACAGAGTCAACAGTCAAGAATGTTGTCATATGTCCCAGATAGAACAATGAAATTCTTACTTGCAGCAGCACAACAGAATATGTAAACACAGTGCACTGTAAACAATAAGCGATAAAAAAGTCCAATGTGTGTGTGTATATACACACTCACATATACACACGCACACATATTTATATATATACACACACACATGCGGGCACATATACGTACACATAAAAAACAAATAACAATATTAGTGCAATAATAACAATAATGGGCTATGTAGTTCAGAGCTTATTTGGAGGTTGTAGTGTTTAATAGCCTGATGGCTGCAGGGAAGAAGCTGTTCCTGAACCTGGACTTTACAGTTTTCAGGCTCCTGTACCTTCTTCCTGATAGCAGAGGTGAACTGAGTATGTGGCCAGGGTGGTGTGGGTCACTGATGATGCTGGCTGCCTTTTTGATAATGCTGCATCTACAGCCAGACCAACCAGAAGCAATCTAGACATTCAACTTGGGCATGGCAAATGCCCTCCGAGCCCAGTTCGCCTGGCAAAGACGTCCTCACAAACAATTGGGGATTAATGTCTAACTTGGGAGAGCTACCCAACAAACTTATAAAGTAACAGATGAACATAGTCCTACTGAGGGCAACTTTCTTGGTGTCGTACTCTTCTGTTACAATGCCTGAATATTTCCTTTGCCACTTGCAAAACTGCGCGAGATGGGAAAAGATGGTATGATGATATTGAGGTGCAAGTAAGTGACCCAAGCATTTAATCACCACAGATATAATAGGAATAGCTAATTCCGGCCTTCACACCAAGGATACTACCAATAACATTGTGTTCAATAGGATCTCAGAACAGATATTTCATCTCAAAAGTGAGCATCTGTGAGGCACTGTGGTCCATTTCTACAATTCTGTGGTACAGGGAACATGTTCGCAGGCTAGCCCTGGCTCAAGTCCAGCTGTTCCAGGTAAGTTACTCGATATCAATTAATGAGACAATCGTGGCGGGGCGGCACAGTGGCGCATCAGTAGAATTGCTGCGTTACAGCGCCAGAGTCCTGGGTTCGATCCTGGCTCCGGGTGCTGTCTGTTTGAAGGTTGTACGTTCTCCCTGTGACCGTGTGGGATTTCTCCGGGTGCTCCGGTTTCCTCCCACACTCCAAAGACGTACAGGTTTGTAAGTTAATTGGCTTCGGTGAAAATTGTAATTGTTCCTAGTGTGATGGATAGTGCCAGTGTGCGGGTGATCAATGGTCGGCGTGGACTCGGCGGGCCGCAGGGCCAGTTTCTGCGCCTTGTCTCTAAAGTCTAATGTAGAAAGTTGCCGTACATATGCGATGTCCACTACAGGGAGAACAATCAGGATAATTATCATCCAATCAATCTATTTTGAAACATGTGATCAAGCAGTACTTATGTACAAATAACCTTTAATTTAGTGTTGTTTAGAGAGACGGCGCGGAAACAGGCCCTTCGGCCCACGGAGTCCGCGCCGACCAGCGATCCCCGCACACTAACACTCCCCTACACACTCTAGGGATAATTTACACTTATACCAAGCCAATTAACCTACAAACCCGTACGTCTTTGGAGTGTGGGCGGAAACCGAAGATCTCGGAGAAAACCCATGCGGTCACGGGGAGAACAAACAAACTCCGTACAGACAGCACCCATAGCCGGGATCGAACCCTGGTCTCTGGCGCTGTAAGGCAGCAAATCTACCTCTACGCCACACCTGTTGAAGGATATCCAGTCTGTGTCACACCATAACCACTTGGGCTGAATTCAAGAGATCGGCTGAGAGTTACTGCTTTGACATGGAGGCCAAATTGTCAAATTTAACGAATGCATTGACAAATAAAGCTTATTTTGGTTTTGTATTTTAGGTCACATTATGGTATCTTGTTGTGTGAAAGCAAACAAAACAGAACAATCATGGTGTTGCCTGGAGTGTTGTTTCATCAATATAATGGCCTGCACTCGCTATTTTCTTTAAAGTCTTGCGTACACAAACACATTCTTCCTTCATTTCATCATTATGATGAACTGCATTTCCATCAGGCCACACGTTCCCATGATCCCGGTGTTGCCCTCATCCCTTATATTGTGCTGAATGAAATGATGTATTTAAAGATATTGTTATCTTCATCTGTGACAAGAAGAATCAATCAATCACATGGCTTTATCGTTCTACATTCACAGCACATCTCTGCTGTTTTTAGGGCTTCGGATCACAATGTTATCCAATTGAATTTGATCAGCAAATGCAGTTTCTTGCACCGCGGTGATCTCTGATGAAGACGTTATTAAGTGAAACTGAGCAAAGTGATGAAGACGGAACACAAAAAGACAAGCACAGCTGGACATTTACAGTTGCATGGATATTTTTTTCATATTACAAAAGGTCAGGTTTTCTGTTCCAGAATTTCCTTTATTTGTAGTTCAAGTGCTGTGAGATTACAAACAGCAGGTGTCAAATAAAGAAAGCAAAATACAGGCTTAGAACTAGACTGAAACCTCAAGCGTAATAGCCGTGACTATTACTTAGCCGAAAGAGATGCTTTTTATAAATCGTTGTTTAAACCTCAGCCCACACCACAATGCAGGGAGATATGGATTATTGATGATATATTGATTTACTCTGCTGATAGAATCTCTGTCAAATTACTATATACAACAATGATAACGTCCTATTTAAAAAGCACAAAATCGACATCACATTTTAAAAAGCACAATGGGTGGCGCAGCGGTAGAGCTGCCACCTTACAGTGTTTACAGCGCCAGAGACCTGGGTTCGATCCCGACTACGGGTGCTTGTCTGTACGGAGTTTTACGTTCTCCTCGTGACCTGCCTGGGTTTTCTCCGAGAACTTTGGTTTCCTCCCGCACTCCAAAGACGTACAGGTTTGTAGGTTAATTTGCTGGGTACAAATGTAAAAATTGTCCCTAGTCTGTGTAGGATAGTGTTAACGTGCGGGGGTCGCTGGTCGGTGCGGACTCGGTGGGCCAAAGGGCCCCGTTTCCGCGCTGTATCTCTCTGCTAAACTGAAGTACAACAACAGAGGCACAACTTCCCTTGACATATTTTGTGGCTTCCTACTTTCCTTTGTCTTGCAACCTCTTACTTATACGTCATAATGTAAACAATATGAAACCGATGATTGGTAAAAATCTCATCCCGAGAACAAAGGGTTGGCAACCTGCTGGGCACGTGTTATCCCTGTATCCAAGAGTCAAGACTTGACAAAAAACAGAACAATGAAAATCTTACTTGCAGCAGCGTGACAGGTCTGTGAGCAGGGTCCACATAGATAACACAATAAACAAAAAGGTTCCGACATGTTAATGTGTAAACACCGCAGGGTTGTATAAAATTGTAGTTGAATCTGCATTGATTATTTGAAACAACCTTCCAGAAATTCAGTGGCAAACACATAAGCTGGCAAAGAAGTAGCCTGTTGCCCTGTCCAGGGTCTACAGTTCAGATGTCTAAAAGTAATGGACAAGGTTGCAGAGTACACAGAAAGAAGATAGACACAGAGTGCTGAGTAACTCAGCAGCTCAGGCAGCATCTCTGGAGAAAAGGAATCGGTGATGTTTCACGTCGAGACCCTTCTTCAGACTGAGAGTCGGGGCAGAGGGAAACTAGAGGTATGAAAAGGTTCCAAACTAATCAGAGCTGGTACCGATGACCAAGGAACGGTGGAGCCCACAATGGTTCATGGAGCGGAGCTGGCTCGAAGTGCCGAATGGCCTGCTCCTGCACATATTTTCTATGTTTCTACGTTGGCTGTGGAAGAGATGATAACAAAAGGATATATGGATGCAAACAGAGAAACTAGCGGGACGACAAGGTTGGGGCGGGGCAGAGAGAGGGAGAGGATGCAAGGGTTACTTGAAATTAGAGAAATCAATCTTCATACCCCTGGGTTGTAAGCGGCCAAAGTGAAATATGAGGTGCTGTTCCTCCAATTTGTGCGTGGCCTCTCTTTGACAGTGGAGGAAGCCCAGGAGAGAAGGGTCAGTGTGGGAGTGGGAAGGGGAGTTAAACTGTTTGGCATCCAGGAGATCGCTTCGGGCAAGGCAGACTGAGTGTAGGTGTTCATCAAAACTATCGCCCAATATGCGCTTGGCCTCGCCGATATACAGTATAGCACATTTGGCCACATGTGTATCGACATAAAATGCTGGAGTAACTCAACAGGATAGGTAGCATCTCTGGAGAGAAGGAATGGGTGACGTTTCGGGTGGAGACCCTTCTTCAGGCTCATGGCCACATGTGGAGTGATCTCCACATTAGCTGACAAGGTGGATCTAGAAATAAGTATGCAACTACTGCAAAAGGTATAAGAAGTAAACAATCACATTTAGATTTTAGCAATTAGTTTCCTGATTAAATTCTATCACATTAAAGTTCTTTCATGCTTTAGAATTTTTCGATCAATAGAATTAAAAAATACTTTCGTTTTTAAGATTTTTGCTGATAAGTCAGCTTCCCACTGTAATCATATGCACATAGATAAATCTTTATTTTATTCTTTGTAAAATATTAATTGAAAAGCTGACTAAAATTGTTTTTTTTTCCCTCTTCCTTTCATGCTGTCTCTTGGTATTCTTTAGTTTGACAGACTGTTCCATCTAATGCTAACCAGAGAAAGCACCAAGAATCATCTTAAGGTAGACAAAAATGCTGGAGAAACTCAGACTGAAGAAGGGTCTCGACCCGAAACGTCACCTATTCTTTCGCTCCGTAGATGCTGCCTCACCCGCTGAGTTTCTCCAGCGTTTTTGTCTACCTTCGATTTTTTCCAGCATCTGCAGTTCTTTCTTAAACAAGAATCATCTTATGAACACTTGTGAACATCTTGTGAAAGTTGTGAACACTGCCCAGTCCATCACGGGCTCTGGCCTCCCCACCATCAAAGGACTTACCAGAGTCGCTGCCTCAAAAAGGCACCCAGCATCATCAGAGAGCCACACCACCCTGACCACACGCTCATTTCACCCCTACCATAGGGAAGAAGGTACCAGAGTCTGAAAACTGCAATGTCCAGCTTCAGGAACAGCTTCTTCCCTACAGCCATTAGACTATAAAACACTACAACCTGCATATAAGCTCTGAACTACCGACTATTATTGTTATTATTGCACTATTGTTGTTTGTTTGTATTGGTTATATCTACCTATGTGTGCCTGTGTGTGTAATATATATATATATATATGTGTGTGTGTGTGTGTGTGTGTGTGTGTGTGTGTGTGTGTGTGTGTGTGTGTATGTAGTGTGTATGTGTGTGTGTGTGTGTGTGTGTGTGTGTGTGTGTGCGTGTGTGTGTGTGTGTATGTGTGTGTGTGTGTGTGTGTGTGTGTGTGTGTGTGTGTGTGTGTGTATGTGTGTGTATGTGTGTGTGTGTGTGTGTGTGTGTGTGTGTGTGTGCGTGTGTGTGTGTGTGTATGTGTGTGTGTGTGTGTGTGTGTGTGTGTGTGTGTGTATGTGTGTGTATGTGTGTGTGTGTGTGTGTGTGTGTGTGTGTGTGTGCGTGTGTGTGTGTGTGTATGTGTGTGTGTGTGTGTGTGTGTGTGTGTGTGTGTGTGTGTGTGTGTGTGTGTGTGTGTGTGTGTGTGTGTGTGTGTGTGTGTGTGTGTGTGTGTGTGCGTGTGTGTGTGTGTGTATGTGTGTGTGTGTGTGTGTGTGTGTGTGTCCATGTCAAGTACATTTGCAACAACAATCAATGTTAAAAATAAAGGAATGCATCAGATTTTATGATTCATGTTCTTCAGTAGACCAAATTTTTTAAAATCAATTTCTGATCTCATATGAATGCATGATTTTTTTTTCAATCCAGGGATAAAGGAAGCAGAGTTTTATTGCGATAATCACCATGAATAGCAATTATGGTTTTCCTTTTTAATTTTTAACAAACTACATTGGAATCTACCAAGACCAAAATACCATTTTTCAGATTAGCCAAGCAAAAACGATTTAGAGATTAACCAGTTGATGGGATCAAAATGATAAGACATTTACTATTCACCTATTACAATACACACGTATCATATTTTGTTTATTCAATCCCCTTAAAGAAGTCTAACAGTTTCAATTCGATAACTGTTCTTCAAGATATAACGATGTGAATCTCTCCACTGCATTTGTTTCCACGTAATAGTACTTGTGACATTGTAGACTCTCACTATTTCAAGTTTAACAGCGCCAATTATATGGTACTCAAATGTCCTTTCTTTTGACTCATCTGGTCAAAGTTTGAAACTTCTGGGTGAGCCTGATAGCAAGGATGGATCGCCTGGACTAGTTATGCCATTTAGTTCAAACGTATCATATAAATTATCATATGCTCAATATATTAGTGAACAAAACTGCTAAACTGATGATATATGTTACTAACCACCTCTTTTGTATGGAAAAATCCAAGTATAAAGACTGACTAATAAGCAGTTGTATCATGCTGCATGAGCCAACTTGCTAGAGGCCTTTATTTCTGTACACAGTTGTTTCAGGACATGATCGCATTGAAAAATATATTGCTGATGTGGTGTGTGTATGCAATTTAACACACAATCTGCTTTCAGAGGCATAGTAAAACCTTGCTTTACCATGGGGGTGGGAGGGGGAGGTGGGGAAACGGGGGTTTGCATTCCGAGAAAATAGTCCATGTTGCAATTTTCTGTATGGCAAAATCACGTCAACAGCACGCCCGTCAGGAATTGTGAGCTGAAAACAATAAATTATGTGTTGATTTATTTACAATTTTTTCAGAGATTCCAGGAGCGCAAATTTTATTCTGCATCTCAAATATGTGGACACTGACCTGCGAATGATTTAACGGTGATTTTCCGTAACCCGAACGGTTGTAACGAGGGTAGAGTGTGTGGAGCGGTAACCTGCACTTGTAATGGTAATGGCTGGAGTGTAGCAAAAGGTCTGAGAAATAGTGGCATTGAAGTGTTGGATGCTGCTGAAAACCCCAGAGAGTAGCAGTAAACAACAACTGCATTTTCAAACAAATATAGACGTAAAGGTCATTTCTTTTTCCAAAATAATACACCTTTCTTCTTGTCTCCTTGTACTGCAGTCCTAAAGAATTCAGACTTATTTTCAATCCAGAATTAAGTCCTATAGAATTAAGCCAAGTAACTTGTTGTTTTTTTTAAGAACACTATTTTGTCCATTTTGTGTCGAATTCATTATGGAAACCCGGACAACATTTATTTCAGATTCATATAGTTTCAACTAAAGGAGGAATTGGGAAAGAACCCGCTGATGATCAGGTCCAAGAAAAAATAACTAGAGTAGCCTGAATACTGCTGATCCCTATTTCTGTTCCTTTGTGTCCATGACTTCTCTAACTTTTCATCTTTCATTCACCTGCACCGTCATAACTTGCTCGCCCATTTGCCTTTGGTTAGCATTTCCCCTGTGAACCTCACCGTTGCTTGCAGTCCCCCTCTCTGTTTTTTTGCGGAGACTTTAGCTTGTACTTGTCCAGATACGTTGCATTCACTTCGTGATCATATTCAGTCTTGCAGCTATAGTTTTTTGTCACTGTCACCCTGCCTCCCCATGGAGCTTTTGTTACAAATTACCATCCGTTAGTTCTGAAATACCATTTGGCCAAAAGTACTCCACTCTCAACACCTCCTCTGACTTCTGTTTAACATTCCTGTTTTGTGCGGCATTTTAATATTTATTCCAGTTCACTTTTCTTCCTTTTGGTTCCAACCACCGATGCAATGGCACACGCACACACAGATGGCAGAGGAACATAAGCAGTGTATTTAACCACAAACATAGTAGATCATGCACAATGTGGGGCAAACTCAATTTCTGAGCTGAAACAATAAAGTCTTTTGTTACAAAAATGCATTGTTTTATTCCAAAAAAAGGGGAGAACAATTTTTCTCTCTCCAGAATAACCTTGATATTCCAGTGCCCTACAGTCATTTTGCATTATTAGATCAAAATGTCTATCTTTCTGAACATATTTTGTTTGTGTTTTGAATGTTTAATCTGCGGATTCAAAGACTGGACCAGTTAGACCAAAATAATAAAATTGATCGCAATGTCCAGTCCCCACAACTATATTCTAAATAAAACATTCAGAATTTTGAAATCAGATTGCTATACCACTATCAGCGAGATGTGTTGAAATAGACTCACCAATTATTTTTTGATGAAAGTTAAGAATGTTGGCCGTGTTAAAAGAAAACAAACTGTTCAGTCAATCAAAGAAAATCAAATGCAAGGCAGAAATGTGAAATATGTATTTCCTCTGCACAAGAACTGGTGTATCGAGCCATCTTTGGGACAAAATACAGAATACAATGCTGACAGGGGGCTGTCTGTGTGTGAGGAGCTGTGGGGCAGGGAGAGGGGAAAGAGAACAGGAAAGAGCGAGAGATACGGTAAAAGAATGTACAAGAGTTTAAGAAGAAATCGTAAACGATCCTAGCTCGAGGAATGCAATAACATTAACAGGGCGGCACGGTGGCGCAGCGGTAGAGTTGCTGCCTTACAGCGCTTGCGGCGCCGGAGACCCGGGTTCGATCCCGACTACGGGCTCTGTCTGTAACTAGTTTGTACGTTCTCCCCGTGACCACGTGAGTTTTCTCTGATATCTTGGGTTTCCTCCCACACTCCAAAGACGTAAAGGTTTGTAGGTTAATTGGCTTGGTATAAGTGTAAATTGTCCCTAGTGTGTGTAGGGTAGCGTTAATGTGCGGGGATCGCTGGCCGGCGTGGACTCGATGGGCCGAAGGGCCTGTTTTCGTGCCGTATCACTAAAACTAAAACCATTGTAGGGAAAGATGACTGCAGATAGGCTGAGTTGATGAGAAAGTTAATGACTAATTAATCCCGAAAAATAAAAGGCAATCATCATCCATATTGCAATTCATTCCATTTAATTACTCTTGGTTGCTTGAGGTAAAGGCCTCCTATTGGTGTTGGTCCAATGTGTGATCCAGTCAGACCTCAGAAGCGAAGTCAGTTCACAGAGATTGGAAGAAGGTCTAGGGATATGGGGTGAAGTAGGTTAAGAATGTGCAATCTCCGTACAGGCAACAGCTGAGGTCAGCATCAAACCCAGGTCGCTGATGCTGTAAGGCAGCAACTCTACCCCTGCGCCGCTGCTAAGGAACCTGGTGTGGTCAGTTGCCACGGTCCACATGGACACAAATATTCTAAGCAGAAGAGGATATTTTGCAGAGAGATTGTTACGAGCTGCTTGGGGCAAAATTGGAAAGCAAAATCACAAAAGGCAATAATCTCCAGATCATTACCTGAGCCATGTGCAAATTGGCAGAGGTTAAATGAGATTAGAGAAGTAAATACATATCGCAAAGATTGGTGCAGGAGAAATGTGTTCTGCTTCACAAGTACTTGGAGAAGTGAAACCGGTCCTGTTGGAACAGTCTTCACTGTGTTGGCACAGTTATATAATGGCAAATCATATGACCAGGGTTGTGGATATTCAATGTTTCAATGGTACTTCAGTTGTCACAAGTGCAAGTGCACAGTGATAGTGGTTCATGCTTATTATACCAGCGGAGGGTACAGACCATGGAAAGTTGAACAAGTCAAAAATCAGAGAGCAAACGCACAGGGTTGTGAAGGGTGAATGAAAAAAGTCAAACCATGACTCAAGGGGCAGAAAATAGATGTAAAAGTGTGCAGTAGACATTAGAACCAGAATAAATAGCAAGAGCAAAAAGTCAGAGCTTTAATCTGTTCTTTAATCTAAATGCACACAGCTTTTTTTTAAGAAGATAGATGAGGTGATAGCACAAATAGAAATACATGTGTTTGACTTATTAGCATTTGCAGAGGCACAGCTGCAGTGTGACCACAACTGGGAACTCAATATTCCAGTTTATTTGATCTTCGAAAGTAAGGAAAAAGGAGAAAGGTTGTGGAGGTGTTGCTAATCAAGGACGGCATCGGTGCAGCAATCCTCATGTACTGTGGATCATGAAGTGGAATCAGTTTGAGTGGAAATAATGAACAGGGGTTTGGGACTGATCCGTATGCCCCTAAAGAATTGCCTCAAAGTGGTCGACAGTCTGAAGAACGGGTTGGAACCCAAAACGTCACCTATTCCTTTTTTCCAGAGATGCTGCTTGACCTACTGAGTTACACCAGCATTTTGTGTCTATCTTCGGTATAAACCAGCATCTGCAGTTCCTTCCTACACATCTAAATGCTGTCTGGATCTTACACCGTTCAACAAAGGACTCTACATTTGCTAAGGGGGTGTAAACGTATCACAATAATAGTTACTCTATTTGGCCCATTTATTCTGTCTGTACATATTCTACATTAGAATGAGCCATCTCATCCTATTCCTTTGTCTTCTTCCCTTAGCCCTGATTTCTTTTTACTTTTCAATCTGTGCCCAGCTCCCCTTTCAATGCTACCATTGAATCTAGCTCCATTGCTACTATTTGCCATGTAAAAATATCATCCCTCATGTAAACACAAAAAGCTGGAGTATCTCTGGAGAAAAGGAATAGGTGATGTTTCTACACATGGGAGGAAGTGTATATGGGGTAATAGTTGAGGGCATGTATGAAGGAAACTACAATTGGCATTGGTGCTCTTAACCTGCATATTGAATGGACTAAAATTGCTAGGCATACTATGGAAGAATTTGTGAAATGCATTGGGGATTGCTTCTGAGACCAATACACTTCAGAATCTACTCAGGAATAGACTACTTTAGACTTGTTAATAAGAGATCTTGCGTTTAACAATCCTCTGGGGAGGCGTGATCATAACATGATGGAATTCCTGAAGCAGGATGTGGTGAACACTGCAGGTCCAAAGGCAATGCCCTTGATTTCAATAATGGCAATTACAAGGGTTTGAAGGGGGAGTTATTGAGAGTATTCTGGGAAAAACAGGCTCAAGGAAAGGTCAGGGAATGAATAGTGACTATTTCATAATATTGAGCAGAAGTTTATCCCATTCAGAAATAAGGGTCAATATGAGAAATGAACTGTTCCTGTGCTGTACTGCTCTGTTCTATAGAAGTATATAGAATCATGGCAATGTTGCCAGGACTAGAGAGTGTGAGCTATAGGGAGAGGTTGAGTAGGCTGGGTCTCTATTCCATGGAGCATAGGAGGATGAGGGGAGATCTTATAGAAGTATACAAAATCATGAGAGGAATAGATTGGGTAGATGCACAGAGTCTTTTACCCAGAGTAGGGGAAACGAGGGCCAGAGGTGAAGGGGAAACGGAATCAGAGGGGTAACTTTTTGATAGAGGGTGGTGAGTGTATGGAACAAGCTGCCAGAGGAGGTAGTTAAGCTGGGACTATCCCATTGTTTAAGAAACAAATGGTTAAGACAGTTACATGGGTAGGACAGGTTTGGAGGGTTATGGACCAAGGCATGCAAGTGGGACTAGGGTAGCTGGGACATTGTTGGCCGTTGTGGGCGAGTTGGGCCGAAGGGCCTGTTTCCACACTGTATCACTCTATGACTATGACTCTAATAGACAGGGTAGACAGTTGGAACCTTTTTTCCAGGATGGAAATATCAAATACTAGAGGGCACAGCTTTAAGGTGAGAGGGCAATGTTTAATGGAGATGTGCAAGGCAAGATTTCTTGGTGAGTGCCTGGAACGCGTTGCTGGGATGGTGGTGGGGGAGAGGCCATAGTGACATTTCAGAGGCTTTTGGATAGGCACATCGGCCGACTTGGCTGAATATCCCGCGGTCTAGGCATAAGCTCAGGGGCGACCGCGCCTTTGCGGTTGCAGCTCCTAGACTGTGGAACAGCATCCCCCTTCCCATCAGAACTGCCCCCTCCATCGACTCCTTTAAGTCAAGACTAAAAACGTATCTATACTCCCAAGCCTTTCTTGACGTCCTCTGAGCGAGGGCTATATGTATATATGTATGTAGTTTGTTTGTTTATACTATTTTTATAACAAATGTAAAGCACTTTGGCCAACGAGAGTTGTTTTTTAAATGTGCTATATAAATAAATGTGACTTGACTTGACATGGATGTGCAAGGAATGGAGGGATATGGATTATGTCAGACAGATAAGGGTTGGTCTTGGCATTATGGTTAGCAGTGACAGAGTGGGACAAAGGGCCTGATCCTGCACTGTGATGGTCCATGAACCATCTATGGTTAACAAAGAAGAGTTAAATAGAGCTGCAACATCTGAGATGGTGGGTTAAACAGTAAGCAGCATACACTGAATATTGTAAGAAATGGTAAGGTAGCAAAGATTAGGGTGGGTTAATGATACAATGGCGTAAACTACTTTTACCCATATATCAGTCCACTAGAACTACACTCATATAAATCGTTTTTCATGTATAAGACTGTGAATGCAACTGTCCATTACATTGAATTCAAATGCAACCACAATTGATTCAAGAGAGATATAGCTCTTAGGGCTATGGAATGAAGGGATATGGGGAGAAAGCAGGAACGGGGTACTGATTTTGGATGATCAGCCATGATCATATTGAATGGCGGTGCTGGCTGGAAGGGCCAAATGGCCTACTCCTTCACCTATTTTCTATGTTTCTATGAAAGATAGTGGTGAGTGATAGCAACGGTTGCTGGCTGTCGAGATGGAATGTGGCTTAGATTTATCCAAACAGCGGGTTCACCACCTTGTATACTCATTAGCTTTTTCTCCACAGCAACCAATGGAACTCTGACAGTGTATATTGTAAAACATTAAAGACTTCTGGTCGGCTAAAATTCCTTCACATAGTTTGGTGCCAATTTTGCTTTCAAAAGTACTGTGAATCTCTTCATACATTTGATCATAATGAAGAACTACCTAACTGCATATTATCGTGCATGCAATAAACAATCCCTTGCCCCACTATTCAGTTACATAACATTTGAGCTTCACTGCATTGGTTTTTAACATCTAAACTCTTAGTCTTGTTTACTGCCTTATTCCTTCAATATTCTAACATCATTACATACAGTCTGCGTTCTCAATAAAAGGATCGATCAAAGTATTTGCGCGCCACTTTGCGGCATTATTTTTCATTACATTAAATATATAATCAAAACTGTGATGCATATTAATTACATCTACCACTGCAGCTTAGCACCATGCCTCCAAATAATGTATGTCATTCTTCGTGTGTGTGAGAGAGAGGGAGACAGAGACAGAGACAGACAGACAGAGACAGAGAGTCAGGGAGAGAGAGAGAGAGAGATTATTTCCGTGTACTTTGTTGTTGCGTACCTATTTATTATTTGACAAAATGTTTACAATTTGCAGAAAGCTTTAAGCAAAACAAGTATAATCTTTCAAGAGATAAACAGATATTAATTATTTTAATTACGTAATAGTATTCTTACAGTCCAAATAAAGATCCTGCAGGTGTGCTGTTTATATGTTAATTAAATTCATTTAATTATTGATTTCAGTTAATAACATTCAGAACATTTAGGTAATTTTCTGCAGTACATATCAAATGGCAAGGCAGAATTTCAATCCACAGACTAACAATGATTTAAATGTAGTGTTAAGGGTTGGCATGGAGATCCATTAGAACTGAAACAACAGGCTAATCATTTATATATTATTTGTGCTTTCTTGCAGACTTATAGTCATGTCAGCACTCATATATCAATTGAAGTTTTGGTGTATAATAGGGATACTTTCTTTGTAATTCAAATGTTCAAATGTAATTCAAAAACTCATCCTATGTCACTTTCTGCAATACCTAGTATCGGTTCCTTAGAAATAGTATTCGGGATCAAAAATTTCACAATAATATTCTGTTTGCATTCTACTGTTTAATCCAACTGCTACAAATCATTTAACAAATGAGAAGCTGATGTACCTCTTCATTAATCATTCTTAGCAGGTCAATGGGACGTTATTACTGAAGTCACAACTAAAATTAGAAGCGTACTGTTTTCTTCATTTACTACGGCATCTTCAACTCTAATCGTGTTATAATGGAACAAATTTGTAATTCAGAATCTTTGCTAGAACCCCAGTAAAAACACTCTCTTGTCATAATTGTTGCAAACATTCCCAGCTGAATTTGTTTTACATCAATAGCTGAGTTGCACGCTTTGTTCTCTGTCACTGAAATATATATGCACACATATGAGAAAGGGCTCAGAGTCACCTATATAATCCCTTTCTTTTTTGGAAATTTACTGGCATAGAGGGGGGTTTAAATAATCAAAACCACTTCTCACTTAGCTGGGTTCACTTTAAACTCCTCCAAAAACAGGAAAGACCAAACAACCACTCTTTGGAAAAGACAGTGGGTTTAACGACTTTACATAATAAGTCCCACCTGCTGTTCCAACCCACTGGGTCATAGATCGAATCGTGAAGAAAGATACATCTGAGCTTCAAAAGTACTGGAAGTGGCAAAACTACAAACACAACTAAAACGGTTTTAAATATTCAAAAAGTACTGGAAGTTTGAGCAAGTACACCTAATCCTGGATTTTTTTTCCCCCAGAGCAGATTCTCACTTACCAATCATTACACTTAGATCCGAATGCAAAAAAAGCTTTTGGATGTTAATAAATAAATTGAAATAAAAGCTATAAAGAAATAAACAACATCCAGACTGTGCACTGAAATCATGTGGATCAAAGTTCAGCGCAGTAGTGTTATATTTAATCGAAATATCAAGCCACTTCAACCTAATTTCACTGACCTTAAAATGAACTACAAGAAAATGTGTGAACTAGATGTTACCTGGTTATATTGGGTAGAGACAAGCAGCTGCATCTTCTTGGTACTGGAGAAGTCAGATTACTGTGTCCCTCTCCATCACAAGAGAATCCTTTCAGCTGTGTTCACCCTTACAGTATTCTTGTATTTTTGCCTGGCTGTAATGGAAGGTTCAGCTCCTGCATCATCTAAACAACTCTGTTAACATTTACCCAAGAGCAGCTTTCTCTTTGTCCAGTCCCTGTCTCCCAACAGATGTCATCCAAATCTAATCAAGCATAAAATGGTCATAAATATTTCTTTCTGGTAGATTTCACATCTACATTTCATGCGGGGACATGATATTTTCTAATACCTCCAGGGAGCACCTAATGCAAAAAACAGTTACTTACATTCATGAGTCATGTTCTGATGGTAATGTGAAGAGCGTGTTCTCAGTTCAAAGAAAACATAAAAAAGCACAAGATGCTTACTCGGCTTTTAAGTGCCACGCATCACCATCTCCACTTAAGCATTACATTATATTGCTTTGGTAAATAAAAAGCAACACAAGGCAATGCATTCAATGCACCACCGGCAATGTGAGCAGCATTATTTTATTCAGTCTTCATGTTTTGTTTTATAAAACATGACTCAAATTGATTTTTTTTTCCAAGTTGGCACTTCATTTACTTCATTCAGTGGTGTAGGTTTTTTTTAGTGCACTTTGTTAAATTCTTCACATCCACTTTTTCTTGTTTGATATCGTTAACGGTATATTCGTGGCTTCTGTCGAAGGAGATTTCTTTTGATAATTGACAAGGTGTCTAGCCCCCTGAGATTCCTCCTCTTTAACATCGAGAACCACGTCTAAATATGTGTTACATCCGCGACTAGGTGGATAAATTAACAGTACGATTAGTTGAATGTTGGATAAAATCTAACTGTTATTGTAGGAATGACTGCAAGGTGAGCAGAGGTGAGCAAGGGGAACTATGCATTGATGATAATTGACATAAAGAGGAAAAGGGATAGTGATACCAATCATGTTTGGCATCAGAATAGTAGTTAAAAAGTATATTGGCGGCACATCTTGGTAAAGAATGAGAAGAGCGGCACAATATACACACACACACACACACACACACACACAAACACACACACACACACACACATGAGTATATACAGTGGCTTGCAAAAGTATTCATACCCCTTGAACTTTTCCACATTTTGTCACGTTACAACCACAAACGTAAATGTATTTTATTGGGATTTTATGTGATAGACCAACACAAAGTGGCGCATAATTGTGAAGTGGAAGGAAAATGATACATGGTTTTCAAATGTTTTTACAAATAAAAAACTGAAAAGTGTCGCGTGCAAAAGTATTCAGCCCCCTTTACTCTGATACCCCTAAATAAAATCCAGTGCAACCAATTGCCTTCAGAAGTCACCTAATTAGTAAATAGAGTCCACTTGTGTGTAATCTAATCTCAGTATAAATACAGCTGTTCTGTGAAGGCCTCAGAGGTTTGTTAGAGAACATTAGTGAACAAACAGCATCATGAAGCCCAAGGAACACACCAGACAGGTCAGGGATAAAGTTGTGGAGAAGTTTAAAGCAGGGTTAGGTTATAAACAAATATCTCAAGCTTTGAACATCTCATGGAGCACTGTTCAATCCATCATCCGTAAATGGAAAGAGTATTGCACAAATCCAAACCTACCAAGACATGGCCGTCCACCTAAAGTGACAGGCCGGGCAAGGAGAGCATTGATCAGAGAAGCACCCAAGAGGCCCATGGTAACTCTGGAGGAGCTGCAGAGATCCACAGCTCAGGTGGGAGAATCTGTCCACAGGACAACTATTAGTCGTGCACTCCACAAATCGGGCCTTTATGGAAGAGTGGCAAGAAGAAAGCCATTGTTGAAAAAAAGCCATAAGAAGTCCCGTTTGCAGTTTGCCACAAGCCATGTGGGGGACACAGCAAACATGTGGAGGAAGGTGCTCTGGTCAGATGAGACCAAAATTGAAGTTTTTGGCCTCAATGCAAAACGCTATGTGTGGCGGAAAACTGACACTGCACATCACCCTGAACACACCATCCCCACTGTGAAACATGGTGGTGGCAGCATCATGCTGTGGGGATGCTTTTCTTCAGCAGGGACAGGGAAGCTGGTCAGAGTTGATGGGAAGATGGATGGAGCCAAATACAGGGCAATCTTGGAAGAAAACCTGTTAGAGTCTGCAAAAGACTTGAGACTGGGGCGGAGGTTCACCTTCCAGCAGGACAACGACCCTAAACATACAGCCAGAGCTACAATGGAATGGTTTAGATCAAAGCATATTCATGTGTTAGAATGGCCCAGTCAAAGTCCAGACCTAAATCCAATTGAGAATCTCTGGCAAGACTTGGAAATTGCTGTTCACAGACGTTCTCCATCCAATCTGACTGAGCTTGAGCTATTTTGCAAAGAAGAATGGGCAAAAATTTCAGTCTCTAGATGTGCAAAGCTGGTAGAGACATACCCCAAAAGACTTGCAGCTGTAATTGCACCGAAAGGTGGTTCTACAAAGTATTGACTCAGGGGGGCTGAATACTTTTGCACGCGACACTTTTCAGTTTTTTATTTGTAAAAAAATTTGAAAACCATGTATCATTTTCCTTCCACTTCACAATTATGCGCCACTTTGTGTTGGTCTATCACATAAAATCCCAACAAAATACATTTACGTTTGTGGTTGTAACGTGACAAAATGTGGAAAAGTTCAAGGGGTATGAATACTTTTGCAAGCCACTGTATATATATATATATATATATATATATATATATATATACACACGCACGCACATATACACACAAACAAACAATAATAGTGCAAAGACAAAACAATGCCTCTAAGTCTATGCAGTTCGGAGCTTATTTGTAGTGGTACATAGATACATAGACAATAGGTGCAGGAGTAGGCCATTCAGCTCTTCGAGCCAACACCGCCATTCAATGTGATCATGGCTCATCATCCACATTCAGTACCCCGTTCCTGCCTTCTCCCCATACCCCTTGATTCTGCTAGCCCTAAGGGCTCTATCTAACTCTCTTTTGAATGCATACGGTATTAGTAATATCTTGTATTTATGAATAATCATAGATTAATACATTAAGTTCAAAAGCAATACAGCTGTCTGAAACCAGTATTTTCGATCTAAACAAAGGAAACTGAGTGTACAAGAGTCAAGTGAGCTGTGGTACACTGAGAAACTGCATTACAGGGTGCAACAATGGATAGAGGAGGGCCAGCATTGAAAGATGTATTATGAATTGCTGCAAATTTACATTCTTATAAATGGTCAAACCATGGAATACAGGAGAAAGTAAAAGTAGTATGAAATCCAAGGTAAATCCAAGTATTAAATCCAAGGTAAAAGTAGTATTAATTCCAAAGTAGTATTAAATCTGAAGAAGGGTCTCGACCCGAAACGTCACCTATTCCTTCGCTCCATAGATGCAGCCTCACCCGCTGAGTTTCTCCAGCATTTTTGTCTACCTTCGATTTTTCCAGCATCTGCAGTTCTTTCTTAAACATTAAATCCAAGGAATCGTTTTATAAAAAGGCAATAATTGAGGATCGTGTGCATTTCAGAATTCAGTAAATGGTGACCAAAAAAGCCATGAATAAAGAATAAAAAGGTCCTTCCCAGGTTGTGGCCGGTAGGATGTTCTCAGGAATAGTGTCTGGACATTTGTGAGCTATACTGACAATTTGGTTGAGAGGAACAAATGCAACATTCTAAGTTTGTGGATGATAGGAAACCAAGACGGAGTGTAAGCAGTGATGAGGATGCAAAATATTCTTCAAGAGAATATGAATGAAATGAATGAGAACGCAACAACAAGGCAAGTGGAGTACAATTTGGAAACATGTGAAGGCTTCTATTTAGTAGATAAACTGGAAATGCAGTGGGGGGGTTTTCAACTGTAAGAATTTGATAAATGGTGATTTTCAATAGGATATGGTTGTTTTTGTACATGAATTGGTAAAAGCATACATGAAGATGAAAAAGCAATTAAGAAGCCAAATGTTATGTTGCCTTCACTACAAATGTATTTGAGTACAAGAGTAAAGATGACCTCCCGCAGTTACATCGGGCATGGTAAGATTTTACCACAGTGTACCATCCATCTGTGTACCATCCTTCTAATGGAATTAACTGCTGCAGAGGGAGTGCAGCAATGTTTCATCAGTCTAGTTTCTGGGATGGCAGGTCTATTTTTTTTAAGATGCAACATGGAAATAGACCCTTCAGTCCACATTGAACATCGATTGCCGGTTCATACTACTTCCATGTCATCTCACTTTCGCATCCACCCCTGACACGCTGAAGGCAATTACAGAGGCCAATTAACCAAACCCACATGACCATTAGAATGTAAGGAGGGGAACCTCCCACAGTCACAAGGCAAAAGTGTAAACTCCTCACAGATAGCACCCGAGGTCTGGATCGAACCCATGTCTCTGGCATCGTGAGGCCGCAGCTCAACCAGCTGTGCCACTGTACATGAGTGGGCTGTACAGCTATCGTCCAGGTAGTAGAGGAATGAGAGGAGGCATTACTCTATGAACGTATAGGGTAATGCGAGGAGAATGTTCTTTCTTTTAAAGTAAGGAATCTTTAATCGGCAATCACAGTCTCAATATAAAGGGTAAACCAATTTGGACTGATATGGTAAGAGATGATGAAGCTTTGGAATTCTCTATTATGGAGGGCTACGATGGCTCGTTCATTGGGGTGGGAGATTGCAACCTTCACGTGGTCCACCCTGTTTCGGCGAATGCAACCAAACTGGCGTGCACAAACAGAGGATCAAACAGAACAAGTTGTCTTACAACTTTAGGCTGTGCACGCCATGCGCAAGAAGTAGAAGCTCATTCATTGATTGCAAGAAAATTGAAATCAATAGATCTCTGGATTTTAGAGCAATCAAGGAATATGGCAAAATAGCAAAATGCATGCAATTGTGGTAGAAGCTCAGCCACGATCTTGTTGCAAGTTAAAGAAGCTTCAAGGGGTTGAATGGTCTACTTAGAGTCATAGTGTCATACAGCATGGAAACAGATCCTTCGGCCCAACTTGCCCACACTGGCCAACATGTCTCAGCAACACTAGTCCCACCTGCCTGTGTTTGTCTCATATCCCTCCAAACCTGTCCTATCCATGTACCTGCCTAACTATTTCTTACACATTGGGATAGTCCCTGCCTCAACTACCTCCTCTGGCTGCTCATTTCATACACCCACCACCCTTTGTGTGAAAATGTTACCCCTCAGATCCCTATTAAATCCATTCCCCTTCACCTTAAACCTATGGTCCTCGATTCCCCTGGACTTCTGGATCAATTCCTTATAAGTTCTTATGCTCCCATCACTAGAGGAGCTTGATGATCTGGACGATTATAGGTAACAATCACGTGGAGAAATATGAGATTAAATGTTGCCCAATGACGAATTATATGTTTGATAATTAATTTATATGTTTAGAATTTCCAAAATCACAGCACAAAGTATTTATATTGAGAAATACCTAATCTTTACAGTTATTTTTCTTATTTTACTTTATACTTAAAAAATAACAACTGGTTTAATATTACAATAAATGTCCATTAAATCCATTCTGACAAATGTTTTGCCTAGTTTCGTGTGTGAATATATATTGTGCAGGTCCATAAACATTACATCAGTGCCTACATTTCAAAATTTTAATACAGCTCGATTATATTCAACTAGTTACTGTAATTTTATTGCTGATTTTTAAAGATAAAATGCTGCACGTAATTTGAAAATTAAATAAAATGTCACGTCTCACCAGAAGACTTTTATAACCACTGTTAGAAACGAAAGCAACTACAAAATAAACTTGAAGGGTGAGCCCTTCAAGACCAACACTTGATTACTGTTAGTCCAATTAATCTCCCAGGCAAAACATTTGCATTAAATCTTTGCTTGATGAGATGGATATTATACAGACAATGACATGCGACACAACTTTTAATTTTGTACATCCCTGAAGGCTTTGGTGATTCCACCAACTACAAGTGGAGGATGAGTCAAATTTGCCAAGATGGTTTGAACAGACTAGCATACACCTCTCACACACATTAATTAAATACTCCCACTGGTCTGTTAAGATAAAGACTTGACAAACAACAAGTGCACCAGCTGCATTTTACGTGCAAGCGCCGCTTTAAGTTTGCTGTTTTCACCGAAAAACAAAACTGGCTTAATGAAGCTTGTAAAAGCCTAGCCTGTAGTTAGTTGGCTTTTAGAGATGGCATATTTAGCAACTGTATGGAATAAACTTCCCTCGCAGTTATCATCACTGCATCACTAAATAAGACAGCAGACTTTTAAGTACCAGTTTCTAGCTGTTAGAGCCCTGCTCTCAAAGCATGTTTCATATGCAATCCTGTGGGAATGATATCTGAAGACAAGCTAATGCAAAGGCAAAAGCATTTCAATAAACAGTCATCATTTCTTTTTGTTAGTACCTTTGTGCTCCAGCTCAAGGTTCTGTCATCCATTTCCTTCCAGTGCTCTGAAGTTAAAGTAGTATCATCTATAATCCAGGCTGTGCATGCACGTTATAAATAAGAAATAAAAGAGGCTTTCACTACACTAGTTCTGCATTAGCTGCCTGTCCTCTGCAGTTCCAGATCTTGATCATTACCAATAAGACTTACCTATCCATGCACAATGTGTTAGCAGTGAAATTCACCTTACGTTAAAGGTAGAAACAAACAACATTTTATATTAGGCAAGGTCTCATTTTCAATTGTTGCAATTCATTTAACATTCAACCTTATAGACGACCCATTTTGTACTGACAAGGCCACACTCTAAATGAGACCAGTTAGATGCCCTATAGCAATCTGGTTAAAACAATGATTATTTTGGACATTCTTCAGTACACTTTACTTTAGAAAGAAAATTAGAAAGAAGATTCAGTGTTTTAATTTCAAAAGCAAAGAATTTAGGAGGATAAATTGGAGGATATAATATTCATTTCTTCGGTACGATGGGTAACGGTTCAGTTTGAAATGTATACAGGATAAGGACATGCACATTTTAACGTGACGTGACCGCATCTATTAGACTTGGAGGGATGTGACACTTCATGCATGTGGCACTTACATATGCCGGAAGTATGCAGAGCAAGCAGATCATATCAATCCTAATGTGATCCTTATTGAATACCAGCTGCCAAATCAGACCTCGATGATCCAGCTAATGCCATGTATTAAGCATGTGGAAAAACAAGGACTTAGCAACGAAAAGAATGCTGGATGCCCACATCCTACAAGCAACCTGTGGAGCCTGCAAGTCTTTAATAGCCGGATTATCCTGTGGTTTGACAACATGTGTGCAAGTGTTGTTGAAGCTATTTGCCGCATGTAGCCTCAAACCATTGGTGCCATACATGGGGATTTAGGAGCCGCTTCTTTGCCTCTGCAAAACAGTGAGGAAGAGAATTGTCCATAGACTACTGACAAGCTCCCAGTAGAGGGAGAAAGAGAGAAGGGTTCTCAGAAGAAAGACTCATCCTCAAAAGTGAATAGTTCACCTACAGTCACTGAAGCTCGAATAAATGGGACACTAAATTTTAAAGGGTGAGTAGACAAAGTTCTTTCATTTGTCACGTTGCACCTGCGTTGCAGAGAAAGATAGATGCAAAATGCTCCAGTAACTCTCTGCCTCAGTGGGCGGTGGAGGCCGGTTCTTTGGATACTTTCAAGAGAGAGCTTGATAGGGCTCTTAAAGATAGCGGAGTCAGGGGATATGGGGAGAAGGCAGGAATGGGGTATTCATTGTGGATGATCAGCCATGATCACAGCGAATGGCTCGAAGGGCCGAATGGCCTACTCCTGCACCTATTGTCTATTATCTATTCGGTCAGGCACCATCTCTGGCGAAAGACCATGTCCACTCTGCTAACGAAAGTGAAGGCCACTACAGCAATGAATTTCAGATTCCAGATTTGATCCAAGCTTGTACCAGGAGCACCAGTAACTTAAAATTAAAATGTCAGTGCACATCATTGCATTTGAAAGAGGATCAAGGGCCAAGAGCAAAGAAATGCTTGAGAATCAGTCTTCCCAATGGACGAACCAACAGCTCCTCCTATCTTACTTTGAGGACACCATATGTGCATCTGGTGATGCAGAATCAACCAAAGGATTTAATTCTCTGAATGAACGGCTGAACGGCCAACACTCCAAACAGTCAGGATGGTCAATCTGCGATATTTTGGGAGCTATCTTCATTCATAAATCTTGAACAGCCTGCTACGCACTCTATTTTGGAATGAACATGCCAATTCAAAGTACACGAGATATATTCTGAATATATGGTTCCTCATACCAGGAGAACCATCGGTCATCAGATGGAATTGATGGACCATGCGAGGCCAACAGATGGAATCACTGTTGTGATGAAACTACATTTCCTGGGTCAATACAACCGGCACACTGTCCACCAGCCATGAGTTGTGTGCATCGTCTACAGAACAAGTCGCAGCAACTCATCAGGACAACAAGATTGGAGATTTTCCAGCACGTTCTGGTTTTGTATGAAACACTACATAACAATTTAGTTCACGAGTGCGAAAATGGAGCTGGCCGCCATTCCATGCTGGAAAGGATTGTCCCCAAGTTCCACAAAAAGTCATTTGCAAGCTTGGAGCTGATTTCACTACAGGAGGCCAATTCACTGGATGTTTTCAAGCAGGCACGGAAATCGATGTCAACACATGGAGGGGACACAATTTCTTGGCGGCCGCGTGCACGCATGCGCTCACCGCGAGGCTTCGGCCGTGGGCCCTGTCTAGTATCTTTGCTGTGGACGGTAACATCGGGAGCTGACCTGGTTGGTGACCGACTCCGAACTCCAGCAACAGCAGCTTCGTCCGACCCGAATCGTGGGGCTTGAATCGGCCCGTTCACGGGGCCTGACATCCCCCGACGGGGGCTTCAACATCGGGAGCCTCGCTATTTGACCATGGGGCGATGGAAGATCCCGGCTGCGCCGGGCTGGGCGGTGAAAAGCCCCGCGAACGGGACAATTCAAGCTCTACTCTATAATCTTTGCTCCACGGACGTCTCCCTCCTCCAATCACCGCGCTCTATCCTCAGTCCCACCCCCCTACTTCTGCCTCTGACCGACACCTCCCTCCTCCAATCATGGCGCTGAATCATCATGGTTCCCCCCCCCCCCATTGCCTGCTACCGACGTCTCTCTCGTCCAATTGGCGCCCTCGATCATCAGTCCCACCCCCACTGTCTTGCGGAAAGCGGAAATTTCACCGAGTTTTGAAATCCGGATTACAAAAAATGGGGGGGGAATCATCCCCCACCTCTCAAAACAGGGGGGGACATGTCCCCCCTGCCCCCCTCCACCCCTGTTTTCGAGAAAGAGTTAGATATAGCTCTTAGGGCTAACGGAATCAAGGGATATGTGGAGAAAGCAGGAACGGGGTGCTGATTTTGGATCATATTGAATGGAAGTACTGACTTGAGGGGCCTACCCCTCCACTTATTTTCTATGTTTCTATGTTTAACCACGCCCTCTGATGTTTCACATACACTGTCTGGTGGTTCAGTCAGTACATCAAAGTATTCCATTCTGCACCAATGTCAGTATTCTCTGTCGGCTACCCTCTTCCAATCTCTCATTTGATTCCTCTGCAGTAGAACATATGAGCAATCTCTCCCGCCGGGGGCCTGAATGTGATCAGAGTTCTCCTCACTCCTACTCTGACAGCAACCTGCTCACATCTGAGAACTCACCACATGCAGATCCTATCTCAGCGCAGTGTGTTAAATGTCACTCTCTGAACTGTTGACCACAATTGTCAGATCATGTTGATCTGTCATCTGGATCAGTGGGACTACTTGGCTACCTCGGAGAATGGAGAAGGCACAGGGGTGCAGATTAGCACTAGTGGGAGAGGGGGGGGGGCGATGGGGTCACCCGCTAGTGCGTACATATACAAGGATAAGGGTTACCTTACGTAAACCTTACGCAAGGGTTAATTTTCGTGAAGATAGACACAAAATGCTGGAGTGACTCAGCGGAGCAGGCAGCATCTCTGGAGAGAAGAATTGGGTGACGTTTCGGGTCGACACCTTTCTTCAGACCCTTACATAAGTCAGATTTTACGCAAGTCACAATCACCATCCCCGTATCCTATCCACAGTAACTCATTGACAGCATTAATTGTCAGCAGCGCCTGGCTGGCTGCGTCCAGGGCACTTTCTGCAGCGTGCGGCCTTCTGGGTAACCATGCCACCATTGCCGGCTTTAGTTCCATCTCACCATTGCGGCACCTGGCCTTTTGGGTAAGTACCATTGCCAGCTTGGTTCCAATGTAAACATTTAGTGATTGTACAGTGTTGTGGAAATTACAAACAGTCTTGGTCACTACGAGAACAATAAGATGGATAGGAGGGCAATAAGCTGTGGCTACCGCCATTGAAGTATCAGCAAATGGGCGTAGATAATTGTGTATCATGATCCCAAGGATAAGGGACTGAGTAAAGAATTATTTACGTAAGTTGCCTATTGCATAAGTCGAGAACAGTTAGTTTATCAACCAAAAGAGATTTTAGAATCACAGAGATACAGCGTGGAAACAGGCCCTTCGGCCCAACTTGCCCACACCGGCCAACATGTCCCAGCTGCACTGGTCCCACCTGCCTGTGTTTGGTCCATATCCCTCCAAACCTGTCCTATCCATTTTGGGACAAGGGATAACTGGCTGAGTATAATATAATCTTTAATAGTCTATGATCTGCTACTAACCAATCACTTTGGCTGATTAAGAAGATTGACCTGCTGGTTCATCTCCAGAGAGTGAAAGCTGGTGGAGCTGTGCTTGACCCTGCTGGTGTGGTTCCCCCATGCTGATTGTCTGTTCCCTTCTCCTGCAAGAGAGTGGAATGCGTTGATGACTAGTTTGCAATGTGAGTGAATGATATCCTCCAATGTTTGATCAGATTCAGTGTGTGTGAGGGATGGAATGTATGAAGGTATGACATTTAAATGTCAGGTCTCAGCCCCCAGGTTCGAGACGTGAGGAAGCTATGCAATAACTATGTCTTGTGTAGGAAGGAACTGCAGAGATGCTGGTGTACACCAAGGATAGACACAAAATGCTGGAGTAACTGAACAGGACAGGCAGCATCTCTGGAGAGAAGGAATGGGAGAAGTTTCGGGTCGAGATCCTTCTTCAGTCCCTGAGATTCTGCCTGTCCCATTGAGTTAATCCAGCAATTTGTGTCAATCTTCGATTATTATGTCTTGTTTGGACCAATGTGCGAGGTTAATTATACTGTAGATGCAGGAGCAACTAGGTGATGCGTTGACACACCTTGACCGTGCGGTTCTGCTAAATGTTATTTGTCAGTCTGTCCTTTGCACTCACAGGGTGTAGGAAGGAATTTCAGATAGACACAAAAAGCTGGAGTAACTCAGCTGGACAGGCAGCATCTCTGGAGAGAAGGAAAGGGTGACGTTTCGGATTATTCCAGCAATTTGTGTGTCTATGCTGTCTGACCCGCTGAGTTACTCCAGCTTTTTTGTGTCTATCTGAAATTCCTTCCTACACCCTGTGAGTTCCTATGAACTCGTTGCTTAATTACGCATTAGTATTTCTGCATTGGTTGGATGATAAACTCAAATGATCACGGGGCTTAGAGGGGATGTCTATCTGATGGGTCTCTTTATTGGCATTTATACGACATAACATAGGGCGAGAAAACCAGGATGAGCATTTGCATAGACCATTGTGAAGTCAACCAGCCCACTCTGCCGTCAGTAGGAAACACACTCACTACGTCCCAACACTCACGTTTCTCAAACATATTGATCACACATTCCAAAAGCCAAAGTGACATAAACAATGTCTGTTTATTTTCAAAGACGTTTTGTTTTACCATTAAGTTGAAACAAGGCAACCTCCTCATGAGTTACAAGGAATTGGGAAATATTGGATGTGTGACATCCATCTCTGCTTTATTTTTTTTTAAGTACTCGTAAGAAAGAGTATGCAGTATATAAAATGTGTGTTCAAACCATTTATTGAGGCAAATTCTAGTCTTTTATACTTTGTGTTTGATGAAAATAGACAAACAAAAAATATATACTCGCTATTTTATATTGATATTCCAGGATGTTCAATAGCTTCAGGCTAAGAGAAGCATCTTTTCATCATATTTCTTCCACTATTTCCTTTTCTTCCTCCACTCTGTTTGACATACAATTGCTATTATTTTCCAAACACTTCAATAAAATTGATAGCTTGTAATCTTAATTCACACTCGTTTGAAGTCAGAGGGGGAGAAACTGGATTAGACTGGAGAATGTGCAGTGGGACCATGATGCATGATTAACCCAGGCCTTTTTGATGTAGCTGAGATTGCACATAAAATATTTGCTCCTGCTTTATTAGCAGTGTCCAGGCAGCTCGAAGCACCCCGTTTATTGTGTACAGCACTGGGTGGCTGATCCTGCTGACTGATGCTAGGGGTGCGTGCACCTCTTACACGGGAGGTGTTCATTGTTTGCAACTAAATGAGAGAAAAATAATATTTACTGGAGTTACTTCAGCATGTTTGTGCTGGGAACGCAAGTGCTGAGTTATTTACTGGGAACACAAGTACTGAGTGGATGGAATCCTGACCAAAACCCAAAGTGCTGGAGAAACTCTGTGGGTCGGGTAGCAACTGTGGAGGACATGGATAGGTGACGTTAATGGCTTTGCTGGATGTTTGGTACAAACCATGGATGCTAGAGTCACCACAGATCTTCTGGAGGAGGGAAGGGAAGGAGGGATATTCTTTACCCGCAGAGCCCCAAAAATCCCTCCAAATCCAGTGAGAGATGGTCACACTCAAGGTCAATGTAAGGAATGAAGGCCCAAAAGCATGACTGCAGCACCACAGGAAGATTAATGACCTTATATGTGGACAAGTTCAGAAGAAAACATCCGAATCCTTTTCCCGTAACTACTGCTGCAGCTTTGTGCTTTGTTCCATCCTGTAGTCCTGTAATCCTGTTTAATTCATATTGTATGTTTCACATTCAAAGCTGTTTCACTACAATTGTATACTTAGCAGTGACACTTCACCTTCCTGAAACAATACACAGATTTGGAATAAAGAAGGCTTGGAAGATAGCGGAGTCAGGGGATATGGGGAGAAGGGAGGAACGGGGTACTGATTGTGGGTGATCAGCCGTGATTAATTGAATGGCGGTGCTGGCTTGAAGGGCTGTATGGGCTACTCCTGCACCCATTGTCTATTGTCTATCATTCCGAATCCATAAAAGCATTCATTTTCCTTCCATGGCTGTCTGCCTCGCCTTTGACCACAGTATTAATTGTTTGCACTCTCTTTTCCATCAACATTCCCTCAACAGATATTGCCCAACTGTGGGGCGGCATGGTGTCTCAGTAAGTTGCTGGCTTACAGCACCAGAGACCCGGGTTCGATCCCAACTACAGGTGCTGTCTGTATGGAGTTTGTTCGTTCTCCCCGTGACTGCGTGGGCTTTCTCTGAGATCTTCGGTTTCCTCCCACACTTAAAGACGTACAGGTTTGTAAGTTAATTGGCTTGGTAGAAATGTAAATTGTGTGAAGGATAGTGTTAATGTGCGGGGATCGCTTGTCGGTGCAGACTCAGTGGGCCAAAGGGCCTGTTTCCGCACTGTATCTCTAAACTAAACCTGCCGAGTTCCACCTGAACTTTGCAGTTCTTAAAGCTCGGATTGTCGTAGGTCTGAACAGGTTACTCAGGGTAGGGTAATTACTCAGGGTAGGCAGTCAGTCGACTTCAAAAAAAATCTTAAACCGCGCATGCGCAGATTGTTCTCCTCTCCGTAAGCTGTCAGTCGACTTTTATAAAGTCTTCAAAAGCCATATCTCTTAATAAAGTACCATATTTCCCGGCAATGAAGACGCACCCCCAATTTGAGTTGCTAAATTTTGAAAGAAGGCTGGCGGGACATAGAATTTCTCACGTTAAAAAAAAAAAGAAAGTAACAATTCAATTTGCCCATGGCTTTCAAATGTCCTTCATTCTGAATTACTGAATGGGTGGAGGGTGGAGGGTGATGGCAGGTGGAGAGATGGTGGGAAAAACGGGAGCACGGGAAAACAGGACAAGTTGATTCAGTTGTGATCTTATTGAATGACAATACTAGTTCAAGGGACCAATTGGGGGGAGAGTTCCTTTCACAGCATGTGGGGAGTCTGGCCAGGTGTAAAGTTGTTGGCAGGGCAGGAGTGTTGAGAAGGAGGGGGTCGGGGATCTGTGCGAGTAACCTCAATTGGTTCCTTGATCGCGCTGACACATGAGTAAGCTCCACCGCCCGCACTGCCAGAGGTGAGCGGGCTGGCAGAAGGCCCTGAGATGGTGGCAGGTTCCGCTGTCCGGTCCCGGCGGCCGCTCACAACCACCCGAGCTGCTTCCCTCCCCGGCCACAATGCAGTGGCTCAGCCCCCGGAGCGTCGCGGCAGCAGTGAGTGAGTGAGTGAGTTACTGGCATGATCCCCAACCCCCTCCTTCTCAACACTCCTGCCCTCCCCGCAACTTTACCCCTGGCCAGACTCCCCACATGCTGTGAAAGGAACTCTCCCCCACTCCCCACCCCCCACCGGCGGTGTCCTTTTACAGCCGCTTCCCACTTTACAGCTGCTTCCCATCAGCTGCCAGCAATGAGGGATAGACGTGGCTATCCCTCAGTACAGCAACATCGTTCTTTATGTTGCTGTACTGAGGGATAGCCAAGTCTATCTTTCTTGGCCAACAACCTAACCTTCGGCCTCCAAGACGCAGGTACATTTTCGTGCCTTATTTTTGGGTAAAAAATAGCATCTTCATTGCTGAGAAATACGGTATTTAAAAACATAAAGCTCAAAGAAATTTACCTACCATATTATTTGTACACGAACTCCATTCTTCTCTCTTTGTTTCCTAAGATACTCTTAAGATAAGGACAATCTATGTTTGAAAAACCCACCAAGAAACTTGCGCTGCGCATGCGCAGTACGCAGTCCACGGTGCAAAGGCAGAATTTCAGCTGCCTTCAGCTCCCCTTGTCTATGACGGCATGAAGCAGCGTCAACGGCCCTTGAGCTGCACACACTTTCGCGTGTTACATGTACTGCGGATGAATGGCACGGAGATCGATCTCTTAGGTAGGCATAATTCTTCTGTGCCTTTACTATTTATATTTAATAATTACCATTTTATAATTTTAGTCAGGGTAGGCAGTGCCTACCTTGCCTACCCTGACGGCACGTGCCTGGGATGGTGTGAGGTGAAGGCTGGCCATTTGAGAACACGGGCCTAGAATTATTGCATATTTGGGTTTGTTCCCAAACAAATTCTTGCTTTATCTTTAAATGCTTGCGTCTTCTTTAAATCTTGTAACTTCTTCCATATTTCCAGCAGATCCCTTTATAAGTAATCATGGGTTAATTCTTTACTGGCATACTTAATACCTCTATTTCAAACCTCATGTGTAGCACTCCGAGTCTACTCGCATTTTTCCTCAACAGAGGTTACCGGCAATAGCAGGAACTTGATGGGAAATGTGTTTTTCTGAAAAGTCATTGAGTCGTTTTCAAAAGAAATAGTGCGCTGAATGGCTAAATTAATGAATTTTCCAACATTTAGCAGCTTGATCATTATTAGGAGTTATTATTGCAGGTGCGTTGTGACTGTCTGCCAGCGACACTTCACTGAGCAATTGCATTATTGTTGGATAAAACACATTTCTAAGCAGGATTTAGCGGTGATATATTTCTCTTAATTTCCATAACTAAAGGAATGTTGAATTCCACTAATGTGGTAAAGCATTTCTTAAGAAGTTTCAGAATAATAAAGTGCTTTAACAGAAGTGCTTATGGATGTACACACCCATGTGCCCACATCCATTTAGCTTTAAAGGAAATGGTGTTGATGATGAGATATGCCTTATTAAATGTGCTATAAAGTGATGGGCTCGATACTACAGTGATAACTGGGGTTTTTTTTTTTTCTTTTCATCTGCAAAAATAAACAGCCACAATCCAGATATTATGGTTTAGTTTCGCGTATAGAGATACAGCGCGGAAACAGGCCCTTCGGCCCACCGAGTCCGCGTTGACCAGCGATCCCCGCACACTAACACTATCTTACACACACTAGGGACAATTTTTACCAAAGCAAATTACCCTACAACCCGGTACGTCTTTGGAGTGCGAAAGAAAACCGGAGCATCCAGAGAAAATGCACGCGGTCACATGGAGAAAGTACAAACTCCATACAGACAGCATTCGTGGTCAGGATGGAAATTGGGTTTCTAACGCTGTAAGGCAGCAACTCTACCTCCGCGCCACCCTTGTAAGGGTTATATTTGCTAAACATGGAATAATGTAGGGGTGCAATTCAGTTTCCACTGAAGTCAATGAGACAACATTTCATAAGCAGAATAGCATAGACCCGTTACCACAATTGTGAATGCATCTGCTGAAACCAAGTACACATTTCTTACTTCAGCTGCAGGCCAGGTAACAATTAGGCAGAAAAACACTTCATGAAATGAACATTTCATTGGCCCACAGCTAACAGTGGCCTGTTTCCTTGATCGTTACTTCATTTGTTCTATAACTCTCTATATCACCGTCTATGTCTCTCATTTCCCTTTTCCCTGACTCTCAGTCTGAAGAATGGTCTCGACCTGAAACGTCACCCTTCTATCCAGAGATGCTGTCTGACCCGCTTTTTGTGTCTATCTTCATGAAAAAAGGAGTTATGGTGAACGTTTACTGAACTGTAATATTGCACCGAAGATAGACACAAAATGCAGGAGTAAGTCAGCGGGACAGGCAACATACCCGGAGAGAAGGAATGGGTGACATTTTGAGTCGAGATCTTTCTTCAGACTGATCAGACTGTCAGTGTGTTATTGCACCCTTTTGTGTCCCTGTCACCTCTAGCCTTTGTCACTTCCGCCAGGTGCCGCCAGGTCCCCTGGTGGAAGTGGGGGGGTGGAGCAACGGGAGCCTCGCCCCGTTACCAGGCGACCGAGGCACGCGTTGCCAGAGCGGTGTAGGTGCAATGGCGCACACTACATCGGCATTCCGACACGCCGGGACCTCACTTTGTGGCAGCCGCTGCAAACCCACGCCCAATGCATCGTTCCTCAAGTGTGTTTTTAACTGCTCGCTCTCTCCTACCCAACACCTTTCTGCTGCCCAAGGCCTCACTGCGCGCCGAGCACCAACCACCACCACGAACGGACGCCTCCGTTTGTTTTGACCAAAATCCGTTATATAGAAGATAGACACAAAGAGCTGGAGTAACTCAGCGGGACAGGCAGCATCTTTGGAGGGAAGGAATGGGTGACGTTTCGCGTTGAGACCCTTCTTCAGACTAGTCAGGAGAAAGAAAAACGAGAGATATAGACGGTGATGTAGAGAGATAAAGAACAATGAATGAAAGATATGCAAAAAAGTAATGTTGATAAAGGAAACAGGCCACTGTTAACTGTTTGTTGGGTGAATACGAGAAGCTAGTTCGACTTGGGTGGGGGAGGGATAGAGAGAGAGGGAATGGCGAGGTTACTTGAAGTTAGAGAAATCAATATTCATACCACTGGGCTGTAAGCTGCCCAGGCGAAATATGAGATGCTGTTCCTCCAATTTGCGATTAGCCTCACTCTGACAATAGAGGAGACCTAGAACAGAAAGGTCAGTGTGGGAATGGGAAGGAGAATTAAAGTGTTTAGCAACCGGGAGATCAGGTTGGTCCAGGCAGACTGAGCGAAGGCGTTCAGCAAAACGATCGACCAGCCTGCGTTTGGTCTCGCCAATGTATAAGAGTCCACATCTTGGACAACGGATACAGTCGATGAGGCTGGAGGAGGTGAGGTCCGTAATTGAGAGGATTTATTGTATTATACAGCTAATATTAGGGAACAATTGTTTCACATCCTTCATGCTACAATCCACTATTGAGGTCACCTGTGTGCTACCGAATACTCCGTCTAACACAATCTTCAGTACCACGCCAAATAATGAAATCACAGACTGCCTGTACACTTCTTCGAGCTAGATGCCAGGCAGATTCCTGGTATGTACCTCCAACATAAAAAATGCAAGCAAGGCTGTAATCCAACTATTTGATGAAATTGGACCCTTCACTGTGGGTTAAGTCAACATACAGCGAGCATCACCCTCTACAGATGCTACCTGACCCGCTGAGTTCCTCGAGCACTTGATTTTTTTTGCAACAGTTAACATCAAGCAGTTGCTAACATTATTGTGATGAGGTCGCAGCACTAATGTTTTGTGCGTTTTCTGTGCATGTATTAAATGTCATGTGTTAATCACATATTGCAATCCTACCAACTTTCCATGATTATCCAGTTAAACCCACAACATTTTAACAGAAGCAGTAACTTCTGTGTTCTCATATTTCCAAAGAATCAAAATTAGGTCAGTGGACTAAGATGCCAAGAGAGGGCCGTAGCTTTATCTAAGTTACGCCTTTTAAGATGTATAAATAGTTTCATTGGCAAAAGGAAACAGTCCCCGAAGAAAGAGTAAAAAGTTTTCATGCCCCTGTGCAGCTCTGAGCAGTCTACAACATGTATATTCCTCACATTCCTTTTATATTACCAACTGCAGTATAAGACAGTGATCCCTTTAACAAATAGCTGATAAGATACAGGCTCAAGGAAAGAGTAGAAAAGTGAGATTTACTGAATGGCTCTTTCAAAAAGAAGCACAAAGGGCTAAATGGTCTTGTGTGCAGTAGGAGTCTGTGATTCTAGAAGATACCGGGGGTGAATCCACAAGCTGGCTCTCGTAGAAGCAAGTGTTGGGAAATCAAGAGACGCACAATCTGTGATTTATTGTTCATTAATGAGCAGAAAACCATGAACCACTTGAAGAGATACACTGCCGCTGAGTGTTGCTCCTTGCTGCGTGCTCCCAGATCACTGAATCACTCCTCCTGCAGTTAAGTATGGTTGTTATGTGTTTAAATGTTTCATCGATAGATGCACTTTTCTAACCACTGTAATAAATTTATAACCAGCAAAGAAGAAAATCAAGTTGATGTTTGCAAAGTTTTAAGTTGTGGTGCAATCTCATATGTTGCAGGATGTTCATTTGTATTTGGTGTTTTCAACAATGAATGCTCCTGCAATTTTGGTTTCAATAGCCCAGCCGTTCTCACAAATTATCTCGTGTTGGACAGAGCTGGTTAAGAGGTTGGATGCATCTGGGATGCAGGTAAGGGGATGTGAAAGTTATAGAAACAAAATCCTATTGCTAGATGGGGGTTTTTTTCATGGAAACAAGTCTCCATGTAAAGGAATTTCACTGTTGTTAACTCCAAGCAATCCCCAGATAACGCTAAGATAATGTGAAAACTGATTTAATGTGAAATATGATTTAATGTGAAAACTGACCACCACCTGGCAATAGATTTCTTTGAAGATAGACACAGAAAATGCTGGAGTAACTCAGCGGATCCGGCAGCATCTCCGGAGAAAAGGAATGGGTGACGTTTCGGGTCGAGACCCTTCTTCCGTCTGAAGAAGGGTCCCGACCCGAAACGTCGCCCATTCCTTCTCGCCAGTGACGCTGCCTGTCCCGCTGAGTTACTCCAGTAATTTGCGTCTATCTTCGATGTAAACCAGCATCTGCAGTTCTTTCCCACACACGAGGCATGAAAGAAAATTAATCAACAACAATAACTGCCAAAGAAACATCATTCTTCAGAAATGCAAAAGGATGGAATGAATAGGAGTATGTTTTGGATACTGGGCTCGGCTAATGTGAAACGTAGGTGAAGAATTCCTGGTACAGAACAAATCGGAAATATTTTAGTCAAAATATTTCTTGCTGTGAAAGCAGTTCAATAAAGCCACACAATACTGAACAAACATACAAAAGCATTCCCTTCACATGTCATTCCCTGGCAGCTGTTCCACAGCACCTGGATAATGTTTATATTCCATAACTTCAAGCCCCACATACTTATGGGCAAGGACAATAAATAGCAAAGCTTTAAAATGGAAAATGGTCTTCTTCAACTCGGTTTACATTTGTTCCTCATTCCACCGCTATATTCTATTCATCTGTTGAAAACCTATTTCGTAAACAATGATGAATTCCTTCTTTGATCTTTAGAAGACTCCGCTTTTCAAAAAAAAACAGGGACTTTTTGAAACTACACAGAAGTAATTATACCATTCTGCTCCGTGGCATGGAGCCACAACAGCAGAGCACACTGTCCATATTTTGTCCAGTTATTCTAATTAACATTGAAATATCTACATACATATTCTAATTAACATGGAAATATCTACATACATATTAAAATTGATTTGGGCGGCACAGCGGTAGAGTTGCTGCCTTATAGTGCCACAGACCCAGTTTCGATCCTGACTACAGGTGCTGTCTGTACGGAGTTTGTACGTTCTCCCTGTGACCACGTTGGTTTTACCCGGGTGCTTCAGTTTGCTCCCACACTCCAAAGACGTACAGGTTTGTAGGTTAATTGGCTTCTGTAAAGATTATAAATTGTCCCTATTGTGTAGGATAATGTTAGTGTACGGGAATCGCTGTTCGATGCAGACTCAGTGAGCCGAAGGGCCTGTTTTCGCGCTGTACTCTAAACTAAACTCAATCTGATTAAAAATGTGAAGTTTATTTTACATCTGCTCCAACACACAATTCAAAATACTGCAAAACATTTTAGGTTTATTATTTTCACGTGCAGCGAAGTACTTTGAAAAGCTTGATTTTGCATGCTATCCAAACAAATCAGATATACCAAACATAAATACAATCAAGTCAAACTCAATTACAATAGGTATGGCAAAGGGGAAGATACTGAATGCAGAATATAGTTCTCTGCATTGTAGCACATCAGTTCCCTAGACAAAGTCCAATGTCCTCAACGGGGTGGAGGTGAATCGGACAGTATTCTAGTTTTTGGAAGGATTGCTCAGAAGCCTGATAACGGAGGGGAAGAAGCTGTTCCTGAGTGTGGTGGTGCGCGCTTTCAAGCCTCTATATCTTCTACCAGACGGAGCAGGGAGAGGGAATGACAAGTGGGCCAAGTCTTATGACAAGATAATGTTTGCTGCTTTTCTGTGACAGCGTAAACTGTAGATGGAGTCAATGGTGGGAAGTTTAGTCCATGTGAAGGACTGGGCTACATCCATAATAGCCCTGTCCCACGGTACGAGTTCATTCCAAGAGCTCTCCCGAGTTTAAAAAAAATCAAACTCGTGGTAAGCACGGAGAATGAACGTAGCGGGTACGTCGGAGCTCGGGGGACGTCTCTTAGCGGCTCGAAATGCTAATGGCAGGTACTCGGGAAGACTCGCTAACGGCAGGTAAGCACGGGAAGACTCGTGAAGATTTTTCAACATGTTGAAAAATGTCCACGAGAGCCCCGAGTACCGACGCGAGGCCATTACCGTAAATCTCCGAGTTCGAATCAGGGCAAACTCGGGAGAGCTCTTGGAATGAACTCGTACCGTGGGACAGGGCTTTAACTCTGCAATTTTGTCCAGTCTTGGGCAGAGCTGTTCCAAACCAAGTTCTGATGCAACCCAACAGTATGCTTCCTTTGGAGAGAAGGTATGGGTGACGTTTCATGTCGAGACCCTTCTTCAGAGATGCCGCCTGTCCCGCTGAGTTCCTCCAGCATTTTGTGTATATCATCAGTGTAAACCAGCATCTGCAGTTCCTTCCTACACAGTATGCCTCCTATGGTGCATCTGTAGAAGTTTGTAAGAGTTACTGGAGACATGCCAAATTTCTTCAGTCTCCTTTGGAAGTAGAGGCATTGGTTGTCACATCAATGTGGTTGATCCATGGCAGGTCATTGGTAATATAAAAGCCAAGGAATTTTGCATGGAAAAATACAGATGGTTCGGTTCCACTCAAATGTCTGTACCCCATTGTTAACTCCTGCACTGCCTCCAACAATCTAACTGATATTAAAATCTGGATGATTTGAAATTGCCTCAGAGTCTGAAGAATTCCATCACTGCTTCAAGATTTGATTCAAACATTTATCCCATGCGTCAACGTCGTCCTGTGCAATTTGCATGATGACAGCTGAGATCGTATCCAAGATTAAAATTACTACAATTCAAGAATCTGGAATGCTTTTGGTTGCCAAATGTCGTGGAAAGTTTCTACACAAGAGCAACCTTCATCTTTATTTCTCCTGTTGGACATATTCACTAAACACATGAGATTTGCCACCAACTTCCAAGAATGTCCTCCAAATATCTGCTCAATGGTAATCTAGCATCTTCTGAGCTCTCCTCCTATCTTGACCTTTCCTCATCCCTCGCTGTGTTTGTTTTGACCCCGCACTTCTACTAATTACTCGGGTTATTTATGTGTGAGGAGAGCTACAGAAAGGTGTTTATTTTTCTCAACCACGTCGCATACCAGTCACTGTTGTGCTCAGTACAAAGGTTTGGTTTCATAGAACACAGACTTGAATTATTTGGCTTCTTCGATTCTGACCAAATGAATCAATTCCCAGTTTGGTGTGATTCATTTCCCACCGCATCTGCTCACTTGAATCAGACCAAATGGTGAATTTGGTTCTTTGATATTTCCGCCAGCTGCAATGTGGTCACACCACCAGTCGTATATTCCCCTCCTCACCTTTGTCAGCCGATTGCAGGGACCTCGCTTTCTGGTCACTCTGGTCCATTCCTCCCTCCCCACGCATTCCTTCCTCCCCCGCCCATTCATCTCTCCCCACCCATTCCTCCCCACCTCCCAGATGCTGTCCCCTGCAACTGGAGGAGGTGCAACATCTCCCCTTTGCTCCCCTTCCCTGCCATCCAGGGACCAAAACAACCCTTCCAGGCAAGACAGAGATTCGCCTGCACCTCCTCCAACCTCATCTATTGCATCGGTGCACTCGATGAGCCACAATGCAGAGTCGGCAACGACTCTGCCATCTGCACTCTGTCAGCTGTGGCCACCGTGACTTCCTGGTTGCCAGCCATCTTAGTTCCTTCCCCTTCTGTTAAAATGGGCTCAAGAAAGTCACCAGGAGTAAATCTGAACAATTGTTTAGTTTAGTTTAGAAATATAGCGAGGTAACAGGCCCCTTCGGCCCACCGAGTCTGCGCCGACCAGCGATCACCATACACTACATACACTGCACCGTACACTACACAAACTAGGGGCAATTTACAATTATACCAAGCCATACAAACCCTAATCTACAAATCAGTACGTCTTTGGAGTGTGGGAGGAAACTGGAGAACCCAGCGAAAACCCATACAGGTCACAGGGACAATGTATAAATTCGGTACAGACAGCACCCGTAGTCAGGATCGAACCCGGTTCTCTGGCGCTGTAAAGGGCCTGTCCCACTGAGGCGACCTAATTGGCGAGTATAGAAAATTTTGCACTCGACTCATACTCGCAGCATGGTCGACAAGAGGTCCTAAGAGGTCTTTGTGCTCGAGAGTAGTCCTCCTTCATGCTCGAGAGTAGTCCCCGTGAACTCGATGCCTCAGCTAGGTCGCGGCGCTTTTTTTCAACATGCTGAAAAATGCCCGCGAGTAAAAAAAGGTCACCATAGAAAAAAATGATATTTTTTTTACTCGTAGGTTGAGGTAGGTCGTAATGCTATCATAGGTAATCGAAGGCAATCAAAGGTAATCGAAGGGTGTCGAAGGTGAAGTTCATTGAGAATAAAAAGGTAAGTAAACCGACCGGTAATGTTAAATGCCCGCTAAACTTTGTTAAAAGTTGTCTGGCTTCTTAAAAGAGTCTCCACTCTTTCTCCCCCCCCCCCTTCTCTCCCCTCCCCCCTCCTCTTCTCCCCCCCCCCGCCGCGATCTCTAAAGGTCTTACCGTAAATGTGCCAGCCGTCTTTTACCTTCCCTCTCATCGCGGATGTGAATTTCAGACAGTGCTCCCCCACTTTCCGCGCGTGTGCGTGTGCGTGTGCGTGTGTGTGTGTGTGCAGACGGTCGATCCGGCTCGCGGTTTCATCACTGACGGTCAATCCAGCTCGAAGTTTTTCAGGCGAGTGCCCTCGAACTTGAAGGTCGAAGACAGTCGCTGAAAAGTCACGTCAGTGGGACAGGCCCTTAAGGGAGCAACTCTACCTCAACGCCACCATGCCGGTGACTCGGCATACTGTATACCACACTATGGTTCTGTAAGCTATTGTGATCTGTTCATTGATCACTTCAAAAACAAGTATAAAAACTGTATTGGAAACACGAGAGACTGCAGATACTGGATCTGGAGCCAAAAAGAAAACTGCAGGAAGGGTCAGGGCTGGGGTCAGCGGGTCGAGCAGCATCTGCGGAGGCCAAAGTATAGTTGGCATTTCAGGTCGGGACCCTGCCTCAGGGCCGGCAGTGGCGGAGGATTAAAAAAAAGATAAATGAACTCGGCAAGGTAGGGTAACGCATAAATAAGTTGCTCGGGTATTACATTAAATTAAAATGGAAGATGGATGCAAAATGCTGGAGTAACTCAGCGGGACAGGCAGCATCTCTGAAGAGAAGGAATAGGTGATGTTTCTCCAGAGATGCCTCCTGCCCCGCTGAGTTACTCCAGCATTTTGTGTTTATCTCGGTGTAAACCAGCATCTGCAGTTCCTTCCTACAAATTAAAATGGAATTGTGTGAACATATCTCTCGTTGTTATCCTGCATATTCAAAAAATGGAAGGAATGCGAGAGTCAGGTGTTGTGGAAACACTCAAGCAAATGTGTGAGAGGGATTAACTATATGTAGCTGTTAAAAGAGTACCTCGTCAAGAATCAAGGGGAAGTGACTGTAAAAATAAACTGATTATTGATGTGAAAAAATGTGGGGTGGCACGGTGGAAGACCCGGGTTCAATCCCGACTATGGGTGTTGACTGTATGGAATTTGTACGCTCTCCCTGTAACCTGCGAGGGTTTTCTCCAGGATCTCTGGTTTCCTCCCACACTCCAAAGACATACAGGTTTATAGGTTAATTGGCTTGGTATAATTGTAAATTGTCCCTAGTGTGTGTAGGATGGTGTTTGTGTACTGGGATCGCTGGTTGGCGTGGACTCGGTGGGCCGAAGTGGCTGTGTCCATGCTGTATCTCTAAACTAAGCTAATTCGGAGACTGATAGTGTATGAGTGTATAAGGTAGACAAAAATGCTGGAGAAACTCAGCGGGTCGAGACCCTTCTTCAGACTGATGTGGGGGTGCGGGAAGAAGAAAGGAAGAGGCAGAGACCGTAGGCTGAAATTAGAGAAGTCAATGATCATACCGCTGGGGTGTAAACTGCCCAAGCGAAATATGAGGTGTTGCTCCTCCAATTTGCGATGGGACTCACTCTGGCCATGGAGGAGGCTCAGGACAGAAAGGTCGGATTCGGAATGGGAGGGGGAGTTAAAGTGCTGAGCCATCAGGAGATCAGATTGGTTAATGCGAACTGACCGGAGGTTTTGGCTGAAGTGATCACCAAGCCTACGCTTGGTCTCACCGATGTAGAGCAGTTGACACCTAGAACAGCAGATGCAATAGATGAGGTTGGAGGAGGTGCAGGTGAACCTCTGCCTCACCTGGAAAGACCGCTTAGGTCCTTGGATGGAGTCAAGGGGAGGGGGTGGTTTGGGTGGGAAGGGACGAATTGACCAGGGAGTTATGGAGGGAGGGGTCTCTGCGGAAAGCCGAAAGGGGAGGAGATGGAAAGATGTGGCCAGTGGTGGGATCCCGTTGGAGGTGGCGAAAATGTCGGAGGATTATCTGTTGTATGTGACGGCTGGTGGGGTGGAAGGTGAGGACTAGGGGGACTATCCTTGTTATGAGTGAGGGGATGGGGAGTGAGAGCGGAGCTACGGGATATAGAGGAGACCCTGGTGAGAGCCTCATCTATAGTCGAAGAGGGGTACCCCCGTTCCCTAAAGAATGAGGTCATCTCCAATGCCCTGGTTTGAAACACCTCGTCTTGGGTGCAGATGCGGCGTAGACGGAGGAATTGGGAGTAGGGGATGGAGTCCTTACATGAAACAGGGTGGGAAGAAGTGTAGTTCAGATAGCCATGGGAGTCAGTGGGTTTGTAGTAGATGTCAGTCAGAAGTCTGTTACCTGCGATGGAGATAGTGAGGTCTGGAAACGGTAGGGAGATGTCGGAAATGGTCCAGGTGAATTTGAGTGCCGGATGGAAGTTAGTGGTGAAATGGATGAAGTCCATGTATGTGTGTATAAATGTTTTTGTGCACATGTGCAGATATGCACAAGCCAGAGTACAAGGATAGATAGAGAAACAGGTAAACAAAGGGAAATGAGAAGTGCCATCATTCATGAGTCAGTTGTCAATTCACCAAACACGGTGTTAATTCACCAGACAAAAGGCATATTGATATCCATATTCAGCATGCTTTAAAATGTATAGTGCAAAAGGCACGGGACAAGATTTCAAAGAATGATTGAAGTTTGATTAAGTATGCTGCGTTAGGTTTGTCTAATACTTTCAATAACAATGGTATGATTTAACCTGGTAATTGATGCCTCATTCTGTGTTAGTGTGTCTTTGTGCTGGATTTTGCTTTCACTGACCAAAACAAGGCAAGCACTCGTTAACTAGATGTACTTTGCCCACGCGATGATGAGAGGGGGAGGAGGGGTGGGTAGTGGTTGGAGGTGTGATTCACTGGAGGTTGGTCTAATTGAAGCCATTTTAGTGAGGCACCCACTGCAATGGTTGAAGAATCTGTATGCACACAACAAGCAACTGGGCATCCCTTTCTCAAATGGTCTGTAGTCTGAAGAAGGGTCTCGACCCAAAACGTCACCCATTCCTTCTCTCCAGAGATGCTGCCTGTCCCGCTGAGTTACTCCAGCTTTTTGAGTCCCTCTTTTTGTTCAGTTACTTATCTTCTTCTGCTGAAATCAAATCTTACAATCTCCTTTTGTTCCAGTCCTTTCTGGATGGCACGACCACAAAGGTTGAAGGATCGCGATGGAAATTATTTTATTCAATTTATTGCATTATTTCAAGTTGTCTGTCACAGGAAAATTATTTAAGTGTCTATTTAAGCTGGTTTGAAATAAACACACTCACTGAGAAGCAATGTGCTTTGGGCAAAACTGAAAACAAGGGAAGAAAAGATTACGGGGATAAGGCAGGAGAATGGGGTTGAGAGTGAAAAATTGGTCAGCCATGATCGAATGACAGTGCAGACTCGATGGGCCGAATGGCCTAATTCTGCTCCAATGTCTTACCTATGGTCTTAAGATGATTAAGGCATTAATAGAAAAATGGCAAAAATCATCTTCATTGCAACCATAAGAAATCAGAAGGAAGTAGCCTTCACGCTTGTGCAAGTCGAGTTTCAGCCAGAAAATTAGTTTCGTAGAATTTTGATGCTGAAAATGTACTTGTACTGAAAAAGCCAAGCTCCAGCACGTTCTAGTGAATTAGGTTGGTATATAAGTACTTTAACTTTGTGCCATTCCAGATGATTCAACGTGGGCTTGCTCAGGAAGACACAGTTTTGTGAACAAGCTGGAGGATTTGGACAATTTAGACATTTAAAATGTGATTGTTGCAAGTTGTTGCCCAATTTACATTGAATAAAAGTGAACATTGTTAACAAAGTCCAGGCCAGTGTTTACACGGAATTGTTTAATTCAACCGGGTTATATATCGATGGATTTATTCTATTTATGATGGGGGGGGTGTAAATAGTATCTCTCGTTTCACTTTGGCTACATCTGGAATGCTTTGGGGAGGAATTCATCGGTGGTCGACAACACAAAACAGGCCATTAGTTGTACCACTTGCACTCTTGAATTCATTGAACTCAACTGAATCGAACGTGGAGAGGTGTGTACAACAGGGGTCGATCGCCTGACACACCTTTGTCCTACTTTGTTCCTTTAGTTTTAAGTTACCAGGTAAGTAGTGGTATCAGAGGTGTTCACAATATGATCTGTCTTATCGAGGCTTATTAAAAAAAAATTATATCAGAATAGTATTAAAAGTAAATTTCCACAGAAAGTTCAGTGAGAAATAGTAAGATTCTACAGTTACAAAAAAAAACAAAGGACCAAAAGCCAGTGTACTTTTTCCAATTGGATTCTGAGGTAAGACTTTAACAGAATATTCAAATCTTGCTTTGTTTCAGTTCTAATGACAAGGTGATACAAACAGTCTCAGATGTTCCAAGTTAAACTGTGCGCTATCAGACTACACTGCATTGTTTTTGCTTATCAAACTTGGGGTTTACCCTCTTTCAAAGCAACACAATTGTTCCATTGATGTTTAAGGACTAATGACCCAACAAAGTAAAATATAAACCATGCACTCACTCCTTCAGGCACCAACAAACTAAACAATTTAAAAGTGCAGCTGAACAAACCTAATAAAAGCACCACCAAGCATCCTTTGTCAGAAGGAGACAATTTGAAAGTGTGTGACAACCAACATTCCAACTCTGGAAAGCTTACTGACTGAATAAAGCATGAGCTTTCAAAAATGAATATTCATGCTACTAGAAAATTGTGATGGCCTTTTGAGATTCTGTTTCTGTATCAATTTGTTTCTATTAATAATACAAAGATTCAAACAAGATCCTTACAAAGCCTGTGTATGGACTCACAACATCAGGTGAAGGCAATCACGTTGTGAAGGAGAATGTGCAAGTTGTTGGGGTCTCATTTACACTTTGGGGTACGTTTGAATTAATTCAGGGTTCCCAGCTGCTTTAAATTAAAAAAACACTGTTTATACTCGAGCTCCAAATTCACATTTGTTTTGAGTTTGCAGCTGAATCCAGCAGTGTGGTTAAATAATGGCACTCAGCTGTTTACTCTGATCATATTTTGAAGTAAAATCTCCCACCTCTTGACCTCAGGAGCTGACCTGAATAGTGAACAGGAGATTGACACTGGGCTGGTATAAATGGCTAATACAAATCCCCTGCAGGATAGCAATTCTCAGCACATGTACCATGCTGCTGCACCCGCTGAGTTTCTCCAGCATTTTTGTGTACCTTCGATTTTCCAGCATCTGCAGTTCCTTCTTTAACACATGTACCAGGCTAGTGGTAGAATACCACCTAACGCTGCAAAACTGAATTCAGCGAGTCCACTCAAAAATATTCCCAGCATTTACTCAAACTATACTTCTGAATGTTAGTCAGCATTTCCAATTTCTTGCCTATAAGTACAGTTTTTATTATTTAAAAAGTTTCTTTTGAAAAATCACCAACGTAATAAACTAACAAATTCACAAAAAGGCCAGGATAGAGGGAATGTAGAGAGGATGTTTCCACTAGTGGGAGAGTCTAGGACCAGAGGCCATCACCTCAGAATCAAAGGACGTACCTTTAGAAAGGAGATGAGCAGGAATTCCTTCAGTCAGAAGGAGGTGAATCTATGGAATTCATTGCCACAGACAGCTGTGGAGGTCGTCAATGGATATTTTTTACGGAGCAGATGACGGATTCTTGATTAGTACGGGCGTCAGGGGTTACGGGGAGAAGGCAGGAGAATGGGGTTGAGAGGGCGAGATAGATCAGCCATGATTGAATTGCGGAGTAGACTTGATGGGCCGAATGGCCGAATTCTGCTCCTGGAACTTATGAACATGGATTCTGTTCAACTGGCTGCGTACAAGTGTTGTGGTAAATTTGAATTTTTTCCTCAGCTCCCAACCACTGATGCCAAGCATGTCAACTTTAAAAGAGGGAAAACTCTGAACCGGTCGGTCGGTACATGTTCACCCGGGTTATGCAACCATAGCTCAGTCACATAAACAATGTATTTACTCACGTGTCCAGGATTGTGGTGGCTTGATCTAAAACAGCACTGCCTAACACATTGATCTGGTGACTAGAAAGCATTTTTTTTTAAAGAAAAGTTATTAGGCCATTGCATTTGGTTTTGATTAATAGCCTCAAAAGTTGTCCTGGCCCGCAAAATTCTCTGCCCTTTAGCAGCATAAACTTGAAAGCAGCTCCTATGAGCATTTCTTCTGCCCAATAAATAAACACCAGTGAAAACTGGCGTGCACGACACCAGCGTTATATAGTTACGTCGAGAAACAGAGTCCTCCTCTAACCTTTTATTAATAAATCACTGCGCCAGCTCAAGTACACTTCAGATCCATCAGGCAGCCTGCAAATGCACTTTACCAATGTTTAAATTCTGTCTGCTCAGCTCTGTTTATCAATAAATGCTAGCAATTGCAAAATACCTGTGTTTATTTTTCCTAGAACACTGATACGAGCAAGGTGCAATATGCAAGCACTGCAGAACAAAATGCACAGTAATCTTCAGCACCCACCCGAATGAAAAGACCAGGATCTGAACCATTCCCTTTGCGCAGTTGGGTAGTTTCATACCAGCACATGCACAATTTTGTCTTGTGTGACTGACTGGCGGTATTCCGCGAAAATAATTTTAGTTGCAGTTTCTACCTTGCTAATGTCTTGTGTTTTTGGAATGCGGTCCTGTCTCTGTGGCCCTCTTGTGGTAGATTTCACAGGCAGTACCTTGGTCTATTAGGCAGACTGACCTTGAGAGCTTCTTGCGACAAGTTTTGGGTCTGTGTTCCTTCTTCCATTTCTGGAAGAATTTCATTGCTCGCCTTAATACATCTCATGTAAATCTGATTAATTCTATTTTGGAGTATTGCACAGCTTACACGCGTAAGAATTTTACAAGGAGACCTTTCGCAATACTTCAGGCGTAGACAGGGTAGACAGTCAGAACATTTTTTTCTCCTCCATGGTGGAAATAACAAATACTAGATGGGGCTATATCTTTAAGGTGAGAGGGGTTAAGCTAAGATTAAGTTAAGATTTAAAGGGGAAGTGCAGGGCTTTTTTTCCCCCATTGGATTTGAATGTCTGGAATGCACTGCCAGGGTTGGTGGTGAAGACAAAGGACAAAGGACAAAGGACATTTATTGTCACATACACCAAATGGTGTAGTGAAATTTGTTCTTGCCATGCAGCACAAATAGACACAACATTAAAGAAATTTAACATAAAACATAAAAACATCCCCCCACAATGGATCCCACTGTGGGTGAAGGCACAAAGTCCAGTCCATATCCCCTTGTCCACCCAGTCTGGCCTATATAGGCCTCCACAGTCGCCGCTACGGGGGCCGATGTTACAGGCCCTTCTTCGCCGGGCGATGGTGCTCCGGCGTCGGGAGAACCCTCTCAGCAGCTTGGGACACCTGGAACGGCCGTCTCCCTACCGGAGTCCGCGGCTTCCGAAGCCAACAGGCCGATACAATAGTGGCATTTGAGGGACTTTTTGACAGGCATATGGCTATGCAGGGAATGAGGGATGTTTATTATATGCAGGCAGATAAGAGTTGGGCTTGGCATCACGTTCAACACAGGCATTGTGGGCCGAAGGGCCTGTTCCTGTGCTGTACTGTTCGATGTGTCGTGTTCTAACTGTGAATCTTTGCAGTTCATCCACATTACCTCGGCGCACATGAAAATCATAAACTAAACTGGACTGAGTGCTCCGAAATGCTGTCCTTCCTCCATTTTCTTAATCTCAAGAGGCCAGGAGTAAAACGAAAGATCCAGATAAATTATGGCAATTTCAAGTTTGTATTCAAAAAACATCAATGAATTCGTAGGGTAACATCGCTACAGAAATGTATTAAGATGTATAAAATTTCATCGGAACTTTTGCCCTTTTACCATTAAAATGACAGCATTTATCAGTCCCCATAAAGCTTTACCGACACCATCAGTCATAACCTTTCGGATTGCATGCTGATCGATCATGCTGAACAAACCAAACCTAATTACGAGTTACATTATTATTACTGAAATCTAAGACATCTACCAAAACATATCCGATTACTAGTCAAACCCGTGCTTTTGGGTAGTGTGTGGCATACAATCATTTTTCCTTGCACTGTGCAATAGATACAATTTGATACAGAATCCAATGACTACAAGAATCAGATATCTTTGACCCAAGTTTCATTTTTGTGTTTTAGTTGTGGCAGGCAGCAATAAGCCCCTCCCAATCTAACGCTGGATTTATCAATTAGTGTACTTGAGCCGTAGCAGTTCATGCTGATTGAGCCAAACATAGTTATTCAAGCTGAAATCAGCATGCAGCTTCAGGCGTTTTAAATGTTCCCCTCAAAATACTCTGGTCTCAGCATGGTCACAAGTTTAGAGCAGCACAGTGGCGCAGCTGGTAGAGCTGCTGCCTCACAGTGACACAGACCCAGGTTCGATCCAGACCTCTGTGTTGGGTTTGCACGTTCTCCCTGAGTTTCCCCCGGGGTGCTCCGGCTTGCTCCCACATCCCAAGGACGTACAGTTTTGTACGTTAATTGTCCTCTGTAATATTGCCCCGAGTGTGTAGGGAGTGAATGAGAAAGTGGGATAACACAGAACTAGCGTGAACGGGTGATCGGTGGTTGGAGTGGACTCGGTGTGCCGAGGGGCCTGTTTCAATCCTGCAACTGTAAAGAAACCCAGTTAGATACCTAGGAGGACCATCATTTGACACAAATTGTCCTCCAAAATTTTACAAGGACTTTGACAGGACTTGAGGGCCTGAGCTATAGGGAGAGGTTGAGCAGGCTAGGATTCTATTCCTTTGAGGACAGAAGGATGAGCAGTGATCTTATAGAGATGTACAAAATCATGGGAGGAATTGGATCAGGTATACACACACTCACACGCAGTCTCTTGCCCAGAGTAGGGGAATCGAGAACCAGAGGATGTAGATTTAAGGTGAGGGGGAAAAGATTTAACAGGAACCTGATGGGTAACTTTTTTTTACACACAAAAAGTGGTGGGTGTATGGAATGCTGGAGGAGGTCATCAAGGCAGATACTATCGTAATGTTCAAGAAATATTTTGACAGGTACATGGATAGGATAGGTTTAGAGGGATATGGGCCAAACGCAGGCTGGTGGGACTAGTGTAGGTGAGACATGTTGGTCGGTGTGGGCAAGTTGGGCCGAATGGCTGGTTTGCACGCTGTATGACTATGAATCTAATGGCGAAGATAGACACAAAAAGCTGGACTAACTCAGCGGGACAGGCAGCATCACTGGAGAGAAGGAATGGGTGATGTTCAGGGGCCGAGACCCTTCTTCAGACTCGATCCGAAACGTCACCCATTCCTTCTCTCCAGAGATGCTGCCTGTCCCGCTGAGTTACTCCAGCTATTTGAGTCCATCTTCAGTTTAAATCAGCATCTGCAGTTCCTTCTCACACATGAATCTAATGGCATTTGGTGGTTCTTAAATGTTTCACGGGCACGGATACTGTGGGGCAAAGGGGCCTGTTCCTGCACTGTTCTGTTCTATGTTCAGTTTAAACAATTGAATGAAAGAATATTATTTTTAAAGGAGGAAATTCTTAATGTTTGTGACTTTAGGAAAATGGTGAACAACTGAACTGATGATAATTTGGAAATTGCCACTCATCATCAATTCCCAGTCACATTTTTATCCCTTCTCATTTTTGACCAAGAGGCAAATGTTTTAAGTCCTTTGTGAACAATTCTGATTTTTGTTTTTGTGTCACACATTAATCGAAGATATACTCTTCTTGTTTTTTTGCACAGCGTATCAGAATCTGCCCCTGGCAAAGAATAAGGAAAAGTCAACAGGAATTAAGTTTCAGTGCAACTGTTTACTCAACTGTGGCCTGCAGTTATTGAAATCTTATCCATGGTTTTGTGTGACTACAGCAATAATGAATTCAGCATGACTGCAGCCTTCTGTAAGTAATGGCACATTTACTTCAAGCAGCAACCTGCGTGTGTACACCGAGGCAAAAATTGGAAGCTGTATCGAGGGAAAACCCAAGGCACGATATATATACCTGCTGTTGCTGGAGATGAACCAATTCAGCAGCGGTCACTTCAATGGAAGATATATCTCCGTTTGATCTCCCCTCCCTTGTGATGCTGTCTAGATAGTGGTTACCACTGCTAGCTCCGTTCTGACTGGCTGAAACGTTGCATGCTGCCTCAGTCCCAGATTCTTGCATCATGACTTAAAAACCTGAAAAATAATTCAAAAACAAAATGAACAGCTGAAAACAAAATAAAATGTGATCTTATGCTTATCTCAGTTGTCATAATGATATGTGTCGGAAGGAGTGTGTAGGAAGGAACTGCCGCTGCTGGTTTAACCCCAGCTAACAATGATCTTTCAACATTTTCCTTGCTCTTCGTCCCCCTTCATCTCTCGTTTTCACACCAAACCCTTCCATATCTCGAGTTTCCCTCTCCCCTGGCTCTCAGTCCGAAGAAGGGGCTCGACCCGAAACGTCGCCCATTCCTTCTATCCAGAGATGCTTCCTGTCCCGCTGAGTCATTCCAGCATTTTGTGTCTATCTGATGTGTAGGAAGGAATTGCAGATGCTGGTTTACACCGAAGATAGACACAAAGTGCTGGAGTAAACTCAGTGGGACAGGCAGCATCTCTGGAGAGAAGGAATGGGTGATGTTTCGGATCGAGACCCTTTTTCTGACAATGTAAATGCGTAAGCATTAAAAGGTTTCATTATCGTGAATTGCCGTTCACACTTAATTTCCTATTGCATCATGTTATAGTTCAACACAAATATACAGCACACATGTTTTTTTTTACAATTCACTGGATTGCACTGCTTTTGTGGCAATTAGGTTCACTGGAGGTGTTAAGCTAAAGTGCCTGTAAAAACTAAAGGCCTTTGAAAATGTTGAAGCATTTAATTGAGCCTTATTTTGTATCACTACCTTGTGACACAATTAAAATCCAACAAAAGACCAAAAGAAGACAATTAAGCTAATTTTCCTCCTCTTTCTCCAATGAACAGAAATGCCAGAACCCATTTCATACTTGCATTAACTTTGTCTGGTTCAAATTGGGGGCTGAGAGAAACGTTTCTATAAATGATAGTCTGCCATAAAAGCAAAATGCAGTATTATTTCAACATTTTGAATGTCTAATTAGTTTTAAAGTAGTAGTCGCAGTCATAGTCCAGAGTTGTCACACAATCCTATTTTTCTTTAAATAGCTTTTTGTACAGAGTCAAAAGTAAGGCTGACATCTATTATAGATTCTCCATTTGTCAGGGGTTATGGGGAGAAGGCAGGAGAATGGGGTTAGGAGGGAGAGATAGAACAGCCATGATTGAATGACTGAGTAGACTTGATGGACTGAATGGCCTAATTCTGCTCCTATCACTTATGACCTTATGATTTGGGCAAAGTGCCAGAGGTCAGCCGGTATCTTGGAACTGCATTCCACTAGGGAGTCAACACCTTCTCGAGACAAAGCAAAGAAGGTGAGACTGGGGGGGAAACGTAAATCATACTAGATATTAGTCCATATTAATACGGTATCTGTAATCTGCAAACAGAGAGTTGTCTGCAATTATGCTGGATTAACTGTGAAACAGGTTGATTAGCTGGATGAATGGCACATTTCATGGACAACACCATGATGATATGTTAATCTTTATATGACAATTAAACTGAAGCCAAGTAACTCAAAACATCCAAAGTTTGCCTCAAGTTTAATATTTAGAACATGAAGATGCTTGATAAATGCATATGACATACCTACACACAAGTGTGTGTATGTGTGAGTGTGTGTGCAAGAGAGTGTGTGCAAGAGAGTGTGTGCAAGAGAGTGTGCGCGAGAGAGTGTGAGAGTGTGTGTGTGAGAGAGTGTGTGTGAGATAGTATGGGTGTGTGAGAGTGAGCGTGTGAGTGTGTGTGAGCATGAGTGTGAGAGTGTGTGTGAGAGAGTGAGCGTGTGAGTGTGTGTGAGCATGAGTGTGAGAGTGTGTGTGAGAGAGTGTGAGAGCCTGCTTCACATTCAGTTCAATTATGGAACAACAATGAAGTCAACTAATATTTGCTTAACCACTGCATATGTGTATCAAAATAAACTATTTACTGTAGAGTACTTTGCAAAGATGGGCTATAGAAAACTCCAGATTGAAATTTCCTCATAGAAATAAGAACTCATCAGTCCGATACATGAAGTGCTGCCTCCTTAACTTCGGGTTTGCCTTTGGCAGCTGGCAGGCTTTTAGTTCACTTCCTCCACACCTTGATAGTGATGCACCTTCCGCGATCCAAACCCTAGAACTCTGTACTTTGATGAATTAACCTTTCAAGGAAAGATGCTCAGCTAACAAGAAGAGGCTTTATTCCAGGCCAGTTAATGAAGGTTGACCAAGTCAGACTGAAATGAATTAAGTTAACTGATCAATTATTTATATGAAGCAGAAGAAATGCCCTTAAAACACTCTGCCTAATCATCAAAGGAAGTGAAAATTGAACTAAACACAGATTTATAATATCGCATGCTTACTCCTATGGGAAGCTCAGTCACTGGAACGACAATGGCACTAATAAAAGCCGACTCACAAAGGTTCTAAATTAAAACAATTTCAAATGCTGTATGACAGAAAATGCTAAATAGTACTGAAATATTACCAGATCCGTAAACTAGCAACAAAATCGCCCAAACACAATGTGTCTGTAAAATGCTGTTTAAAAATACTATGGGCCGTTCTGCAGATATTATGCATGCAATGTTGCCACATAATGAATTTTCACAATTATAAAAAGAGAAGGAGTACATTTTCTAAAGCACGGCAGCTAAAAAGTAATCAAGAGAATGAGCCTAAAGGCTATTTCAATGTATGCAAAATTACTGACCCGCAGTAAACCAAAAGTAGCCCACATTGAATGCAGAATATAATGCCCAAATGCTAAGTACCTATTCTGATGAGGAACAGCTAAAATTAACACTCAATTAATTTTTGAATCGACAAACAAATGAAACTCATAAATCTATCTTCTCATTAATTTTACTGTAGTGCAATACCATTCTCCAATATCGAGAGGAAATCTTAAGTGTTATCCATCATGAATATGAAAAAAAGGTAGCACTAAAACAGCATGAATTATGTATATTACCTGTTGGTAAAAATGATAAATGTTTTATCATTTACAATGCATAATGTGAGTTTCAGCATTATTGAAGATAAAAATATGTGATTTTCTTTGAATACTCAGCCAGAACAAAAGTGCATTAATTAAAAGGGGAAAAAGGCCCTGCCTCACAAACACATGATTTGTCAAGGTCACTGCGCTGATATTCTTTTCGCTTATCTTTGACCTGTCCCGGCATTCTGTTGTCAATATTAACAGGTTTTGTCAGGTTTAAATGCACAACAAATACTCTAAAACAACAACAACAACATTCAAAGCAATAACACAGGCAGCCCTTGTGAAGGTTTTGAACTTGTTTACCAAACACCGCTAGGAACAAACTGAGTTTTCGGTCACCTGCAACCACCTCCCAAGCACCGCACCTCTGCTCTCTGTGAGAGACCTGTTAACGCAGCATCTGCGGGATAAAGAACTTTCTCTCCATCTCTGGGTGCATGCCGCAAAATGTGCCTGCACCCTCCTGTACAGCTCTGCCTTCTCTTTTGCGGGATAAGGGTGAGGTCGTAGGGGAAGGAAGAGAAAGCAAACAACAGCATAGATACCATTCCATTCCAAGGAAATCTAGTGGAGAACGAAACAGCTTGTTAATCTGCTACCCACTTCATTGAAGTCACTGATAAGCAGAGCAAACCCAAAGTCTGCTTGAGCTGCATTCCATGGACAAGTTCCCTTCTTCTTTATCAAAACACAGCACTAAGTTTTGTACAACAGTACAGGATAAACTGCTGCTCACACCCGTAAACAGGGGTATATTTGTTTAATAACTGATTGCTACCATAGCTACTGTAAACAAGGCGCCTGCATTTGTGCTCATGAACAAACACATCATCTTGCAAGACCGATTTAACATTAACCAGGTGAAATAATCAACAGATTTTGTAGGTGACACTCAGCCAAGACAATGTAAACAGAATGAGGAGGAGAAAGGGGCCCCTACTTAGGGAATCAAGGTCGGGCAATGCTTTGTGGATTGAGTAAATAATGGAAAGAACTTTAAGACAAACAACTTCTTTCATCTACTGACATTTATAACAAGTGGGGGATTTTTGTATATTAAGGTAAATGGCAGCTGCAACCTTCATCACGAGATCAACCCACTGAGAAACCAGGCCGACTTGTTTATACAAGATTCTGTTTACTCACAAACAGCAATTGTTTGCATCAGCAGGTTACCCTCATCCATCAAGTTGTTAACCAAACCAAAGAGTCCCTCTATTTTGTGTCAGAAGGAACTGCAGATGCTGGTTTAAACCGAAGACAGACGCAAAAAGTTGGAGTAGCTCAGCGGGACAGGCGGCATCTCTGGAGAGAAGCAATTGGTGACGTTTTGGGTCGAGACCCTTCTTCAGACTGGAGAAAGGTCTCGATCCGAAAGGTCACCCATTCCTTCTCTCCAGAGATGCCTCCTGTCCCGCTGAGGTACTCCAGCTTTTTGAGCCCCTCTATTTTATTCATTTACCTCGCTTCTTCTGCTGAAATCAAATCGTACAATCTCCTGTTGTTCCAGGCCTTTCTGGATGGCACGACCACAAAGGATGAAGGATCACGGTGGAAATTATTCTATTCAATATAGGACTTTTTTTTTAGTTGTCTGACACAAGGAAAATGATTTAAGTGTGTATTTAAACTGGTTTGAAATAAACACACTCGCAGAGAAGCAATGTGCTTCAGGCAAAACTGAATAATTTCATCAGATGTCAACATGTGAGAAAATGGTCTTTCTGAGCACATGGAGTTTAAAGCGTTACAACACTTGAGCAATTTCAAAGTGCCACAGGAGGGTGGATTTGAGGAAAATGGATGCAATTTACTGGTGTTCCACTAGATAACATTTTCAAGCTCAGCATCACAAATAATAGTTGCAATTGGTTTGTCAATAAAGACAGAAAAACGTTCATTACCTCCGTGAATCATTGATCTCATCGAAGCGTTGTTGTAGCCTGGTCCTCATTTAAGTTGCAAACCATTTATTTGCATAACTCGGGCACAATTCTAGTAATGAGACCTTAACTGATCTTAGCCTCAAATTTAATTAATCACTGATTCTGATACCCCTTAATACCCATATAGCCTGTAACCTTTACCATCCCAGACTTGAATGCAAGCAGTGGCAATACAAAATCTTTTGGTACTGTGATTTCCAAACATTCATAACCCTCCAACAGAAATGGCTTTTCATTGCCATTCAATGAGCAATCCCTTATTCTGAAGCCAAAGGATTGAAGTATATTGGTAATACGGTCTTTGATGAGTCTGTTTTTTTCCTCAACGTATACATTCTTACATAAACACATAAACACACCAGCATGCATGCGTCCACACACACACACGCACATGCACACACACACACAAACACACACACGCACACATTTTGCATATGTTCCAACTCTGGAAGTTGTCGATAAGGCCAGGGAGATATTCTACAGTAATCTTGCCTACGTCACAGAAGGAGACAAACTAATCTTCCTGGGTAACTTCAATGCTGGGGTGGGAAAAGATGCAGTCTTCTGTCAAGACACGATCAGCAAAGAGGGAGTTGATAAGACAATAATCCACTGGGGTTCGCCCTCACACAAACTGCCTGGTGTACAGACTTCCATTAAGCTGCACCCTGGTTCATCTGAGAGACAAACACGAGACCTCACAACAATACTCGAGGCACTGGTGTCCATTAAATCACATCATCCTCTAAGCAACAGAATACAAGGACTTCTGCATCACACATGCCACGGCAGGTACCTACCGATGACTGTTGATACTCAAAATGCTGGAGTAACTCAGTGGGTCAGGCAGCATCTCTGGAGAAAAGGAACAGGTGATGTTTTGTGTCGAGACCCTACTTCTGCCTGACCCGCTGGGTTACCTGAGTATTTTAAGTCCATGTTCGGTGTAAACCAGCATCTGCAGTTCCTTCTTACACCGACGACTGATGGACTGATCTTGACCTAATCCATTCTGCATCTTCATTCACCTGACCCCAAAAACACTGGTCGCAACAGATGCAATTTCACTAGAAAACTAACCTCAAAACTCACAAAGACATTGCCTAAGACACGACCTCACAGACACCTGTTGACTCCCAACCAACAGCAACAACAAATGTCCACAACATATGGACTCCTATGGTTGACCACAATTAATATCTGTGAAGTGATTCTTTGTTTTTCTATTAAGTACAACCAGGACTGATTTGATGAGAGCGAGCAGGAGATCCAGGAGTAACACAAGGATTTCCTGTATTTGAAGCTTCCCTATGCCTCAATGGAAAATAAATATCTCTACCGATACTTTACGGTTGAGGTCTTTTTTTCCCAAACAAAAATCCTGGGCATTTCATTATTGCATTTTAAATATGTGGTAACGTTTATTATAACAATTTAAATGAATGCAAGTTTTTTGTTTTTTTCCTATCAATCTGAAATTTTGAAAAAATATGACTAGCTAGTTATTGAACCTATCAAACTTGATAGCAACAAGTAATTTTATCATGCAATCCATGTAAGCATGGGTTAGTTAGCATGGCCTCCCTGCCGACTATACAAATGCAGCTCAAAGTAAAAAAGTTAACCCAGACACCCTCATATCAGTCACAAACTGTTTTAGAATGATATTCACATTTTGATCCATTATACATTAACTGAGCACTTTTCCTACCAACAGAAAGCAGATGAATGGACCCGCCTTCAGACTTTACAGATACAGCAAAACACTGAGTCCGCACTGACTAGTGATAACCCCTAACCCTAGGGACAATTTACAATTTCCAGAAGCCAATCAACCTACAAACCTGTACTTCTTTGGAGTGTGGGGGGAAACCACAGCACCTGGAGAAAACCCACGTGGTCCAAGGGAGACTGTACAAACTTCGCACAGACAGCATCCATAGTCAGGATCAAACCCGGGTCTCTAGCGCTGTAAGGCAGCAACTATACAGGGCTCGAAATTAACGGTTGCCCGGGTGCCAATGCCCATCTAAAGTCCCGCCGGGCAACCTAAAAGCCGTGCCATTTTGCCCGGCTTGGCAAGCACCCGGGACACCTGCCGTTCAACTCTGAGCGGGCCCCCCTCTCTATCTCTCTCTCTGTCACTCTCTGTCTCTGCCCGCCATCCGTGTCCGGGTCTCCGCTCCTCATCCCGCCGGCACGGCCGGCCGCCCTGCACATGCGCACTGCCACGGCAACTGGTCGGCGCCGGGCACTTTCTCCCTCCTTTTTCATTGTGGGAGATCTGGCCGCCATTGCTGTCTGGTCGCTGCCTTGCCACGACCGCTGAAACCCAATGCAGAATCACTCCCTGGAGCTGGAGTAACTCCCTGGAGTAACTCTTGCTTCTTGCTTTCCTGGTCCTCCAAAAATATTCAAAATGGAATTTAAACTGGAGGTGGTGGAGGGTCCATCATCAAACTCCAAACTCTGAACAATAACAGCCTATTGCACTTTATCTGTTCATTTGTTGTGTATATATATGGTTTACGGTATATAGACACACTGAACTTCTATCTCCTGTTCTGTATTATTTTTACATATTCTGTTGTGCTACAGCAAGCAAGAATGTCATTGTCTTATCTGGGACATGACAATAAAACTCTCTTGATTCTTGACTTGGACAAGCAATAAAAGGGGCTTGGGGAAAAAAGAGCTACATCAAATTTTGAAGACTATTCCATGCCTTAATTGCGCGGGGGAACTCCATCGATCAACCAGCATCTCTGGATAGAAGAAATTGGGTGATGTTTCTTTAGATTCCCTCCGGTTTTAGTGTTTTTAGTTTAATTTAAAGACACAGCATGGAAACAGGCCCTTCGGCCCACTGAGTCCACGCTGACCACCGATCACCCGTACACTAGTTCTATCCCACACATTTGTGACTTAAGTCAAGAGTGTTTTATTCTCTCATGTCCCAGTTAGAACAATGAAATCCTTACTTGCAGCATCACAACAGAATATGTAAGCATAGTACTCTGTAAACAATGTTATAAACGAGAAAAGAAAACCGTGTATATTTATATATGAATGTATAACTATATAAATATGTGTGTGTATGTGTGTGTGTGATATATATATACCCACACACACACACACACACACACAATTTCCCTCCTGGGATTAATAAAGTTCTATCGTATAGTATCATGTGTGTAGGAAGGAACTGCAGATGCTGGTTTAAACTGAAGATAGACACAAAAAGCTGGAGTAAATCAACAGGTTAGACAGAATCTCTGGACAAAAGGAACATATTATGTTTTGGGTTGGGTCTGAAATAGGTTCCTGCACACCTTTGGAATGTGAAAGGAAACAAGAGGACCCGGAGAAAACCCATGCGATCAAAGGGAAAAGGAGCAAACTCCATACAGACAGCACCCATATTCAGGATCAATTCCGGGTCTCTGGCACATTTAGGCAGTAACTTTATGGCCAATGTACTGCCCCATAGTCTTGAACTGAATACATACTGTGGCTGTAAAGGGGGAAATAGCGTCACTTAGTCAGACTGAAAATGGATAGTTTCTTTTTTTTTTTTTTTTTTATTAACCAAAGTTATCAGCGTATAATTTTTTGTGTGTTGGAAAACAAAATATAGTGGCACAGCTGGTGGACTTGCTGCCTCACACGCCAGACATCTGTGTCGATCCTGTCCTCGGGCACTGTCTGTGTTGAATTTGCACATTCTCACTGCAAGCGTGTGGGTTTCCTCCCACATCCCAAAGACGCTTTGGCTTTGTAGGTTAACTTGCCTCTGTAAAATCGCCCCTAATGTGTAGGGAGCGGGTAAGGAAAGTGGGATAACAGAACTTGTGTTAATGGGTGATAGACAAAAAAGCTGGAGAAAATCAGCGGGTGAGGCAGCATCTATGGAGCGAAGGAATAGGCAATGTTTCGGGTCAAGACCCTTCTTCAGACTGATGTTGGGGGGGGGGCGGGGAAAAGAAAGGAAGAGGCGGAGACAGTGGGCTGTGGGAGAGCTGGGAATGGGAGGGGAAGGAGGGAGAAAGCAAGGACTACCTGAAATTGGAGAAGCCAATGTTCATACCGCTCAGGTGTAAACTGCCCAAAGCGAAATATGAGGTGCTGCTCCTCCAATTTACGGTGGGCCTCACTCTGGCCATGGAAGAGGCCCAGGACAGAAAGGTCGGAATGGGAGGGGGAGTTGAAGTGTTGAGCCACCGGGAGAACAGGTTGGTTATTGCGAACCGAGCGGAGGTGTTGGGTGAAGCGAGCGCCAAACCTGCGCTTGGTCTCACCGAGGTTGATCGTACGCTGAATAATCCAACCACATTTTTGATTGGAAGTGGAACGAAATAATAGAAATTGCATTCATTGCAACGTGTAAAAAAGTGTTGAGATACTGTATTATAATTTTGCTGCATGTCATTGTGGTATATATCATGTCTTGATTGGTGAATATGTTTAGTTTGTGACTTTATTTGAAGCAGAAATAATATGTGAATGCTTCATTGAGCATAATTCCGACTGGTAACTACGCACTTCGTCCGAGCACATTATCGCACGCGTCATGCAAGCCGTCTTAAATGACCACCTAAACTGTCATTTGGCAACCTAAAATGCTGCCTAGGTTGCCCGGCTGGAAACAGAGAAAAAAAATTAAGTGAGAGCCTTGCTATAAAAAGTTAAGTGAGAGCCGTGCATCTTCAAGACAGGGATGGAGAAGGTTTTTGAGCATTATGTGAATTGAAGGGAAAGTTTCATTTAGTTTGGTTTATTGTCACGTGTACCGAGGTACAGTGAAAAGCTTTTATTGCGTGCTAACCAGTCAGCGGAAAGACAATGCATGATCACAATCGAGCCATTCATAGTGTACAGAGATACATGATAAAGGGAATAACGTGAGTGCAAGATAAAGCCAGTAAAGTCTGATCAAAGATAGTCCAAGGGTCTCCACTGAGGTTGATAGTGGTTCAGGACTGCTCTCCAGCTGTTGGTAGGATGATTCAGTTGCCTGATAACAAATAGGAAGAGAAAGTGACATTGAAGTCCAACCACTATCCTACAGAATGGTGTCTCAGGGGCAGGCATGCTCCTACTTCCATTCAGAATTACACTTCGATCTCCACTTCTGGCCTTCAAAAGCATGCAAATTATGGAAGTAGGTGGAGACACAACTTATGGAAACACAACAAATATCAGCATGAGAAAACACTTTTCAAAGTAATATAACTTCTTTCTTTGCAAGTGAATTCACCCATTAAGTGTTGGAAGATTGTGGGTAGAAATTTCATGCTCAATTGAGCAAGTCAGCCGTTAAAAGTAAGTTCATAAATCATCGGAGCAGAATTAGGCCATTCGGCCCATCAGTCTACTCTGCCATTCAATCATGACTGATCTATATTTCCTTCTCAACCATTCTCCTGCCTTCTCCCTGTAACCTTTGACACCGTTGCAAATCAAGAACCTATCAATTGCAGCTTCAAAAATAGCCAAAGACTTGGCCTCCACGGACGTCTGTGGCAATAAATTCCACAGAATCACCTGAGCGTCCCATCTTTTGGTCAGATGACCAAAGAAATTGCTGCTACGAACCAACTGCCTGAACACACCTTGGAGAAAATGTACATTAGGCAATCTAGTTGCTAGTTTGCATTAACCCTTTAACATATTTAATTCCAGAACACATTAATATTTGTGATTTTAAAATACACTTCCAATTAGACTTACTGAACATGAATTTAGTTCAAACGGCCACATTAATATGCTTCTTCCCTACAGCCATCAGGCTATTAAACACAACAACAAATACGCTCTGAACTACAACAGACTATTATTATTATTGCACGATATTTGTTTATTTATTGAGTATGTGTGCATGTGTATATATACACACTGAACTTTTTTTCTCCCGTTATGTACTGTGTTTACATATTCTGTTGTGCTGCAATAAGTAAGAATTTCATTGTCCTATCTGGGACATATGACAATAAAACACTCTTGACTCTTGAACAGAGTAAAGCTGGATGGATTGCCTGGCATTGAACAATGCACCAGAGTTAGAAACTGCAAATACAAACAGAATATCCAGCAAACACTTAGTATGTCGGAAAGATTTGATGGCATGAGGTACAGTGATCGGATATAGCAAGATTATCTTCAGCAAGTCAGCTTTGCCAAGTTTCCTCCTTTATAAATTTGGAGCTGGTATTTCCTTCTGCAGCTGATGAATCCATGGACTCCTCCATACTGAACACCACTTGGAAGAAGCACTGAGAGCAGTCGGAGACACAATAGTATTTTATTGGGGGCTTCAGTGCCTATTTCCATGTGTGGCTCAACAACATCACCACTAACTGAGTGGGTCAAATTCTGAGGGAAGTATTAATCAGAGTGAGTCCCGCACAGGTAGATTAGTTTAGTGTAGTTGAGAAATACAGCGCGGAAACAGGCCCTTCGGCCCACCGAGTCCGTGATGGCCAGCGATCCCCGCACACTAACGCTATCCTACACACACTAGGGACAGTTTACAATTATATCATAGCCAATTAACCTACAAACCTGTGCATCATTGGAGTGTGGGAGGAAGCCAGAGATCCCGGAGAATACTCCTGCAGGTCGCGGGAAGGACATCCAAACCCCGTACAGATAGCACCTGTAGTCAGGATCAAACCTGGGTCTCTGGCGCTGTAAGGCAGCAAATCTACCGCTGCGCCACCGTACTGCCCCGGTAGTGGGTCACCGACCACCTTGGCCTTTTCCAAATCAATATTCTAGCCAAAGTGATACTTAATCACCAATAACATGGTCATTGATCCTTTGGACTTCGTCAGCACCACTTGGCATCAGCCTTCTTAGCAACTTATGCTTAAGAGTTGGAAAAAAGAGCTATATCCTAAGCACAAGCACAAGTGGCTGCCCTTGACATCAAGGTAATATTCAACTGAACCTGATATCAAGGAACACAGGCAAAATTGAGATAAATCGGAATCAAAGGGAAAACGCTTCACTGGTTGGAGTCATATCTCGCATAAAGGAAAGTGGTTGCGATCAGGTCAGAGTTTAATCACCTTGGCTCCAGGCTATTGCTGCTGCTGATGTTGCTCAGGGCAGTGCATTAGGCTCAATTATTTTTAGCTACTTTATTAATATTTTCAGTTCATCAACAGATCAGAAAAGAGGATATCCATTGATATTTGCAGAATGCTCAAACCTATTTACTATTTATTGGGAAAACAATTATCGGTCAGCTCATTTGGATTGCACCAGGACCCAGACAACATGCAGGAGGGAACTGATGGTAGTCCCAATCGGTAGGTGCTGATCAGCCCTTTATTTTCTCTAATATAATCATGTGGCATTCCACCATACAGACACAAAATAGTCATTTTAAAATCTCTTGCATTTCTTTGCTCTCCAATTGCCTCTTTGTCCATTGGGCCGAGTATTTTTCTAATCGCTTCTAGTTTATCAGTTTATTGGCACGTGGATCTCTTTCCAGTTCGCACATTTAACCTCTTGTCATTTCTTTACACATTTCTTGTTAGTTTGAGTTTGAGTTTTATTGTCACGTGTGCCGAGGTACAGCGAAAAGCTATTGTTGCGTGCTAACCAGTCAGCGGAAAGACTATAAATGATCGCAATCCAGCCATCCACAGTGTACAGTTTGAGGTACTAGTTTTGCCCTCTTTATCAAACATTTGCTGAATTTTAAAATAATGCTAATCCTCAGCTGTTGTGACATGATTGCACGACTCTCTATATCTAATACAACTCTTATCTTCTCTCATTAGCTACGAATAGACCACTTTTCCTTCCTCAAGGGAATGTTTATTCAATAAGATTTATAAATTACTTCTTTAAATGTTTGCCATTATTTATCTAAAGTCACTTTTGTTAATCTAATTTCTCAACCTTGCTCAGCCAACTTGCCAGTCATAACTCCTTAATCGTATTTAGATTTAAGACACTGGTTTCAGACTAAGACACATCCTCAAATTTGATGTGAAATTGTACCATTTCAATATCATTCTTCCCCAAGGTTCCTCAGTACAAGATTACTACTTACCAATAAAATTTAAATTATTTGTTCCCAAATTGTTTTTATAACAAATTGTTCCACTGAAGCACCCTGAATGCCTTCTATGACTGTATCCTAACCAACCCACTCCTGCAAGCTTGGTTTTGCTCATTCTTCATGAAGATTCAAGGCACCCAGCATTATTGCATTATCCTTGTTACACGATCTTCTAATTTCCTGACTGATCCATTAGGCATTTTATAAACTACTCCCACTGATGTTACTTTTTAAACCTACTCTCACTGATCCTGGATCCTGATGTTAATGGGCCGATATGTTTTCTACCCACTGACATAGCTCAGCTTTCATTATCAAGGCCACCCAAAGCCCTGCACCCTGCAACATTCAGTCCCCAGCCTTGGTCATCTTGCAAACGCAAATCAGCAACGGTTACTAAATCAAACCCATTTATCTCCAATTGTCAGATTAATTAATCTATCTACATACAAATTCCTTCCGCATCCAGTTGCCGTGCTTTTCATGTTGACAGTCTACTCTTTTCTCTCGAGCTGGTCTTAGTCACTCATGCCCTTTTACAGTCAGTGACATGGACTCTTTTTACTCTTCATTTTAAAATCTTTTCTTTTATCTTTGGACTTTTAAAGTTACCTTTACCCGAACCTTCCATTCCCAAACTACCCTCACAATGTTTCTAACACCCAAATCATTTGATTTGACAGAGTTCGCGTTCCCAAGTAATTTTAAGTGGAGTCCATCCCTACATCACAGCTTGCTCCTTCCTCAGTAATGATATCCCACTGCCTTGCCATTTAGCTTTGCCTTTAATTCTCCCTCCTATCTGTCTCTTACGCCAATTTGCTCATAGGTTGTAATAGAGGGAAGGGTACATTTTAACATCTGCTTTTTAATGTACACACTAGCTTTTACACTGTCTCGAAAAAAACTCGTCCATAGTTCTAATTATGTCACTGGTTCCAATTCAATCCTCCCTTCCTTCCTCCAAACTCTGTTTCAGCCCTAAAATCAGGAAGGCAACACAGCAGGACCCAGCCATGGTTGCTAATGATAGAATTTATTCTGCAGACTAAATTACCCATTAAATCTGCCAATGTTCCTTTCAATCCCATAACCTGTAGCCCCCTGTAACACAGCGGTGCAGTTCAATTGTCCTTCCTCCCTTGTTAGCTTTGAGATTAGTTTAGTTTGGAGATACAGTGAGGAAACAGGCCCTTTGGCCCACCAACCAATGATCCCCGCAGATTACCACTATCCTACACACACTGGGGTCAATTTTACCATTTCAATTATACCAAGCCAATTAACCTACAAACCTGTACGTCTTTGGAGTGTTTGAGGAAACCGGAGATCCCAGAGAAAACCAACGCAGGTCACGGGGAGAACGTACAAACTCCAGAAACTGTGTTCTCAGCCACACCAGGAGCAAGTATTTTAAAATTTCTGGACAATTAAAAAGCTCACATTTCCACTGCTGCATCTGAGGTATATTTACCTGCCGGAGTCGCGTTCATAGGTTCCTGTTCATGACCACTAATTGAATCTACACTGCCATTTAACTATAGGTGTAAGTACCTTCTGAGACAAAAAGTATAGGTGAACCACCACCTCCCTGGTGCATCAGGCCAACTGCACAAAGATGCAGATGTAGTTGATTGGAAACATGTCATTCGCCACTAATTTCACCTTGCTGTGGATGTGGCAAACCTCTGGTATTCTGAGGGTAGTTACAGCTCTGGTTTATTAACAGTGTAGATTTAATGGATGGTCATAGGAATCTATGCATATGACACATGCAGGTAAATACAGTTTAGATGCAGTAGTAGTAATCTGAACATTTTCTGTCCTAATCAAATCTCTCTCTCTGTATACATATCTATATCTATCTATCTATATCTCTCTCTATATATATATAAAGAGAGAGAGATCTATATCTATATAGATCTATATATGTGTGGGTGTGTGGGTGTTATACATATGTTTATACGTATATTTAAGTCAATTCATAATTAACTTGGTTTGGTGTGTTTTTAAAAGCTAGTTAAAATAGCCTAACTTTTTAATTGAATCAATTAATAGTTAAACACTCCTAATTTTAACACCCAGTATCCCAGGCTTACACAAACCATTACATGTTAAAGACTGTAAAGCAGCCCCGGTTTCCCCTGCTGCATGTTGGAATCCATGGCAATTTGTGCCCATCAGGAAACAAAAATCACCTTAGCCTTGCTAACATCGGAACATGGGGTCAATTGATATTAGTAGGCACCAACTGATCAATTTCAGAGAGGGTAATTCATTGATCCATCAGCCTGTGGAAGCCACACTTGAAGGAAGTGTTTTGGTGAATTTATTGATGAAACACTGCTGTACTGCACTATTAGTGTTTTATCATGGTTGCCATCAGGGACATGCAATCATCAAATTTATCGTGAGATAAATCCTTCATGCTTCAATTGCATGCAAAAATTGATCTTTTACATAGCTTGGGCCGTCTTTTTAAGTTAATGGCTTTGTTCGGACAGAATTTTTATATTTAGTTCATACTAAACCAGGAAATACCTGCTCCAAAATATTTCCATTTTTATCTTTAGTTTTTTGTTTAGTTTAGAGATACAGCCATGGAAACAAGCCCTTCGGCCCACCGAGTCCACTCCGACCAGCGATCCCCTCACACTAACACTATGCTACATATACTAGGGACAATTTGCAATTTTACCAAAGCCAATTAGCCAACAAATTTGGAGTGTGGGAGGAAACTGGAGCACCCGGAGAAAACCCACGCAGGTCACGGGGAGAACGTACAAACTCCGTGCAGTCAACACCCGTAGTCAGCATCTAACCTGGGTCCCTGGCGCTGTAAGGCAGTGACCCTACCGCTGCACCACCATGCCACCACTAAAGTATCTCTTTAATAAAGGAAAAAAAGTGACAAAAGCAAAATCTGAAGGATTATTAAATTTGGGTTTGATGTAATAGGGAAAAGAAAATAACATTAATGGGAGGAAGAGAGGACGTGAAGACAGATCTATGCACAGATGACCCACGGTGGAACTGTCCAGCAAAATTAGAAGGGCACCTTGACTCAAACTTGCAGCAGATTGTAGTGTAAACGAGATCACGCAATTAGTGCTGAATTATGGGCAGTTCTGTGATGCAGACTCACTGGGCTGAAACTGTCCAAAGTCAATTCACTTGGGGCTTTCCAGCTAATAGATAACGGAAACTTCCACTCAATCAGGATTTGAACCGAGGTCCCAAAGGTGAAAGGAAAGTGTGCTAACGTACCACACCACCCGTTTCTTTCAACTTAAAATGTAAATTAGATTTGGAAAGAAATCACAGTGACTGTGGTGACCTTGGCTACCCTGCTAATGGGCATATTCTTATCCGCATTTGATTGCCATGCTGTCTGTACCTTTTGCCTAATTGGAATAACTGGACATCTCACTTACCACAGGGGTGTTATACTATCACAACTGGGTTCCCATGGCTGTCCTATAATTATTTTTTTTCTGACATACAATGTGGAACTGAGAGTGCCACGTCGTTCCTGCAAGGCTATTTGAAACTTTACAATGCAGATCAATTTCATGAAAACTGCCCTTCGGCTCAGACCACTGATCTTTAATCTTTATCCTTGGATTCCTCCCAATAATTAAACATCCTCACATCCATGACATTAAAATCCACTATGAAAACCAGAATGACCCCACAGTAAATAAATCGCGACTGGAAAGTGTTTCTATTCCTTTTTTCTCAATCTTCATTTTGTTTTGTGCCTTCCTCTCTTAAATATATTTACTGGTTTCAATGCCGTATTCATTGCCTTTGTGGTCATTGTTGGAGAAGTTCCCCCAAAAATGATTATCATTCATGACATTCAGCAATTACTATCGGTAGAGTAGAATGTCAGAATGGACAACACAAGATTCAAAGAATCATCAGATGTTGCAGCGAAGCCATTCATTGCAGGGGCGGCACGGTGGGTGCATGTTAATAGAGGGTACATATACACACACTGAACTTTTTCTTGTTTATTACATTATTTACAGTGTACTATGTTTACATATTCTGTTGTGCTGCTGCAAGTAAGAATTTCATTGTTATATTTGGGACATATGGCAATAAAACACTCTTGACTCTTGAAACAGACTCCGGCACATTGACCACACCTCCCATTAAGAAGTCAATTACACCAATCCCATTTTACACTTCAACTTCCCATTCAACCTTCAACCTCCATATTCTAGAGCAGCTGGAAGAAGCATATTTAACTTTCATTAAGAGTATTCATACATTGTAATGTTGGGTCCTAACATTGTAATCTTAGATCATGCCTTGCACAGCATGGTTGTATGTGAACTGGTAGATGAATAAAATCAATGGGATGTTGAACAAAACCTGACAGTTGAATTTATGTGTTGGAAGGAACTGCAGATGCTAGTTTACACTGAAGATAGACACTAAATGTTGGAGTAACTCAGCGGGTCCGGCAGCATCTCTGGAGAAAAGGAATGGGGTGACATTTTGGGTGGAGACCCTTCTTCAGGTGGGTCTTCAGTCTGAAAAAGGGTCTTCAGTTTGAACGAGGGTCTTTACCCAAAATGTCACCTATTCCATTTTTTCAGAGATGCTGCCTGACCCGCTGAGTTACCCCAGCATTTTGTGTCTATCTTCAGTGGCACTTATATAATATGGCTGTATTGATAGAAGGCATGCAAGGACGTGCGACAAATGCATCCATCACAGGTAACTGGTGTAGATGTCGGAAGGGAGAGTGGACGCTGGCGCGCTTTAGCAGCCGCTGCTCTCTCTTCCATATTGTGTTTTTGATTTTTGCTTTTGGATTGAATTCTCTCTTTAATTTGTGTACTCGTGATGTCTTTACTATTTATTTCATTCCGCTTACATGTTTCTACTATTTGTTCAACTTTGTAAGGTGTCCTTGAGACTTTTGAAAGGCGCCCACAAATAAAATGTATTATTATTATTATTATTACTTCATAGTAAAATAAATATGGCAAAGTCCAAGGCTACCAACAAAATCCTCATCAAACTTGTTTAGTGGTTACTCGCAATACAATGACCATCACTCACCAATTAGGACAGCCGGGTGTTTCATGTTCTTGTTGAAGAGAATCGTGTGAATGCAGCAGCACAACAGAAAATGTAAACATAGTCATGTTTGGGACAAAGACCCGTCATTTATTTATTTGCCTCTGTACTCCACAATTTGAGGTTTGTAATAAAAAACAATCACATGTGGTTAAAGTGCACATTGTCAGATTTTAATAAAGGACATTTTTATACCTTTTGGTTTCTCCATGTAGGAATTACAGCAGTGTTTATACATAGTCCCCCCATTTCAGGGCACCATAATGTTTGGGGCACAGCAATGTCATGTAAATGAAAGTAGTCATGTTTAGTATTTTGTTGCATATCCTTTGCATGCAATGACTGTTTGAAGTCTGCGATTCATGGACATCACCAGTTGCTGGGTGTCTTCTCTGGTGATGCTCTACCAGGCCTGTATTGCAGCCATCTTTAGCTTATGCTTGTTTTGGGGGCTAGTCCCCTTCAGTTTTCTCTTCAGCATATAAAAGGCATGCTCAATTGGGTTCAGATCGGGTGATTGACTTGGCCACTCAAGAATTGACCATTTTTTAGCGTTGAAAAACTTCTTTGTTGCTTTAGCAGTATGTTTGGGATCATTGTCTTGCTGTAGAATGAACCGCCGGCCAATGAGTTTTGAGGCATTTGAACTTGAGCAGATAGGATGTGTCTATACACTTCAGAATTCATTATGCGCCTACCATGAGCAGTTGTATCCTCAATGAAGATAGGCGAGCCAGTACCTCCAGCAGCCATACATGCCCAGGCCATAACATCCCCACCACAGTGTTTCACAGATGAGGTGGTATGCTTTGGATCTTTGGCAGTTTCTTTTCTCCTCCTTACTTTGCTCTTACCATCACTATGATATAAGTTAATCTTTGTCTCATCTGTCCACAAGACCTTTTTCCAGAACTGTGGTTGCTCTTTTAAGTGCTTCTTGGCAAACTGTACCCTGGCCATAGAATATTTGCGGCTAACCAGTGGTTTGCATCTTGCAGTGTAGCCTCTGTATTTCTGTTCATGAAGTCTTCTGCGGACAGTGGTTATTGACAAATCCACACCTGACTCCTCGAGAGTGTTTCTGGTCTGTCGGACAGGTGTTTGGGGATTTTTCTTTATTATAGAGAGAATTCTTCTGTCAGCAGCTGTGGAGGTCTTCCTTGGCCTGCCAGTCCCTTTGTGATTAGTAAGCTCACCAGTGCTCTCTTTCTTCTTCATGATGTTCCAAACAGTTGATTTTGGCAAGCCTAAGGTCTCTTAAGCCCCTGTCCCACCGTAAGAGGTAATTCACAAGTTCTCCCGAGTTTTCCCCTGATTCGAACTCGGAGAATGTCCCTAGCGGGTCCGTAGGAGTTTGTGGATGTCTCGTAGCGGCTCGTAATGCTAACGGTAGGTATAAAAAGTAACCATTTTTTTCATCACGAGTATTTTTTTACTCGTGGACATTTTTTGCAGGGATAAAAAAACGTCACGAGTTACCGGATGTCCCGAGTACCTATCGTTAGCATTACGAGCCGCTACGAGACATCCACGAACTCCTACGGACCCGCTACGGACATTCTCCGAGTTCGAATCAGGGGAAAACTCGGGAGAATTCTTGAATTACCTCGTACAGTGGGACAGGGCCTTAACAGTTTTATTCTTGTGTCTGAGTCTCACAATGGCTCCTTTGACTTTCGTTGGCACAGGTCCTCATGTTGATAAACAGCAAAAAGAAATTCCAAAGGTGATGGAAAGACTAGGTGCTGAGAGCTCACTTATACCTGCATTAAGGAGGCAATTAAACACACCTGAGCAATTACCAATGCCTGTGAAGCCATGTGTCCCAAACATTATGGTGTCCTGAAATGGGGGGACTATGTATAAACACAGTTGTAATTTCTACATGGTGAAACCAAAATATATAAAAATGGCCTTTAATAAAATCTGACAATGTGCACTTTAACCACGTGATTTTTTTCTATTAGAAATCTCAAATTGTGGATTACAGAGGCAAATAAATAAATGATGGGTCTTTGTCCCAAACATTATGGAGGGCACTGTACATACACACACACATATATATATATAATATATAGATACACACACATACACATAAAAACAAACAACAATAATAATGCAAAAATACAAAACTATTGCCCCCATCTATGTAGTTCAGAGCTTCTTTGGAGGTTGTAGTGTTTAATAGCCTGATGTCTGATTTCTGTTCTGTATGACTCTTTTGTAGAACAATATACATCATGTTAATAATACTGGCTGTAAATTGCAAGTGTTTGATCCGTTTCTGGCATAAAGCACATAATAGCCACTGAGTACTTTGATGATATAATTATATGTGAAAAACGACACAAAGGAAATGGGACTGGTGAACAGGAAAAGGTGCCAGAAGGTTCCTGGTCCAAATACCTGATAGGCAGGATTTCACAGCCAGATATGTGAAACCATTGCAAGTATTCCCAAAATTGTAGGTTAATTAACGCACAATTTACACGTAGAAAACTGACAAGTGGGATTTTCTCAAATTCAACTTCTGTCTAACATCCTTAAACAAAACAGACATAAAATACTGCAGATGCTGGAATCCTGAGCAGAAAACAAACTGTTGGAGGAACTTAGTGGGTCAGGCAACATCTGTGGAAGGAAGGGGACAGACAATGTTTCAGGTCACAACCCTTCTTCAGCGAAGGTTTATCAGTGCTCTGTACTGACCCAGAAGAAATGAAAGTGTAATTGTTTCAAAGCATCAACACCACATAATCCTCGTGGCTAACAGTACTCTATAGATACACTACATTAAGATGATCAAATACCATTTTCCCATTCAGAAACATTGGTTCTTCTTTCTTTGTGGACTGTGTGTCCAAGGGGGTGTTCAATTTCTGCTGGATTATTGTTTCTTAAAATGTCCCTGCCATCAATATTAAATTAATAGTTATGTGTAGGAAGGAATTGCAGATGTTAGTTTAAACCGAAGATAGACACAACAAGCTGTAGTAACTCAGCGGGTCAGGCAGCATCTCTGGAGAAACGGAATAGAAGACATTTCGGGTCGAGACCCAAGGGTCTCAACCCAAAACATCACCTATTCCTTTTCTCCAGACATGCTGCCTAACCCGCTGAGTTAAATTAATAGTTTCCAGGTCCATCCTTTTCTCCTTCTTTACAACATTTGTAGTCCTCTAGTCTTTCACCACTACACCTATGTTGTTTTTAATAAAAGGACAAGGATCATTGCAAGCAGATCTCCAACTTTTTACTTATTTCCCAAACATTGTCCTTTTGCTTCTCAATCAACATCAATCGCAAATATTCCATGGGCTAATTAATAGACAATTGTAAATCTACTCAGATCAGCAGTCTGGGAATCAAACCTACTCCATATGGACTGAATCCAGTACCTTTCCCATGATTGAGTTCCGAACGCCAGTTCATAAGTTCAAACAGGAAACTAACAGTTGTTATAAGTAGTGCCTATTCGTTTTAAGGCATCGTTTTCTGCAATATCATGGACTCTTAATGTTCCTAAATATAAGGGGCAAGTGTACAGTGAAAGATAGTTGTGCAAAAATATTTTACAAAGTTTTTCAGAAACCAAGGACTAGGACCATTACTCATTAAGTATTAAGGAGTAAATAATGACTACCTCTCCAACATGTAATTTGTGCAACTTCATAAACTTGTTGCTTTAATTTGTAGGTCATTATTTGCTGCCAACTTTCTCTCCTTCTAAAAGAGGTGACTTCCTAATGGCTCATTGTAGGTCACTTAAGGGCAGCAAGATTCAATAAATCCTAATTTGGTTTAAGAAGGAAAAGCTTTAAGACTTCTTGGGCATCAAAGCAAATTGAGTGCAAGGCAGAGTTATCATTCTGAATGTGTGAACATGCTTGCATCAAGGAATACCCAGCCTTTGGAGAGAATTTAAATGTTTGAGCAAAGGAAGAAGACAACAAGGAACAGTGGAACTAGAAATGTGTAGGAAAGAACTGCAGGTGCTGGTTTACACCGATGGTAGACACAAAATGCTGGAGTAACTCAGCGGGACAGGCAGCATCTATGAAGAGAAGGAATGGGTGACATTTTGGGTCGAGACCCTTCTTCAGTCTGATCCAACTAGATATTTTAATTAGAACAAGTATTGGTTTAACTCAGCGGGTCAGACAAAATCTCTGGAAGTGGTCAAGCAACATTTCTGGTCGCGACACTTCTTCAGACTGATGTAGTGGAAGGGAGGAAGCTGGAAAGGGTAGGTGGGTACAGGACAAAGCTTGGCAAGTGACAGGTGGATAGAGTTGGGGAGAGGGTGGGGGGGCAGTTGATTGGTGGATGGGTGGGCAAAGGCAAAACTTGGAGAGGAGACAAAAGGGTGACAATGAAATGTAAAGTCAGAGGGAGGGATGTAGGTGGAGTGGAGGCCTCACTCTGGCAATGGAGGAGGCCCAGGACAGAATGGTTGGTGGTATGTAAGTGTGAAGGGTCGTTAGAAAGGTTAGCAACCGGGTTATCCATCTGTATATTTTAATTGATTATCAGCATCATTAACCATTAACCCAACAGTGAAATTGCTTTTTGATTTTTTTTTCTTTCTTCAACATTATTACCCATTAAATTCATTACCATTCTTTACTCCTGATCTCAGGTGTATACCATGCTGTTCAAAACGCATCATCCTTCATCTAAAGGTTTTTTCCTTCTCTTTTCTTAACTTTGAGTTACAAGAAGCAGAAGAGTGTGGTGAAGATTGACAAAGTAGTTTTGGCTCTCTGAACTAAGGTTACAGACTGTTCAATGTAACTTCCCATCAAGCTGAAAGTGAGAGGGCAAAACCTTAAGGGCCTGTCGCACTAGGCGATTTTATAGGCGACTGCCGCCATCTGTCATAGTCGAAGCAGGTCGCCGACAGGACTAATGGGCCTGTCCCACTTAGGCAATTTTTTAGGCGACTATGACAATAGAATTCACCGGTCTGCACCGGTGACAACCTACGCTATCCTGGCGACAACCTACAACAGCACCTACGTCAGGAGAAGACAAGCTACGACAAGCCCACGGTCGGCGACTGTCGCCGAAAAGTTTTAAACATTTCAAAATCCAGCGCCGTCCAGAAAAACGCTACAACTCTTTAGGCGACTAAGGAGACTATTCACGACCATACAGGCGACAACCCGGCGACCGTGTGGCGACAGACAAGTCGCCGGCAGTCACATTAAAAAATCGCCTAAGTGGGACAGGCCCATAAGTTTAAACCGTTTAAGCCGAAACATTTTGTAAACGATTTCTCTGGTTTTAATATCTTCAATATCTGTAGTCCATTACCTCTGCTCTTAAATCTGTGCAGGTTTGTTTTGTTTTCAAACACAACATTTGAACATAACTGACTGCCAAAATTAAAAAAAGTGATCATCTAAGAGAATTAAATGACATTCTATTATCATGAGAAATATAATTATGCATGCACATACTCTGGCTCATTCCCCCGAAACTATTCCACACTGGAAAATAGATATAGAATTTGTTTGTTTTTTTAGACTTGTTTGGTCTGAATAGTTGATTGAACCCAAACCAAGTCTCCCCCACTCAGTTTATCTCATCTTAGTCTTTCAGCACATCTCTCTATTCCCTTTTCTATCATATGCTTATCTAGTTTGCGTCTGAAAGCATCCAACCTTTTTGTCTCAACCACTTCCTGTGAGAGTAGGTTTCACATTCTAACCACTGAGTGAAGAAAATTCTCCATGTTTCCACATTGAACATATTAGTAACTATCTTGCCTTGATGGATTCTCCCACAAGTGGAAATATTTTCTCCATATCTACTCTAACTGACTCAAAATTTTAAAGGCTCAATTAGGTCTCTAACTTTGGCTCTTATTTTCGTGGTTTGAAGGTCTGTAGTCATACATAAATTCAGAAAACTAAAATTTCCCTAACAATTGGTACGTTAAACCATATCTTAACTATTCTTACTTTTTTTTAATACTTTCTCCTTTATTTTCTTTCTTTGTAGATTAAATCTAAAATTAAGACAATGCCATATCACATCAGTCTGAAGAAGGGTTTCGGCCCGAAACGTTGCCTATTCCTTCGCTCCATAGATGCTGCCTCACCCGCTGAGTTTCTCCAGCATTTTTGTCTACCTTCGATTTTCCAGCATCTGCAGTTCTATATAGCAAACATGCTATATAATATGATGGTTCCACCTGGAATATCGATTTAACTTCTGCTGTCAGAGGAATTTAATAATCCCATAAAAAAGTGCTGCAAAGATCTAAAAGGACAACATGAGTTGGAATAATAAGCAATGAGCAATTAGGATTGGGTGCTCCCAAACGAAGATGAAGAAGGCTATTCAAAATGATAACATTAATAGATAATATAAAGATAGATGAGTTCAATGGTTATATAAATTTGTGGCTGGTCCAAAAAAAAAGAAGAAAAAAAATGGTGACTTACAAAGAGAATTGACAATGTGCAATGCTTTTACACTGGAGACAATAGTTGCTTTCCCAATGGCAGCATTCAAAAAGGTGCAGGTCAGTTACATAGAGAATGATTTGGGAAGAAAAAAAGTGGGAAAATGGCATTAGTCTAGAAGAATGAAAGAAAAATTGGAAATTAACCCACAAGGAAGGTACAATACATCAGAAACAAGCAAAGCCAAATGGAATATCCTGGACAAAAATTCAAAATGGAAAACAATGCAAATCAATAATCAGTTTTGAGAGCCAACCAGCAAACCTATAAATACACAATGGCTATGGATAGACCTGGCTGCCCAACCCTGCAGCAAAGAAACCTGGTAGCCAGGTGTTATTGAAAAGACACCACTGAATACCATTGTTGCAAGATGTTCCAGTCGACAGGATGGACAAAGCAATGGCAGCATCCTCTCTCAGGCCAATATCATGAGTGTGGAAGTTCTGATCATGCTTAACTAGCTCCAATGGTCATCTGTCTGACACTAGACTCTTGAAGCAAGTACTCCACTCTTAAACCTATTGCAACAAACAATTTCCAGAACAGAGCAAATACGTCAATGGTTCCATACAAAAAAAAATTAATATGCTCACCAACTCATGGGAATGTTTGACCTAAGATCGGTCAAACTAGTGGAAAAGCATTGAGGAAGGTTTCAAGTACTTCAGGAGCCTTCAATGGGAGGATGTGGAGAAGCAAATGCAAATGGCAAAAGAAGTGTTAAACAATCTAAATATTTCTCCACCTGTCCCAATGAAGCTCCAACTGCCTGTGACCAAATCTGCAGATGCAAAATGGGACTATTCCTAAACCTCGGAATCCACACGTCCCAAGTCAAAGCATGTCATTCTTAATGTAGAGGGGCTGAGCAAGAAGAAAGATCAGAAAGGTAAAATATACTTTTATTTTAATTCTTGTGCAGGAAGTCTTCTCCCTACTTCAAAATTCAAACTAACTTAAATAAAGATCAGAGAAGACATTGGTTCCTCCCAACAATTTGTTTAAGACATTTTCTGTTGATTATCTCTAGAGATTTAGTTTAGTTTATTATTGTCACATGTACAGTGAAAAGATACAGTGAAAAACGTTTTATTTGCAGTCAAAGAAAATACTATACATGATTACATTTAAAGTCTCCACAGTGTACAGATAAAAGATAAAGGTAGTTTAGAGATCTCCATTGAAGTGGAACTCGATTCCACTCTGGTTTTGTGGGTTTTGAGGTGACAGATGAGACCAATGTAGGAAACATGATTCTTCCACTAAATGCCCCTAAATTATTCTTTGTATTGTGAGATGGTGCATTTCTTCTCTCATTTATGTAAGGGCTCAAGGTTCTCTGGACCATACGGAATGCCCCTCCTCCAGTTTGAGCAAGCTTGGGCCAGCGCTTTCCAAGTCCATATTTGAACCTCTTCCCGTGGCAAAGATCAGAATGGAGTCTTGAATCAGACATGCGAATGACGTGGTTCACCTAAGCAAACTGACTAAATGCAATAACGCCCTCATAACTGGAGATGTTGACTTTGAAAAGGACACTGACATTTGGTCACTTACAACAAACATTCAAGGGGAATACGTGGGAAGAAAGGAATTGACCATTTTTCAGGTCAAAACTCTGCACAAGGACTAAGACGAAACCATCATTTGTTCCTGTAAACCTGCAGAAAATTTGCTGCAAAATTTGAGTCAGAATTGGTGGTGTGCCTTCAGATGCCTGTTACAGGTAGTACTGTTTCAGAAGCATACAGGAGGTGCAGGGAAGTTGAGGGAAGAATACTGCTGCTTAGTAGATCACGAGTTCAGTGTCTGATCTGAGGTCTTGATCTTCAAACACCCCTTCTGCCAATTGACCAAAGGCATTGAAGGTAAGGGCAATTTTCATCACCTAAGTCTATCATCATCAAGAGGTTGGTCCTGAGATGTGAAAAGTGTTCCCCATTTTCTAGGGACTCACTATGAATGTTTATGGTGGAGGTCAGTGTTGGGGTGCGGGGGTAAGTTGAGTGCAAGGTCCATCCACTCATGGACTCCAGTGAACAAGTCAATGGTCCTCAGACTACAAGTTGACCATAACTTGTGGCAAAAGTCATAATTGTGTATCACTCTCTCTTTCTCAGTCTTGCTATCTCTCACTGACACATAGAAATATAGAAAATAGGTACAGGAGTAGACCATTCGGCCCTTCGAGCCAGCACTGCCATTCAATATGATCATGGCTGATCATCCAAAATCAGTACCCCGTTCCTGCTTTTTCCCCAAATCTCTTGATCCCTTTAGCCTAAACATCTCTTGAAAACATCCAGTGAATTGGCCTCCACTGCCTTCTGTGGCAGAGAATTCCACAGATTTACAACTCTCTGGGTGAAAAAGTTTTTCCTCATCTCAGTCCTAAATGGCATACCCCTTATTCTTAAACCCTGATCCCTGGTTGTGGACTCCCCCAACATGGGGAACATTTTCCCTGCATCTAGCCTGTCCAATCCCAGATGAATGATGTATATGTTTCTATTAGATCAGTTTTCAAAATATATCAGGAATGTTACCTGAAAATTTCTTTTAAATCTTCCCTCCGGTTTGTTTCCAATATCTTTCAAAAAACAATTGAATAGGAGCTAAAAACGACAGAAAAATATGTAATCATCTAGCTGAAGTACTGAGAATGTTTACATACACTACCCAGTCTCAAAATATACGATTTGCATGCAGCTAACGGCAGCGCAGTGGTGCAGGTGGTTGAGCTGTTGCCTCACAGTGCCCAAAACCTTGGTTCGATTCTGACCTTAGGTGCTGTCCATATGGAGTTTGCACGTTCTTCTTATGACCGCTTAGGGTTTCCTTCCCTCCTAACTTGCCAAAGACGTGCGGGTGTGCAGGTTAATTGGCCTCTGTAAATTGCCTCAGGTGTGTAGGGAGCGGATGCAAAAGTGTGATAACATAGAACTAGTGTGAATGGGCAATTGATGGTCGGCACTGACTCGGTGGGCTGAATGGCCTGTCACCATGCTGTATATCTGAACTAAACTAAGCTAACGAATGATACATCTGAACAAAAATATCAAGTTATTGGGAAGGATGAGGCCATTAAATTAAAAAAAAATGTTTACAGAGAAACTATGAACACACAGCCACAATGAGTTAAAATAACACCAAAAAAAAATAATTTAGAAAACATCGAGTGATCTATAAAGATAAGTGGATCATATAGTTATATTACAGGGAGCTATTACGGGTCAATGATCAGTTTAATACAGGAAATCCTATCACAGCGCCACCTACAGCAAAGGCAAACAGGTAGGCTTTACAGTTAAGACCGAATATTTTCACATTTGAATTCTCATGGCAAATCTTTTTACAAAACAGCTTTCAACAGAATGTGTGACCAAAGGATGAATTACTGAATCAACAAAAAATCCAGCTCGTGAGCTTAATTCTTAACAAGAATCTAATGGCTCATGGAATAAGAGGCCTAACCAGACTATAAGTAAATAATGAGAACAGATTTGTGATTGCTAATGTGGCATTGCAACTTCAATACAATGTTCTGAATGCTATATACCATACATAGCATGTACCTGCTATATACAATGTACCTTATGTTAAGCCACAGGTGAAGAACCTTTCCAATCTGTGGAATAAGACTGAAGCCATGCTAAGACAGTAGACAATAGACAATAGGTGCAGGAGTAGGCCATTCGGCCCTTCAAGCCAGCACCACCATTCAATGTGATCATGGTTGATCATCCACAATCAGTACCCCGTTCCTGCCTTCTCCTCATATCCCCTGACTCCGCTATCTTTAAGAGCCCTATCTAGCTCTCTCTTGAAAGTATCCAGAGAACCGGCCTCCACCACCCTCCGAGGCAGAGAATTCCACAGACTCACAACTCTCTGTGAAAAAGTGTTTCCACATCTCCGTTCTAAATGGCTTACCCCTTTTTCTTAAACTGTGGCCCCTGGTTCTGGACTCCCCCAACATCGGGAACATGTTTCCTGCCTCTAGCGTGTCCAAACCCTTTATAATTTTATATGTTTCAATACGATCCCCTTTAAACCTTCTCAATTCCAGAGTATACAAGCCCAGCCGCTCCATTTTCTCAGCATATGACTGTCCCGCCATCCCGGGAATTAACCTTGTGAACCTACGCTGCACTCCCTCAATAGCAAGAATGTCCTTCCTCACATTTGGAGACCAAAACTGCACACAATATTCTAGGTGTGGTCTCACTAGGGCCCTGTACAACTGCAGAAGGACCACTTTGCTCCTATACTCAACTCCTCTTGTTATGAAAGCCAACATGCCATTCGCTTTCTTCACTGCCTGCTGTACCTGCATGCTTGTATGTTGGGTCTTAAGAATTGAAGGAGTCTTGACCCGAAACGTTACCTATTCCTTCTCTCCAGAGATGCTGCCTGAATCGCTGAGTTACTCCAGCACTTTGTGTCTATCTAAGAGTTGGAAGTTCTGATAACGTAATCCAGTGTACTTGAAACACATGCAAGTGGGGCCTGATTAGTTAGTATACATTAAGCTAAGTTAAAGAAACGCAATTCTATCACATTTTATTGACCAGGATGATTACAATCTGGGCACCACAATAGCCCTTATGTCTAATGCACTGAATATATGAAAGTGTGGATACCAAGTGTAAGCATCAACAGAGTCAGCTGTAATATTCTCCCCAGTCAAACATGCTCAGTCAAGTAATTTAATTAAGATAACATACGCAGCTACACCAGAGATCAGATTTGATCCTGATCTCAGGTGCTGACAGTGTGGAGTTTGCATGTTCTCCCTATGACCGCGAAGGATTCCTCCGGTATCCTCCCACATCACAAAGTCATGCGAGTCGATAGATTAATTGGCCTCTGTAAAATTACCCGCAAAGAAAGGTGGGATAACATAAAACTAGGGTGAATGGATGGTCGATGGTCAGTATGGACTCAGTGGGCCGAAGGGCCTGTTTCCATACTGTATCTTTCACTTGTTCAACCTCTGTTCCTATCAGCAGCAGAAGGATACACGGCACCCGCTATATTTTACTCCAAACAGATGCATGTCTTTACAGCAGTGGGAAGAGATGACATTGCTGAAAAGGTAGAAGCCAATTCCTTAAATCAAATATAACACAAAATAATTTTTGCTTCCAATTTAAGGAATGCAATAATGGATCCATGGATAAAAATAGATGCATCTTTTGGAAGGGTGTGCAAAGTTCTACGCTGGTTTCTTTGTAAATATTAATCTAGAAGTAAACAGACTTCCACCCAACAGGCTCTGAAGTAATTCAAGCAACTTTATGTTTATTTCCTTCTGACTTCAGTTCACTATCCACTTGTTTACCAATGACTGTAATAGCATTGCATGATATCTATATCAAGTAAGTAGTTGGTTTTAAAACATATTGGTAAATGTAAACAATCAATTTTTCATGTATTTTAGCAATTGCCAGCCATTTCAAACATAACTAACATTAACAATAAAATGCTGCACCAGCGAATCACAGGTATGGTATTGGATAAAATACACAATTTTTTTAATTCTCAATTTAAGGGTCTGATAATCTTGAGGGTGCCAAGTATGACAATGACTTGAGAGTGTAAACCAACCATAGACAGAAT
>CM075980.1:79118852-79313381 GCA_038087875.1 Malacoraja senta | reverse complement strand
ATAGATACAAAATTGGGTGGAACCAGCTGTCATTCTGCTCTGGTTCATTCTGCATGCTTCATATTCAGTAAATTTAGTTGAAAATGCAAAATGAAGGAAGGAAACAAAATCTGGTTTGTTTAATGCATCTGCATACAAAGCCACAGCTCCTTCTCCCCGAATAATCCTCCAAACAAAACATCAATACTTTAGCAAGCTGCCCTGAAAAGCAGTATGTTCGCTACACACTGCCTTCCTCTTTGACTTCAAAGTTTAGTAACAGCAACTGTTTCTACTTTTGATTTCAAGAAACATGAAAAGCCATTCAAGGTGAAAATAAAGCAAAAATCTGCAGAAATCTTGCCTTGTCTGCCTGTAATAGTCGGTAAGGTTTCAAATCTATCTAGGACAGTTTGTCTGGCCACAAGAAAAATCAGACATTCAAATGGTTGCAAAATCTTAAACAAAATATGTGAAATACCTTCAGCACTATGTTTTAGTTCCCATCCATGTGAAAAGGCAGACACATTGAGGTAGTATCAAACTCCCGCTATGTTTACTTCGTCTCTCCCTTGCCTGGTGTAGGAGACTGTTACTCAGTACTGGGCAAAGCAGCAGTAGCTGCATTTCAAGTTTACTTTGCATGGAATTGATATAACTCTGTGTACAATTAGACTATGAAAAATGTAATTTAGATTATTGAAAGCCACAAGTAACTGTTTTGAATACGTGTATTGAAATTTGCCTCCCAGAGATATGTATTCAGCTGACAGTTAAATGTGAGGAAATTTCCATGATCAGTATACAGTGCAAGTTTGGTCAGGGCGGTTTTCTGAACATCCGAGTTACCTTCTGATCTTACACAGGTGAGACATTATCTTTGCGGTATTTTGTCATTCATTACTCCACAGCTATGGACCAGTTACTCCACTTCACACTTGATTCCTGACAAAGGGAATTCAGTGTAGGAAGGAACTGCAGATGCTGGTTGACACAAAAGATAGACATAAAATACTCAGTAACTCAGGGGATCAGGCAGCCTCTCTCGAGAAAAGGAATGGGTGATGTTTTGAAGAAGGGTCTCAACCCGAAACATCACCCATTCCTTCTCTACAGATATGCTGACTGAACCACTGAGTTACGCCAGCATTTTGTGTTTATCTTTAATGGTACTCATAGTTTAGTTAGAAACAGCATGGAAACAGGCCATTCGGCCCACTGAGTCCGCGCCGACCAGTGATCCCCGTACACTTGCACTAACCCGAACGACACACCGAGGGACAATTTACAATTTTTACCAAAGCTCATTAACCTACATCTTTGAGTGTGGGAGGAGAATGGAGCGCCCAGAATAAACCCACACGGTCATGGGGAGAACGTAGAACGCCATGCAGACAGCACCCTTGGTCAGTATCCAACCCGAATCTCTGGCGTGTTAGGTAGCAACTATACCGCTACGCCACCGTGCCTGTTATTCATGAAATTGGTCACATCTCCAATGCACTCATTCTAAAATTTTGATTAATCGTAGAGAAAATAATGTCTGGCCCTTTAAAGACCACTTTTTCCCCAGTTCAATCTGCTGCAACACGCTTACATCCTGATGCTGGGTAAAGTACGCGTGGAATGAATCTGAAGAAGGGTCCTGACCCAAAACATAATCTCTCTATTCCCTCCCAGAATGCTCCCGACCCGCTGAGTTCTCCCAACACTTTGTGTTTTGAACCTGTGAAATTGTTCAGCACGACATCTAACATAACATTTAACCTCCTGAATGTTAGACATTGTGCAAATGTGGTTTCAGGCTAGAACAGATTTGGACATTATGCCAACATATCCAAATGGTATGGTGAATGTCATGATCACATTGAATGGCGGAGCTGGTTCAAATGGCCAAATAGCCTACTCCTGCACCTGTTGTCTATTGAAACAAACTCGACGCATCCACCACATTCTGGCACTTCATGTGCACTGTCCAAGAAGTTCGATATCAATTTTAGTTGGGTGACAATATCAACAGGAATGTAGATTTTCCCGTACCATTTTCACGAAAGTTCAAGAGCGTGAGCTTTCCCTATTCGTAAAGATCAAAGGCCCAAACCACCTTGTTCTTCCTAATTTCCCAGGCTTTGCTGTATTTTTCTAGATTATATTCAAATGTAGGATGATCTGTAGTCAATGCATTGTACAAACATACAACATCAAATAACCAGCAAGCAATGCCTGTCCTTCTTTGAAATGGATGCTGTTTGCAGCCAAGAAACAGTACTGTAAGCTGTAGTGCAAGAGCGGAGCACACTATAATATCATGGTAATGAATTTGCTGTTCCATTATGCAAATGTTTAAACCAGAGCACGTCCAACCTTATGTTAAAGACTTATTCTAATGTTTGACACTAAAGTCGCTTTAAGTTTCAAGCAATAGTTTTGGAGAGGTCCTTTTATTGATGGATTTTAAAATTCTGTCACTGTAACTATTTAAATTTTGTCACTGAGAATTTGACGTGAATGTTATCAGCAGGATGTCAGAACTTTTATTGAAAAAGTGTGGAAAGCAAAAGGCAAATTTCATTTCTATTTTTAATACGTATTTTTGCTTTTTGTTCTTCATCAGTATGGTGGAGGGTGAAGTGCAATTGCCTCTTGAGAGCGGGCAGGGTTCCCTAACTCGCCAAACCGCAAAGTCCTTTCACATTTTGGCCTGGTGTGGAGCTGGTCTTGGAAGGCTGAGGCGTTGCATCATTCCATTTTTAACTTTGGAGGAAGGAGCCATAGCTGAATACTTGGAGAAAGCAGTTCAACTTAAAGATGACAAGACACAAAATGCTGGAGTAACTCAGCGGGTCAGGCACCATCTCTGGAGAAAAAAAGAATGGGTGACGTTTTGGGTCGAGACCCTTTTTCAGACTCCTTCTTACTCAACTTAAGAGATGCACAGACCTTAGAAAAATGAGCTTTTATTACATCTGGAATTACTGAGATCGCGTAAACTAATTATTAGACATGCATAACACCAAAATAATTCTATTGTTACAAAGCCAAGGAGCTACTTCTTGGTGTATGCTGCCAGGGTAATGGTGCAGCAATCAACCCTATAACAGAATACTCTTCTCCACCCTGATCTCTGGCTTTACTTGTATCACCTCGGCAGGTTCAACATGATTACCAGTTCCAAGTGTAGCCTGAAGAAGGGTTCTAGCCCGAAACATCACCTGTCCATGCCCTCCGTAGATGCCACCTGAACTGCAAAGTTCCTCCAACACTTTTTGTTTTACTCAAAGATTCTAGCATCTGCATATATTGCAACATAGAAACAGGCGGCTATACCTTGGTCTCCAGGTGTAAACCACCTGTTTCTGACTAGTCAGTCTTAATACTGAATGCACGCCCAATCTGAGGTGTGTGTCCTCCAGAGGTAAGCTGCTTTGTCTCTGCGATGGGGTGCAGACTGAGCTGCAATCACTCACTGATTGAAATGTCCTATGCCCCAAGAAGTTACATTGACTATGGAAGTCGTTGCCCAGAACAGGTAAAACTCACAAGTAGCTGCTTTTGCTGATGCAAACCCTACTAGTAAGTCAACAAAATGTTAAACCAGCATCGGCAGTTCTTTCCTAGTGCTAGTAAGTCATATTCTTCCTCATGTTACATCTACATTCAGTCTGCTCCGAGTCCGAGATAAACCATCAAGAAGGGTCTCGACCCAAAGTGTCACCCATTCCTTCTCTTCAGTGATGCTACCTGTCCCCACTGAATTAATCCAGCATTTTGTGTCAACCATCAATGGATATCTGCTAAAGGCCTCGTGGAAATATTTTGTTTATTGTAATGGGCGGGACAGATTATGAAATGTGTTATTTTAAATATGAACTCAGGCTGCTTCCCTGTCTGCTTGAATATATTGAACCTCAGTTATTGGCAGGTCAAACATAAGACTCTCCTATGAGTAAAGAACTGGATAGCTTACTGAAAAGCAACAAATCTGTCACCACTCTTCTAAACATCCCTGCATTTCTCCCCCTGATCTCACAGTATACGTTGTGGACACTCAAAGTTTTAAGCAAGTTCATACTGATATAGAGATCAAACGGCTACGGTTATCTCAGTGTTAATTGGACAGAAACCATATAATCACTACAGTGAATGCAGGAAAGGCGCATTTTTTCTGTCCGCACTATATCCCATCCAATTACAGTGCGAGGAACAGCAATGCACATAAACACAGGTACAAACATGGAGACAAATGAGGCTTGTCATTGCAAAATACGTTTTTCCAGAGCTAAGATGCTGTTCAAACTTTATACATCTGATGAGGAAGACATTTAGACTCCAGAAAGATCAAAACCAATTAAGACTGAAGAAGGATTTTGACCAAAAACGTTGTCCATCCATTCCCTTCCCCTGATGCTGCCTGGCCCACTGACTTTGTGTTTAGACCCAATTAATTCTAATGTTATTTAAAACTCACAAAACAACTGTATTTTTATTCATTCATGGGACTTGAAAGCTAACCACGTTCTTCCCAATTTCCAGTGGATGTGAAGTGTTAACCCTACTGCGGAATGATGCCTAAGTGGAAAATGTTATGCTGTTTGGCATTTCAAATTGGACGTATAAGCAACACAAAATGGACTGGTGGATTGATTTATGGGTATATACAAAGAGTTTGAAAATCCATCAATGACGGTGGCACAGCGGTAGAGTTGCTGACTTACAGCGCCAGGGACCCGGGTTTGATCCGGACAATGGGTGCATGTCTGTACGGAGTTTGTACATTCTCCTCGTGACCTACGTGGGTTTTCCCCGGGATCTCCGGTTTCCTCCCAAACTCCAACAGCGTACATGTTGGTAGGTTAATTGGCTTCTGTAAATTGCAAATTGTCCCTAGTGTGTGTAAGATAGCGTTAGTGTACGGGGATCGCTGGTCGGCGCGGACTCAGTGGGCCAAAGGGCCTGTTGCCGCGCTGTGTCTCTAAACTAAACTAAAAGTATTAAAATGAATGCAAAGATATAACTAGTTTCACTACATAACTGAGCAACACATACTGTAAGCCGACCAGCTGCTTCAACTGGTCCCTATACAATCAAACAAGATTGGAAATTGTTGTATGAAATTCCATTTGTTGAACACTACTGCGATATGACGACAATACAGGGCGTGAGCAGCAGAAGGCAATTAAACTATCCCACACAAGAATTTATAAGCCACATGGTTATACAAGCAGTAGCTTTAATAATTGCCACCGGTTCAGCTACAAGCCAAAAACTTCCAAAACGATCCCTGAATTCGACAAAGCAAACAGTGCAGACACTTTGCTAAGTGTCGTGCCATGTGGGACATTTGAGTCAATCTCTGAACATCTGTTGGGTCTATAATTTCAGGTAGCAAACCAGATCACCACACAGGAGCAACAAATATGCAATTGAGATGCGAGCATATGTGTGTGAGTGTGTACGTGTGTCTGTAGTGGTGACAATGTGAAGGTGGAGAGAGATTATTTCACTTAAACTGCAGGAACTTATTTTCTAAACTTCTGGAACAGATATCACATACCCATTCTGGCCTGTGTCCGATTAGAAACTGGAATCTTACACAGACTGCATGACCCACATAGTATGAAAACCATACCAGCAGATATTTTTATCCCCGTGAACAATGAAGAACTCCTGACAATTAAGCTACACCTTCGACTTTCAACCTGGGTGCAAAGCTTATGTATGTAGGCAGACACAAAAAAAGCTGGAGTAACTCAGCGGGACAGGCATTATCTCTGGAGAGAAGAAATGGGTGTCGTTTCGGGTCTGAAGAAGGGTCTCCACCCCGAAACGCCACCCTTTCCTTCTCTCCAGAGATGCTGCCTGTCCTGCTGAGTTACTCCAGCATTTTGTGTCTATCTTCAGTTTAAACCAGCATCTGCAGTTCCTTCCTATGCAAAGCTTCTGTGACAGTTGATGATGTCAACAAGCTTGTAAGGGGAGGCGGGAGCAGAGAGGCAATAATTTTTTTTAAAGCTTTTATTTAATGCTTATAATTAAATTTAAGGATTCAGATAAAGCAGAGAAAGCAAATCTTTTTCTAAAGTGGGAGAAAGAAACTGGTAACCTAAGCTCAACCAATGATCTTTCCCAGGACTAGCACTTTAACAGTTAATGCTCGTATGACCCAAAACATGAAAAATGTATTTGACTCCATTCAAATGTACCTTCTACTTGTCAGAACATGGAAATTATATATGACATTTGAAAATCACCAAGAAAAAAAAATCTGTTAAAATTCGCACACAAAATCCACGGGAATCATAGAGCACGCACTAAACCATACTAATGAACCGACTATTACTTGAGTCACAGATCGGCAACTGAGTTTGCATGACGCATACACCAGTGAGTATTGAACTATGGAACTATTTTAATTATCCAATCCCGACGACTACAATATTTTAAAAAAATGCACTGCTTTTTTTTCTTCTTGAACAGTCTACCAGTGGTTTTTATCATTTATGAAGGTATGTGCCTGGGGATTATTAATTAACCTTGGTATTTGCAGAGCGTTCAGTGTTTTCATGCTACATTCAATTTGCTCAGATGAGCTGATTTACAAAATTGATGAGTTTTACAGCTATAAATACACTTATGAGAAACACCAGCTGAACACAAGGTTGAAAAACTGGTCTATTTCTCAATTCCATAGGAGTATAGCTGCTGGGTGTGTCTTTTTGTTGACCTTTGCTGTTGGGCATTTAAACATTTACATCTGCAAGTAATTTAAAGCTGTCTATGTGGTACATTGTGCGATGCAATGGTTAACAACGACCCACTCTCCAACCCCCCCCCCCACCCCACCACCACCACCCCACCCCAACCCCCTCGAGTGCGAAAGATGAAAGCAATGCAAATAATTATTATCACAAAGCCATTAAACACATCTGTTATCGGTTATATAATCTTCGTCAATTGACAGAATACAATACCATTAATGAATCAATAGTCGGGATACTAGTTTGGCTCATTGCATTTTTCTGAATGCAGCCTTTGAAAAAACAAGCTCTTCTTATGGAGCTGAAAATATAAAGTGAATAAAACAACAGTTGAGGCCCCTTCCAGAAAAGAAGAACTGATGAGGGCCGGACAAAGTGTTCCATGCAAAGCCGATAACCCTTGCTGCCATTATGTGAAGACTATTTTTATGGATGACGGTCTCCCCAACAACAGGGCAGCGGTTCTGCCAGCTCGCTTCTGCAATATCATGTTTCCAGACTGCATCGCAGACTAGCATCTCTAGTGTGCTATTAATATCAATGAGGAGCAGATTCCATTTCCACACAAGAAAACCTTCATGTTACACTACAGTCATTTTGCTGAAGAAGCACAGTCGCAAGACAATATTAAGTGGTGAGGCTTAACTGCCTCAGACTTCTCTCTGCTATGATTTTCAAATAGAGTGCACAAAAAGGGTCCCCTTCAAGAACGATATAGTCAAAGGTCCTCAGTGCAAACGATACAAGAGCAATGGGAAGGCAATGAATCAGTTTAGTTTACCCATGAATTTTTTTTAATAGGTACAAATATAAAACTTAACACATTGGACATATGCATTGACACATTCCTAGAAGCCACCTGCATGCAAGTGCACACCAATCTCCATTCCTTAAGACTATAAACTTAGAGAACTACTCGAGTATGATTCAGAAACTGCAATCTGTTAATAGTTTTAAGCTTCTGAAATGTTCTTTTTCAAGTTTTTCTCCAAAACAAAAACACGTACTAAAAAAATGTAACTGTAACTGCACTTACCCACTAACAATGAAGCTAAAAGAGATTTTGATTGTCTCGTAATCACCAGGGACTGAAAAGCCACTGAGCTTTTAACAACTAACTCCTTCAATATTCAACATGAACTCCAATAGACTGCAGTGTAATAAAGGACTGAAGGTATGTGATCTAAACACAACAAAAGCCACTGCTTTGCTCTAGATTAAATATTCAGGAAGAGGCCCCTTTGCATAAACACAAACAGTCAGCAAATGAGCAACTGGCTCCAATCAGCTGCTCGCTAAGCCATCTACCTGTCCCACTTTGAGGTGAAAAGTCACTGACATGTTTGTCAGTCGTCTTAATGTAAATTCTTTCCCAGGGCAGTTCTGTGCTGTTTTGCCCCTTGTCTGACATTCTACCATCACTCTTTGATCTTGTCCCAACCCTGGTCGTTTTTCATGAGCCCCTTAAGTTTTTATCAATACGTTAAAAGAAAATGTTGTCTGGGGCTGCCACGAGACACGTGAATGCTACATTCCAGCCAGTGTTTCCAAGCAGTCTGGAGCAGAGCTCATAGACTGAAACAAACAAAACAGAAGAGAAGCCCTGAAGAAAATCAGCTGCAAAGCCCTGGATACTGACTGGCACGTCCTGATGCAAGGAGTCAACGATGTCATTTTCATGCGAGCGACAGAGAAGGACCCCTCGAAAATAAACAGTGTAGTATTTCAAAGGCAAGGGATATAAGGCATTCCATTGTTGGAGCCAATTATCAGTGGAAAATAATAACAACAGATGGATTCAGAGTTGCTGACTTGTTTCATACACTTCATTGCTGTCCAACAGATGATGAAATCCTACAGCCGTCTCTAATAGTCAAAAGTCAAAAACAGTGCAAGGATTCAGACCGCAGATGGGGTCATTTTAGCAGACTTGGTCCGTCTGTATGTAAGCTGTTGAGTAGAGAAAAGTCTGCTTTGAATGGTGGGCAGCTGCAGCGAAATGACATTAGACATTTTACCACCAATCCACCAAACAAAAGAGCCCCCTCCCACTCATAACCGAAATGCCACAAACCACAGGCACACAGTAACATTCAAAGTATTGTTGATGGTTAAAAAAAATATTTTAAAAATTCAGAATGGAAAAAATGAGAATTTGTCTGATAAATTTGTTGAACTGGCTACAGGATAACATCAAATATAATTGACTATAAATGCATTCTGTCCACTTCACTTGTAAAGTAAGCTATTCTAGATCACTTTGGCAAAGTTAGGGAAACGGAAACAAGTGCAATTAAGGAAATCAAAGATTTATCACAAAAAGAACATGTGTACATTTTTGTCAACACCTGCAAATTATTGCGCATCTCAAGATGCCCCTAAGGATGGTGGTGAGCCAGGGTAGGATGTTCAAGAATGTGCAGGAACTGCTGGTTTAAACCGAAGATAGACACAAAAAGCTGGAGTAACAGGCAGCGGCATCTCTGGAGAGAAGGAGATCGTGACATTTCGGGTCGAGACCCTTCTTCAGTTGTGTCTATCTTAGGACGTTCAAGAATATGGATCTAGTGAAGATGAACAATAGCAAAAAACAGCTCCGTAACAGAGGACTCTCTGATTTATGGACTGTTCCCAGGGGCACATTCGGAAAGACACTCTTTGGTCTGCTCGAACCTTGTTGGCCTCCCAGCAGAGCAAGATGTTGGTCGGGGATTGTTGCCGACTGGCCCGCTCCAGACTTCAGGATTAGTGCTGAGGGACGCACTGAAGCTCGGTGCAGCTAAAGCCAAGGCTCTGTTGGGGAGGACCACAGTGGTATTCCCATACTCCTGGCAATTCCCTCATTTTTAAACTTATGGAACAAATGCGGGAAGGGTTTTGAATGAAACTCTTACCGGCACAGTTGCAACCAGTGACAGTCATTTCATAATAATGCTAAGTTATGAGCCAGGTTTGGTTGGTATTAATGTAGAAACAAGGAACTGCAGATGCTGGTTTACAACGAAGACAGACACAAAGTGCTGGAGCAACAGCAGGTCTGGCAGCATCTCTTGGGAAAAAGGATGAACATTTGTATGAACATTGAATTCTCCAATTTTAAGTAACTAACCTACAAATATCGCCTTCCTTCACTTCCTCCCCCCCCCCCCCCATTCCCATTTTCCTCCTCCCACTTGGATATGCACCCATTTCGCCCCTTCCCTTTCCTATGAATCTCTGGCTTCAGATTTCACGCATCATCTCTTTCACACTTTCATCACTGACCTTTGTCCAATCATCTGCCAATCAAGGCCCCACTCACCTATAGCCGCCTATCACTTGCCATGCTTTATCCCACCGCCACCTTTCTGCTGCCCCACTCCCCCAACTACAATTAGTTTGAAGAAGCGTCCCGACAAGACACGTCACCAACGCAATACATACGCTGCCCTCGGAACAGCTGCTCGGAGAGGAGACGATTGCCCACCTCTTCGCAGAGTGTGGACTTCCGAAGAATGTTTGGAGAATGATGTTAGGGCCCTGGTCACCATTCATCCTCAACAGCTCTGTAACTGAGGACTCTGATTTTCTGAGATGTTCGGAGATGGACATCAAGTGCTGCTGGAAGATTATTCTGAATAAAGTTTATTTTTGGAAATTTAAAAAATGAGGATCTTTGATGAAAAACACTCTTTGGTCTGTCTGAAACTGGTTACTCAGGCAGCATCCTTCGAGAACATGGATAGGTGATGTTTGGGTCTGGACTCTGCGAGATGATAGTCCATTTCAAACCACACCTGCGTATGCAGAGGGACTCACTGAAGCTCGGTGCAGCCAAGGCCAAGGCTCTGTGGGAGAGGACCACAATCAGGGTCCTTCTGCTGCTGGATATTGAGAGGCAGAGTCCCGTGGGGACACCCATCAAACAAGAGAATGGATGTCACCCCAGGAGGCCACGAGGGGCAAGAGTGTTTCATTTAAAGATAGTTTCCGACCACTACTGAGTATGACACTAATGAAAGTTTAGATGCTAAGATGTCTGAAGAGACTTTGTACAATTTTTGTTTTGTATATATTTTTTATTCTGAATAAAGTTTATTTTGGAAATAACATAAATCCATGTTCTTCTGAGATGCTGCCTGACCCACTGAGTTACGCCAGCACTTTGTGTCTCTTTTGTAAACCAGCATCTGCAGTTCCTTGTGTCTAATTTAATTACTTGTTTTGTTTCTTAGTCCAAATAAGAATGTAATCAAAATGCATCACCATAAAGATCAATATGGACGTGTATTTATATAGCGCCTTTCACAACTTGAAGATGGGCCAAGGCCTCTACTGCCATGGATATATTCCTGAAATGTAGACACTTGTAATGCAGGAAACATGGCAGCAAATTTGCACACAGTGAGTTCACACAAGGAGCAAAGTGGTAATGAACACAAATCCATTCTTGGTGATGGTGACTAAGAGATGAATATTAGCCAAGGCACAAGAGAACGCCCATGCTCTTCTTTAAATCCATGCTGTGGAATCTTTCACATGCACCTGGTGGAACATGTATACCCAAAGGGTACAGACCCTCACTAAAGCATCAGCTTAACTAACTGTAGTCATATCTCCAGCACTGGACTTGAACCCACATCCTTCAAGCTGAGATGCAAGAGAGCCTTCAACAGATCTACAGCTGATACTGCAGAAGATATTGCTGACAAGATACAACATAATACCTCTCCTACACTTGCAAACAGACAAGCGCCCACTTCATATAAGCAAATTGTCTGCCCAGATTCTGCCTAATATGAATAAAATAATGCTGGTGCTTTGGTGTATGTCTCTGATATAACTCTAGTTACTGTCTGACAACACTACTCTAATGAAGAATAGTCTACCAGGGTCTTCCAAGTTAAAAGGTACACAAGTTGAGTGTATGGGAGAAAATACAGGTTAGTTTAGTTTAGTTTAGTTTAGAGATACAGCGCGGAAACAGGCCCTTCGGCCCGCCAAGTCCCTGCCAACCAACAATTCTCGCACACTCAACACTGTCCTACACACACGAGAGACAAGTTAACATTCATACCAAGCCAATTAACCTGCAAACCTGTACGTTGTTGGAGTATGGGAGGAAACCGGAGCTCCCGGAGAAAACCCACGCTGGTCAGGGGGAGAACGTACAAACTCTGTACAGACAGCACCCATAGTCAGGATCGAACCCGGGTCTCTCATGCTGTAAGGCAGCAACTTTACTGCTGCGCCATCATTTTTGCGTGCGTCTTGGTGCATTGTCTCCAATATAACTCTGGTTATTGTCTGACAATACTGCTCTAATGAAGGGTAGTCTACCAGGCTCTTTGGAGTACGGATTAAAGAATAGCAACTATCAGGTTAATAGCACGTGTTCATTGAAATTGCTTATCTATCCTGTTCAGACTCTCAGTAAAGCTAATAACAACAGCCACATACTTCTTTTTTAAAGTAAACAATATTCTATTGTCAGCATTACCAAAATAAATATTTGCAGAAGGGTAGGTTTGTTGAATGCATACCAAGGAATACAATGCTACTTTTTATATCTACAACATTAGTAAAGGCAGTAAACCATTTCTTTGCCTCAATTGTTTTACAACAAATGCTCCATTTAAATGCAAATAAAACAAGCAAACAGACATCCTGATCAAAAGCAGTTGTTTTTTTCTGGCAAGGTACTGATCCCCTCAATTACACACCATGCATGAGTACTGAAACATTTCAAAACCTGTTCCATGTTGGTTAAATGAATATTTTACATCTAAAATATTTTACGTCTAAAATATTTTACGTCTAAAATATTTTGCAAGTCAAATTGCAAAGGGCACAGCGGTAGAGTTGCTGCCGCACAGCGCAAGAGACCCGGGTTCGATCCAGACTACGGGTGCTGTCTGTACGGAGTTTGTATGATCTCCCTGTGATCGCGTGGGTTTTCTCTGGTTTCCTCCCACACTCCAAAGATGCACAGGGTTGCAGGTTAATTGGTTAACCGTAAAATTGTAAATAAGTGGGTTGGATAGTACTGGTGTACGGGGTGAACGCTGGTCGGCACGGATTCGGTGGGCCGAAGGGGCTCTGTTTCCGTGCTGTATCTCTCTAAAGCCAAACCATGCCAGCACGTCGCCTCCAAAATGTTGGTTTGAAAACTTTGCCGATCGCCAAAGTGCCAGTGGTTAAACCGACGGTAAAATCACTTCAAATGCGGAAGCAGCTCAACAGTGAAAGATGATGGGAATCTTGACAACTTTCAAATCCTTTAACAGCGAAGCAGTATGAAATCTGATAAACAGCAGGCATGAAGAATAATGGATACTTTACAGTGCATTACAAGACTCTAACTTAATCAAGGAGTTCAGGTGATATTATGAACCATGACAGTGAAGATATGGAGGTCATCTGAACCCTGGAATTAGGTTTACTAACGTTACGTTGCCCTACTATCTTATATTATCACATAAGTTATATAATGTAAGTAGAGTATAGAGTGCTACAGTTAAAATGTTTATGATCTTTGTTGGAGCTCCAGGCATTTCTTGCCATTTTCACAAGTGTGTTTAGTGTCACACTGCAGTGGTCAATGATGTGACTGTCACAAGAAAGTAAGGCACTCATTTGTGACATCATTACCGCAGGATGATTTAGTAAAAGACAACTTGCACCAGGTTGAAAGAAAAATGCTAAGATATAGACAAACATTTGATCACCGCTTCAAAGAATCTGTGAAACAAAAGTCAACCTCTTTCATTCTACCTCCAGATAAAAAATGCTGGTTGAACATTTTGTCACCTCTGTAAAATGAAAATAACAGAGGTGGAAACAAGCTTGTATTCAAGATACCTTAAATGCAGGATAGTCATTCTCTTAACAATAGGCAATTACAAAGCATCATGTAATGGGAATCTTATATTTTTCTCTCTCTCTAACTCCTGTCCCCACCATCCGCCCATCAATTAAGCTTGTGATAATAAAGGCCTGCGTGGAGAATCGTCAATGTTGTTCAGGTTTACGATGTCTTAAGAGGGCTCTTATATCAATCAATACATTTCGCACAATAAGTCGGAAGTGGAACGTCGCTGCTTAGATGGTGCCCTATTACCTAATCAGTTGATGTGCAAGTGGTTTTGCCAAGAACTGAAGAGGCCTGGCAACAATGAAAAGATCTGAGCAGACAAAGCTTTGTTTCATTCAGTTTATGCAAATAATATAGCTATTAGCAGACAATTAACATTCTGAAAGCTCATTACTTGAAGGTGTTTAAACTGTACAAATTATAGCCTGTATTTTCTCCCTTCCTTTTTGTTGCAATCATGTATGACCACGAGTCATTCCAGTGAAAACAAGGCTACAAATAATTATTAGTGAAGAAAAATTTCCTGAAACGTTATGAAGGAATAATCATAATAACCTATCGTGTTTTAATGTTTAAGAAAGAACTGCAGATGCTGGAGAAATCGAAGGTAGACACAAAAATGCTGGAGAAACTCAGCGGGTGAGGCAGCACCTAAGAGCGAAGGAATAGGCGACGTTTCAGTCTGAAGAAGGGTCTCGACCCGAAACGTCACCTATTCCTTCGCTCCTTAGATGTTGCCTCACCCGCTGAGTTTCTCCAGCAATTTTGTATCTCATTTTAATACTATCTATAAATCCATACATGCACATCCCTCTTTATTCCACTCTTGCTTACATGTAAAGCAGTAAACCTCGACACATCAAGCCAGACAGATCTAATTTAAATACAATACAAACTGTAGGTTTGTCAGTGGTTAATGGCCTTAGTTTAGTTTAGTTTAGAGATATAGTGGGGACACAGGCCCTTCGGCCCACCGAGTCCTCGCCGACCATGGTTCACCGCACACTAGTTCTATGTTATCCCACTTTCGCCATCCTACACGCTAGGGACAATTTATAGGTGCCAATCAACCTACAAATCTGCACGTCTTTGGAATGTGGGAAGACATCGAAGCACTCGGAGAAAACCCACGCGGTCATAGGGAGAACTCCTCACAGACAGCACCCGTAGTCAGGATTGAAGCCGGGTCTCTGGCGCTGTAAGACATGCGCCACCATGACGTTCTAAAAGTAATAGAGCGATGTACGTATTTGAGCTAGAATTCTTTGTTGCTCTTCGACATCGGTAGGTGCTTAAGAAACCGGCCTGTGAAGAAACTTTCAGTATCCAAGTTTCTGCAACAGAGATCAGTTATATGCAGATCATTCACGTCACTCGATCATCTTGTTTGACTATTGCTGAATCAGAAGTGTACATGTGCTACATTTTCATGGAAAGAAAAGACACAAAGTACTGGAGTAACTGAGCGGGTCAGGCAGCATCTCTGCAGAACATGGATAGGTGATGATTCAGGTCGGGACCCTTCTTTGACTGATTACTGTAAGGGTATGTTTTCTTAAAAATAGACACAAAAAGCTGGAGTAACTCAGCAGGACAGGCAGCATCTCTGGAGAGAAGGAACGGGTAATGTTTCGGGTCGAGACCCTTCTTCAGACTGTCCCACTGTGTTACTCCAGCTGTTTGTGTCTATCTTCGGTTTAACATCTGCAGTTCCGGTTACACATTGGGTATTTTTCCTTGTTAAACCAGCTTCTGCAGTCCCTTATCTCAACATTTCCATGGTTTAGCCATTGATTGCTTAAACAAAGAAAGAAGACAGTGATGAGAATATTATAAAGGTAAGACATTACCTGTGGAAAGAGAAACCGAATTATCACTGCAGGTCAGAACTGCTTCATCAGAACTGGGATATTGAGAAAACAATAGTTTGAAGTTGTGAAGAGAAAAGAGGAAGCGATAGAAATATCTTTCTAAGGGGATGAGATCATAGAGGTTGCCCAGATACCCCCAACGTTTACAATGCCCTTTAGTTGTAAGGTTGATGAGGAAGCTCAAAGAGAGAAAAAAACTTTACAAAAGCTGTGAAATGCATGTCAGAGCTGTGGACACCAGGTGGAGGATGATGGAAGTGTCCAGGTCATGTCCATAGCGGGGGGGAAAAGCTGAGTTTATAATATAAATAGTTAACCTTTCTGTTTTCCATTCAGTAAAGTTTGAGATCCAAGATGGCGCCCAAGCCTGGCGACTCTTTGTGCGCTGGTGACAGAGGTAGATCTGCAATCTTGCATTACCATTACTCCACTCTTTTAAATCTCGACACCAACAGCAGCATTTCTGACTTTCTGTACACTGTAAATTCTGTAGGACTACCGGTGCTGTCTGTACCGAGTTTGTACCCTCTCCCTGTGACCGCATGGGTTTTCACCGGGCAGTCCGGTTTCCTCCCACATTCCAAAGAAGTACGGGTTTGTAGGTTAATTGGCTTCTGTAAATTGTAAATTGTACCTGGTGTGTAGTGTATTCGTGTGATCGCTGGTCGCCACGGACTCGGTGAGCCCTAGGCCAGTTTGTGCAGTGCAGTAGGAATCGGGTACTCCTGCTTTTGCCGTAGAGTCATAGTGTCATACAGCATGGAAACAGGCCCTTCGGCCCATCTTGCCCATGCCGACCACCATGTCCCCATTTACACTACTCTGCCTGCGTTTGGCCCATATCCCACCAAAGCTGTCCAGTCGATGTAATGTCTAACCGGAGGGAGCCGCCATCTTGGAGGAACGGCTGCTAAACAGCAGCCGTCCGTCAAATTCACTGTTTCTTTAGTTTTAGTGTTTTTTATTTCTTTGTTTGTTTGTTTTTTTTTAACTTTTAATGTGGGGGGGTAAGGGGGAAATTATTTCTAGGTCCCTACCTGGTCGGTGAGGCAGCTTTTTCTCCAGGCTGCCTCGTCGACCCGTCCTCGTGGCCTACCAGCGGGCATGGAGCGCTGTTTCCTGACAGGGACCGCCCAGCACCTTGAGCTTCGGTGGCGGCACAGCACTGGAGCGCTATCGGGGAGTGTAGCGGGCGATGCCTTGCCTGGGTCGCCGCGCTGGATCGACGCGCTGGAGCTCCGGTGAGCTGGACCGCCGACTTCAACACCTCCGGGCTGCGGGACTGCGGAGCGACCAGCTGCGGGCGGCGGCGCCGACTCCAACATCGGGAGCCTCGTGGCTCCAAATCAGCGCGGCCCTGTCGGCTTCAGGTGCCACGGACTCCGCTGGGAAACCGGCCGTTCCAGCCGCTCCGAGGACTCTCCCGACGGCCAGGAACATCGGGCCTCCGTAGAGGCAACTGTGGAGGCCTCATTGGGCCTGACTCTGGGGAGAACTGGGTTGGGGACTGGACATTGTGCCTTCCCCCACAGTGGTGGTCATTGTGGGGGGATGATTTTGTGTGCTGTGCCTGTGCTTGTGCCTGTCAGTCCGTGTACAAGATGGCGGTCGGAGGGGAGAGTGGACGCTGGCGCGAATTGGTCGCCGCTGCTCTCTCCTCAAATTGTGTTTCTTATTTTCTTTTGGTGCTTTTGAAATTGAATTCTGTCCTTGATTTGTGTACTGTGGTGTGTTTTTTTATTTAATTTATTCCGATTATGTGTTTTTTTTGTTTTGTTGCGATTCTATGCATTGTAAGGTGTCCTTGGGTTTTAGAAAGGCGCCAGTAAATAAAATGATTATTATTATTATTATTATTATTATCTCTAAAATCGAAACTTTAACCATGTGGGAGTGTAATACTTGATAATTTCTACTTTAAAAATGAACTAAAACAAGTATGAAGTTTATTCTTTCAGGTTTTGACTATTGTCAGAAGATACTTGTTTTTACTTTCCCTTTCTACCTCTTACTTGAATCTTCCCATCCACTTTGCTCTTTCATTCTCGCTCTCTTTCCCTCTGCAACGGATATAACAATGAGTTCACTTCATCTCAGTCCTTGCTTGCACTGTTGATTTCCCAAACCATTAACATGATGGGTTAAGGAAATACACTGTCACTTCCACTGCTCAGCCTGGTCTCCAGAAGCCCAAGCTTTCCTTATTATCATTCCATAACCTTACACATTCAGCAGCATGTCAGATGTAAAACGTAAAAACCTCTGTGCAAATCTAACCATAGGCAGAGAGCTACTTAGGTAGACTTTTTTTGTTATGGACCAAAGAAATGAGAATTAATTTTATTTAAACTCTGGTAAATGTGTTGAATGACAGCAAAGACGGTAATGGACTGGTCACAACCTATCCTTTATCATAGGTATGACTGCAAGCTGTATTAACATCTCACCTCTGACCATTGCAATGCAAAGCAATATGTAGGGTATTTCATTCAGGGCCATCTGGGTAATTTTCCAACCGCTGATCATTGCCTTTATCTTTTCATAAATTTCCCAGACAAATGAGAATAAACTAGGTAATTTATTTTCACGATTCCTTCATTGAAAGTAAGACATTGGGGATAATTGGTCCTTAAATAAAAGGGTGCTTATCCCATTATATATAGAGGTGAGCGGGGTCATGGATCTGCTATGAATCACTGCATGGGAGAACAGCTTTAACCGTCTACATGGCGGACTGAAGATGCTTATATTCTGATGGGGGAGTGGACTAAGTTGGACAGGATGGTCAGCGGAAATGGTGGGAAAAGAGGAAAGGTCGAGGGGGAAAAGGGCAAGGTGAGGAAAGGAGGAAGGAAAGAGTGGAGAGGGAGCAGGAAGAAAGGGAAAGGAGAAGGATGGGAAGAGGCAGGGACAGGCAGAAGGGAAGGGGAAGGGAAAAATCATTTTGTTCCATGTGGAGGAAGGAACTGCAGGTTTACACCAAAGATAGACACAACATGCCGGTGTAATTCAGCAGGACAGGCAGCAGCACCGGAGGAAAGGAATGGGTGACGTTTCAGGTCGAGACCCTTCTTCATTCAGGCTGCTGAATCTTCATCTACACGACCGGGACAAAACCAGGTTGTTAACCCGCCTTGAAAGAAGTGAGTGCGCGGCCAGTACTTCAGGTGAATGTTTACCCCATTCTTTACAACTTAGCCTGCTGAACATTTCTGCAAGGATTTTGTTTTCTCGGCAATGAACTGGGTAGTTCTGCACAAGATCCATAATCATGAATCATTAAATAATCAGTACAACTACATACAGTTTAACTATCAGCCTCGTGTGTATGTATTATACAGCGCAAGCAGACTGAGATGGTGTCACAACGCCTGGCAGTGAAACTAAAATGATTAATTAAAACATTTCAAGAAAACTGTTTGGAAGTTTGAAACACACTTCACAGTCCAGCATTTAATGATATCATCAAAATGTAATCGTTTCTTGCATATTTTTCCCTGTCAACTTGCCCTTTTCCTTTTTCTATTTCCTTTCCCTTTTAGCGAAACATTAACCTTTATTGTAGTGGAATACTGAGTTGCTGTGTGCCTCCCAGTACTTGACAAAGTGGTCATTCTTCAATGAGAAGTATAGACTTCGTAAATCAGACAAGCATCTCAAGTCAAGTTATAGTCCTATCCTGATAGAGTCCTGGTCTGAAACGTTGACTTATCCCTTTGCCTCCACGGATGCTGCCTGCCCCGCTGAGTTCCTCCAGCAGTTTGTTTTTTACACCAGATTCTAGCATCTGCAGTCTCTTGTGTCTCTGTATGCCATTCTTACAGAACATCTATTGTAACCAAGGGGAGGAGTGCTAATTTAACTTGCACCACAAAGAGGGCTCATTGATGCCTCAATTTCAATGGACAATAGACAATAGGTGCAGGAAAAGGCCATTCGGCCCTTCGAGCCTGCACCGCCATTCAATGTGATCATGGCTGATCATCCACAATCAGTACCCCGTTCCAGCCTTCACTCCATATCCCTTAACTCCGCTATCCCTAAGAGCTCTATCTAACTCTCTCTTCAAAGCATCCAGAGAAGCTGCCTCCACCGCCCTCCGAGGCAGAGAATTCCACACATTCACAACAATCTTTCCGCAGAAGTTGGAGGAGATTGGGCATGTCGCTGAATACTTTTTCAAACCTTCACATATGTACGGTAGAGAGAAAACTGACTGGTGGCATCACGGCCTGGTTCAGTAACCCGAGTGTCAAAGAACGAAGGAGGTTTCAGAAAGTAGTGGACATTGCCAGGTCCATCATGGGTATTGACCTTCCCTTCCTCAAAGGGATCTATGAGAAGCACTGCCACTAAAAGGCAGCAAGTAGCATCAAAGGCCACATCTCAGTGCAGCAGCCTGAGATCCGTGACCACAGTCTAAGGACACTTCCGCCGCTGGACATGGGGGGCAGGGTGTGGTGGAGATGCCCCTCAAAATAAGGGACGGGATTCCACGCTAGTGGGCCACAGGAGTGGCAAGGGTGGGGGATTGAATGTTTGTATAGCCTCTGAGAATGTCGGATGACTTTTTTGAGCGGTTCCTGTATTGTATATACTTATTACTTGAATAAAGTCTATTTTAAAATTGAAAAAAATAAAATTGAAAAAAAGTAATTGCCAGGTTCAGGACAGGGCAGCATGGTGGGGCAACGGTAGCGTTGCTGCCATACAGCACCAGAGACCCAGGTTCGATCCTGACTCTGTGCTGTCTGTACAGAGTTTGTACATTCTCTCTGTGCCACATGGGTTTTCTCCGGGTGCTCCGGTTTCCCCCCACACTCCAAAGGCATGCAGGTTTGTAATTTCATTGATTTCTCTAAATTGTAAATTGTCCCTAGTGTGTAGGATGGTGCTAGTGTACGGGGTGATCGCTGCTCGGTGCGGACTCTCTGGGCCGAAGTGCCTGTTTCCACACTGTATCTGTAAAGTAAAGTCTAAGAACGGCTTCTCAGTTTTGAACCACACTGACAAACTTAAACACAACCCTACCTCAGCACCAATAGACTTTGTGTAGGTTGCATTACACAGTTTGGTTTGCACTATTCTGGACTTGATACTTGGTATTGCTGATATGTTATTGTGTTATTGATTATCATATATTTGTATTTTTTGTCTTATTGTGTTATTTAGTACAAATTTCATTCTTTCATTCCCTGTGCATATGACAATTAAACACCTTTGACTCTTGATCTTCCTAACCCGATGTACTGTGGCCGATTGTATCATTTCAACTGTCACCTTAGCTTGGATCAGTAAACTCAGTGTGCAGGAAGGTACTACAGATGCTGGTTTACGCCAAAGATAGACACAAAACGCTGGAGTAACTCAGCGGGACAGGCAGCATCTCTGGATAGAAGGAATGGGTGACGTTTCGTGTTGAGAAAGGTCTTGACCCGAAACGTCATCCATTCCTTCTATCCAGAGAAGCTGCCTATCCCCGCTGAGTTACTCCAGTGTTGTGTGTCTATCTTCAGTAAACTCAGCACAGCCTCAATAGGAACAATGGGGTTAAATGAAACAATTGGCAATTCATTTTCCAATTAAGCTAAAGGGAGCTATTAGAAATCTTTGATAAAGCCTATTTCTGTGTAATTTTCCATTGGTCATTGCTGACAAACGCAGTGGGAAAGCTCAATTATTTAATCTTACTTTACAGACTGATAAAATGGATTTTAACAGATTAAATGCATGAATAAACCTTTTAAGTGCCCTTAAACAATGTTTAATGTAAATAGCGAGTTCTCAATAATACATTTACGGTATTGATGCACATTTCTGGATTCTAGGCCAAGTTTAATGCTGGTATACTTTAGCACGAGGAAAGATAGACACAAAGTGCTGGAGTAACTCAGCGGGTCAGGCACCACCCCTGGCGAACATGGATAGGTGGGACTTTAGCATGAGCAGTCCTTTTTGGCAGTTTGGTAACAGACAATTGTTATGCCATACAATAATTATATGATATAATGATATAGTTAGTATATTTAAAACGTGTGAAGATTTCTGCAATCTTGTTGAGAAAGAGGCGACAAAACTAAAAAGTGCCTTCTGTCTGAAGAAGGGTATCGAGACGAAACGTCACCCATTCCTTCTCTCAGCCTGTCCTGCTGAGTTGCTCCAGCATTTTGTGTCTACCTTCGGTTTAAACCAGCATCTGTAGTTTCTTCCTACACACTGAGTTTACTGATCCAAGCTAAGGTGACCAACCAGTTCCTTCCTACATAAAAAGTGCCTTGTAGCCTGTTCTGTCATGCTTGTAAATAATTACCCGAGCGAAACATCTAGCAAGGCAAATGAGATATTACTTCACTATCTCAAATCTAAAAGCATAATTCAAAATGGCAACATTACGGTGATCTACTGTGTTGAAACACTACCTAGCAGCGCCACCAACTGGATTGTGCCTTTGACCTGTTACCTGTGTCAACTCTACCAAATTGAGGCACGTTTGTTTGTGACAGAGGCAGGGATAATATCCTCAGGCTGTTCTCCTAAGCAACACATACTCAGTTCACAAACTAGGCGTAGGCTACCCTGTAGGATCTGTGAATGAAGTTCACATATGGTCTAACGTTCATGGAATGAAGAGCAAAGGAGCCAAGCGCTGTTTTTTTCTTTTAAATGGGCAGAGGGAAATTTGGGATTCAAAGCTTTCAATTTTTTCGATCCGACGTTTTGATGTTCACATCTGCGGCGCTGGTCGCATTGATGCCTGCTAGTGGAGGCACGAGTAAATGTGTAGCAAACACCCACAGTGTCGCAGCGGTAGAGCTGCTGCTTCTGCGCCAGAGACCTGGGTTCCATCCTGACATCGACGTCGGGACGTAACGCCACAGTTGTAGATGACGTTGGTGAGGTCACATTTGGTGTACTCTGTTCAGTTTTGGTCACCCAGCTATAGGGATAGTGAGAATATCATTCAGCTGAAAAGAGTGCAGAGAAGATTTACGAGAATGTTGACAGGCCTTGTTGGGTGGGCTAGAGCAGCACAATGGTGCAGCAATAGAGTTGGAGCTTTACAGCGCCAGAGACCCGGGTTCGATCCTGACTACACGCGCTGTCTGTGCGGAGTTAATATGTTCTCCCTGTGACTGAGCGGGTTTTCTCCGGGTGCTCCGGATTCTCCCCACGTTCCAAAGATGTGCAGGTTTGGAGGTCATTTGGCTTCTGTAAATTGCCCCTAGTGTGTAGGATGCAAAAGTGGGATAACAAAGAACTAGTGTACAGGGGTGATCAATGGTCAGTGTGGACTGATTGGGCCGATGGGTCTTTTTTATCCGAACTGTATCTCTAAATTAAAATAAACCCTCTGTAGGTGTACAGAAGGGCCAGCGCAAGGCTTCAGGATGCTACACAGCAGAACCTATTTACCAATGTGAAACAGAACCCACAACTATGTTTTCATGCTGGCTGCTGCAATGTACATTGGCTCTTCCCTGCTTTGCTCTTCAGTAAGGCAGGCAAAAGGGTTAAACCTCCAGCCAAATAACAGTGACCGATTCCAACACCTTTATCCTCACAGCATTGACTGAAACAATGAATCAAAAGTCAAACCAAAGAGTTCTTACAGATACATACATCACTCAATTTCTATTTAACTGCTTTACACAAAAAAGTAACAAACCTGCATCAAAAGCTGCCTGTGTATATTATTTGCTCAATTAATTATTTACATACAATATAAAATCATAAAAATAATTTACTAAACGCATATATAGATGGTCAACAATAATAAATCAACTTTAATATATACTTAATAATTCAGCAATATGTGCCCTTGACATTCATGAACCCAATGAATGACTTAGCCTCCAAAGACTTCACATATGACAACATTAGATTTGCACTAAAACATACTTTAACTGTGCACAATGATAATAGAAATGATATGAAATGATATAGGGATATGGGCCAAATGCGGGCTAGCTTAGATGTCACATCTTATCAGTTATCAGTTTAGTTTATTATCATGTGTACTGAGGTACAGCAAAGAGCTTTTGCTGCATGCTAACTGGCCAGTGGAAAGACAATACATGATTGCAATCAAGTTATTCACAGTGTACAGGTACATTACAAGGGAATAACGTTTAGTGCAAGGTAAAGCCAGTAAAGTCCGATCAAGGATAGTCCAAGGGTCCCCAATGAGGTCAGCGAGGATGAGTTGGCCTGTTTCCATGCTGGATACATTTATGATTCTATGACTCCAAATTGTTTCCAACGTATTCCCAAGCAATAGGAGTGCAATAATTGCAAACTTAATGTCATATTAATGCTCCCCACATTCATGCACGCTGTTTCACAATTCTACGTAAGAGGTCTGCTCTTCAGTAAAAATCTCCTCAAAGGGATTTGCTACGAAGTGCAGACACAATGTACCTCACCTTCCCATGCTGTGGTCTGGGTTTAAAGAATGCATTAAGTAGTGTTGGCCTCTAAAAAGTGTGAGCTTGCTGCTGAGGCATGCAGGCATGCAACAGTGTGGGCAGCAATGCTGTACACACCAATTAGAAGACAACATGAAGGCGGCACAATGGTGCAGCAGTAGATTTTCTGCCTTTCAGTGCTAGTGACCCAGGTTCGATCCTGACAATGGGTGCTGTCTGTACAGAGATTTACGTTCTCTCTGTGACCGTGTGGGTTTTCTTTGGGTGCTCCGGTTTCCTCCCACACTCTAAAGACGTACAGGTGTGTAGGTTGATTGTCTTCTGCAAATTGTCCCTAGTTTGTAGAATGGTGTTAGTGTATTAGTGATCGCTGGTCAGCATGGACTCGGTGGGCCGAAGGCCCTGTTTCCATGCTGTATCTCTAAACTAAACTATGGTACGATCTACCTGCAACAGATTCCATAGATGCTACATAATCCTGCATTGTGATTCCTTGGTCAGTTGTGGGAGATAGCAAGTTTAGATCCCATGGATCCACAAAAAAGGCCAGTTATTGGTATTATTGGATAGGACAAGTTTGGAGGGATATGGACCAAATGCAGGTAGGTGGGACTAGTGTGGCTGGGACATGTTGGCCGGTGTGGGCAAGTTGGGCTGACGGGCCTGTTTCCACGCCGGATCACTCTATGACTATTTTCTATTAGTTTGTCTTTAGTAGTTTATGTAAGAATTGTCTTTGTGGGTCTCCAACTCTAGCAGTGGAATAAAGAAAAACACACTCAGATTTGTGAAAGCGGTGAGTTGGCTGATGAACAGTTGGGCGTCATAACCAAGAGGAAAGTCAGCACCAATATAAATACACTGTTGGCAATGAGAATCGAGCAGAGCACTCACAATGGCAGTCCCTCTCGTAGCGACCAATACCTCTGGTTCATTTTGACGATAAGCAATGCACTATTTTATCCCTTTCACTTTTAACCATACTTTTTGACACTGATTTGCAGCATATAAATCCCAATCATTAACTAAATGCCACCAGGAGAATGAAAATGTTAAATGTGGTCTGATAATGAACATTTATTTGGTGCACAGTTAGGACCACCTATAATGTGGATTGATAGTCAGAATAAAATTGTATCAAGTTACAATGGTACTTTTTGTTCAATGCTAAATCCTTATTTTTTTTATTATTAAGGACTGGATTCTGAAAACTAATCATAGCCGTTTTAACAAGGTGTAAATCAAATTAGATCCTACCACTAAAGTTATATTTTCATTATGTGTCACATATCTGAAAACACACTGGATTTCCCCCCACAGTCTTCAGTGATTTATTAAAGTCACCAGGTAACTCTCTCGACCTGCGGGTCAAGTACAGGTCATGAAGGAAGAAGGTGATATCCCTCCCCTGGGATTATGGACTTTAAACAGGCTGATGCCAGCCAACCACCGCTCCGTCCGGCAAGTTGCATCAGCAGAGGCTTTTGAAAAAAGTTAATTTTACTTCATGGGAGGACAATGAGAGAGAGAGGGATGGAAAGAGGAAGTGAAAGGGAGAGAGGGGGTGAGAGGGAGGGAGGGAAAGGAGAGGGAGAAGAAGAGAGGGAGGGAGAGAGAGAGAGAGATAGAATTTTACCAAGCCAAACAACTTACAATCCTGCACTTCTTAAGGATGTTGGAGAACCCACACGGTCATAGGGAGAACGTGCAAACTCCACACCCAAGGCCAGAATCGAATGCTGGTCTCTGCGCTGTGGGGCAGATACCTTCCACCATTTAAGATAGCATGTTTGAGATCCAAAGAATTCCCTACGTACAGAGTGAAGGCAAGAATGCACAAGAACCTCTTAGTGCACTAGTGATCCTTATCGACATCTTTGTAACCATGAAATGTGATTGTTGCTGAGAAAATATTTGTGTGACTAGTACGTACTGGTCACTGCTATTCTGTGAGAAAAATTGTACAGTATTTTCAGGCTAAGGGCATTTTCTGTGTTTAAGTGAGAAATTGCTGAAATGTTTGTCCACAGTGCATTTACCTCAAATGTCGACCTGGCCATGGACGCATCCTAAATACCATAAGGTTTCTGTATTTGGATGGCAACGGTGGTGCAGCATTAGAGCTGCTGCCTTAACGTGCCAGAATCCCGAATTTGATCATGACTGCTGGTGCTGTCTGTACGGGGTTTGTACGTTCTGCCTGTGACTACGTGGGTTTTCTCCGGGTGCTCCGATTTACTCCCACATTCCGATAACATGCAGATTTGCAGGTTAATTGGCTTTGTTAAAATTGTAAATTGTAGGATAGCAATAGTGTACGGGATGACCGTTGGCCGGCGTGGACTCGGTGGGCCGAAGGGCCTTTGTCCGTCTGCACTGTATCTCTTAACTAAAGTATAAAGACAGCTACAAATTAAACCAATGTAGACACTTACACACCATGAATCATTCAGCTTTGTCACAGTCCTTCGCAATTTTTGTAAGGTTGAGAAATATGTATGAACTCCACCTCACGGAGGGTGAGATTGTCAAAATATTTTAAATAATTTCATAAACACATGCAAGTTACAGGTAACTCAAAACTGTTGACCCATCTGGAATGTCCTTGTCCCCTGCTAATTTACTCCATACTCTATGCCTGTCTCGACAAGGCCACCAGCATAATCAAGGACAAGATGCATCCAGGCCACTCCCTCTTCTCCTCTCCCCCACTGGGCAACAGGTATAGAAGCGTGAAAATGCACACCTCCAGATTCAGGGACAGTTTCTTCCCAGCTGTTATCAAGCCATTGAACCAACCTACTCACCACTTGAGAGCAATCCTGAACTACTATCTATCTCATTGGAGTCCTCGGACTATTTTTGATTGGACTTTACTGGCTTTATCTTGCTCTAAACATTATTCATGTTATTCCCTTTATCATCATGTATCTGTATACTGTGGATGACACAATTGTAATCATGTATTGTCTTTCTGCTGACACAAAATGTTGGAGTAACTCAGCAGGACAGGCAGCATCTCTGGATAGAAGAAATTGGTGACATTCCGGGTCGAGACCCTTGTTCAGACTGAGAGTCGGGGGAGAGGGAGACATAGAGATAAGGGTAAGGCGTCACAACGAAAGATCAAAGGGGACAAAGATCAAGGAAAATGTAGAATGGGTCATTGTTAGCTGAAGGGAAGGTGACATTGAGGCATACAATCAGTAAAATGTAATCAGGAGGACAGTAAAACTAGTTGGAGTACTAGGATGGGGAGGGGAGGAGAGAGAGGGAAAGCAAGGGTTGCTTGACTTTCTGCTGACTGGTTAGCACGCAACAAAAGCTTTTCACTGTACCTCGGTAAACGTGACAATAAACGAAACAAAACTAAACTCAACTCAACCCTATCTAAAATTCTCAGCCATGAACGCACAATCATTTTTGCCTGTTTGAAAATAATGGTTTATGTTATTTACATTGATCCACCCAGACATTACTGGGAGAAGGACTCAATTATCCCATAAATAATTGAATCTCAACATTCCTGTTGCATTTAGGACCGTGCGGATTTGTTGCATGTACATTGTTACAGCTAATCATTATGACATTCTGCTTTGTAAGGATTTGGTGCATCTGTTCACTCCATGTTTCAAAATACAACTTATCCAAAATTTACAAATTTGACAGTTGACTAGTATGTGGTCAACAATAATTGCAGTTCCAGAATCCAATACAGCGAAATTTGATACAGCAAAGCAAACATGGATATTTTAGTTGGGTGTAACTTGCATTTTTTTTCTTTCAGAGTAAGGACTTAAAATAAACATCTGTTCGCTATAGCCACAATAGGGCGCATTCATTTTAGATCCAATTTTAAATTAACAAGTTTTGGAAACAATCTTTTACAGATTGGAAAATGTAGCCTGACCTTTCCAAGGTTTCCAAAATCTTTCATTCCAGCTAAATTGAGGTTGATTAAGTTACCATTCTAAAGAAGGCAAAATTTCCTGACTATTTGGCAACAGCAGCAGAAATTCCACGATGAAACAGTGCACAATAAATATCCAGGCCCCGGGCTGATAGAATCGAGCCATTCCTCACTCTCGGAGTACTTGTTCAACATTGCTGAGAGCTCCGTTTTTATTTACACGTACGGTGATTGTTTGTTCTTATATAGCACCAGTAAGCCTTTCTACCTTCCCATGAAACCATTTTCACGTGTAATGGGGAGAATAATCACAACATTAGCTGCTGTTGCCCTGATTATAAGCTTTCTTCATCTTTAATGCCGAAAACCTGGTTGCATTTACCTCTCTGAGGCCGAATACAAGAACTATCCCTGTGGAAGTGTACTTTAAATTATTAATTTCTTTAGCACCTCATCATCTTTCTCATAAATGTCTCAAAACATTTTGCACACAGTTCGTTACTTTGTGTGGTCAATGAACCCAAAATTGCACAACGCCAAATGCTTAGCGATCGATCGAGCTGCATGTTACTTAGAGAGGAATGGAAGTGGGTCTCACAAAAAAAACCTAATGTTCCTGTCAGAATGGTGCCATGGAATCCACAATGTGCTTTTTTTGAACCGGCAGAAGATTGGCTTGACATCTTAGTTGCAGAGTTAAGACTAATGTTGTACCAGGGTGCCAACCAAGAGCTGCTCAAATTTCAAGAGCTATGCACAGGTTGATAATCTTTTAACCTGTAACATAATAATATTTCCAATGAAGCCCAGCAAGCATGTCGCTTTTCATAACAGTGACTTTGTTTAGAATCTTGGTTCCATATCAGTGGCCAAGTGTTTTTTTACAGAAATATGGTGACAAGTTTCAGCTGTACTGTTGCTATGGCAGTCTGCCCTCGTGACCAGTCTGTGTTGGAGCCTAGCCAAATAAATATAAAACCCCAAAGCCACTGGGTCATTTAACATACAAAATCAGAACTAATTAAAAAATGTAGAAAATCACGAGAGGAATAGATTGGGAAGACACAATCGATTGGGAAGAACTGGATCTTGCCCTCTTGCCCAGAGGGCAAGATCCAGTGGGCATAGGTTTATGGTGAAGGGGGGAACATTTTACAGGAATCTGAGGGGCAACTTTTTCACGCAAAGAGTGGTGGGTGAATGGAATGAACTGCCGGAGGAGGTAGGTGAGGCAGGGACTATCTCAACGTTTAAGAAGCAACTGGACAGGTACATGGATAGGACAGGTTTAGAGGGATATGGGCCAAATGCAGGCAAGTGGGACTAATGTAGATGGGACATGTTGGATCGAAGGGCCTTTTTCCACACTATATGACTCTATGACTAATGCAAAGTTGAAACTTGCTACTCTTTCTGGGAAGAAGAGGGAGTGGGGGGGGGGGGGATTAAGAACCTGAAAGTCTAAATGATCAGTCTTCAATTACTGCTGCTATTAGTAGATTAGTATTTACATTTCAATCGCTCCTAATGTCAGAGCGTTGAGAAGATCTCATATGAACATTCATACTCCATTTACATTCATTTCATGCACCTGTATTCATTGGGTACACATGCTTGAGAATCACGCATTGAGCGTAAGAATCATGCTTTTCGCCAAATTCTCATGCTCTCACGCTGATCACAAATTTCTCACGCTCTGTCGGGAGAAATTCTGTGATCAATGAATATTTCAAAACTCATATCAAGTGCATGGGCCGCAGGTGTTGGAGAGCCGGGGCTGAAGGAGGGATGGAAGCAGAAGCAGCGGCGGAGACAGATGCGGACGGGGAGCTGGGGCTGGCGAGTGTTTGCCGGGCTGGCGAGTGTTTGCCGGGCTGGCGAGTCGCTCGCTGCAGCTCCGGTCATGGAGCAGCCTTAGTGCAAGTCCCGGGCCGTCGGAGGCGTCGGAAGCATTGCGCCGCTGCCATGAGAGTCTCTGTGCCGAATTCGCCCTGGTGCACCGAGCCGCAGCATGGACCAGGCTGCGGCTCGGTGCATCGTGGAGGACAACCAGTGACTGCTGGAAGTAAGTACCAAGCACTGGGTAGAAACGGTGCAAGGTAATGGCCTTCAAATGGGGTGGTTGGAGAAAGCATCCTGCTTGCCTGCTAGATTTTCACTTACTGTAACTGCAGGAAAAATGTTCCCAATGTTGGGGGAGTTCAAAACCAGGGGTCACAGTTTAAGAATAAAGGGGGGGGGCAGTTAGGACTGAGATGAGGACAAACTTTCTTCACGCAGAGAGTTGTGAATCTGTGGAATTCTCTGCCACAGAAGGCAGTGGAGGCCAATTCACTGGATGTTTTCAAGAGTTATATTTAGCTCTTGGGGCTAGTGAAATCAAGGGATATGGGGAAAAAACAGGAACGAGGTACTGATTTTAGTTGAACAGCCATGATCATATTGAATGGCAATGCTGGCTTGAAGGGCAGAAGGGCCTATTTCTGCACCTTTTCCATGTTTCTATGCTTGAGTATATGGCAATAAAAGTCAACCACTTGATTTTTAAGGATTCATGCATGGTGGAGATATAATGTAGTCATAGAGTGATACAGTATGAAAACAGGCACTTCGGCCTAACTTGCCCACACCCGTCAACATGTCCCAGCTACACTTACTGCTTTTTGTCCATATCCCTCCAAACCTGTCCTATCCATGTATCAGTCTAACTGTTTCTTAAATGTTGGGATAGTCCCTGCCTCAACTACCTCCTCTGGCAGCTTGTTCCATACACCCACCACCCTTTGTGTGGACAAAGTTATCCCTTAAAAAGTTGCCTCTTAAAAATACTTCAAACAAAAAACATTGAAATCATACTTCTACAATGCACTAAAACATGATTTTAATACATCAAATTTCAAAAAGTCCCTACCATGGGAGGGGGGGACACCCCCCTCCCACACACTCTCCCCGCTCAGTTTCTCCACTCCCTCGCTTGGTACCCCTAAGGCCAGTGATCAGTGATCGCTCAGCCTCCCCACTTTCAAAAATGCTCCGTGGCCCCTGGTTCAGAGAGCACTGCCAGATGTGAGCGGGGAACTAAGGCCAGTTGTCCGTGATCTCTGGATCCCAATGCTCAACGCTTCGGGCTTTGGTGTTAGCTAATGTTATTGATTTGTAATTAGCCTGATTTGTAATTAGTTGACAAAACCTTAATTTATTCATCCAGAATATCCAGGGGGATGGGATAAGTGTAATATTCAAATGACATGCAAGGTGTCAGGCTGTCTGTCACAACATACAGCCCCGATAACCCATTATTTCCTTCAGTTATATATTGGGAAGGTAGCACTATTGTCATTTGCCACTCAACTATTATGTTTGTTTACCACATTGACTATTTCTAACCCCCCCCCCCCCAAAATTCCTTTGACAGGTTGAATAGAAATGTCCTCAATCTCATTGCTTTATTAATCGAACATGTAGATGAACATCCTCAAGGAGTGTAATCAGATGGAAACTGATTCAGATGCGATGTTTAAGAGTTTGTTCAAAGACGGAGCATATTTTAAAGGAGTGACAGGGATACTTGCAGGGGAATGTGTGAGGAGGTTATTATTTGTCTTTAGTTTTAGCTTGAACCTGGACATCTGAAGATTCAAAGTTTAATATAGTAATTGTGCTGATACTGACTCCAACCAACCACGTAATGAATATCATCCATTCTGGCGGTTTTATTTTTCTGATGCCATTTAAACTTCACTTGGATTTCAATCACTTCAATGTAAAAGTAAATGGGAATGGGGAGCATTTGAACAAAAATTTGCCCTCGGTACATATTAACTGTAATATAATAATGTATGCATGTTGGTAGGTGCAATCAAAACAAAGATCTTTCTATCATTGTTGTGTTATGAATACCACAGAAAATATTATGTACTCTCAACATCACATTTAATAGAATAATATTGCTTAAATATATAGTTATTGGACTTTGCATTTCGGAAAAGTCCCAGCTGAGAGGAAGACAGCAAAATACTGAAAATCTTGGGGGTAAAAATGACTTCAGGTCCGTTTGTTAGGAAAATGAAGGAAATGGTAACAGAATACATATACAGCTGAGTGAGTATAATTTTATGGATGAGAAATTGTGTTCAACCAATTGCTGACTTTTTTGACAAAGTAACTAGCACGTTAGATAACAAGGAAGCCAATGGATGTAGCAAATTTTGTTATACAAAATTTGGTCTGTGAAGTACCCCATAAAAGATTACCACGTTAGATAAACACCTGTGGACTTGAACATAATAGGTTAAGTCCAGGGGGTCAGATATGGGGCTTTATGTGTGGGCCAGTTATATTGTCAGTGCAGAGGGGCTAGGAGCAAGGCCAAGTGTGCATCCGGAGTCAAGGTCTGCAATAGTACTAGGTATGCAGTCAAAGCTGGGACAATGGGGGTGTTCAGCACTGGGAAACTAAGCAGATAAGCAGTTATGATCAGGGTAGAATAGGGGGCCAGGTGTAAGGCTGGACTCAGGGTCAGGAATGAGAGAATGTATGCAACTGGAGTCAGCGTCAGGAGTAGTACCAGATGTGCAGTGAGACCCAGGTTGGTCAACACGGGCCAAGTGTTTGATTATAATCTGATTTCCATACATGAATATACTAAGATCATTCGTGTGCTGCAGCTGTTGATCAGGGCCTGGCTCTACTGTGGAATGTAATTAGGAATGTAATTTAGCCTAACCTTATTCATAGCTAATCCAATTTAAAGCATAAATATTACATTCAAGTGTGAGTTAAAAGACTCGCTACAGTATGCACCAGATTGCACAATTTAAAGCTAAAAAATGCAAAAGCTCAGTACGAATGGGAGGGGGGACACTCCCCTCCCCCCTCCCCCCCCCGCTCAGTCACTACGCTCCCTCGGGCTTGGTCGCTACACTCCCTCAGGCTTGGTCTCTCGCAATTTCTCACTCCCAACTCTCACCCAATGTTGGCAGCCCTGACTATGTGCTCCATTCTTCATGGAAGGAGATGCTGCAATGAGTAAGGGCTGGAAACGCAGCATAACAAGTTCAACCCCAATTAATTCATTCCTGAAACACTGGGTTTTTGTCTCATTTTAAAGACTGGAGTGAATTTAGAGACTTGAGATTAGAAATGAAAATGGTTTGACCCATTGTTGGCCTCTGATTTAATTTGGTGTCACCTTCAGTTGTGTGAATTTTCATCTAGTGGGTGGAATAGAGTGCTGACACCAATCCTCAGTCAAGTTATAATGCAGGCTTTGTACCACCAGTGTTGCAAGAATGCAAGAATTGTTTACTATTGCTTGTGGCAAAAGGACTGTAAATTTTATGAAGAACATTATTTTATTTTTGTTATGCAGCAATGCAAGTCAAATGATTTCACGTAGAATCAAGGAACTGCGTTTGATGGTTTACAAAGGAAGACACAAAGTGTTGGAATAACTCATCTCTGAAGAACATGGATGGGTGACGATTCGGGTCGTGACCTCTGCTTCGGACTGTGTCTTTGTGTCTTCTCCAATTATTTCATCTTTGTATGAACACGTCATGGGAATCTTTGGTTGAAGCACACCCAACTATCCACACAGTACATCAATACTGCTCCAAAAAGGAGTCTTCAATGCATTGGGTGTGCAATACCTATAGTCACAACAGAGTGTGATAGGAAGCAGCGCAGAAAATTGCTTCCCCACGAAACTGCTAACGGATAGAATTGAGGTTTGCACGTCCTTCAATTCTCACCCTGGCCACTAGACGGCATATTTCGTGGATCAAAATGAACAGGAATGCGGAAAGCCGCAAACTGGCCATCATTGAGCAACACAGTAGGTGGCTTGGGGTAGTGTGTATTGCAGATCGCTGTTCTGGCTGAAAATGACCATGGTATTAAACTACTTCCCACAGTACACACATATTCTTAAATATACCTTTAACATCATGATTAGAAAAAAAGTACTCCCAGCAGGTTGACAATTGATTCTTATTACGTGTTCCTACAATGATGAAATAATTGGGCTTGTATTGCTGCATTGCAAGAAGACATTGTTGTACTTCATAAAAATTACAACCCATTTTGCCACAAGCAAGAGTAAACAAACAAAGGCTTGTTCTCCCAAGGCTGTGCATACTTACAGTACATGCACATGAGAGACTGAAATGTGTCACAATGCTTCCCATGAACGTAATATCTTTATTTTTTTAATTTTTACATTTATATCCCCAAAATATTTCATGAAAGCAGGTTTTGGACCGAACTAATGTTTCACAAATAAGAAAATGTGAACTTCTTTCTGCATTTTTGGCCATACATATTCAACTTTAAAGAAATAAGGAACTTGTTAATGCCACCAGAACAAGCTTCTAATCATGTGAGTATGTGCTCGTTCAAATGTAATTATATCTTTTGTCAAAACTAAATTAAATAACTAATGGTCAGGAAGGATAATATTTTTCCCACGAATACGTGAAGATATTTTCTTTTCACAAAATGAAATTGAAAAGATATAAATATTCACAACATTAAATACATTGTTGGTACACAAAAATGCTGGAGAAATAGGTAACGTTTCCGGCCGAAACCCTTCAGGTTTCGGCCGGAAACGTTACCTATTTCCTTCGCTCCATAGATGCTGCTGCACCCGCTGAGTTTCTCCAGCATTTTTGTGTACCTTCGATTTTCCAGCATCTGCAGTTCCTTCTTTAACACTTTAAATACATTGTTGTTTGGTATATGCAGAATACAACCTCAGGAATAAGGATAATGGAGTCAGTGCAAAAGGGGGTAATTGTCACCTCATGTAGAGTGTGTTTCTGACAGTGCTGCTGTGCTGGGAATCTAGAACAAACTCCAAAGACGTACAGGTTTGTAGGTTACTTGTGAAGAACTGGTCATAGACTGCCGTACGCAGGGCTGGAAGGCAAGGTGTATGCCCATCGAGGTTGGCTGCAGAGGTTTTGCACGGCAATCGCTCTACAAAGCCTTGAGCGCACTGGGCATCAATGGAGTGGCGAGGAGAAGAGCCATCAAGAACACCACAGAGGCAGCGGAGAAGGCCTCGAGATGGCTCTGGATCAGGAGAGAAGGTCCATGGGGAATAGCGAATGCCACCTGAACACAAGTCGTGGTCTGGTCAACCACGGCTGGGTCGCCTTGGTGAGGTTGTCTGATGTTGAAAGACCCGAAACACCCAATGACCTCAGGATACATCACTGATGTTGTGTTCAGGAGCATCAATAGATGTATTTTTAGCAATGTAAATTGTCCGTAGTATGTAGGATAGAACTAGTGTGTGGGGATCGCTGGTCGGCGCAGGCCCGGTGGGCCGAAGGGCCTGTTTCCGCACTGTATCTCTAAACTCTAAACTACTGTCCAACCGTTTCACCGGGAACCCTATACAAATCCTTATCTTCTCCATTGATGTGTCAGGAACCTGGTGTGAATCCAAATTCAGCAATGAATCACCCTGTAGCTCAGTGTGAAGAGGCTGCTTGTGAAGGCTGGTTCTGGCCGACAGAAACAAGTGGTGTGGCAGCTCACAGTTGAGATGCAGGGCTCGGGGCTGCTTTCCAAACCAGCATGTTGAGCGCGGCCATTGCTGGGCACTGGCAGCCCTTGTTCACGGGCACACATCATACAAGGGATAATGAGTGTGTCCAAGACTGGGTCGTGGAAGTTACTGCCCACCCACACAGTGCTGACCAGGATACAGCCCTTGACCTCCTTATCCCAGTGCTGAGAACCCATAGCACTTGCCCTTACAGTCATTGTCATACAGCATGGAAAAAGACCCTTCAGTCCAATGTGGCTATGCCAAGCAAGATGCCCCATCTATGCTGGTCCCACCTGCATGAGTTTGGCCCGTATCCCACCAAACCTTTCCTATCCAAAATGATGCTCTTGCCTGTCCATTATAAGATCTCACAACACACCTTTAGAATGGAAATAAGGAGGAACTTCTTTGCCAGAATCTGTGAAATTCATTGCCACAGGTAGCTGAGGAGGCCAACATTAGGTATTTTTAGAGCAGAGATGGATAGGTTCTTGATAGGAAAAGGTGCCAAACATTACAGGGGAAAAGGCTGGTGAACAGGGTTGAAAGGGAAAAGTATCATGCCAAATATCAAATGGCAGAGTAGACTCGATGGGCCGAATGGTCTAATTCCACTCCTTTGTCTTATGGTCTTATATGGTACAATGATCTCACAGGGAGCCTCACCATACCAGGCAGTGTGACACTTCATTGCTGCGGGAGCAGAAGAGAAGATTAACAGCAGCATGCAGCAACAGGGAGTGCGGTTTCATAGAGTCATAGAGTGATACACTATGAAAACAGGCCCTTCGGCCGAACTTGCCCACAGCGATCAAGGTAAGGTAAGGTAAATTTATTTGTAGAGCACCATTCGTGCAAACAGCAATTCAAGGTGCTTTACAGGAAAGAAAAAATAAAATAATCAATAATTAAAAAATTATAAAGTGCTTTACAGGGAAGACTATCCATACAAATAATAAAAAGAGGTAGAAAAAAAATGACACAACACACTATAAGAAATTCAACACGAACATCCCCCCACAGTAGAATCTACACTCTCCACTGTGAAGGAAGGCACCAAAATGTCCAGTCCTCCTCCTCCTCCTCCTAGTCCACCCGAGGTCGGGGCCAGCTTGAGGCCACTGCAGCCAGTCGCCGCAACGGCAGCCCGATGATCATAGGCCCCACCCGCATCGGGTGGAAAAGTCCTCAGCAGCTTAGAAATGTCTGGAGCGGCCGCTCCCTCCCCGGAGACTGCGACGCCCGTGTCCCACCTCCCACCTCCCACCTCCACTAGTCCCATCTCCCTGCATTTGATCCATATCCCTCTAAACCTGTCCCGTCCATGTACCTGTTCAAATGTTTCTTAAACCTTGCGATAGTACCTGCCTCAACTATCTCATTCGGCAGCTCGTTCCATATAACCACCACCCTCTGTGCGAAAAGGTTACCCCTCAGTTTCCTATTAAATCTTTCCCCCCTCACCTTAAACCTAAGTCCTCTGGTTCTTGATTCCCCTGCAATGGGCAAGAGACTCTGTGCGTCGACCCGATTTATTCCTTTCATGATTTTTTACACATGATAAGATCACCCCTCATCCCCCTGCGCTCCAAGAAATAGAGTCCCAGCCTGCTCAACCTCTCCCTGCAGCTCAGGCTTTCGAGTCCTGGCAACATCCTCGTAAATCTTCTCTGCACCCATCCCAGCTTGACTGTGTTCGCACCAGATTCCTGGCACAGCTGGATGCCTTGTTTCCTTAAAGTGCAGGAGGGTACGTACCAGTGAATGTTTTGGCTAGGTGTTTTTCAAGAGCACTAACTATAATGAGCGGACTACCAGTTTAGCAGGAGTGTTCAGTTCATGCTCTGACACAGAAAAACCTCTGTACTCTGCTTCCAAATTCCTGGCATACATAAAATTTATGGGTAAAATCTAAAGGTCAGAGGTATTGGTGGGAAAACGACATATTACTGAAATTTATCTTTGATGTAAAAATGTGATATGTTTATGACAAACTGCCCGAGGAAAAATGCTTCTAACAGGCAGGATCTTTTAGCTTGTATCAATGCATTTGTAACAACAAAAATGCAGCAGCTTTAAAAGCTTTGTGTAAAAGTTAGAGAAATTGTGTTCCCATGTGTACATTTAGCACAGAATTCTGCCTGATATTCTAATTGGTTGGTATAACAACATGAAGCATTTTCAAATTATAGGGTGTACCTGGGTCAAATGGTCTAAAGACGAATTTATTTTTAAAATGTCCCACAAGCCTGGTTGCCCAGCAGCTAAGAGGAAGCACATTCAGAGCTACCAGGCCAAACTAAAACGAAATGCTTTATACTCCACGTTATGTCAACTAATAATTCGGCTTGCCGTAACACTGAAGATCAAAATGGAAGATAAGACACAAAAAGCTGGAGTAACTCAGCGGGTCAGGCAGCATCTCTGGAGAAAAGGAATAGGTGACATTTCGGGTCGAGACCTTTCTTCAGACTGACAGTTAAGGGAGAGGGAACCGAGAGATATGAAAAAGTACATGGAACAAATGAATGAAAGATATGCAAAAAGATAGATCAAAGTCAGCAACATAGAAACATAGAAAGTAGGTGCGAGAGTAGACCACCAGGCCCATCGAGCCCGCACCGCCATTCGCTCATGGCTGAACACTAAACAGACACCCTTACCCACAAACAGTAGACACAAGACACAGAACACAAGACACTACCCTCCCCTTTATATCGCTATCACCCCTCTCCACCCCAAGAACCGCGTGATCTCCTGGGGGAGGCAAAAAAACGGATAAAAACCCAGGTCCAATTCGGGAAAAAAATCCGGGAAATTCCTCTCCGACCCCAATCCAGGCGATCGACACTTGTCCAGGAGATCACTCAGGTCTTACTATACTAACCATATCTAGGTCCATATCCCTGCCCTCTCCCCGTAGCCCCTTATCCCCTTGGCAGCTAAAAAACCATCTATTTTAGACTTAAATATATTTAATGTTTCTGCTTCCACTGCTCCCTGGGGCAGTGAATTCCATAAATTAACCACCCTCTGGGTGAAGAAGTTCTTCCTCATCTCAGTTTTAAAAGAGCCCCCTCTTATTCTACAACTATGTCCCCTAGTTCTAGTTTCCCCGATCATTGGGAACATCCTCGGTGCATCCACCCGATCAAGGCCCCTCACGATCTTATATGTTTCAATGAGATCGCCTCTCATTCTTCTAAACTCCAAAGAGTAGAGTTCCAGCCTACTTAACCTTTCCTCATATGTCAATCCCCTCATTGCAGGAATTAATCTTGTAAACCTTCGCTGCACTGCCTCCAGGGCCAGTACATCCTTTCTTAAGTATGGACCCCAGAACTGTACACAGTATTCCAAATGTGGTCTCACTAATACTGTGTACAGCTGCAGCAAGACCTCCGTGTTTTTATACTCAATCCCCCTAGCAATAAAGGCCAAAACTCCATTGGCCTTCCTGATTGCTTGCTGCACCTGCATACTAACTTTTAGTGATTCATGTACTACTACCCCTAGATCCCTTTGCGTTGCATTACAACGCAGCTCCACCTCATTTAGAAAATAACTTGCCCTATCATTTTTTTCCCAAAGTGAATGACTTCACATTTATTAGTATTAAATTTCATCTGCCAAGTTGTTGCCCACTCACCTAGCTTATCTATATCCTTTTGCAGACTCTTCCTATCCTCCTCATCCCCTACTTTTCCTCCCATTTTTGTATCGTCCGCAAATTTTGATATATTACACTTGGTTCCCTCCTCCAAATCATTTATATAAATTGTGAACAACTGGGGTCCCAGCACCGACCCTTGCGGAACCCCGCTAGTTACCGGTTGCCATCCCGAGTATGAACCATTTATCCCCACTCTCTGCTTCCTATTTGTTAGCCAATCCTCTACCCATGCTAATATATTACCCCCAATCCCATAATTTTTTATTTTTAGCAATAGTCTCTTATGTGGCACCTTGTCAAAAGCCTTTTGGAAGTCCAAGTATACCACATCCACCGGTTCCCCTTTATCCACCCGGGTTGTTACTTCCTCAAAGAATTCGAGCAGATTCGTTAAACAGGACTTCCCCTTCACAAAACCATGCTGGTTCTGTCCGATGAAGTCATGTTTATCCAAGTGCCCCGTTAGTGTTTCTTTAATAATTGTCTCTAACATTTTACCCACCACCGATGTTAGACTAACCGGTCTATAGTTACCCGCCTTCTGTTTACTTCCTTTTTTAAATATAGGTGTTACATTGGCCATTTTCCAATCCACTGGGACCGTTCCTGCCTCCAGGGAGTTTTGGAAAATTATCACCAATGCATCCACAATCCCCACCGCTATCTCCCTCAAGACCCTTGGATGTAATCCATCAGGCCCAGGGGATTTATCCTCCTTCAGTCTCATTAATTTCCCTAATACCACCTCCTTGGTGATCTTAATAGTATTTAGCTCCTCCATTCCTACCGCCCCCTGTTTATCCAGCGTTGGAATATTTTTTGTGTCTTCTGTGGTGAAGACTGATACAAAATACTCGTTTAATGCCTTTGCCATTTCCATGTTCCCCACCGCCATTTCCATGTTCCCCACCAGCAACGATGATCAAGGAAAGGTGGAGCCCACAATGGTCCATTGTTGGCTGTAGGGTAGGTGATAACGAGTGTTACAAACATTGAAACTCAGCAGGACAACAGTGAAACTAGTACGATGGCGAGGAGAGAGGAGGGATGCAAGGGTTACTTGAAGTTTGAGAAATCAATATTCATACCGCTGGGATGTAAGCTGCCCAAGCAAAATATAAGGTGCAGTTCCTCCACTTTACGTTTGGCCTCACTCTGACAGTGGAGGAGGCCCAAGACAGAAAGATCAGTGTGGGAATGGGAAGGGGAGTTAAAGAGTTTGTCAGGCTGACATCATGATATCATCAAAGAGTCATGGTTAGATTTCACTGCCACAGGGTATAGCTCAGACACACAGAATGGAAACAGGTTCTTCGGCCCACTGGGACCACACTGACCACTGATCACCCGTTCACACTAGTTCTACAGGTATGTTATTCCACTTTCTCATCCGGTCCCTACTCACTAAAGACAAATAATAGCGGCCAAGTAAACTACAAACTTTGGAAAACGGAGAAACCGAAGGAAACCCACGCAGTCACAGCGAAAACGTTCAAACTCCACACAAACAGCACCAATGGTTATCATTGCACTAAGGTCTCTGGCGCAGTGAGGCACCTGCTCTACCAGCTATGCCACTGTGCCGACATGTTGCAAAACATTTATTTGGCCCAATAGACTGCTTGTCAATTAAATCCAAAATTTGTGTCTCCACCTGGCCATGCTGTGGTAAGAACTGAGCTACAGTGGGCGGCAACAGAAGAGCATTGTGTCGATACAGCATGTCACTGATTAATGCTCCTTAGTGTGCTATAAAAGCCTCAGATGCAAAGGCATAAACTTTAATGTAGCCACAATGATAAGATCACAGTTTTGAAGAAGAAATTGACGGCACAGTGGTGCAGCGGTAGAGTTCCTGCCTTACAGCCCCAGAGACCCGGGTTCGAGCCTAACTATGGGTGCTGTCTGCGTGGTGTTTGTACATTCTCCCTGCGACCAGGTGGGTTTTCTCTGGGTGCTCCAGTTTCCTCCCACACACCAAAGATGTGCAGGTTTGTAGAATAATTGGCTTCTGTAAATTCTCCCTAATCTGTAGGATAGAACTAGTGAATGGGGATCGCTGGTCGGCACGAACTTAGTGGGCCGAATGGCCTGTTTCCATGCTGTATCTCTGAAACTAAAACTGAAAGCTAAAACCTCAATGCATTTAATTCACAAGGCCAAAATATAGATCAAATTTCATACTTATGATTTTTTAATCATAAGATAAGTGTAAAATCAAAAAGATTATCTAAATTATTTGATGATTATCTATAGTATTATTTAATAAACATTTTCAGATCTACTATATTATTAGCATAAATAAGTGAGAAGATTTTAACGAAAGATCTGCATATTAAATAAATCTGAACAATAGCTTTTCTGAATCCAACATGTTAAAATTATTAGTTTTAAAACTTTTCTGTCTTGGGATCAACTGCAAACACTGACAACCTCAAGGCCTCCCAAGTTGAACATTTGCCAGCTTATACTAAAGAAGCGCAGAATTGTTTTATGCCTTTATTTAGAAACAAAAGTGATATGTGAGTGAGTCAACAAGTGTAGAAATCTGCTTAGAGGTGGAATGAAATCTAATGAGCTAACATGTCCCGGGAATACCAACACTGACCTGCCTTAGAACAGGGAAACCAATTTTAAAATCCATTGTGTATGTCGAGCAAGAAAGGAACTATCAGAGGGCATTACTACTGAATGTCTCATAGGATGTGACCTAGGGACTTTTGGAAATCAAATTTAAAGCTGCAGCTAAGAAAATGTTATTGGACATGGTCAACAGTGGTGTGACAACATCAAACAATAATAGGTTTGTTTTGCAAATGAGCCTGTGAATTAATTTGTTCAGGTTATTATTTTGATATTGGGAAAGGTGACCACAGATGGAATGAAAGCGGTATAGAATTTAGGTTTAGAAATGACCCTTCGTGCAAAAATCTCCACAGGCAGCACAATGAAGAGTAAAGTGCCATTGATAAGGCTGTTAGATACTGACTGAGTCACTTTTTAAAAAATCTGCTGGAGGGCTGAAATGGTGAAATGGACCCCCTTGCATGACTCATGGTAATCAGAATAACCCATTAAAGATCAAATCAAAATTTATATTTAATCACTGTATTAACTATTTTTAAAGTATAGAAGTTGGGAGTTTTATATTAGGAATTTGATTTGCTCAAACAGTCAAAACCTTAACGTAATTCAAGCAAGTTTTGCACTTGATTAAGGTGAAAATCTGTCTTAAAAGTATTTGATTTCAGCAATAAATATTGAACAAGCAGAAATGGCAAGTGATTATCTGTGTGCAAATCTGTTTTTAGCAGATTCGTCGGCAAGTAAGCCTTCATATTAATATATTAACAGCTAAAAGCTGGAGATTAAGCAACAGTGAATGACTGTCCTAAATTCCCACATCTGCATTCAATGTCTTTATGTTGACCAACTTTAAGAGTCTTTGAGCTGGAGTATGAGTTTGAGAGCAAGAGGATTTGAGAATTTTTAAAAAACATTTCTCTAACATACAGGCACACATCGGAAAATATGAGAGAAAGTTAAAAAAGTGACTGTTGGCAAACGTTTGTTAGATGAAGTATAATGTGGGGAAATATGGTAGGTAGAAACATTGTTGATATGGAGAGAAATGACAGAAAGCCACTTTACAGGGAGTTTACTCAAACATAAAACACAGGAAGTTAGCGTGTAGGCACAGCAAGTCGTGAGGAAGACAAATGGAATATTAGTATTTATTGCAAAAGAATGGAGCACAAAACTATGGATGGCTTGCTGCTATAATACAAGGCATAAGTAAAACAAATCTGGACTTCTGTGTAAAGTTTTGATATTCGTATATAAGGAAGGATATACTTGCATTGGAGCCAGCTCGGAGAAGGTTCACTTCTTTGATTCCTGGGATGTAGGGAGTGTCCTATGAGGAATAATGAAACAGATTGAGCCTCAACTCTTTGGTGTTTAATAAAATAAAATATGATCTAATTCAAAGTTCAAAGATACTGAAGGGAATAGATATTGTTAGGATGTCCACCTCATGGGGAAATTGATTTTTGAACTTGAGTGGAATCAGGGGTCACAAGATCAGGCCATGACGTAATTGAAGACAAAATCAGATCACCCATTACCTCTTGAATACTTCCTGATTCCCCCTATCTTTTTCACCATCTACAAGGCAAAGGTCTGAAGCATGGTGAAATAATCTCCACTTGCCTGGATAAGAGCTAAAACAACAACTTTCAAGAAGCTCATGAGTGCAGATCAGCCACTTGTTTTCACATTCCCACCCAGAGCATTAATTTCCTACACTATCAACACAATGTCTATCCTTTACAAAATGCATTGCATTTACTCACTAGGCTACTCCAAGCACTAGATGTAGGTATGTTACAATACTTGCCTTCAGCGGCGCTGTAATTCTGCCACTGGCCGTGTGCGCGATTTTGGCGCCTTTAAGGGGGGGCGGGGTTAAAGCGCGGGTTTCTCCTCCCTTGTCCTGAATTATACTTTGTTGGAGTACCAGCTTCTGTGGAAGAAGCGTTCCGAGTGCCGTTTTACGTAGTTTGTTTTAAAAATCTCCCAACAAGTTCAGCGTTGGAATCATTTTAAAATCATCTTCTGAAGCGTCAACGCCAACAACGGGGACGGATTTCACACAAGGGAAAGGTAAACGAAAGTGCTTTATTTTAATGTATAAACGTTCTCCTTAAGAGGCCTTTAATTCACATTTTTACATGCGACACGGTGATTTTATTCCCCGAATTAACGGCAGTATTTTTTATGCCAATACGGGGTTAAATTCACCGCAAATGAACGTTCCAAAAGATCGCGTTCCAGTAATCTTCACTCGCAAGATGAATTAAATCCCCATTAATTTACAGGTATTAAACATTCAATTCCTCCCATTTGGCCTGTAAATTCATGAAAATTAGATTTAAAAATTATGTTATATTGTGAATTATTGTGTGAATGTTATTTGGACACTTAGGCTATTTAAAAATGTTAATCTATTCTTAAGAAATTGATAGATGTTTAGATCTAGTAATTGAATTTTGTAATTAGCTACAATTAGGTAACTAACTAATTATATGCTTTACTTTCATGTCTTTGAAGTAAGATTGTTTCATATTTGTTTCAGAATGCTTCAATCTATAATAACTGAAAGTTTCTTTCAGTTATCATAATTTTTAAGAAAGTTATGGGCTTTTAACTGTCCTCGATCACAGCTTTTGTGTTAAGTCAATGGAAAAGCAATAGGGAACTAGATGCTAATTTCTGAGTATGATAATGGCCATAACCTTGTTAATACTGAAGATATGAAAGTGAATTAAGTGTCAAATTAAACTTCTTTTTATGCTTTATCTGATGGGATAAATTGCAGACTTTATTTTTTAAATCTCAAAATTTTGTAACATTGCTACTAGATGCAAAAAGCTGGAGTAACTCAACGGCTCAGGCAGCATCTCTGGAGAAAAGGAATAGGTGACGTTCGGGGTTGAGACCCTTCTTCAGAAGGGTCTGAAGAAGGGTCTCCACCCGAAACAGTGTTGCTGCCTGTCCCTCTGAATTACTCCGGCATTTTGTGTCTATCTTCGGTGCAAATCAACATCTGCCTTCCTATTAAGAGTGTGACCTTTACCACCAAGAAAGCCAAGGACAGCAAGTGCAAGGGAAAACCACCATCTGCATGTTCCACTCCATTCCAAATTGGAAACATATTACTAAACCTTCATCATCACTGGGCCCAACCCAGTGCCTCTCTCCTCATCAGCACTCAAGGGAGTGTCTTCATGAGAAGACTGCAATGGCTCACTACCACCAATGGCTCACTAGGTAGACAAAAGTGCTGGAGAAACTCAGCGGGTGTGGCAGCATCTTTGGGGCGAAGGAAATAATGGCTCATTAGTGTGGTTAGAGATGGGCAATACATGTTGGCCTAGGAATTAATTTTAAAAATTGCTTGTGCGCTTAATTAAAGTTGCTTCCACTCTTGTAACTCCTCTCTTGTACTTCCTGCTCGTATCATAATGTTTATAGAAATATCACATTATGCTTACACTGTGCTATTCATTTCCTTGCCATTTTGAATTCCCTGGTTCCCAGGTAAATGATTACCTGAGATGTACTTGTACAAAACAAGTACTGGGAAATCCTCTGAAACACATTTACAAGATGTCATTAGATGTCATTCTAGTTATGCATAAAATACCTTTTCAAAGCAAGCCTGGAAGAAATGGTGTAGAAATAATTGTTTCTCTTATTTTTCACCCAGAAGCTTTACGTTGAAATGTTTTACAATGCATGGCTTCCTAACATAAAAGTATTATTGGGGTGTTATTAATAACTAATAAGTAATTATTAAAGAGTATTATTAAGTATTAGGGGTGGCACGGTGGTACAGCGGTAGGATTGCTGCCTTACAGCACCAGAGGTTCGATCCTGAGGGTGCTGTCTGTACGGAGTTTGTACCTTCTCCCCGTGACCGCCTGTGTTTTCTCCGGGTGCTCTTGTTTCCTCCCACACTCCAAAGACATACTGGTTTGTAGGTTAATTGGCTTTGGTAAAGATTGTAAATTGTTCCTACTGTGCAGCGTATTGTTAGTGTACGAGGATCGCTGGGCCGAAGGGCCTGTTTCCGTGCTGTATCTCTAAACTAAACTAAATTATTAAGCACAAAGCTTTACTACTTGAGTCTCAAGCCAGTTAAGTAAGAAAATTAAAATATGTAAAAATATTTTAAAAATAAGCTTTTTCAATATGATGTTGAAGTTCTTAAGTAATGATAGCTCTGTCAATATAGTCTGCGTTCATCCATGTCTCTACATTGGCTTTTTGTAGTAATATGAACAAATGTATTAAAGCATTAAATGGAGTCTATCACTGAGTGGGTGATGCATTGGTTAGGCCATGGCATGATGTATTGCATCTAATTCTGTACGTAGAGGAAAGGTAACAGACCAGTGCCAAAAACAGTACATAAAGAGACCCAGCAGCAGGTGATTCCTGGCCTTGTCTCCAAGTCCATTCTTTTAAGTGCCACTTCAGCGATTTAAAGTGCCACTTCAGTAACTTAAAGCATCTGACCCAGACAGTGATTTTCCTCCTTAACTGACAAGGGGCTGTTGGAGATGGCCATAGCAAGACATGAAGATATGGGTCAAAATTTTAAACTCGAAAGCTTGGCACGTTAGGAAGCAGTACAAGGCAGTGATCAGAAAGTTGATAGTGGAATTGGACGGAATTTGTAGAGTTGTGGATGAGATGGTTTCATGGAGGATTTAAAGGTTAGCCAAAACAAAGATAATTGGAATAGATGAATTAGTTTTTAGTTTAGTTTAGAGATACAGCGTGGAAAAAGCCCTACGACCCACGAAGTCCGCACACTAACACTATTCTGTACGCACAATTTACAATTTTACCAACCCAATTATCCTACAAACCTGTACACACTTCAACAATAGTTGGCACAGACATAGTGAGGTGAAGAGGCTATTGCAGTATTGCACTATTCCATGCTGTTCTTGTGGCAGTGGAAGCATTTTCACCACAGTTTAGTTTGGTTTAGTTTAGTTTAGAGATACAGCGAGGAAACAGGCCCATCGGCCCACTGAGTCCACACCGACCAGCGATCCCCGTACACTATCACTATCCAACACACACTATAATTTTACATTTACACTAAGCCAATTAACCTACAAACATGTATGTGGCAAAAACAGGAAAGCAGACTACTATCTAAATGGTGGCCGATTAGGAAATGGGGAGATGCAGCGAGACCTGGGTGTCATGGTACACCAGTCATTGAAAGTAGGCATGCAGGTGCAGCAGGCAGTGAAGAAAGCGAATGGTATGTTAGCTTTCATAGCAAAAGGATTTGAGTATAGGAGCAGGGAGGTTCTACTGCAGTTGTACAGGGTCTTGGTGAGACCACACCTGGAGTATTGCGTACAGTTTTGGTCTCCAAATCTGAGGAAGGACATTATAGCCATAGAGGGAGTGCAGAGAAGGTTCACCAGACTGATTCCTGGGATGTCAGGACTTTCATATGAAGAAAGACTGGATAGACTTGGCTTATACTCGCTAGAATTTAGGAGATTGAGAGGGGATCTTATAGAAACATATAAAATTCTTATGGGGTTGGACAGGCTAGATGCAGGAAGATTGTTCCCGATGTTGGGGAAGTCCAGGACAAGGGGTCACAGCTTAAGGATAAGGGGGAAATCCTTTAAGACCGAGATGAGGAAAAACGTTTTCACACAGAGTGGTGAATCTCTGGAACTCTCTGCCACAGAGGGTAGTTGAGGCCAGTTCATTGGCTATATTTAAGAGGGAGTTAGATGTGGCCCTTGTGGCTAAGGGGATCAGGGGGTATGGAGAGAAGGCAGGTACGGGATACTGAGTTGGATGATCAGCCATGATCATATTGAATGGCGGTGCAGGCTCGAAGGGCCGAATGGCCTACTCCTGCACCTATTTTCTATGTATCTATGTATCTATGTATGTCTTTGGAGGAAACCAGATGTCCCGGGGAAACCCATGTTGATCATGGAGAGAATGTACAAATTCCGTACAGACAGCACCAGTAGTCAGGATCTAATCCGGGTCTCTGGCGCTGTAAGGCAACAATCTGTCTGCTACGTGCTGCTGTCACCTGCTACGTGACCATCTTAGCACTTACAAGGGGCATCAAAACAAACCATAAATGAACTGCCAGTAAAATAACGGAAATGAAAACCATGAAATAATTTGGAAAACAAGAAAATGTTACGATGGTAGGTATTTTCAAGACATTCCAGACCGCTACATTCAAATAAGTCAAATGGCTATTTCCATCCATAATTCACCTGAGAGACGGATTCCACTCACATACCGATCCCTAACAGGGCACTGTCTGGGTACAAGTAGCAATTATCTGAATGGATGTCTGTGTATATCTCCAGGGATCATGAAAGATGAACATTAATACCCATAAAAGAATCATGTCAGATACAATAAAAATGGTCTGTCCTGAAAACCGTTTGCAGGTGGTAACAATATTTTTGGTGGTAAAATATTACCAGAGGGTGCACAGGTCCTGCCAATAATCACAACAAACTCCTCCTACAATCATGTGTATATTTAATTTGCCCCTCTGAAACTATTTAGATTTTAAATTATATGTACATCCATAATTACAAATATTTATTTCCTCATCGGTCAGTACCCAATATTTGGGAATGCCAATGGGCGAAAGCTAAAGGAATTGTACAAAGTCCTTTCCTATAATCCTGCCTTCAAACCCGGAGATTTATCCTACCCTTTTCCTTTTGGACGGTAGCCATGTATTTACTTCCCTCTGACATTTAAAATGTTAGTACTGTCCAAAAGACAGAACGAAACTGCAGAAGTCATAACTGTTAGATTTTAACCGACTATATTTTGTGTTTGAGAGGTTTTTATTGTTGAGAATGAGAGTAAAGCCTTTCTTGTAACTGAAGTTGAAGGTGTTCCAAAACCAAATTTAAAAACATGAGAGACAATTGAAAACTATTGAACTTCCATTCAGAATTTGTAAAGCCAAAAATTGTTGATTCTGGAAAACTGAGGTAAAAACACATGTAGAGAGAGAAGGTACACACAGTAGACAAAGTGTTAAAGAAGGAACTGCAGATGCTGGAAAATCGAAGGTACAGAGAGAAACAGAGTTAACTTTTCAGTTCAATTACTTTTAGGTAGAACCATGAAAATTTAGAAATCAAACAAGCTTTTATTTGTATTCATAACCATTTGTAACCTTTTAGATCAAAGTTATAATTCCTGCACATCAGAAACATATTTCGGCCTGGGCTGTTATGCGGCACATAATGTGTACACAAGGCAAATACTCGCAAATTATAATGTTCAACTATCCACCTCCTCCTCATAAGTAACAGCATTGCCATAATGAGAAACTTATCTGGACTAGCCATCTTAAGTAACAAGTATGAAAATGATACAACAGCATTGTGACTGAGTTAGTGGACTACAGCCAGAATTTTAGATGACTCATCCAGAGTGATAAGTTTGCTTTCCACCTTTCCAGCTAGAGAAATTAAATTCAATTAATTCAAACTCATCTAGAACTTTTTTTTTTTTAAACCTCAGTAAATGTAGCAGTGAAGCCAACAGATTGTCTCAACAGAAATTCTGGTTCACGAATGACTTTCGAAAAAGGAAAATTTCAGACCCACAGCTTTAGACCCACGACAGATTTGAAGGGATATGGACCAAACACAGGCAGGTGGGACTAGCGTAGCTGGGACATGTTAGCCGGTGTGGGCAAGTTGTGCCGAAGGGCCTGTTTCCACGCTGTATCACTCGATGACTCTTTACAATTACCTTTGCCTTTCGGGAGCAGTTTGATATGGACCATAAGGTCCTGTGGCATATTTTTGTTTTAAAAGTGATTCACCTTCTGAGTCAGGAGATGAATGGCACAATCTTAACTTGTGTGGGTGAATGGAACTTCAACAACTCTTTAAAAAAACCCAGCCATTCACCATCTTAAATGCGCACAGTTAGCATACTGTATCAGGAGCAGCAGAGTGTGCAATGGTTCCATTCTATTGATCGTAACAATGCAGTGTTACCCAATGGATACAGAGTGATAATGCAAGGCAGGCGACTTTAGTTTAGTTTTCCTTTAGAGATACAGCGCAGAAACAGGTCCATCGGCCCACCGCGTACACGCCATCCAGCGATCCCCGCACACTAACGCTACCCTATACACACTTGGGACAATTCACAATTATACCAATTCACCAACAAACCTGTACATCTTTGGAGTGTGGGAGGAAACCGGAGATTCTGGAGAAAACCCACACAGTTACAGGGAGAACGTATAAACTCCATATAGGCAGCACCTGTAGTTAGGATCGAATCGGGGAATCTGGTGCTGTATTGCAGCAACTCTACTGCTGCACCACTGCGCCCATTAAAGGATGACCTTAACTGATTTTGTACCCAAAAGGCCAAAACTCAACTTAGACAGTCCTTCGAGGCAGAAAGTTAGAACTTCAGAAATGAAACAAATTACAGAGATTGTGTGTTTGTTTGTGTGTGTGTGTGTGTGTGTGTGTGTGTGTGTGTGTGTGTGTGTGTGTGTGTGTGTGTGTGTGTGTGTGTGTGTGTGTGTGTGTGCGTGCGTGCGTGCGTGCGTGCGTGCGTGCGTGCGTGCGTGCGTGCGTGTGTGCGTGCGTGCGTGCGTGCGTGCGTGCGTGCGTGCGTGTGTGTGTGTGTGTGGTGTATATTTGCATGCATAGGACAGGGCAGTTATGTGGCAGTGTTGCAGAGATGTCAAAAAGAAAGATTTGGTGAGATTATGGCACACAAATATTGGTGGTCATGTTATTTATAATGTCCAAATACCTTCAGAAATGGGAGCTTTTACTTTCAAATGTTTTAATAAATCTTCAAGAACTGTTAGAGCAGTAGAGTACAACTATGCAATAAACAGCATGATTTTCAGAAAGGCAAGACTTGAACATCACAATTTTTTTAACCTCCTGTATGAATTTGGAAACTAACTGGATTTCATTGTTCTACCTGGGACATATGGCAATAAAACACTCTTGACTTGACATCTCAAATGGGGTTCCAATGGAATGACCAATTCAGAGTAATTTCTAAAATCTTTAATCATAAGATCATAAGTGATAGGATAAGAATTAGGCCATTCGGCCCACCAAGCCTACTTTGCCATTCAATCATGGGTGATCAATCTCTCCTTTCTAACCCCATTCACCTGCCTTCTCCCCATAACCTTTGGCACCCAAACTAATCAAGTACCGTATTAATTGATAAAATTAGAATGTCCTGCGTAAGAAAGAGATTTATTAGCAAATCTCTCAGATTTAGAAAATTACATTCCGAACTGCAAAGCTTTTTAAAAAAATGCATGAGACTCATTTGGAGCTCAGGCACAGTTCATGGTTTAAAGCAGAGAGTGAGACTGTAGCCAAACAAGATGCAACTATCCAAGAGGTTAGCTCAGCAACAGCTGCCAGTATCAATACTGAGCGTAAGTACTCTGGGCAGAACCCATAGCAGAAAAAAAGCAAAAGGTTCCACACATGGTCAGCTGAACAGGAAGCGCAGAAAACTTTGACAGCAAAATAATCGAAGCACTATGTGCATTTCTGGTTGCCACATTGCTAAATGTGCAAACATTGGTGTGGTGAACCAAAGACAACAAAAATGATTCCAAGTGTAAAGATCAACCTGTTGAATGTGATGAAAAAAGGTAAAGCAGTGGGGAACTTAGTAAAATATGTACAATAGTAAATACTTGGATAAATCAAGATTATTATTTTTAAATGAAATATGTTAATAGGATAGTGAAATAAGAAGAATAAAAATAACTAACCTTTATATAATGGAGACTAAATTTGATAGCTCTGAAAATGGACATGATGAACAGCATAATTTGATGTTAATAAAATATGTACAATATTAGTAGTTGGATAAATTGATATTATTATTTAAAAACTAAATAGGCTAATGCATAACTGTCATTGGATAGTGAAGTAAGGAGAATAAAAATAACTTGTATTTATATAATGGAGACTACATTTGATAGCTCTGAAAATGGACGTCATAAGGTCATAAGTGATAGGAGCAAAATTAGGCCATTCAGCCCACTAAGTCTACTCCACCATTCAATTATGGCTGATCTATCTCTCCCTCCTAACCCCATTCTCCTGCCGTTGCCCCATAACCTCTGACACCTGTACTAATCAAAAATCTTTCTATTTCTGACTTGGCCTCCAGAGCCTTCTGTGGCAAAGGATTACACACATTCACCACCTTCTGACTAAAGAAATTTCTCATCATCTCCTTCCTAAAAGAACGTCTTTTAGTTCTGTGGCTATGACCTTGACTCTCCCTTTAGTGGAACCATTCCATAGTGGAAAGAATGGATCAACAGGGCTTATATTCACTGGAATTTAGGAAGAGAGGGGATCTTATAGAAATGTATTAAATTCTTAAGGGATTGGAAAGGCTATGTGTAGGAAAAATGTTCCCGATGTTGGGGGAGTCTAGAACCAGGGGTCATAGTTTAAGAATAAAGGGTAGGCCATTTAGGACTGAGATGAGGAAAAACCTTTTCCATCCTACACAATTAGTTTATTATTTTATTTAAAACTGCATATGTTTTATTACAAATTTGGAATGCTCCATTTTTTAGAGCTTTTAGAGCTGGTGAGACCACCAGGGGCGCCGGGGAGATGGCCAGCCCTGCCGGCAGTCTGTTCGTTTCTTCAACTTTTTGTTATTTTTAGCGTCTATTTAAAGTTTGTTTTCATGTTCTTCGGTTTGTTTAACGTGGGGGGAAGGGGGGGGGGGGGTCGGGGGAAACTTTTTTTTCCAAGTCCTTACCTTCCAGGAGATGTGATTGATTTTCAGATCACATTCTCCGGGCTCTGCGGCATACCATCGCTGGAGCTGGGAGCCGCCTCGGACTGTCGTGAGCCCCACTACGGGGCGCGGACTTAACATCGGAGCGGGTCCCTTGCCAGGGATCGCTCCCACCGAGACCACCATTTGGACTTACCAACAAGGGCTCGCAGTCTCGGGAGAGGCTAGTCGGGAGCTCCAACGCCGCAGAAGGTTCGTCCAGCCCCGACGCGAGGTTCGATCGCCCTGCGCGGGGGAGCTGACATCCCCCCGATGCAGGAGCTGAACGCCTCGACGGGGAGGACCCGAACGCCGCCGGCTACTGGAGTTAAGACCGTCCCGTCAACGGAGGGCTCGGGGCCCCCGACCGAGGAAGAACAAAGGAAGAGGGTTTAACTTTATTTTGCCTTCCATCACAGTGAGGAATGTGTAGGAGTCACTGTGGTGGATGTTCATGTTAAAATGTGTTTTTGAGTCTGGAGCTTTTAATTGTATGACTGACCTGGCCAGTGAAATTCCTCGTATGTTGCAAAACATACTTGGCGAATAAAATCTGATTCTGATTCTGATTCTTTTTTTTGGCATTGAGGGTACTATAATGTTAATAGCAGTGGGGAGATAAGGTTAATGAGAGAGGAATTGGGGAATGTCCACGGGTATCACACTGCCATTAGATGTGTTCCTCATGCACATCCAGGGTATAGAATCAAACCAAGATAAAGCTTAACTAAAATTCCAAAATGTTACATGGTGCTTCAGTTCCCTCCCACAATCCAAAGACGTGCAGGTTTGTAGGTTAATCGGCTTCTATACATTGTCCCTAGGTTGTTGGATAGAACGAGTGCACAGGTGATTACTGGACTCGGTAGGCTGAAGGGCCAGTTTACACGATGTATCTCTAAACTAAACTTTATTCCTTGGAGGACTGGAGGCTGAGCAGTGGTATTTCAGAGGTACATAGAATCACGAGGGGAATGGGTAAGAGTGAATGCACACTCTGTTACCTTGGGCAGGGGAATCAAAAAATAGAAGACATAAGTTTAAGGTGAGAAAGGCGAGTTTTAATACAAACACGAGGGACAATTTCACTCAGAGAGTGGTGGGTGTTTGGAACGAGTGGAGATAGTTGAGGTAGATATTACATCTGCATTTAAAGGGTACTGGACAGGTACATGGATAGGAAAGGTTTGTGGATGGGAAAGATTTAGAGGGATATGGAACAAACGTGGGCAAGTGGGATTAGATTAGATGGCGTATCTTGGTTGGCATGGATGAATTGTGCTGAAGGGTCTCTTTTTGTGCTGTATAACTCTAATTCAGAGTTCATAAAGTTATTTACCGTTTGATTAATGTGATCTACTGAGAATACTGATATACAAGGATGTTGTGCACCAATAATCACAGATGAAATGATTATGACCAAGTTATTTATTAAGTTAAGCACTCGTTAAACAAGTGAAGAAATACTACTGTAAGCAGATGCCACATAAGCTGCACGTAAGTAACTGGAACAGTCAATTCAAGAAGGACACAGGAAACTTATGTGAAGAATCAGTGCAGCAGACGGAAAAGTTATTAGCAGTAATAAACGCACTTGAGTAATTCCATCAATAAACGTACGTTGGCAGATCATCAACTCTTGGAAGTTACCCTGCATAAAATGTTTTTAAATATTTCAGAAAAGCTATAAAGGATAACATATCTGGTTTATTAATTGTCTTATCAGCCAAGAATGTGGCTTGCGAACACTATAAGTATTTACAGTATAGTTTTAAAAGGATTCAAAGGAAAGAGGGGTGAAACGTTAACAATACAAAATGTTGCCAACTACAAAATACTCTTTTTGGGGTCCTGTCTTATTTAACGTAAGAGGCAAACACAGGAACTTAAGAGCTGTCGGAATAACAAGGACCAATGTCATCTAGTTTGCCACTCACAATTCTAGTACAATCGTCGCAGAGATTTTGACCAACTAGTAGAATTTCTACCACTCGTCTAAAGATTCAGAGGACTTCCCCTACATGTTGAATGGCTTCAGGAATCATAGGTGCACTAATTTCTTATTTCAAAGCACACATGGCATTTCAAATTACTAATGTGTAAATAAAACTTTCTGTACGGAATTTAAAATACATAAACACAGATTCTCCGTGCTCCCTAGAGAGCCTGTTTCACAGATTTTCCAATCACACACTGCAACAATAGTTCAAACAGACATTGTGGGCCGAAGAGGCTATTGCTGCGCTGTACTAGTACTGTGCTAATCTTTTGGCAGTGGGAGCTTCTTCACAATACTTTAGTTTAGTTTACAGATACAGTGAGGAAGCACGTCCTTCAGCCCACCGAGTCTACACCGACCACTAACCTACACACTCTAGGGACAAGTTTACATTTACACCAAGCCAATTAACCTACAAATTTACATATCTTTGGAGTGTGGGAGGAAACCGAAGATCTCGGATAAAACCCATGCAGATCACGAGGAGAACGTACAAACTCCATACAGACAAGCACCCGTAGTCAGGATCGAACCCAGGTCTCTGACGCTATAAGGCAGCAACTCTACCGCTACGGCACTGCGCTGCCCGATAGTGCAAGGTCTTGTTCGAGTGAAGGGCAAAGCAGGTGGATGTACGGAAGCTTGAATGACGAGTGAAATTGAGGTGCTGGTCAAGAATAAGAAGGAGGTATTGGGCAGGTATAGGCAGCTGGGCTCCAATGTATCACTGGAGGAGTTTCAGGAACTGAGGACTGAAAGGAGATTGTTGAGGCAGGTATGATAACAACATTTAAAATACATTGGATGGGTACATGGATAGGAAAGGTTTCGAGTGATATGGGCCAGACACGAGTAAGTGGGACTAGTGTGGATGGGACAACTTGGTCGGTGTGGACAAGTTGGGATAAAGGGCCTGTTTCTTTGCTGTAGACTCCATGATTCTATTTTCTTACACCCTTCACAAAGATGTCATCCAAAAAGGTTAGATGCTCCCTAACTTGTACTCAACCAGCAAAGAATATAATTATCAAAGAAAATCAAATAAATTTCAGACTTTCGATCGTTTGAGTATTTTGAGATTTGCTGACTCATTCTGCAATTTAGTTTCTTTAGTTTGATTGGCTTCGCATTTCTCACTATCATACTTCAATTTTATACTCAGACGTGGCTCAATGTTCAATGAATTCATGAACAATATTCATTCTCTGCACAGTATTTTTGGAATGACTGTTCCTACTTCCCCAAATAGAAATCATTCTGAATATTGTGCCCATTGGTAAAACCAAAGATGATGTAGACTGGAGAATGATTCAAAGTAAGTTTGGATTCTCCAATTATTTAGTTATGTACAATCTGCAGCACACATAAGAGCAACCAAAATGGCTGAAGGATGGAGTGAATGGATTCTGATGAATGAATGCATATATTGGTAATGTTCTAATGGAAAAGGGTCGCCCGGAGAGGTTCAGCAGGCTAGGAATTTATTCCTTGAATCCAGAATGGAATTCCCACTCTAACAACATTTAATCAAGAGTTTGAAGCATCAGATGGGAGGGTGTAAATCCTGCTTCACCATGACTTCGAAAGGATCATTAAAATCCAAATTGAAATTACTGATGTCTCTGTATTAGTCGTAGAGTCATATACGAATTAGGAACCAGGCCATTCGGCCCAACTTGCACACACTGACCATCATGTCCCACCTACACTAGTCTGACCTGCCTGTGTTTGGCCCATATCCCTGTATACCTATCCTATTCATGTAACTGTCTATATGTTCCTTAAACATTGCAATAGTATCTGGTTAAATTTATAGAAATGGCATCTAATTTATGTTCATCCTGTTCCCCTCTAGATTTATCATGAGTGTGCAAATATGCCCTGCATCAGCTTCGGGCAAATTGTTTTAGGTTGTTCCATCTTTTACTTATTTCTAAATATTGCTCTCCAAGCTTTAATTCTGTGGGTATCTGATAAAACAATGAATAAAGACCTCTTGTTTGCACTTACTCCTTCAAGCATTTCAGCAATAATAAATCCTAATCCAGGGTAATTTTCTGTTTCTGGTTCTTTGACTCCCACTGCCACTAAAATTAGATTTTCAAAACTGGTGACATGCTTTGAGCTTATTTTACAGATTTATTGAGGTGCTTTTGTCTTTAGTGTTGATTCCAATCCCAATTATAACTAGGGTTGTCAGACACACAAAAGCATTGAAGCAAGATACATCCATCTGCATAATAAAATAACACAAAATGGGCATTTTGCATATGTATCAGTGCACTGATCTATGTTTTTGACATACCTACATTGTGCAATATGTGTATTACTATATGAAATTTCTTTCTAACTGAAAGATTATTTCACAAGGAACAAATCTGATACTTTATGTTATAGTGTTACTATCGGTATGTCTGACAGAGGATTGTACCATATCCAGATATCTTCATATATATATATATATAAACGGATAAAATGAAATTAAAAAATAAGCACTGCATCCTAATAACTGGGAAAGCTTATCTTTATTGTCAGAGAATAAAATAATTAAAAATAATTTTGGTAAGGGGATGAAGATATCATGAAACAGTTTTCTTAATTTAACATTGATGTTAATGAAGACAGCAGTTTGCAAAATACATTTTGCTTCTAGAAAGATGCAACTCATGTACTACAATTGTATCCCAACGTGATGACTGGCTTTTGCTTTGCTTTCCACTGCTACTGTATTTTTAAATGTATCGAACTTGATCTGTTTTGTTTATTATGTTATCTATTGCGTACTCTGTTTATAGACCTGTCACGCCGTTCCAAGTAAGAATTTTATTGTTCTGTTGTGGTACGTAATACAATTAAACAATACGATACAACTTTATTTATCCCAGGAGGGAAACTGTCTGCCAACAGTCACAAAACACAGCAAGGTACATGAAACATGAAATTAAAGTGATGAGTGGAAAGTCCAGGATTGGGGATGAGCAAAGATTGGGGAGGGGTGGGGAGAGAGGTAGGGGAAGGGAAAGGGGAGTTAGTCTACCCCACAACAGAAGGGGGAGGAGTTTTACAGTTTGATAGCCACAGGGAAAAAAGGATCTCGTGTGGCATTCCATGCTGCATCTTGGTGGAACCAGCCTGTTGCTGAACGTGCTCCTCAGGTTGACCAGTGTGTCATGGAGGGGGTGAGCTGCATTGTCCAAGATGCTCCGCAGTTTGAGGAGCATCCTCCCCGCCAAAATCTCCAGAAACGCTCTTGGCGGTTGAGGTTTGTTTCCTAGAGCTACCTGTCAACTGGGTCCCACTGCAATATTGTAGAATGGTAGAAGCTAATTGACAGGAACGATGTAATTTTAAGCTGTCCATCCTTAAACAAAAAGTTTAAATGGCCAGAGCTCCAATTTTACTGATTAACACAAGTGATTGCTCCCACTAACTACTGCAACCTGCCAACTGATATTGAGAATGCATCCATCAAGCTCCATCCAAACCCACCATAAAACTGACAGCAACTAACCAGCACATAACTTGTTGGTGGTGCACACAGTTTTTCATGTCACGTCACCTTATCTGCAGCTGACACTATTAAATCTCTGGTCAGATGTCCTGGCAAATCTGGCAAGGAAAGTGTGATTAATTACGAGGAGCGATCTCAGTGTTCCCAATGAAAAAATAAACATGTGGGTGGATATTAAAGTAATGCTGGCAACACAACACCACCAAATTCTGTGAAAATTTGCTTATTTGTAGGTGGAATCACATTGAATATACAGAACTCTGCACCTTCCCCTTTATATCGTTGCATTATTTATTGTATTGTATTGTTCCCTATTTATTGTTTTTGAGTTTGAACTGATTATATGTATGTTTGCTATATCTGATCTGTTTGGATAACATGCAAAACAAAGCTTTTCATTGAACATAGACACAAAATGCTGGAGTAACTCAGCGGGACTGTAAATTGTCCCCAGTGTGTGTAAGATAGTGTTCGTGTGCGGGGATCGTTGGTCGGCGCGGACTCAAGGGCCTGTTTCCGCACTGCATCTCTAAACTAAACTAAAGTAAAACGCTTTTCACCGTACGTCGGTAAACTAACCTAAAAACAAAGATCAATGTAAAAGCCCCTTAGAACACATTTTTTCAAATTACATCGATAATCTGAAGGTATCATTGCCTGCCATGTAACTAACCAGTTAATATTTAACCAATGATGAAATCACAGTCTGGACCTGAGAACAGACAAACAAAAAAAACGCATCACTCCCACTTAATACAGACAAACCCATTGTTTACGTAAATCATGCCTGAACAATATAAACTGATATTGTTGGTAGTTCCTGCTTTGATATAAAGCACATTAAAAAAAAAAAATTATGAGTTTTGATTGCTATAGCTGTTAAATGATGCAGTTTGTCAGAAAACAAAATTGAAATCCATTTCCTCAAACCGAGGAAACATGGAAAAAGTCCATCCTGCCAGTGGAAACATTCAACAGTTGAAAGCCCACTGCTGCAGTTTCTTGCAGAGGCAGCAAAGTTTAGAAAGGGAAGTTGCTGCCAACCCAAATACAGTTTGCTATCACACCCAAGAACAAACTGTGTGCATATTAAAGGCTTCCTGAGGGCTTATTGCAGCTGGCGCAATTGTGAATAAAAGGTAAATGCAGTATCAGTGCTACTGGGAACCATTTCTATGCTCCTAAATTTAATTTAATATTGTTCCTGTGAGGTACCTTGGGACACCTTTCTATGTTAAAGCAACTACATTGGTGCAAGCTGTTTCTGTTGCATAAGCGGTGAATCAGTAATAAAATGCCTGGTTCTGACCTATCTCCGTACAATAGAGATCTTTAGGTATTTAAGTAACGAGGGCTACTAAAATATAATGCAAATCCCACTAAACCTGTGGTCTCTGTTAATAACCTCCCCACCACCGAAACCATAAGACAGCATCTTAAAATGAATATTGCACATCTCGAATACTGCAATTGGATTCTAGAATGCAAAGGGTATATAGACCAAGAATTTAGTTTACATTTGTTGCATTTGTATTATTTTAGATGAAAGAACAAGTGAAGTGAAGTTAAATATGTAGGTTTACTTATGCTGTTACTAATTAATGGGTGGAAGGATGAGGAAAATGAAAATAAAATAAAAATATTAAATTATCCTGATACTGAAATAGGCATTTTAATAAAAAATATATTGAATCATAAGCCGAAATTTACATCATGTAATATGCTGGATTTTTTTTTTAAGACCAGCATTATCTGAGAGGGGTGGGATCACAGAACATTAATTCTAAAACAGCTTTCAAATTGCACTCTGCAGATGTCCATGTTAATGGCAACAGAGTTTTATTGTACTAATAATTCAGATTTAGAGTATTAACAATATTTTAGTTTCACGTTGCATGCACTATGCTGGAAAATTGATTGGTTCACAAATTTCATTGCTATAAAGGCTGAGATTTTATACACTAAAAATTTTGTTTCAAAATAAATAAATGTACATCTGCACAAATGCATTGAGGATCTAAGTCTGAAAACAATATTCTTGAAGAACCGTAAATTATTTCTTTGGAGAATTTATAACAAAGTTATTTTGCATCAATTGATACTGACTGATTTTCAAAGTTTTGAACTGCAGTTAAATTATGCAAAGATTTTTTTTAAACTCTTCTCTCACTTGCAAAATGCACTTCATCAATGTCTGCTCATGATGATTGATGCAATGTTATTTTTCTTTCAGCACCTTTTACCATGTCTCGTTACTGAATGAGATGATTCTAGGAAGCTCAGCACACACTCAGTGTTCAGTTTGAAGCAGGCAATTCTCCAGTGCAATCCTGATTGTAAATGTCCTTGTAGCCAATGGTACTTAAGGCCACGAAGTTCAACATGACTGTGGAGTGGAACAGCACTGAACATCTGTCCATGAATGATCAGAAAGGCTACTAACTAACCGTGCTGGGCTCTTGATGAAAAATTCAACATTTTCCTTGTTGGCACAGTTGTTTTGCAGTATTCTCTTGAGCTTCCTGAATTATATTAAGAAAATTTCACTGCAGCAATTTATATCTGTGAGAACAGCTGGCACTGAAAGGGGATCTGCTACACACCAATTGCTGGGGGACCTTAGATTGGATCCTGCTACATTTACTACATTTGTCCTTGAAAATTAGTTTCACAAAGTAAAAGTTGAACTAACATCATTATAAGCATTATGATGACCTGTCATCCAAAATTTCAGCAGTCCAATGAGTTACCCTTTTTGTAAATAAAACATTCCAATAAAACAAAATGTGTGACCCTGCATCGAAGAGTTGGATATAGTAAAAGCCTCCTCAGACTCTTATTAAGAAAATAATGTATTTTTCTTATCTCTAATCCAAACATACTTATTTTCCCTTTCAGTAGTACATAATGTTACTGTAGGCTGAAGAAGGATCTCGACCCGAAACGTCACCCATTCCTTCTCTCCAAAGATGCTGCCTGTCCTGCTAAGTTACTCCAGCATTTTGTGTCTATCTTTGGAGTTCTTTCATACACATGCTATTGTAGTCTGTCATATATACCAAAATAATACTGGCAGCTCTACAGAAGAGGCAAAAAATTAATCATACCAAAAAATCAGATCGGCAACAAAGCAGAACATGATATTGACATTCAGTTTGCAGAAGTAACCAAAATGTATTAAATGGAGACACAAGAGACTGCAAATACTGGAATCTGGAGCAACAAACATCTGCTGGAGGAACCTAGTGGGTTGAACAGCATCAAAAGGTGTTATACATTTGAACTCAGCTAAATGGAGCAAAAATGTTTCCAGGTTATCTCAATAAACTGCATTTATACGGAGCACTTAACATCTATCATCGCATCAAGATACTCCACAGAATTGCGAGTTGATTTGTAAAAAATGAAGTGAAGTCATAGAGAGTGAGAGAGATAATTTAAAAAAAGGAGTGACAAATAAATGTGATTTGAAGGTGGAGCAAAGGACAAAAGGATGGTTCAAATGCATAGAGGCTTAAGGTGGGAATTTAGCATCAATGGGTCACTGGTTGCTGAAGTTGCGAATCCCAATAGTAGGAAAAAGTTAAAGTTAATAGTTAAAGGGTATGGGTGGATGCTATCACAAATAGAAACCAAGAATGGTTCACAAACGTCACAAGGAGAAAAAGCAAGACAAGTAAAACAATATGGCAACGGAGGAAAGGTGGGGTTGACAACTCATTTGCACAATGCAAAAAATTGGACAGTGCAATTGAAAATTAAAGTAAAGTACTTTTGCAGAAGTGTTTAGGTATTTTAAGGGCAGTCTCTAGCATCTACTTCTCATTTGTAGGTGTGATTTGTATTCATTTGTGTTCTAGCATCAAACTAGTCCATGCAACTGAACCATCTTACCACAACCACAGAGCAGTCCTGAACTACTATCTACCTCATCAGGGACTATCAGACTATCATTGATCAGGCTTTACTGGCTTTACCTTGCACTAAACATTATTCCCTTATCGTGGATCTGTACACTGTGAATGGCTCGATTGTAATCATGTATTGCCTTTCCCCTAGCAGGTTAGCACGCAACAAAAGCTTTTCACTGTATTTTAGTACACGTGACAATAAACTAAACTGAACTAATGTTAGTGGTAGTGCAAAATTCATAATTCGTGACATTTTCAACCACATTGGTCTAAAGAACAAAAGTGGCTGTTCATTTCAAAAGATCCGGCTTTTACTGACACTGCAATATCCTCACAGCTCAATGCTGTTCAATGAGTCTTCAGCCCAACCACAGTTGTTGCATATCCTGTGACTGGCATTGCCACCTTCGTTAGAGGTGTGCGCAGGAAGCAGGTCCTGAGAGTTAGTCCTCCTCGTAGTTAGCTGCGTTCAAGAAAGAGGCAGAGCAAAGATTGTGCGGTGAGGGCAAGATGTGGAGAAGGGGAGACGAGAAGAATAACAATGAGAGACACATAAAGTGCAGCTGAGAAATTATGTGGAGGGGGGGAGGGAGGGAGGGAGAGAGACAGAGAGTGCACCAGGCAAAAGAAGTAAACTTAAAGAAGCAAAGTATGGTTTGAGAAAAAGATAAAAGGGAGAAGGATAGAAGACGGAGGTAGAAGCAGCTTGTGTAATGAGTGAGCAGATTTGTGATAAATATAGGTGTCTGTAGACAGTGACCTGTGTTCAGTGGTGGCATTGTGCATATTTACCTTGAGGGCTTGTTGATCAAGTTCCTGCCGCATGGCCAAGTGCTGGCAGCTGCAAGAAATTCAACTAGTGCTTTTCAATAATTTCTGCCATGTCGGAAACACATGGTATTTATTGCACAAGGGTGATAAACAACCTTTTAAAAAATGGTTCCGAGTTGTATTGAGATCTTTCTGAACATGCAACACGGTTTCCATGCTGAATTTCCAGCCAGGGTATTTTAAAGAAGGACATGAAGAAAGCATTTCCTTGAAGGATTGGTTACCAATGAGCTTTGGCTCTGACAATGTTGTGTCCCAGCCTTAGCTGCAGGCACGGAAATCACTATCAAAACATGGAGGGGACCGGGGGACAAGGGGGACACAATTTCTTGGTGGCCGCGCGCGCATGCGCAAACGCACACACACTCGCGAGGCTTCGGAGGCTTCAGCCGTGGGCCCTGTGAACGGTAATTACAGCTCAATCCAGCGCTAAATGCAGCTCAACTCTGCCTGTCTCGCCGGGTTACCCTACAGCCCTGCCTGGACTGACGGGACACCAGCCTGGAGTCGTGGAACTAGCGCTGGCTGTAAACCTGGGCCATATTTCCCGTAAGTCCAGGCAGGTGCTGTAGGTTAACCCGGCGGGACAGGCAGAGTTGAGCTGGGTTTAGCGCTGCTTCTCTGCGCTGGCTGTGGGCCTGGGGGCACAGCACCCGTCTGACTCCCGACGTCCCAGGCCACCCCCCGGGCGTGGAGGTGGGGGGGCACGCGGGTGGGGACGGGGATGGTCCAGTGGCGGTTCGGCTGCAATTGCAGCATCGGAGAGCCAGGATCGATCCTTGCTGTGGATGAGGCACAGGTCTGTGTCCAGGGCTGCCGAGAGTGTTTTGGCACGTCTCCCTCCTCCAATCACCGCGCTCTATCCTCAGTTCCACCCCCCCTACTTCCGCCTCTGACCGACACCTCCCTCCTCCAATGATCGCGCTGAATCATCATGTCCCGCCCCCATTGCCTGCTGACCGACGTCTCTCTCGTCCAATCGGCGCCCTCGATCAGCAGTCCCACCTCCACTGTCTCGCGGAAAGCGGAGATTTCACCGGGTTTTAAAATTCGGATTACAAAAAATGGGGGGGGGGGATCGTCCCCACCTTTCAAAAAGGGGGGGACGTGTCCCCTTGGCCCCCCCCGGGGTTTCCGCCCCAGCTTAGCTGTGTCAAGCCATTGCACAGCCAGCTGAAACCAGTCATACATTTTTAATTCTGAAATCTTTAGAGTTGCAACCTACAGATGATTGTGTCATTTGTTTCCATGAAGCAGAAATGAGCCAGTAAAAACAGTGGTAAACATTCAGAAAGGCTGTTGAATAAAAAACAACTCAATTATGAAAAGGTCTGAAAATAGTGACGTAAACTGATGATACTAAAACTTTTATTAGGTAAGTCAGTACTTGCGGGCAGAGCACCAAGGCAAATTCCTTGTATGGGAATACTTGGCCAATAAACTTATTCATAAAACTTCATTTCATAAGAGTCATAGGGTGATTGGGCATGGAAACATGCTCTTTGGCCCAACTTGCCTACACATATCAACATGTCCCAGCTACACTAGTCCCACCTGCCCATGTTTGACCTATATCTCTCCAAACCTGCACCATCCATGTACCTGTCCGACTGTTTCTTAAATGTTGGGATAGTCCCTGCCTCAACTACCTCCTCCAGACACACACCACCCTTTGTGAAGGGTGAAGAGATCTGTGCAGAGAAACAGCAGGGGTGTGACTTTGGAGGTGTGGGCAAATCTCGTTGGAGGACACTGATTTTTTTAAATTCTTGATCTTAAACCATATACTGTGCTTTTGTATGTAATTTACTGTGCTTTTGTATGCAATTTATTCTATGTAATGTCTTGTCTTTTATCTGGACCTTGAGTGTAATAAAAAGTAAGTAAGGAAGTAAACCTTTCCAATTATTAGAATGATTTTTTAATTTTTTTTATTGCCAAACGTGAAAATTGGGACCTGAGAATGTAAATCGAAACTGTATTTTCCACTCTCTGCTTTCTTCCAGTTGAGTTTAACTAAAAGGATCTGTGGGCACCAAAAGGAACTTCTAAAGCCTCTGTCACTGCCAGTGTGGTCAGCCAGTGAAAGGTACTAAAGTGCACTTGGCAAAGCTCCAAATGGCTGAAGAAATTTGTAGATTATCCTCACAGCTCGTTGGAATGAATTAAAAATACCTTGGTGTGTACAGAAAGAGTGTTTTTATTTTAAACTAAAATTATGCACACTGTGTTCTCCTTCACCACATTGTAAACCCAAGAAATGAAAGGTACTCTTTAAATGGAAACCAAAGTACTAACTTCCAGCAAGGAACAGTGTTCTAAAATTAAAATTGCCAGGAGCTTAAGATGAAGACTAAAACTGACTGAATTGGTGAAAAATTATTATTATTTTAAAAATTCCAACAATTCCTGGATAGACATAAGTCCTGGGCTCCAAAATTCAAAAGAGCATTTTTAAAATGTAACCTTTTAAATGTTCGACAATACAGTTCTGTTCATTACATTCTTCATGTTGTCACATCTTGGTTATATAATTCCAGCAGTTGGTTTAGACACCACCTTCACAGGCATGTCGACTTGCTATACACTGCTGCAGAGGTTCACAACAAAGTAGGTTTCATGTTTAATCCTTAGGAACCTTGTTATTTGCTGCTAGACTCCTCATGAAGATGATAAATCAAAGATTTCATCTTTTATTTTTTGTATAGAGATCTATCAAGGCCAGGAGATTTTAAACGGTATGTTTTTTTTACTCATAGTTCACAATACTCCAGTCCTTCAATATGTAAAAATAATCAGAGTTTTTAATAATTCATTGATGTTCCTGCCAGAAGTCCTCCTTTCAATTGATGCCCGACAACTCGATTAGCAAATCACAGCTCATATGGTGGCGATGATATTCAGTGAGATAATTTCCTGATGGAGTATGTAATAAACTATGCTTTATATTACCAAATCGTGTTATGATGTGGAAAACTGAATTTTCACACTCTTCATTGAATAACTGGTACACATAAATCCAAACTGAAAATTCACTCAATATAAATTGATGTCTGCGATTTATGCAATCCATCTCCAATCATTGGTTTTCAGGCCTTTTGTTTGAGCAACCTCCAAGAAATATTGTCATACTCTCAAACTCTAAATGATTTCTCTTTCCTTCAAACTCTTCTATTTCAACTTGATCCCAGATTTTGATTAAGAGCACTTGCAGGCAACAGAAGAAAACATCTAAAGGCTCTGTCAATGTGCGTTGAAGTACAGTATCATAGGACTTCTTAACTTCAAAGCTACAGGCTCAGTTGACAGCATGTTAGATACGGACATGAGAAAGAAAGGGGAGGAAGGATATACTGCATGGTTGAAGTTGGGTGGATGAAGGCATGGATCAGTCTGAATGAATAACTCGTTTCAGCTTTGGAATTTATTCGTTATGCATTGCCATCGGGGCAAGGAGAAAGAGTGACAGAGAAAAACAAATTTGAAATTGGCAAGCAAAAATCTTGTAACCATGGTAACATCTTGGGTACCGTTCCATGCGCCCATAATAAGAAATTCCATTGATGACAATGGTAATGGTGTAAAAGTAAATCCTAAATGATTTGTTCAAAGAATACATATCATCTTCTGCAGAGATGCCTAGTTGATTCCTACAAAATTTAGTTTAATTTAGTTTAGAGAAACAGGCCCTTCGGCCCACCGAGTCCGCACCGACCAGTGATCCTGCACATTAACACTATCCTACACTAGGGACAATTTATACCAAGCCAATTAACCTAGAAACCTGGAGTATGGGAGGAAACAGAAGTTCTCAGAGAAAACTCACGCAGGTCACGGGGAGAAGATACAAACTCTGTACAGACGGCACCTGTAGTCAGGATCGAACCTGGGTCTCTGGTGCTGTAAGCGCTGAAAGGCAGCAAATCTACCGCTGCGCCACCATGCCGACCTAAATCTTATATGAAAAACCAAGAAAAATGTAATGAAATGAGAGGTAATCTGCCTGAAGGCAACCTGCTGACCAATGCCACACACCCTTGAAAGACACCATTGAATTGTGTGGGCAGTAATAGTTCAGCTCTTACATTTCACTTACACCACGTGTAATATTTAATGGAGGAAATCTAGCTGCGCTTTCGAAAATACATGTCTGTAATTAAATACGGTCACCAAGAACTCGCTCTCAGTAATAGCCTTTCCATTGCATGCCTCACAGTTGACACGTTTGCAGTGGCATGAATTAATGTTCATTTCACATTTTATTTTGATGTTAAAACAAAAGCGATGGAAATGATGTCGCTGAATTTATCTCTGGAGCTGAAGATCTAACTTTGTATGCCTTAACACTAACACTTCCAGAATTATTCTCTTACAATATGCTGCCAGTTCAATGTTCTATACATTTTAAGATCCATTTTTAAAGTTTATGTTACTTCAAATGCTACCTTAAGCTTTATTTAATTATTACCTTAATCCCAACCTCTATTTCAGAAAAAATGTTTACTGCCCACTGTCTCTGTCAGCATTTAATCTGTAATCTGAATGGTTGTTCACCGGGCTTGATAACATTGCTTTTGCTGAATGTCACAGATCATCTTAGAAGGAGACGCATCTCACATGCTGGAATCTTGGGCAAAACACAGAGTGCTAGAAGAACTTAGTAGATCTTTTCAAGCTGGAAAACAGAGATGGGGGCAGGACAAAGCATGACAAGTGACAAGTGGATACAAGTGAGAGGGGCTTGATTTCCAGCTCTTCCCCTCCTACTCTAGTCAGTCTGAAGAAGGATCTGATGCAAAACATCACCTGTCCATTCACTCCCCAGATTTAGTTTAGTTTAGTTTATTTTATTTTAGAGATACAGAGCGGAAATGGGCCCTTCGGCCCACCGATTCCGCACTGACCAGTGGTCCCCACGCATTAACACACACTGGGGACAATTTTTACATTTACACTTTTTACCAAGCCAATTAACCTACAAACCTGTATGTCTTTGGAGTGTGGGAGGAAACAGAAGATCTCGGAGAAAACCCACGCGATCACGGGGAGAATGTAAAAATCCGTACAGGCAGCACCCGTGGTCGGGATCGAACCCGGGTCTCCGGCGCTGCAAGCACTGTAAGGCAGCAACACTTCTGCTGTGCCACCGTGACTGCCCTATTCTTGTACCTTCTCTTGTATCACTCCCAAAGAATGGCTCTGCAATCGTTTTGAAATTATCTTTCTTTTATATCAACCAACAAGTTCTATGAAAGTTTGGAACTCTTTGATTTGTTCCCTGAATTTATCACATTTTGCATCCAATGCAGGAAAATGCACTGAAGACGGACCGCTGACATTAACATTGAAGATTCAAGTCAAAGCTCCCTGCAAATATTCCAACAATATTAAATGTTATTTTACGTTACATTGTTTTAACAAATCTTAGTGTTAATGCCTTGTAGTACAGTTAACTCAAGAAATATCATGAATTCTTCACAACTACTGTGCCAAAGGAACCATGAGTATAACTGATACACAGTAGGCAACCCAGAAGATAATCTGACTGGCTCTAAAACAAAGGTGTAGCAATTGGAGATAGACACAAAATGCTGGAGTAACTCAGTGGGAAATGCAGCATCTCTTGATAGAAGGATTGGGTGTTGTTTCAGGTCGAGATCGTTTAAGGGGTAGGCCATATAGGACTGAGATGAGAAGAAACAAAATCACCCAGAGTTGTGAATCTGTGGAATTCTCTGCCACTGAAAGTAGTGGAGGTCAATTCACTGCATGTATTCAAGAGAGACTTACAGTAGATTTGGCTCTTTGGGTTAACGGAATCAAGAGATATGGGGAGAAAGCAGGAACGGGGTACTGATTTTGGATGATCAGCTATGATCATATTGAATGACGGTGCTGGCTCGAAGGGCAAAATGGCCTATTCCTGCACCAACTTTCTATATTTCTATCTTTCTATGGATCTTGTTCTTTGTCCATTTTGTGCTTGAAAATTGACCTAACAGTTCAGTTCCTAAAATGTTTCGAATATACACAAGTGTCATTATTGTAGTCTTTACTGTCACCTTATTTAGTTATTTAGAATTATGCTCACAGTTCTTGGCTGCAGTCGAAACCTATCATTAGGAGAGATCGCTTTCCCTGAATTTAATGTATCTCATATCGTAAAGTATCATATATTGTGATGTTTTGAGGACATTTTGAAACAGTAAATACGTTAATACATAATGTGCACGCCATTTAAAAATGTCAGAAATATCCTTTTCTTTCATAGCAAGGATAGTGGGGTATATGGAACAAGCTGCCAGAGGAAGCTTTGTCCTGCCCCTCCTCTCATCCAGCTTTCTCCCCACACCCCCCTCCCCCATCACAATCAGTCTGAAGAATGGTCCTAACTAGAAATGTCACCTATCCATGTTCCCCATAGATGCTGTCAGACCCATTGCTTTCCTACATCACTCAGTGTCATTTGTTGCCAAATATTATGATTTGATCATCTTCTTTAAAGTCTCCCCGAATTAGTGGTGCTAACAATTAGATGATCATAATCGGTGAGCGAACAGTGGAATTTCCTCATAAGTTTTCTTTAAAACATTAACTTGAAATATCTCACATTTTTCTATTCATAATGTTCAAAAAGACCTTCAACGATATTCCTTTAGTACTGGGGGGGACGACCAATATCAGCATTTAGAATAATGAGATAACATAAGCGGCATGTAAGTCTTCTCAAAGCTGTGTTGAATAATAAATTGCCACCACGCTACAGAATTTGAAACAAACAATGTTACATGTGCATACTTATATTACTGTATATTATAATCAGATTATCAGAGGATTCCAAAACATCAGTCCTTGCATTTAATCTTCCTATATAATTTTATACTGTTTGTGCCATAATAGAGGCTGTGTAATGGCATATATTTTCTGAAATAGAGCACCCCAGTTAAACTGAGCTAATCTAAATTCAATATATAAATGGACCTAGCCTTGGTGTAAATTGAACCATGAATAACATTACCCTTTGAATAGCCCTGATCTTTGAATTAATCCTTTAATCCCTTTCCACCTATTTTACAACACTCACAGCAAACCTCTAAATATCATATTTTTGTTTCCTTACCATACATGGTTTCGTATTTGTTGATTGCTTTTTATAAACAATTAGATTTTCAGTTTTGTTTCCACCATCCTTCCTAGGGCTTGTACATAAATGTCCTTACAATCAGGATGGTAAACTGAACAGGAGAGGGGTTAACTTGATTAAGGTTCAGTATTAAAATTGTATTAACACTCCATTTAACTTCCAACTTCACATCTGAACCTTATGCCCAAAATTTACAATGGCTTTTGTTGGTGATGGAAAATAACTGAATCATCATGTGACCCCTAAATAGACTCTGCCAAACTTAAAGAAGCTGCAAACATCGGACAAGTTTTGTCAACTCACCGATTTAGTGAATGCTATATTGAACGAAGACCTCAATAACTTGGAACAATTGCTGCAAACTATGTCCAGTACCTAGAAACTTCACCAAATTGGTTTCAAATGAATAATACAGCCCCCATTCAAAAGATGGATATCATTTTTTCTGGAACAAGGTGAAAATATGGCTCTTAGCAGCGTAGGAGGTCTGATTCTTCACTTTTGAAATGAAGACTTACTGAAGATCTCTGCAGAAAACCCATAGGAGCTCAAATCATCTGATGAACTATTTTGGCTTTGGTACGCATCATCACAAATTATTTGTGCTGTAGAATGGATATAATGCTGAATATTCTGTGGACAGTTGCAACTGACTCCACAGTCTAGGGTCCTTCTGGTGCAGAACATTGAAAGGCTGAGTTTGGTGGGGACAACCCTCAAACGAGGGAAGGGATATCACTCCACAGGGCCCGGCTGTTCTATGTAGAGGCAGGTGCAAACACGACTGAGTATGACATGATTGAATGTTCAGATACGAAAAAAATGTATGAAGAACTTATGAAAAGTATACTTTTGGAAAAATAAAGTTGCAACTGGCATCTGACATTGTTAGTTAACAATTGTCCTGATACAGAAGGGAAGCCCTCCATTGTCCATCCACCAGGTGTATCTCTGAATTTCTCATGCCTGATCTACAGAATGGGGGGCTTGCTAAAGACATGGCTCAAATGGAAGAAACCATGATGGAAATATTTCCATTATATACCGTGTTTAACACAAGAAACAATGAAGATCTCAATGGATGAACAATGGCATTCTAAGTAAAGATTTCTTCATTGACCTCATAGAATCCACAATGCAATATATGGTTAGCCCTGAAACCAATGAAGAAAATGTGCATATTTTTTACACCAATGGAAACTCAAATTGAGTGCAAGTTGTGAAGACAGCAAAGGCCAAGCAATTGAACATATCACCAAAGATTGCCCCCTTCAATTGTTTCCAAGGTGCACGGCCAAACAGCCATTGCCTCACTGCGCCAGAGACCCATGGTCAGTTCTGACTTTGGGTGCTATTTTGTGGAGTTTGCATATTTTCCCTGTGACCGCATAGGTTTCCTCCAAGGGCAACAGTTCCCTCCTGAGAGCCTAAGATATGCCGGTTTGTAGGTTAATTGGCTGCTGTAAAATTCCCCAAGTCTGTAGGGAGTGGATGCAAAAAATGGGATCACAGACTAGTATCGGTAGTCAGCATGGATTTGGTGGGTCGAAGCTGTAACTTTCAATCAATTCAGATTACGACAAAAAGCAAAGTGCCATAAAAACTCAATTGGTCAGGCAGCATCTGCGGGGGGAATGAACAAACAATGTTTCAATTCTGGACCCTTACACAGACTGAAGACCAAAAGCATTCCATTCCCTCCACAGATTCTGTCTGACCCGCTGAGCTATTCCAGCACTTTGCTCATTTTTTTCTCAAGATTCCAGCACCTGAAATTTCTTGTGTGTTTATATTACCTCACCAGGTGCCATAACCAAGTTCAAAATTCTCATCATCAATGCCTATGTTGCTATTACCTAGGCTCAATAAGAAGACTACACAACTAAAATAATAGAAATTCTGATTGTTAGCACTTTCTTTAAAACGCATATCCATACCAATTCTTTGGTGGAGTAGGAGCATTGTTTGGGAATTAATGCATAATAAATACCAGTGGAGAAAATGAAATGACACTTACTTACATTCTGCTAAGTACCTTCATCTAATAACTGCCCACAACATTTTTATGGCAATTACATAATATGGATATCAATGTCCCCTAATGACTGAGCAGGTAAATGAACTGTATGATCCAGTATGAAGTCAGGAGGTTCCAGACTTAATTCACAATCTCTGCTGAGGTAGCTAATTTAAGACACTGCGACTCTACAATTGCCCTTAATATCTCTGCGTTAGTGATGGAGTGTTTGAAATCAGGCAGAAGCATTGCCTCCTGATTCATGCACAATAGCCACTGGAGAAAAATGTGCACATGCGTGTCAGTTAATGCGTTAAGTTAGATGTTTCCCCCACCATGATGAGAGGCCTACGGACATATCACCTGTAGACACCGCATGGCATAAATTGGGTAGACGGACAGAGCCTTTTTTTTTTCCTAGGATGGAAGTCAAAAACTAGAGTGCATCATTTTAAGGTGAAGAGGACAATGTATAAAGGAGCTGTGCAAGGCAGGTTTTTGTCTTACACAGAGAATGGTGGGTGCCTGGAATGTGCAGCCAGGGGTGGTGGAGGAGGCAGATACAATAGTGGCGTTTAAGAGGCTTTTGGAAAGGCATATGCTAATGCAGACAATGGAGGGGTATGGATCACATGCAGGCAGAGGGGATTAGTTTAACTTGGCGTCATGTTCGACACAGACATTGTGGGCCTGTTCTTGTGCTGTGATTTTCTATATTCTAATACCAAAAGAATGTCTACTTATAAGAGGCACCAAGCTATATATAATTCCCCTGAAACCATACCCTAAAATTATTAACACGTTTTGGAAAAGTTGAAAACTGCTGGGGAAACAAAAAAATAATAAAGTGGAACACAATCAAATATTTCATGCTGTGCTTTAACCAGACTAATATTTTAATGTTCACTAAATTTTGCAGTACAATTATATTGAGCGTTCTGTTACACAAACAAATAACCACTCACGGTGGGATTGGATGGTGACTGCATTGGGAGGCAGGATTTTCATTAACGGATCAATCACATACATAGATTAAAGTGTAAACTCCTCTTTAAAACTCCTCTTTCCGTATGCATTTTCTTCCTTCTTCACCCATTCCTCAACAAGGAATCCCAGAAGACAAACTGCTTGTGTGTGTAAAGGAAGGTCCCGACCTGAAAGGTCATGTCCATTCCCTCCACAGATGCTGCCTGACCTGCTGAGTTCCTCCAGCATTCTGTTTTTTTTTGCTCAGGATTCCAACATCTGCAGTATCCCGTGTCTCTGATTGTTTTCTCTTTGGTCAACGTAATTCTATTACCTAATTTGTAGAAGACTGGTTCAATTTAATTCACCTCTGATATTTCCTCCCATCGGAGGTGCCCCTGATGAAACCCTACATGTCCTTGCTAGCTGGCTAACACTTTCTGTGTGGAAACATACTATTATTCTGTTAGTACGCTGATGCACTGCACTGCTTGATAATCATGTTTTAAATTAGCATTTCTATTTGCAGCTGGATAGTATCTTTTAATGAAAAGCACTTGATAACCTTTATGTTTGCCAGAAAGAAATAAAAAAGAAAATCAAGTGACATTCTTGGTAAATAAAATAAAGGAAATTAAGCTTGCATCATCAATTCTTTTTTTTTTTTTTAAGACTGTCATTTAATTTCTCTACATCCCCATAGTCCACTTCCTTTCATCTGGTGCTGAGCGGTCAGGTGTTGATGCACCCTCGATTCACCACTGAGTCCAGGGGCAATACCTGATTGACCTGAGCCCAAGGGGAGGATAGGGTTCGATACACATTTATGGCAGCCTCATATCTACTGCATATCATCAGCACAGTGGTGCAGCTGGTAGAGCACAATGCCAGATGCGTAGGTTCGATCTTGTCCTCAGGTGCTGTCTGAGTGGAGTTTACCTGTGGGTTTCCTCCGGGTGCTCAGGTTTCCTCCCATATCCCAAAGACGTGCAGGTCTGTAGGTTAATTGCTCTCTATAAATTGCCTGTAGTGTGTAGGGAATGGATGTGAAATTTGAGGTAACCTAGAATTAGTGTGAACGGGTGACCAATGGTCAGTATGGACACAGTGGGCCAAAGGGCCTGTTTCAATGCTGTGTCTTTCAATTGATCCGCTTCTTTAAAACTGATTTTCGAATCATTATGATATTCCTATTTGTGAGAGGTAGCTGTGTGTATTTGGCTGCCACATGTCCCACGTTAGATTTAGATTTGACTAGATTTAGATGTGACTAGATTTCAAAGCAAGAGTACCTCTTGGCTGTAAAGCAGTCTGGGATGATCTGACAGGATATGAAATTTGCAATATAGATGCAAGTCCTAAATAGTTTATATAAAAAGCTAGATTCAGGAAATAAATCAACAAACTACTTTTCACAAGTACACTTCAGGATGTCTGTGAATGTTCAAACTAATGCATGAAAAATAAAATCAAGATCACTCACATCGTTCCTCTGCCGAAATACGTTGGATTTCAAATTATTGAATCCAATATTGTAATACTAATTTACTTTTCCACAAATTAAGCGTTTTGTTCTTTTTAATCAAACCTGTCTTTCTGCAGCTGTCATGTTGTTGGTTAAATTGTTTTCAAAAGTCTTTGCTTTGTCTCTGTTCTCCTGACAGGAAAAGGAGCCGACTTTGAGTCTGGTTACTCTGCAATAATGCTACGAAAAATCACAATGCCATCTCAACTGATAATTGTTCTCACTTGAAGGTGCTAACCTTCTGATCATTATCTATTCTTACACATGACTTTTTCTTGTGGTCTGCCGGATACACAAATGAATCAATAACTATTTTCGCACTTCAGATGAGTAAAAAGATCTTCAACGCATCATTTCCATCCAAATTAGCACGGTTAAGGTAACAAAAACATTGCAAATGATTTTGGAACGAATGGTGAAATGTCACTGGGTAGAAATGTCCATATAATGCCTCTCTAAATACCTCTCATGATCGTGAAAAAAATATATACGCTGATGTAAGTGGCTCTCTGTTTTATGCTCTTCAGAATATTTTAGTTGTCCAGAGTGTTTTAATGTGTGAACCTAAGATGCAACTCTGATATCTATTTCCATATATTCTCATCCAAGGTCTGCAATACTGGTTCAGGTGGCAACAGAAATGTGGTCCCAAACTGGCATCTGACAACCAAAGCAATGCAAACACCTGTATCCATTTCAGAAATATGAATATTACATGGAGGCTAAGTTGGACATTATAATGGCGCATTAGGATAAGGATTCAAACATATCCGGCACTCATAATGAAAGCTGTACATAAATTTCAAGAGTCAAGAGGGTTATATCGCCATGTGTGGCACAACAGAACAATGAAATTCCTACTTGCAGCAACATAACAGGTTTGTAAACACAGTACTCAATAGTAACAAACATTAAAAAAAGTTCAAGAAATAAAAAAATCCATTATAGTAAACCCTTGTTTTAACTGACCATTGAGGGGAAGGTGGCATCCTTTATTGCCGATTGATAACTGAGGGATTATCTTTGTATAAATAGTAGAGACAAACAACAGTTTGTTGGTTACAGTTGCTGGTTAATACACAAAAGGACACAAAGTGCTGGAGTAACTCAGTGGGTCAGGCATCACCTCGGGAGAACATGGATAGGTGATGTTTCGGGTCCAGATCATTCTTCAGACTCTCGGCTTGGCAGAGGTCGGTAGGTCAATCCGCTATAACTGAAATCCGTTATAAAAAGGTCAGTAAAAACGAGGGTTTACTGTAGAGTACAAAAACAAACAAAAAAGCCCAAAGTCCCCAGTGCAACCAAGGCAGTTCATCGTTTAGAGTTCAGTTATAGTCTGTAGTGTTCAATATCCTGATGGATCTTGGGAAGAGGGCATCATTGCCCTCATCTACCAGCAGAAGGGAAAGAGGACAGATAGATATCAGGAATTGGAAACCCATATCACCTTTCACTGTGGATTACAGGATCATGTCCAAGGCCATGGCCAATTAAATGTCTGTTCTGGGATAGACAAAAATGCTGGAGAAACTCAGCGGGTGAGGCAGCATCTATGGAGCGAAGGAATATTCTTCTGAAGAAGGGTCTCGCCCTGAAACATCGCCTATTCCTTTGCTCCATAGATGCTGCCTCACCTGCTGAGTTTCTCCAGCATTTTTTGTCTACCTTTGATTTTTCCAGCATCTGCAGTTCTTTCTTAAACATCTGTTCTGGGATAGGTGATCCACGCAGACCAAGCCTGTGAGCTAGCCATGAATGATGCAGGCAAGCCTTCCATACATCTTCTTTACCGCTATATCTACTTGAGGTGCGACTTTCAGGGAGTTGTGGACTTTTTATTATGTTTATGTGTGTTCCTTTTCATTGTACCGCTGCTGGCAAATTCATTTCACTTGCACTTTATGTGCAAGTGACGAATAAAAATGATATTGATATTGATATTGTACCACAAGATCTCTCAGTATATCAATGCTGTTAAAGTTCTTTCCATCACCTATCAATTGTATTTTACCTCAAATGTAACACCTCATACTTGACTGGATTCAACTTCACCTGCTATTTCTCCACTCATACTAATTTATATCCTGTTGTATCTTTTGACAGTATTACTCACTAACCAGAGCTCCACAAATATGTGTGTTGTCTGCAAGCCCACCTGCACCTTAATCCAAGATAGACATAAAATACTGGACTAACTCAGCTAGACAGGCATCATCTCTGGAGAGAAGGAAGGGTGACGTTTTGGCTCAAGACCCTTCTTTAGACTCATCTTCATCCAAGTCATTTATATATATCAACTGCAAAAGTCCCAGCATTGATCCCTGTGGAACACCACTGGTCCAGCCAGAATGACACCCTTTCACCTCAACCCACTGTCTTCCATGGGTAAGCCAGTTCTGAATCCAAACTACATCCTCATGGATGTCATGCACCTTAATCTCCTGAATCAGCCTACCATGAGGGACCTTGTCAAATGGCTTACTAAAACCCATGTAGACAACAACCACTGCCCTACCCTCATCAACTATCTTTGTCACCTCCTCAAAAAACTAATTGAAGTTTGTAAGACAATGTGTATTTCTCTTCGCAATGTAGCAGTTCCTGGTGATTTTTACCACCTTTGATATTGATACTGGTACCTGTATGATGCCTTCAAATTGCCCATGAGCTACTGGGAAGCTATTTTTATCATAAGATCAGCAGAGCTAAGCTAAACCCTGCTCTCACAGGTAATTAATACACATGTACACTTCAATATGGTTCACTGCTTCGCATCAGGGACTGTGATGTCACTATATTTCTCCTGTGCCTGGCTCAAACAGTAAGGTCATTCACAGCATTGCAACAATAGTAACCAGCATATAGAGGAGGGCCGCCAAGACCCTCCAGAGCCATAGCTGGGTGCTGCTGGTAGGACGGTGCTCAGTAGGTCCCTGTAAAGATATCAATGTATGAATGCCATGACTTTGAGGAAGTTTTTATTGCAGGAAAATCCCCATTTCTGCTCAGCCTTCTGCCGTGTTGTTTGAGTATGGAGTTTGGGTGATCTCCCTCCTGCAGCAGGGAACAGCAAACTAGGTTTAAGAGTCAAGAGTGTTTTATTGCCATTTGTACTGAAATGGAACAATGAAGTTCTAACTTGCAGCAAGCAGAACAGATTCGTAACAGAGTATTTAAGAGATATGATAAATAAACCCAAAAAAATTCAATGAATAAAAATACCAATATAGTGCAAAACAAGGGCGGTCACGGTGGCGCAGCGGTAGAGTTGCTGCCTTACAGCGAATGCAGCGCCGGAGACCCGGGTTCGATCCTGACTCCGGGTGCTGTCTGTACGGAGTTTGTATGCTCTCCCCGTGATCTGCGTGGGTTTTCTCCGAGATCTTCGGTTTCCTCCCACACTCCAAAGACGTACAGGATTGTAGGTTAATTGGCTGGGTAAATGTAAAAATGGTCCCAAGTGGATGTAGGATAGTGTTAATGTGCGGGGATCACTGGTCGGCGCAGTCCCGGTGGGCCGAAGGGCCTGTTTCTGCGCTGTATCTCCAAACTAAACTAAACTAAAATCAAAGCCTGAAATCCCTTGTACACGATTCGGAGTTTAGTTGGAGGTCATAGTGCTCAGTGGCCCGATGGTAGTTGGGAAGAGGTTGTACCAGTAGTGACAGCCTGGAATGAGTCCGAGTCGAGGAAGCTGAGAAGGACATTGACTCTGACCTGCATGGATAAAGCAGTTAAGAAACAGGCATGACCATACCCGAGATCATGGTGGGATGGTCATAGATCTCAGTGCAGTCAAAGAATGCAATTTGCAACTTGGCCCATTTACACAACACAGATTCAGTGGAATCACGACAGGTAAATCTGGTTGAAGAATGAATAAATATTGTCCTTTTTTCACAGCCTTGAGGTAAAAATCTTACAACATTTTAAATGTATGCTTTGTATTGCTGTTGATAACCTTTTGAAGAAGTCTAGTACTGGATAAAGGAACTGCGGAGAATGAAAATCCTACCATGAATGCGAAGCTATATTTCCCAGTGCATGATCAGGCAACCAAAAATGTACACAGAATTGCTTTACACAAGAAAAGATTAAACTGATTTCCAGAAACACAATGCACTTCTTTCACAGTTGTGTGAACCAATTTCTAACCCCTATAATAATGGAGGGTAGAGATTGTTATGAAGCAGAACAGGCTGAATACTGGGCTATGCTCAATGAGATAGGTGGCCATTCCCAGTGTACACCTACGTATGGTGCTGAGATTTAATCTAGCAAAAATTAAAAGAAGGAAACTGCTAATTTTAAACATTGGTGAGATTTGCTGTCAATGGGCAATTCAAGCTACATCTATAGAGAGAGAAAACAGGTTCACATATCTGGTCCATGAGTTTCCATTACAACTGATGAATCAGATATTTCAAGTAATTGACCTTTCATCAAAACTGAACAATCAATGGAAAGTTTCATACTTGATTCAATGTTGTCGGGACTTATTAATGCCACACTAGGTCTCATGCTCTCTCTGGTATTGTTATATATCCCCATATTGGGACCAATGCCATATTAAGATTTGGAGGCAAGCAGTCCTTGTGGAACCCAACATTTATTTTTGAGGGCAGATTTACAGTGGACAATCATTGTTTGGTAGCACCAAAGATAACATCTTCCATCACTGTGCGTGATTGAGAGCAGTAATTAGCCAAATGCAATTTTTCCTGCTTTTTGTAGACCAAAGTATCATGGGGAATTTTTCACATACTTGGGTTGATGCTAATGCTGGAAGAACTTGGCTAAAGGCATGGAATGCTCTGAGAATAAGTCTTCAACATCAACTTCAAACTTGCTGAAGACTGTTTTCTGTGAAGGTGAAGTTCTCAAGAGGATACCAGGATAGAATATCTACAGCGTTTCTGGTTGTAATGATTGCACATGCAGCAACCTTGGATTCTAGTACTCTCAGGCAGAGCTCTGCCATTACTGAGGATATTTAATTAATTTGGCTGCTTAATTTTTAACACTGTTCATGGTTGGATGCGATTGCATGATGCTGTTCCTGAAGGAATAGGTGACGTTTCAAGTCGAGACCCTTCTTCAGACTCTCAACTTGCTATTAATAATTGAGTGCGCAGTACCTAATTTAGTAGGTTCCAATTCTGCTATTGGTATCACCCACATCTCTCGTGGATACCTAGTTTTAAGCCTGTTCTGAACATAACTAGTAATACAGCACAATAATTTGGAAGGAGTTCTGAGTGTGAAAGTGGTAATTTTTCTGCAATGACTGTGCATGGTGACTCCTAACAACACAGTTGTGGATTGACAAAGCTACAGTAGGGAAGGCATCTGAAGACAAGCTCAATCAGGTTCATTCTTTACTTTAGACTTTAGAGATACAGCGCAAAAACTGGTCCGTTGGCCCACCGAGTACGTACTGACCAGCGACACCAGCACTATCCTACACACTAGGAACAATTTACAATTGTTACCAAAGCCAATGAACCTACAATCCTGTAGGTCTTTGGAGTGTGGGAGAAAACCGGAGCAGCCGGAGAAAACCCACGCGGTCACAGAGAGAACGTACAAACTCCTTTTGTTTGTTCTGTCCGTGCGCCAGGGATCCAGTGTGGCAGCTATCTCCTTCAGGACTGGCACAGTGCAGTCCATGGTGTGGGAGGTCTGAAGAAGGGTCTTGACCCGTGACATCACCCATTCCTTCCCTCCAGAGAAGCTGCGTGTCCCGCTGAGTTAGTCCAGCATTTTGTGTCTATCTTCGGTTTAAACCAGCATCTGCAGTTCCTTCCTGCACATGGTGCTACCATGTAACTTTTAGGGATGGACAATGAAGATTCCCTTTCAGATTGCCCTTGCTCCACAGTGGTACTCAATGTGGAGGAATACTCATTCATCAAATGAGGAAGGGTGGCAGGTAGTAAATATAAGGACTCTTCGGTGTTCATCTCTGATCCTACTGTATTTATTATAATCGACTTTATTCCAAGATCATACAATTTTCAAATATAATTATTTTTTGCCATTACACACTGTAACTATTTGCTAATGTTGACGACTACTGAAATATGAAAATACAGTTTAGAACAAGAAAGAAGATTAGTTCTTCAGACATTTAAGATGAAACTTACTTAAAACAACCCATTAAGAAGTCAGATTTTTCTCTACATTGAAGTTTTATTTTCAGGTACAAATTTCTGGGGTAAATTCAATAATCTATATCATTAATATACATATATTTTTATATCATAACATTCCAAATGAACAAAAATAATGCAAACTTCTCATAATTTTATCAGATTATAAATTTCAATGTTTTGTTTGTGTAGCCTTCACTATATTTTAATCTTCTTGTACAAGATCTGAATGAAGATGATTTACAATTGCAAAGATAATTGTTATTCAATTACATTTGCATATGGAAATATTTTTGTTGAATTCAGTATTTTGAAGCACATTGGCCTCTCAAGATATGATCAACAACTGAAACATCTCCCCTTGTGCACTGAAACAGGAAAGTGCTTAGACTACAAAACTTAAAGATAAATTTCATGCTTAATTAGTAGCTCTTACATGCTAGTTAGCATAAAAGGAAGTGGTTTACATTTCTCAAAATGTTTTGAGGTTGAGGGATGAGTGTTTTTTCCCTCCAGTAACCATTAATGGGTTTTTTTACATTATAGTTTGTGAGCATGGATATTCAGCTTCAAAATAAACCTCTCTGACACGGCCCCGAAGGTTAAAGTTTGTGAAATAGAGAACACATCTGCCATTGATGGGACTGGACTACTCAAGTGAAACAACTGAGGGAGAAAGGTGAACCAATTGTAATGTTGTGTAAATAAGACAAATGAGGTCTGCGTGAAGCTCATAATCGACCGCATAAATCTTTCATTTTTACAGGGTGTCTGTCTCACCTCATTATAGCACTCCTCTTCATTACTGTTTATGTCTAACCCTCTTTAGCAGCCTTGGATACTCCATGTATACCAGAGGATAACATGTGATGTCTCTCCTTTCCTTTCAATTACCTGATACACTCGCTTCTGAATGAAGACTGCTATATATGCCTAGATACGGTCTGTGAATATAATCTTGGTTCTTGTGACAACAAGTGAGGTGCCTCACAATCTAACCCCTTGAGAATGCCTTTTTAGTTTTCACTCGAATGCCTGTTCCTACTGTGTTAAGGAATGGTGCAGCAACAGTCCCAGAGACATACATATGCACTCGGGGGAACAGATGGATTTATGTATTATCAGAAACACAGTAAATAGGACACAATTGTACATTTATTATTTATCCCTTTATACTTCCCAACAGAGAAGACAAGAGTCCCTTGACAATGAGTGCTCTCTTCAGAACGCACTGGGTAGGCTGAAGGATACTACAAAACTAACAGCAAGTGGGCACCAGCTGCAGTGAATATTTTATAGAAAAGTTAGCATTTGCGTTTTACCGAGTCTGATTTCTCTGAACAAGATGGTGTTTTGGAAAAAAAATGAAAGGCTAATGGGATAGTTAACAGTTCAAAGTGCAGCTTTTTCTACCCAGAAATGTCAAATGTTTTGATTGTATATGTGGATCTAGCAGATGTATTCAATACATGGGCTTTCCTTGCCCTTGGGCAGTAACAATATGTCCATTCTACTGTATGCAATTACAGAATCAATAAAACATCCCTTTGAAAGTCACTGGACAAGTGCCGACATGCAGGTTGTAGTTATACTGATATTTCATTGCTACTGTTATTACCAGCGTCAAACATATTTGTGACAAATATCAAAATATAGTTACACCCTAAGATTAAACCACAAAACCATGTTTGTTCACTGAAAGAACATAACTATGCAGTAAACAACCTGCTCGAGATGCACTAGGGAAAATCTTTTTTTTTCCTTTCGGCAAGCTCTACAACAGACTTTTAAACTGGTTCTTTTGGAAAGTAAAATTAGTGCTCTGAACCAAAACGTCAAGACAATATCTGTCTTTAAAGAGTTTTAAACTCCATTCTGCCATTTTAAATTTTGAAACTAATGCAGCACAGATGAAAATAAACTAGTTACTACTCTATTAGATATCACAAAATTCACCAATTTTAAACATGAAAATGAAATTATACTGGTGCAATTCATACACTGATACTTACATTTTCAAAGTTCATTTAGATAAAGTCAAGCTAATTAATTCTGTACATTTAACTGTTCACTTCACAGTTTAAACTTACCAAAACAAAAATTTAGATTACTGATCAAGAGACTTGTACTTGCTCTTCCACCATACTTTATTTAACTGGATTTGGGAAACTATTTAAATTTGTTTTTGCAGGCTAATAAGGGTGCAGCTAGCAAATCTCCAAAAACAATAACGGCATGTACAAACAGGTAGATCAAGTTGGTCACAGAACTTATAGTTAAGGAGTCTTAATCATTAACAAAGAATTATAAGTTGCTTTCAAGAAGTGCTCCAAATAATTTGGATACAAAAGTCTTGTCTAGTCAGTGTGAGAAATGTTGCCACTGCAAATTTTTATGACATATTACAATGGAATGACCTCTGATATCCAAACTGTAGTGAAAGGAGAAAATGCCTCGCTGAGAAAGTTTCCCATTTGTTTTTCTTCTAGCTGATAGCCATTATGACAATAGATTTGGTCCTAATAACATATATTTTAAGACAAAACATATCCATTTCTGTGACAATCAATGACTATAAAATATTGTAACAATCTTTTTACATTTTTGTTGCACTGATTTCTTAGGTAACACGAGTTGCACTGATGTCTGCACTGCACATACAAGCCAATGGTTGAAAAATGAGCAATGAAGAATTTGACTAACTAATTTTCTTTTTGTACCTGAAAGTTGTGATCTGGTAAACCTGCAATATTTTGACATTGCCTAAAGAGTAACTGCGTAGGAAGAGACTGCAGATGCTGGTTTAAATTGAAGATAGATGCAAAAAGCTGGAGTAACTCAGCAGGTCAGGCAGCATCTCTGGAGAAAAGGAATGGGTGACGTTTCGGGTCGAGGAAGAAAATTCTCAACTCGAAACGTCACCTATCTCTTTTAGCCAGAGATGCTGCCTGACCCGCTGAGTTACTCCAGCTTTTTGTGTCTATCCAAAAGAGTAACCATTTGCCTGTTGTTTGACTAGTAAACACTCAAAGCTGCCCTGATCTCAACGCACACCAGTACTATCCAACTGGGATTACTGAACAGAGATTAGTAAAGACCCAATTAATTTCCACATCTCTTGGACCTGTAAGAACTAAATGTAACATCCCAACAAAAATGAGGCATTTGGCACAGGAGGATGTTATCTCTTAAAGATCACTATTATACCTGGCTCCTTGGCAAGCCAGCATTTGCCTGCACTTTACAGTATATTTATTACTTAACGAATACTGCTACTCAATAAAGGAAACGTTGTTCAAAATCTCAAGTGGTTGAAGACTAGTTGATGAACAATGGCATGGAAAAGACAAATGCTTAAAAGTCCATCCCCACTTGTAGTATCAAACACTTCCTTTCTAGAATGTACTTTTCCCCATGCCCTCCTAGGTAAATATTCCTGGCCTTATAATCCATCCCCCAATGCCTTCAGAGATGTGTAGGAAGGAACTGCAGATGCTGGTTTAAACCGAAGAAGACACAAAATACTGGAGTAACTCAGCGGGACAGGCAGCATCTCTGGAGAGAAGAATTAGTGCCGTTTCAGATTGAGACCCTTCTTCAGACTTCAGGAGTCTGAAGAAGAGTCTCATCCCGAAAGGTCACCCATTCCTTCTCTCCAGGGATGCTGCCTGTCCTGCTGAGTTACTCCAGCATTTTGTGTCTGTCTTCAGAGATGTCCTGCATACCACGAGGGGCAAGAGTGGCACAGTGTGGAAATATCTGAAATAGATCCTGGACAAGCTACATATCTGCAATAAGATGTGTCAGCATTCACAATCAAAGTTTGAAAAAATGATCACTCGAGCAGTAAACTCTATGTTATAGACATTATGGAACAATAAGCCAGCAAAGGGTTAAAATCTTTGAAAAGAAAAGTGAAAGACCAGCAGCACAGTGACACAGCAGTAGAATTATTGCCTCACAGTACCAGAGATTCAGGTTCCTGACTATGGTGCTGTCTGTGCGGAGTTTGCACGCTCTCCCTGTGACCGCGTGGGTTTTCTCCAAGTGTTCCAGTTTCCTCCCACATTCCAAGACATGCAGATTTGTAGTTAATTGGCTTCTGTAAATCGCCCCGAGTATGTCGGATGCGAAAGTGGGATAACATTGAACTTGTGTGAATGGATGATCATCGGTCATCGTGGACTCAGTGGGCTGAAGGGCCTGATTCCATGTTGTATCTCTAAACTAAACTAAACTGAAAAAGATGAAGTTTGGTGATTTAAAACACGCCCTTCTGCAAACAGATAGCACTTGAACCTATATCGACATTAATATATTTTAGGTTCATGCCAAGAATATTTTATTGCATTTACAACAAGTATCTGATGCAAAACAGAGGCTATTCTGAAACAGTTGCAAAATTCATTTAAGATGGACTAGATAGTAATAATATTAGTCTAAGATCACCAGAGATTAAAAAAACCCAGAAAGTCTAAAAATATTTAAAATAGCAGAATTAGCGTTTGTTTTAAATATAAAAGATATATTTTGACAAAACTGCTTTCTGCGTGTATTTTAATCCCACAGAGAAAGTTACCTCATCACAATGAAAAATATGTTTCTAGTTTCTTCTGAAACTGAGAGTAAACAGTTTCTGATACTTTACCAGATTACACACTAATATACTAAACATGAAAAAACATTTTTCAAAATAGGGCTAATGAGTTTTCACTTTGATAAAGTGCAAGTGTTACCAAGTAATGCTGCAAAATTTTGCAATTATGACAAAATTATTTTTGTTCTAAGCATTATGGATCCTATGGTTCTTTTTGGATCCCAGCCAAGAACAAACCCTGCAACAAGTCCAGGCCAAATGAGATGATTAATTAATCATCTGTTTTCTTTAAAATATCAAAATCATTAAACTTCTTTGACATACAGCTGTTTTAAATTGGTTAATGGCCATTTCTGAGGAATAAAAAAACAATTTGAATTTAAAACTTTCTACAACTGTATTATAATAATAGCCAACAGCAAATGTAAACTGCTCACTTCCCACTTTCAACGCCCAAACAATATTTTTGGCACATTTCACTCGTGAATCTTACAATGCCTTGATCCTGCCTTTCCAACCCTATAAAGGAATTTCCTATGATGTTGCACTACAAGTGTGTTCCAAGCAGACACACACACTTTCTCCTGAAATGCTATGGCCTCAGCAATCAAGTTGCTTTCTTTTTAAAAAGAAAAATGATCAAACCAGGGGGTGGGGACAGCATATCCTGCGTGAAACCGCATCCTGCAGAGCATCACCACGATTCACTGTAAATAAATACTCTCGTAACAGAGCTTCCGTCAACTGTCAGTGCATTGACTGTAATCACCTTCAAGTCCAAACAGGAAAGTACAGAAAAGCAGTGAGATGGGAGATATGGGGTTTAATTTGCTTTTCACTGCAGTTTTCATTGGTGGTGTGTTTCCGATTCTCTTGGCTGCCAGCTGCCTGGAATCACTCCTGGATCTGGGTCTTTCCTGTTAACCTTCATAACTTCTCTGTCATAACAGTATTATTATGGGTGAGCCCAGGAAATTGTGCTCCTATCCAAATGCGGACTCGCCCCTTTATTGTTCTCAGATGCCAAAAAGGGGAAAAAGAAAAATCTGCTGAATGCTTTACCATAAGAAACTCTTCATGAGCAAAACTTTTGTAATACTGCAAACATTTTAACTCTCCACTGACACTCTCGACCTGTTCAATTTTGCAATTCAATCAAAACACAATCTGAAAATCCTCTTGTCATCCAGCTCTGCATTCATATGCTCAAGCCTTGTCTAAGGATAACTGCATGCAATCTTTCCCTCGAGCGCTGCTTATATTGTTTTATTACAGCTCAATGAGTGTAGTTAAAATTGCATGCAGCTGCTGACTACTGTGGTCTATCTATGTTATGCATGGACACAAGCATTGCCCACCGGGCTTAAAAAATCATTCAGTTACTGGCCTGACAAAAGATTATGTAGAGCTCTTTGGAAGGAAGAACATCTTGTATACTACAGCAGGAGCGGGTGATGCTAATGGATCAGCTCCTTTTATAAAAGGATTGTGAAAGTCCTATCAAATGTCACTTGAGAATGCTAAATGTTAAACATGTGGCCATACCACATAAATGCAAAAATAAACCTTAAGACCTATGCAGTCTAAGGCAGCTTTAGAGAAGGAGATGATGAGGTACATTAAGATTCAGAAAAAGTCCTTGTCAGACTCTTCTTTCAGCTACAAATAATATGAAGTTTTAAAATGGAAAAGGGACTAAATGTATTTCTCTCTGACAAATATAGGAGATAGGTTTACTTTTGAAGTGATTATACCAAATATATGTATTCAATCGAATAAAGACGCTGAGACTTTTATAAATACAGAAGATGGATCATTCTTTACCCTAACCCTCAGCCAGTTGCAAACATACCACCACACACCTCCTAACACTACCAAACACACCACCTCCCCAGAAACTAATGATGACCCGCTAATTGTACAAAAACATTTAGTTTTATTATTTCTTGTAACCGATAAATTCAGATGAGTTAGAATATACCTAGACAATAAAATAAGAATGCAGCATTTTTTTCTTTTTTTTGCTGTCTGTGAATCAGGTATGATTTGTTTTATTGCACTTTATGCCAATTCCATAAACTCAACTATACACAAAATAAGAAACCTAGTTAAATTCTTCCCCATCTCCTTGACAAAACATAGGGAAGTGAAAAAAATGAATTTGTGCTTTAAAAAGAAAATGAAGGATTAAAATACTTGTAAATGTCAGCTGTTTGTTCACTGAAATATGACTTAATTTAAATAGAAAACAGTTTATCATTGCTTTCAAAATCTCTGGATTATTTGAATGGGAATGCTGTAAACATGCCTTGACGTGGATTTCAGCTGAGACGGTTTTACAGTTTTAACTCCACACAATACAACAGACACAATAATATTTTCCATCTGTGAAAGCTTTCTTTATAGCGGGATTCCAATTATACTGTATATCGGTAATATTCTCCATGCTGTGTCACACCAGTATACTGCGCCACCTATTCTATCAGCATTCACATTCTGCTGTTTAACTCAACCCAGTTAAGAACATGAGCTGCAAGTGGTAGTCGGCAATTGATCTTTCTGCTCATTCCACAATTCCCACCACAAATTACCTATGTATAATTATTTTGACACCATAATGAAAAGGAAATGAGATTTGGTCACTGAAGGTTTATCTAATAATACTATTCCTTGCTAGACTTCATAAGACTGACAATCAAAAAGCCTTGCCCGTTTCAGCACAAAAACATTTGATAATTTTTTTTTTTTTAAGAAGAAACATTATTTATTTCCACAGAGTTGCCATTATCAGGAGGCAATGATAGCTGAATAATGAAAATGAAATCAAGGAATTTTGGTATTTCAAAGCTTTAATTTTTCCTGCTCTCACTTATGACATTTTCTTCACCTGGAGAGACAAGATAAAGTGCTGTCATAAATGGGTGAATCTCTTGTCAAATGACAGACTTGATTCACCATGGCAACCACAAATCAAGGTGCTAGTATGAATTAAAGCTTTGCTTAAAAGGCTTTTTGTATTTAAAAATGAATTTCAATCAAACAGATATTGGGTTAAGGCTTACCTTCTTTGTAGTTGTTGACTGAAAAACTGCTTTTACCGCTGGTCAGTATTTGTACATTTAGATTGTCGATAACTGTGACAACTGAACCATTAGATATACAGGTAGACTATTTGTAATTTGGTTATACATGAGCTGTAATGAATATAGATGATCAGCACTTTTAGCCTAATAAATTCCAGTTCCTCAAAAAGTATGGATTTTTTTTTCCAGATTGACTGATATTTCATTTTTTAACAGGCTCGTTTGTATAAAAGTTTAATGTTCATCCATTTTATCCATAATATATCTTTCATAAAAATAAACTAGCTGAGCTGAAAATTTCTTCAATTTTTCCAATCAAAATTAGTTGCTACATTAAGGTGCAATAAGGGTCTATAGTGTGTTATTACCATTTTTTCTAATTTAGTAATTAATTCTGTTTACTATTAGCTTCTTAAGGTTTATTTTGTTTAAAATGTATTGAAGTAATGTGACCTTAATACTAAAAGGAAACATTTTTATGTTAAAACTGTTAAAAAATGTCTCCCCATTTACAATTTTCAAAACATGCATTGAAATTGTGGGAAGAAAGATACAAACAGAGAAAGAGCAGCAAAGAAGCAAGCATTAATCTTTCATACAAAAGTTTATTTAAATATACATGGTCATTTCCATTTCATACAATATCAGTATGTTCTACCAGTTCATTTTTAGAAACATAGAAAAATCAGTGCAGGAGTCGGCCATTCGGCCCTTCGAGCCAGCACCGCCATTCAATATAATCATGGCTGATCATCTAAAATCAGTACCCCGTTCCTGCTTTGTCCCCATAATCCCTCAATTCCTTCAGCCCCAAGAGTTAAATCTAACTCTCTCTTGAAAACATCCATGTGAATTGGCCTCTGCCGCCTTCTGTGGCAGAGAATTCTACAGACTCACAACTCTCTGGGTGAAAAAGTTTTTCCTCGTCTCAGTCCCAAATGGCCTCCCCCTTATTCTTAACCTGGTTTTGGACTCCCCCAAAATCGGGAACATTTTTCCTGCATCTAGCCTGTTCGATCCTTTAAGAATTTTGTATGTTTCTATAAGATACCCTCTCATCCTTCTAAATTCCAGTTGATAGAAACTAACTGAATAAATTTCAGTTAGCAGAATAACAAGAAAGAAGAACTAATACCCGCGCGATGTGTCTGACATGTTAACAGAAAAGATTTTCTCACTGCAGCTTCTAACATGTATGAACTAATTAAGTCCCAACATTCCAATTTTACATGCAACTTTTTACTTGTATAGTTATACGGTGCTTATTCTACAGCTGTTTGCTAATACTGCCTTAGGTGGCTTCACACTGAGATTATAATTAGCCTTACTATTCACTGTCCATATTTATTTGATGCTCATGATGCAATGCTGTTAAGACCATAATATCATAAGATATAGTAGCAGAATTAGGCCATTCAGCCCCTCGAGTCTGCTCCACCAGTCGATCATGGCTGATCTATTTTTTCCCTCTCCGTCCCATTTTCCTGCCTTCTCCGCCCTGTAGCTTTTGATGCCCTTACTAATCAAAAACCTATCAATGTCTGCTTTAAAAATACCCAATGACGACCTCCACCTGTGGCAATGAATTCCAGATTCATCACCCTCTGGCTAAAAAAAATACTTCCTCCTCTCCATTCCAAAAGTATGCCCTTTAATTTGAGGTTGCGCCATCTGGTCCTAGACTCTCTCACTACTGTAAACATCTAAAGCACATCCACTCTATCTAGGCCTTTCAATATTCGGTAGGTTTCAATGTGATTCTCCCTCGTCCTTCTAAACTCCAGCGAGAAAGGCCTAGAGCCTCAAACGTTCCACATATGTTAACCCAAACATCCCCCCCCCCCCCCCACCCTCACAACACTGAAGAAGGGTTTCGGCCCGAAACGTTGCCTATTTCCTTCGCTCCAAAGGCTGCCTCACCTGCTGAGTTTCTCCAGCATTTTTGTCTACCACTTCTTCAGACTTTTTTTTCAAATTATCTACCCAACTTACTCGAGCTATGGCAGACCCATTGTTTCAAACATTCCTCATAAGCCTATGTGTACAAATAGTTGCTACTGATCTCTTATGATTCTGCATAACTTCATCTCTATGTTTGCATTCATTTACATTCGGAATGTCGTGTTTGAGAAAGAATCATAGAGTCACACAGCGTGGAAACAGTCCCTATAGCCCAACTTTCCCACAGTCCCTATAGCCCAACTTTCCAACATGCCCCATCTACATTAGTCCCGCCTGCCCGCGTTCGGACTATATCCTTCTAAACCTATCCTGTCCATGTGCCTGTCTATATGCTTCTTAAACATTGCGATAGTCTGTGCCTCAAGTACCTTCTTACGGCAGATGGTTCCTTTCTCCCACCACCTTCTGTGTGAAAAAGTTACCCCTCGGGTAATTAGATAATTAGACGTGTCTTAACATTTTACACACCAAGCAGACTCACCTCTCTCTCAGCTCCACAGTATTAGGCTGGGAAAACATATCCATTATCTAGTTTATAATTAGCTGATACATATTGAGAGTTTACTCCTTGCAGTTACAAGGTGATCACCTATCACACCGATGCTCATGTGCCTTTTTCACCAGTCAAGGTGACATCATTACCCTTTCTATAAGTTGTGACATGTGGCGCCTCTCCCATATTAATTAGTAAACCTCCATGTGTGACAGTCCTTTGAGGATCACTTGACAATTTTCTGTTTCAACAAAACTAACCCATTCCACCCTCTTCCGTTTCCCAGCTGGGCAGGACTGCTATTGTTTGAGTCCATTCCCGATGATCAAATCATTGCCAGAGATCCACCTGCAACTGCTTCTCTTCCCACGGACACACAATTACTACCGGAGCCCCACAGAGATGTATTCCCTTCTAATTCTCATCCAAGTGATAGCTTCAATAAAGCCATTCAAATCTCGTTCCCCATTTACTGAAGTCTCCAAGGCCTGGAATTTGTCACAATGCTTATCTGGCAAACTACAGTGCATAAGTGTAAGTTTCCTATTTGGAAGACTTAAAACAGCTTTCTTTTGTCCTTGCCACAAATCCAGTTTCCTGACCACGATTCCCAAACCAGGAAATGGAGCTGGACCTTTTGCAGCTATGGTATTGTGTTTGGCACATGGCAAGGTTGTCAACCACATATTTGTTTGTAAACAAAAAATGCTGATTTCCACCTTCACTTCGCTGCTCCTTCCCACCCCTGCCTTGGTTCATCATAGCCATTGTTGCCTTTAGTTTATTTCAATGATTTCTGACCCAGCTTTCCACCGTCCATCCAACTAAAGTGTTTCTCATTCAGATTTCTGGCATAAACCAAGCGTAGACTGGGCGATCGTTTCGCCTAACTCCCACGCTCAGTCCGCCTTGGCGATCTCCTGGTTGCCAAACATTTCATTCCCCTTCCCAAACCCACACTGACCTTTCTGTCCTGGGTCTCCTCCACTGTCAGAGTGAGGCCACACGCAAATTGGAGGAACAGCACCTCATATTTCGCTTGGGCAGCTTACAACCGAGCGGTATGAATATTTATTTCCCTAACTTCACGTAACGCTTGCATTCCCTCTCTCTCCACCCCTCCCCCACCCGGTTGGTTCCACTGTCTACATCCATATATCCCTTCATTATCACCTCTTCCACAGCCACCAATGGACCATTGCTCGGTCATCTGTGCCAGCTCTGATTTCTTCTGAACCTTCTACCTCTAGTTTCTCCCCTAACTCTCAGTCCGAAGAAAGGTCCCGACCCGAAACCTCACCGATTCCTTTTCCCTAGAGATGCTGCCTGAGTTACTCCAGCATTTTGTGTCTACCTATACCTTAATGGACCTGTCCCACTTAAGCGATTTTTTGTGCGACTACAGGCGACTGCTGCAAAATTTTCAACATGTTGACAATTTTTCGTCAACAGTGCCGACTATTTTCTGCTGTCGTAGGTTGTTGTAGGTTGTCATAGGTTGACGTAGGTGTTGTCGTAGATTGCCGTAGGTGTCGTAGATGCTGTGGTAGGTTGTCGCCAGGTGTCGTAGGTGAATTCCATTAAAACTAGTCCCTGCCAGTCGCCTAAAGAGTCGCCTAAGTGGGACAGGCCCATAAGTTGCCTGAAGTCATTCACCCATGACTAATGCACCTGCTGACCGACAGTGTCACCCGCTCTGACAACATCTCAATTTAAAGTCTTCATCCATGTTTCAAGCCTCTCCGTGCTCTCTTCCCGCTCTATAAGCTTCCTATATCTCAATGCTCCTAATACTTACATTGTATGCATTTCCTTTCGAATAATTCCCAAAACGCAGCTATGTTTTCAGCTGCCTTAAGGGCCTGTCCCACTGCGGCGACCTAATTCGCGAGTTTGCAAGAGTTTGCCCTCGACTCGTAGCATGGTCGACACAAGGTCCTAGGAGGTCTTTGTAACTCTCCTTCATGCTCGGGAGTAGTCCCCGCATACTCGAGGCCTCAGCTAGGTCGCGGCGTTTATTTTCAACATGCTGAAAAATGCCCGCGAGTAAAAAAGGGTTGCCATGGGGAAAAATCTGTATTTTTTTACTCGTAGGTTTAGTCGAGGTAGGTCGTAGTGCGTCGTAGTAGGTCGTAATGCTATCGTAGATAATCAAAGGCAATCAAAGCTAATCGAAGGTAGTCGAAGGTAAAGCTCGTTGAGAAAAAAAAGGTAAGTAAACCGACCGGTAATGTTAACTCTTCTTCACCCCTTCTCCCCCCCCTCTTCTCTCCCCCTCTCCGCGCTCTCTAAAGGACTTACCGTTACTGTGTCAGCCATCTTTTACCTTCCTGCTCATCGCGGGTGTGAATTTCAGACAGTGCTCCCCCGCTTTCCCTGGTCCCCGCCTTTGTGATGTGTTTGTGTGTGTGCAGATGGTCGATCCAGCTCGAGGTTTTTCAGGCGAGTGCCCTCGAGCTTGAAGGTCGAAGACAGTCGCTGAAATGTCGCGTTAGTGGGACAGGCCCTTAAGATCATGTGATAGGTGTAGAATTAGGCCATTCGACCCATCAAGTCTCTCCCTCATAACCCCATTCTCCTGCCTTCTCCCCATAACTTCTGACACCCGTACTAATCAAGCCTTGACCCTAGTTCTTAAATTCCCTTCCTAAATGTCTCTTTACCATTTTCTTATCTTTTAAGTTATAGATTAAAACCCACCTCTTTGACAACATTCCGATCATCTGTTCTGCTACAGAGTGGAATTCTCTGCCACGGAAGGCAGTGGAGGCCAATTCACTGGATGTTTTCAAGAGACAGTTAGATTTAGCTCATAGGGCTAATGGAATCAAGGGATATGGGGAAAAAGCATGAACAGGGAGGGTGCTGATTCTGGATGATCAGCTGGCTCGAAGGGCCGAATGGCTTAATCCTGCACCTATTTTCTAGGTTTCTATGTTTGCCTCATGACATTGTGTGACAATTCTTTTGTTAGATAATCTTTGTTTGAAGCATTTGGGATGACACACCACGTTATTCCAGTGAGTGTATGGAATGAGCTGCCAGATGAGGTGGTTGAGGCAGATACTACAACAGCATTTAAAAGACACTTGGGCAGGTACATGGATAGGAAAGATATGAAGTCATATGGGCCAACTGCGAGCAAATGGGACTAGCTTATGTAGGGCAGGTTGTCAGCATGGACGAGTTGGGCCGAAGGGCCTATTTCTGTGCTGTATGACTCCATGACTATCTCTACTACACATTGGGCATGTTGTTTTGAAGTAATTGTTGGTATACAGCTGCAAATGTCTTCTAAGATTGGCAAACAAATGATCACCAGGGTTAACATTTTGTCTCTTGCCACAAGGACTAAACAGACATGAGAGAATCGGTTGCTCATAGCCAATCAGATATTTTGTTCCACTGAGGTCAATGGCTCGGAACATTTCCTTACCAATGTCACTTACATTTCAAGTTTCACATTCACACTGAAGACTCAATGGTCTGAGATTTATCATAGTGTATATCTGACAAAGAGGTAACTGGATTCTGTATTGTCCAATTAAGTGCCAGTGACCAGAGATGAATTTCTGCTGAGGTACATTCACTGATGTTTTGATTTCAAAAACAGACTATTTGTAGGAAGGAATGTTGTGCTATTTTGTGCTATACCCATACCTTGTATCTGGTTTTACTCACACAGACACAAACATAGATCAGTGGTGAGTCTATCGAACAAGTCGGTTTTTGAAGTCCGCCACATTAGTACCCATTGTCTTACGTTACCTTCGGAACAGTTCCTAACGTCTTACACCCCGCTGCATTAGTGCAAGTATATAAACCAGTACTTGGCTTCTTTACATTTAAAGTTTGATCCAGTTTATACATTTACAGTATCGACAAGTTAATACATTTGATGCACAAAGCACAAATTCCACTCATCGGACCTCATTACAATGAACACTTCAAATGTTATTACACAATACCCAGCCTTTCAATGCCCAGTGGCAGTGGATCTTTGTTTGCAGTTCTTGCTCACAAAGCTTTTATGTTGACTGCACAAAACTTCAGTATGTCCCTCAGCACATGGTCCTGCAACTTCAATGGTGCATGGCGGCAACATGCATTTATGGACATCTCTCAAGAAGGGTCTTGACCTGAAACGTCACCCATTCCTTCTTTCCAGAGGTGCTGCTTGTCCCGCTGAGTTACTCCAGCAATTTGTGGCTCTCTTTGGAAGACCAACAGGGTTCAGGCAGACCAAAGCTTGCCTTTCACCAAGTTGGCGATCTTCCAACAGGATTTGAAGATTGCCTCGGTGTACAGGGAACAGTCCGTAAATCAGAGAGTTGTCTATTGAGCAACTGCTCAGGATAATCCCAACAAGGAGACTTTTCCAGACTTGCTTTGCAAATGGACAATTCTTGAAGAAGAGGACAACTTCCTCATCCACATTGCATCCATCTCAGAGGCCGTTTGCATTGGGTGTGAAACGTTGATCATTGAATCTGATGGGGGGGGGAGGGGGGGGGGCTATCTCTCTGCCAGCCAAGTGAAGTCTTGGTACTTGTCGAGCGTTCAGGCAATGATGCATCCTGCCAATTAGCTCTGACAGTTGGCTCAAGAAACTTTCTCACAACATCCATCGTGTCCTTCTCCTGCAGAATCTGCAGGATATTCCGTGCTGACCATTGCCTAATGCACTCAAGGTTAAAAGGTGCATTTCTGAAGGAAATTTTCCATGAAGTACAAGGAATTGTGTGGGAAGGTCTAACCGCATGGAACATTGCATGGTAGGTACACAAAAATGCTGGAGAAACTCAGCGGGTGCAGCAGCATCTATGGAGCGAAGGAAATAGGCAACGTTTCGGGCCGAAACCCTTCTTCAGACTGATGGGGGGTGGGGAGAAGAAAGGAAAAGAAAAAAGGCGGAGGAGGAGCCCGAGGGCTGAGGGATGGGAGGAGACAGCCCGAGGGCTGAGGAAGGGGAGGAGACAGCAAGGGCTAGCAAAATTGGGAGAATTCAATGTTCATGCCCCCAGGATGCAGACTACCCAAGCGGAATATGAGGTGCATTGTAAGGTCAGTTCCAACAGCAGGACAGGTAGAACCTCAGTACGTAGTGACACTTGGTACTTTTCTTACTTCAATGATACAACAAAGCTGGAATGAGTGTAGAGATGAATTACGAGACTCTTGCCAGAATTCAATGGCTTAAGGTAAAGGGAGAAGTTGGGTAGACTAGGATTTTATTCCCTGGAGCACAGGAGGCTGAGGGGTGATCATATAGAGGTGTATAAAATCATGAGAGGAACAGAGGGAGTGAATACACAGTACTTTTCCCAGGGTAGGGGAAATCAAGAACTAGAGGGCATTGGTTTAAGACAGGGGTTCCCAACCTTTTCCATCCCGTTTACCCCTGGCAACTTTAATAGCACATAACAATGTTATTTCACTTATTTATGAACAAGTAATGATGAACAGAACCAAACACAGTCAGTCAATGGGTACAAATCCAGAATCAACAAATTTACCCCCTGGGGTAATTTACCCCAGGTTGGGTACCCTTGGTTTAAGATAGAGGAAATATTTAATAGGAACCTAAAGAGCTACTTATCACACAGAGGTGATGGGAATGTGGAATGAGATGTCAGAGGAAGTAGCTGAGGGGCAGGTAAAATAACAACATTTAAAAGAAATTTGGACAGAGATAGCTCAAGTTTAAAGGGACGTGAGCCAGTTGCGGGAACATGGGACTAGTTTCAATGGGGCATCTTTGTTGGCTAGTTCATTAGCATTTAAATAAAAGGAATACAATCAGAAGCATTTTACACATGGATTGACATTGCTCGAGTTTGTAGTACCGGATGAAAATATACAACTCCCTCTACAAGGAAATCTCACTCCATCACACATTTGTTTGATCCCGACTCCAGTTTTCCAATAACTTCACTATTATTACAAGATCCTACCTGAAGCTTCCACATTTAAAACATGGTTTGACTATAATTATATGACCAGACCTAATATAATTCATTGACTTTTTCCATTTGTCCAAATGGCATTATTCCAGCTCTCACAATGACCTCAGGAGGCCAAACATTTGACACCCATGGAAGTGATTCTGGTCCTTCCTGAAAGCAAGCTCCCTCCCACAAGCTAGTTGTCAAAATAAATAAAGATATTTGGGGAAAAAAATAAAAAGTTTCAGATTCTTACTAAAAACATAAAGATTCCACATAAAGTACAATATTAACTATAGTTCAGGGATATTTCTCCAAAAACTTGAAAAGATTCCTGCTGTGGTGGAGAATAATTTTTGGCAGTGTGCTCAGGCAATAAAGATTCTCCAAGGTGGTCAAAATGGGATCTTGAGCTGAAACACTGGTGGAGTCTGTGTTTAATATTGGAGCATAACATTATCATGGTAAAGGAGTTGAAACACACCCAGAGGCTCATTAAAGGGCTGGCTGCAACTTAAAATATCCACTACTGCTCACTGAGAAAGCTTGATGGCAATTTGACACCCAGCACATTACTAAAAGCCCTTCTTTAATTGCAACCAGTTGTTTTGGAGTAAACAAATTATTGATGTAGATTTTAGTTCCTCAGGAGATGGACGTAGCACATACATCCGCTAATGTAATGCTAAAGATGACCTTTGAACACATTGGGAGTGTTTCTGCATTACTTTATCATCACAGCTTTGCAATTTATGAACAAGGACATCGGGATGGTATGTCCCTGGTCTATAAGGGGAATGAGGAGAGTTTAGTTTAGTTTAGTCAGTTTAGTTTCGAGATACAGCGCAGAACCAGGCCCTTTGGCCCAACGAATCTGCACTGACCAGCGATCTCTGCACATTAACGCTATCCTACACCCACTAGGGACAATTTTACACTTATACCAAGCAAATGAACCTACAAACCTGTACGTCTTTGGAGTGTGGGAGGAAAACGAAGATCTTGGAGAAAGCCCACGCGGTCACGGGGAGAACGTACAAACTCCGTACAGACAGCACCGGTAGTCGGGATTGCACCTGGGTCTCGGCACTGCAAGCACCGTAAGGCAGCAACTCCACCGCTGCTCCACCGTGCCACCCGAGAAGACGTGTGATCAAGCACAGCGGGGGTGCCTGATGCTGCAAGAGAGAGCTGCAGAGAGACCTCAGAGAAACGGAGACAGAAAGCAAGGGACTAAAGGCTAGTTAGCTTAACATCTGCCATAGGGATATCACAACCTTTTTTTATTAAAGATGTTATAGTGGGGCACTTAGAAAAATTCAAGTTAATCTGCCAAAGTCAACATGGTATTGTGAGAGGGAAATCGTGTTTGACCAAATTACAGGAGTCATTTGAAGAAGTAATATGTGCTGTAGACAACCAGTGATGGGCTATTCTTTGATTTCCAGAAGGATTTTGATAATGTGCTGCATTAAAATATTATGGCAGAAAGTAAAAGCTCTTGGTTTAGGAGGTAATATCCCTGGATAGATTAGCTGGCGAACAGGAAACAGACAATAGGCATAAACTGGCCTTTATCTGATTGGCTAGATATAACTAATGGTGTGCCACAGAATTCGGTGTCACTCTACTGCGATTTATAAAGATGATTGTAGGGAGGCATCAAAGGCATGGTTGTAAAACTTGTTGATGGTACAAAGATAGGAAGGGAGGTAATTCATGGGTTTGTATGCATTTGTGTGTCTAACACCTCTTTAAGGCTTTGACAACACTGTATGTACGCACTCTCCCTCAGTTCCCACAGCAGCTTGGAACATATTGCATGTTCCAACACAACGGCACCAACAGGCGAACAAAGCTAAAGATTTTCTCTTCAGGATATAATTTCTGACAAAATTGTCAAAGGTAGAAATTGCAGGTGTGAAGCTGCAATGTTACTGTGGTAGAAAGCTGCATATTGAGATCATGGTAACTTCCTTGGTTTAAATTTGGCCAATGTTGAACTCACAATAGACATTAGGAAATAATTTATGAGATTTTCAAATTGCATGATCGATCTACAATTACAAATATCCAGATACTGGTGTACAGCTAAAAGCCTCTAATCCATCCAATCTGTCCTAGGCAATCCATACAATTGTGATGTGTAGGAAGGAAATGCAGATGCTGGTTTACACTGAAGATAGACACAAAATGCGGAAGTAACATCTCTGGAGAGAAAGAATGGGTGACGTTTCGGATCACGACCAAAAACGTCATCCATTTCTTCTCTCCAGAGATGCTGCCCATACGATTGTGATGCCTTGTGTATCACAGTAATAGTCTTCACTAAACCTAAAACCACTTAATTACCTCGTGAATTAAACGTCAATTGGGAAGAAACAAAATGTAGAAAGTTCCACTTCTATTCATATTGGTGATCAGAACATGCACAAGATTCACTCTGGTTGTGAATTAATTATGTTAAATATGTTGATCAGTGAAAGCCCTGTCACGGAGGAAAACAGAAGGATACAATTCTCTAGGAACAAAACATCCTCCAGATATGAATATTGATTTCTCTAACTTTAGGTAGCCTCAGCATTCCCTCTCTGTTTATCCCCTCCCCCACCCAAGTCGCACCAGTTTCTTGTTTTCACCCAACAAACAGCTATCAATGGCCCGTTTCCTCCATCATCATTGTTTTTTTTCCATATCTTTCATCCATTATTCTTTATCTCTCCACATCATCGCCCATACCTCTAGTTTCCCCTATCCCTCAAGAAGGGTCTAAGAAGGGTCTCAACCCAAAACGTCACCCATTCCTTCTCTCCAGAGATGCTGCCTGTCCTGCTGAGTTACTCCAGCTTTTTGTGTCTATCTCTAGGAACAAAACCACCTCCTGGTATCTCGCCTAGCTTTGGCCTATTGGCATAAAAGTATAACTCTGACCACCAACTAACACTTCCCCCACCTTCTCTTCCTACCTATCGATCCTCAGCCTTTTTAATTGGAAGGAAAAACTCAAATAGGACATCACTTATTCTCTAGATCATTTCAGAGCCTGCAACTCTACGTCTTGAGACCAAACCCTTTAATTTACCTTAATGAGATAGTTTACAGTCCAGTGACCCTCAACTGTAACATTTCCAAAGCTTCAAACATACTCTCATTATTTAGTTTAGTTTAGTATAGTTTAGAGATACAGCAGGGAAACAGGCCCTTCGGCCCACCGAGTGCACGTTGCCCATCGATCGCCCGTTCACACCAGTTTTATGTTTTCTCGTTTCCTCACCCACTCACTACACACTAGGGACAATTCTGTAGAGACCAACTAACCTGCAAACCCACACATCATTGGGATGTGAGAGGAAACCGGAGCACCCAGAAGAAACCCACGCGGTCGCAATGAGAACGTGCAAATTCCATACAGACAGCACTCGAGGTCAGGATCGAACCTGAGTCTTTGGCACCGTGAGGCAGCAGCTCTGTTCAACTATCACCATGGTGCCATCGTGTGGGCGAGTGAATCAAAACTAGGCATAGTAACCATGAACCTTGCCTAAGGCCTTGTACAAGGTCAAAACCACTTGACTTGTCCCATTAGCAATGGTCAGTCTAATGAACCCAAACAATTTATTTGTACTAAATGTAGTTTCATAGCCTTGCTTATGTAGCTTCAGGGACGTATGCATTAAAATACCCACATCTGCCTTTTTCCATCTTTAATGCTTTACCTTGAAAGCGGTCATATTATTGTGCTAGGCGCTTTACTATTCCCACTGGTTTCTCAACATAAAAAGAGTAAATATCTATTTTGAAAGAAATTAATGAACTATTAAGAAAATTGCAGTGATGTGTGTGATTCTGGAGAATATGATTTCAGTAATACTAGCAAAAATAGCAATTATGATCCACCTACATTAATGGTCCTTTTATGTTTCTCAAGAGCTGATGAGCCACTTAACCAGCATAACTGCCCGAAAATGAGTTAATTGTGCCATGGAGTGCACAACTCTGATAGAAATTGCATTAGAGAAAAAAAAACTTTCACTATCCAGGCTTTGTAGCGCTGCAATAGCAACTTGCAAGTGGTTCTCAATTGAGGGAAGCCTCAAAAGCTGCACAAAAGGTGGCACGTGAATAATTGACCAGGTGTGATAAATGTGCTACCAGAACAATCTCGCAAAAGGCAAGAAAAATATCCTTTAACCCACAGCAATGTAGACACGAGGCATGAATGCCATTGTAAATCAGCAGTATCAGATGCATAAGCATAATAGAAAACTGCATTTGTTATAAAAATAGTTCTTAATATATCTACTTGCACAGCAGAATGTAAAGATCATATAAATGTCATTGTATGCAATGACTGACAAGAAAAACACACAAGAATGAATTACCTTTTCAATTCTATATAGTGCATAACACCTCACGGCAGCTACACCCATTCTTTTGTCTAAACACATTTTCCTGTCTACCTGTCCAACACCACCTGTAACACTTTGCAATGTCACGCCTCTCCCCTCATGATTATCCTCAAAAAATGATATCCATCCATCTGTCCAGCACATGTTATTACTGTCTTTCTTCCATCTTGCAGAAAACAGCACAGGCACAGGGGAGAAACAGAAACAAATTGTAGATCTTTAGTCTGGTTTAGTTTGTTATTGTCACGTGTACACCAAAACGTTTTTGTTGCGTGCTATCCTGCCAGCAGAACGACAATAATACATGATTACGATCGAGCTCTTAAAGATAGCAGTGTCAAGGGATTTGGGGAGAAAGCAGGAATGGGGTACTGATTGTGGATGATCAGCCAGGATCACAGTGAATGGGCCAAAGGGCCGAATGCCCTACTCCTGCACCTATTGTCTTTTGTCTATTGAGCCATTTACAGTATTTAGCTACATGAGATAGGAGTAATGTTTAGTGCAAGGTGAAGCCAGCAAAGTCCAATCAAGATAGACACAAAAAGGTGGAGTAACTCAGCGGGACAGGCAGCATCTCTGGAGAGAAGGAATGGGTGACGTTTTGGGTCGAGGCCCTTCTTCAGACTAAGGTCACCTATTCCTTCTCTCCAGAGATGCTGCCCATCCCACTGAGTTACTCCAGCTTTTTGTGTCTATCTTTGGTTTAAACCAGCATCTACACACAAAGTCCAATCAAGGATAGTCTGAGGGTCACCAAAGTGGTAGATGGTAGTTCAGCATTGCTCTTTAGTTGTGGTAAGATGTTTCAGTTTCATGACAACAGCTGGGAAAAAACTATCCCTGAAATTGGAGATGTGTCTACCTTTTGCCTGATGGGAGAGGGGAGAAGAGGGAGTGGCCAGCGTGCAGCTCGTCCTTGATCATGGAGTCAATAGAAGGGAGGTTGGTTTGTGTGATGGTCTGGGCTGTGTCCACAATTTGCTACAATTTCTTGCGGTCTTAGATGGAGCTGTTCCCAAACCAAGCTGTGACGCATCCTGATGAAATGCTTTCTATGGTGCATCTGGTTTGGTTGTTAGAGATGGAGATCTGGAGACCTGATCCCACCTCACATCTACGAGAATCAAATGTTAGATAGGAATGATGCATTTAATAATTATTCACACTGACTTCATGGCAACTATTAGTGCTACTGGTTCACGGCTCCAGGGACACAAGGTTCGATCCTAACCTTGGGTGCTGTTTGTGCAGAGTTTGCATATTTCTGTCCATGTTGGTGAATAGAAAGGATGAATGCACAGTCTTTTACCCAGGGCAGGTGACACAAATACAGAGGGGAAGGGTTTAAGGTGCGAGGGGCAAGATTTATAAGGAACCTGAGGGGAACATTTTTCACTCAGAGGGAGAAAATCCAGAGCACTCGGTGAAAATGCACACAGTCACTGGGAGAACGTACAAACTCCGCACAGGCAGCACCCATAGTCAGGATCGAACCTGGGTCTCTGGCGCTGTAAGACAGCAACCCTACCGCTGCGCCACCATGCCACCCTTGTAATCTTGTAATGCTAGTGCAGTTATTGCTCACGGTCTTTGTTCCTCTGAATAGCTCAGTTTTCATATTATAAATCACACCTAGACAGGTACCTGTATAGAAAAGGCTTTGAGGGATATGGGCCAAATGGGGAAATGAGGAAATGTAGAAACAAGGATCTGTTGATGCTGGTTTTCAAAAAAAGACACAAAGTACTGGATCAGTGGGTTACTCAGCATGTCTGGAGAACATGGAAAGGTGCTGTTCGGGTCGGGACCCTTCTTCAGGCTGAAGAAGAGTCCCAACCCGAAACTTCACCTATTCATGCTCTCCAGAGATGCTGGCTCACCCGCTGAGTTACTCCAGCACTTTGTTTCTTTATTTTCATGTTTATGCTCCCACTAAATTTCACAAACAAAATGAGTTAAGTGGGTCTCGCATGTAAATGTAATTATCTAAGGTTTTCAAAACTGGAATATTGTATAATGTACAGAGTGAATTACTATTCCGACAATTCGGCTGCAAATGTTTTATAAACAATCTTTTATTTTCTTTCGTGATATATTTGAAAGCATTCCGTTTTGCTTATTTAATGACCTTGGTAGGAGATTTGCACTATGAAGTTTGAATGCTGGTTTATTCCATTAGAAAATAATTCTTCACATTAAATTCAAATGCCACAAACTGAATCTCATTTAACTTCAATGGATGGATAGCTAAGGAAACAAAGGAGTGAATCCTTCTGTATAGTTTAGTTGCCTGCATGCGACAAATGTGTACAATGCAGACACAAGAAGCTACAGATGCTGGATTCTGGAACAAGGACAGGAAAGCAGATGGAGTCACAGAGTCATATAGCCTGGAAACAGGCCCTTCAGCCCAACTACACTAGACCCACCTGCCTGCGTTTGGCCCATATCCCTCTAAACCTGTCCTATCCATGTACCTGTCTAATTGTTTCTTAACCATTGCAATAGTCCCTGCCTCAACTACCTCCTCCGGCAGCTCGTTCCATTCACCCACCACCCATTGTGTGATTAAAGATGGAGGAGACAGCGGAGAAGATCATTTCCTAAAAAAAGGAGATTTCAGACGTCCAGAGTGAAACGCCTCATCTTGAGAACAGATGTGACAGAGGCGAAGAAATTGTGAGATAATGATGGTGTCCTTACATGACACAGGGTGGGAGGTTGCGTAATCTACCTAGCGCTGGAAGTGAGTGGGTTTGTGATAATGTGTGAGATATCATCAATTCTAGATTAAAATATTTCAGTTATCAACAACTGATGGAAGATATTAATTACTATTCATTGTTGGTATTGAAATGTTGAAAAAAATCGTACTAAACAATTGGTATTCGTACCTCTATCATTGGAGTTCTATGTTTTACAGCACCACATTGCCGCAACATTAACTCAAAGAACAACACCTCATCTTCTGCCTGGATATGTTGCATGAGATTCAATATTTAATTCAACAATTTCAGGCTAGTGGCCTTCCTTTTCACTCAATCCACAGAGTTGTCGGTATTTTTCTGTTATAATATATTTCTTTTTTTCATATTTAGCTGTTGATTTTTAAAGTAACAGTCACTTTGACAATTTTGGTCGGCTCTCTAAGGTAGTCACTCTGCCTGATAAGCCCAATTCCTCCTCATTTCTATAATTTAAATTAAACATGTTTTCCTCCCTAAATCAGTTGCATAGAAGGGTATTCGACCTGAATCGCAAGATGTTATTGCTTTCCCACGAATATTGGTGGACTTACTGAGAGCTTCCAGCATTTTCTGTTTATGTTGTACACTAGGAGGTGCCAAATAAAATTTTCAGAGTGTACCAAAACAACCGAGAAATAGTCATTATCATGATTCACGCTGCATATTTTCAATAGCACAGTGATCTAATTTCCAAGACTTCTGTTAATTCATGTTTGGAAAGGTGAAATATGTTGAGGACCAGGGGTCTTACGTAATATAAATTATGGACAAATTTAATCCAACAAAATGGCAGGACACCAATAGAATGGGCTGTATGACTCTTAAGGGCCTGTCCCACCTAGGCGATTTTTTAGCTGACTGCCGGCGACTACGACAATGGAATTCACCAAAGTCATCACTGGCGACAACCTACATCACCTGGCAACAACCTATGCCATCCTTGCGACAACCTACGACAGCACCTACATCAGGAGAAGACAAGCCACGACGAGCCCACGGTCACCGAATGTGGCCGAAAAGTTTTGAACATTTCAAAATCTAGCGGCGACCAGAAAAACGCTACGACTATTTGGGCGACCGTGGCGAGGAGACTACTCACGACCATACAGGCGACACCCCGGCGACCGTGTGGCGACGGCCTAGTCACCGGCAGTCGCCAAAAAAATCGCTTAGGTGGGACAGGCCCTTAAGAGTCATGCAGCCCATTCTATTGGTGTCCTGCCATTTTGTTGGATTAAAATTGTCCATTCACATTGTGGTTGAACAAGACACTTCAGGAAGGCCCTTTGGAATGCACAGAAGATATTTACTGGAATGGTGAAACGATGAGGGCAATCGGGTTTAATTTTGTGGATACACGAGAGAAACCAGGATTAGTTTCCATAGAATAAGTCAGTTTAATGAAAATTAAGAGAAGAGAGGGAGTCAAGAGTGTTTTATTGTCATATGTCCCAGAAAGAACAATTAAATTCTTACTTGCAGCGGCACAACAGAATATGTAAACAGAGTAGCTTGTAAACAATATAATAAATGAGTGGAAAAAAGTTCAGTGTGTGTATATGTACCCCACACTCACAAATACACATATATCATATATATATATTTATAGACGCACACATACGTACACAGAAAAAAACATACAATAATAGTGCAATAATAACAATAATAGTCTATGTAGTTCAGAGTTTATTTGAGACTGTAGTTTTTAATAGTAGGGAAACAGAGGTGTTCAAAAGGATTAAATGATGATAGAGCAGAATACTTTTTATGGATTTATGAACCGGAATGCAGGATCTGAAAGGATGGTGGAAGTAGATTCAATGGTAATTTTCAAAAGGGGAGCCAGATATAACATTGAAAATTAAAATACTGCAGGGGTGTGGAGAAGTAAGAAAGGGCATTTATTAAATAATTCTCTCAGACACAGCACTAAGGAATGAATGGCTTATTTGATGAATGATTCTAAATGTCTTCTGAATGGTGCCAACCATAAACTTTAGGCAATTCTATGTCTTTCAGGATATAGTTATGCAGCTGATGCTTGCATAAAACCTTGGAAAAGTATGAATAAATATGGTTTTATTTTGCAAAAGGTATTGTGTTCCAACCACGGTTGTGCTTGCATCAGGACTTTTTCATAACAGGAACAAAAATAAATGACACTGCAACTCTACGCATGGATCATGTGTGCATTTACTACATATTACCCCCAGATATCGGCAAGGCACAGAAATCACATGCTTCCACACCATATGCTAATAAGGTCATAAGGTCATAAGTGATAGGAGTAGAATTAGGCCATTCGGCCCTTCAAGTCTACTCCGCCTTACAATCATGGCTGATCTATCCATCTCTCCTAATCCCATTCTCCTGCCTTCCTCTGACACCCGTACTAATCAAGAATCTATCTAACTCTGCTGTAAAAATATCCACTGACTTGGCCTCCACAACCATCTGTACTTGGGTTGGACTGATGCACATCCTCCTGAATAAAATGGAAATACTGTTATCTGCACATTCACTTAGGAATTTTTCCAGCAATGTTAGATAAATATGATCCAAATGACTGTCATGTTATGGGGAGAGGCGAAGGGGGGTTGGGGGAGGGGAGTTGGTTGGAAGGTATGGGGTAAAGCTCCAAGAATGGAAAGACCATTCAACCAAGTGAACCCATGCCTGCTCCTATGAGTCTTAAGGGTCTGTCCCACTTGGGCGTCATTTGCGCGTCACGCAGGTGACGCGCGAGGATTTTGAGAATGCCAAAATCCTGGGGCGCCGCGTGCTACCGCCCGTCACTGCCTACGCCTCACCACGCGCCATGTGCATCATGACGCTCGCGTCGTGCATCGTGACACGTAAATTATGTCGCGTAAATGACGCGCAAGTGACTCCCAAGTGGGACAGGCCCTTACGCCTAATCTTGTTCCTAGGACCTCATCTAATGCTGGAAGCGGTCTTGAAGGACACAAATTTCAACTGTCAGCGGATGAATAACAAGATATCAAATTGTGTGTGGAAACCTGCAAATTTGCCATCACCCTGGAGTTAAAATCCATTCTTGCAATATATGCAGATTTTAAAATAGAAACTTATTGAATAAAGCATTTTAGACTAGGTGTCTAAAGTTTGTGAATATGGAGGGACTATCTTATGGGGATTGGGGGGGGGGGGATGGTTAAACAGATTGTGACTGTCCTTATTGGGGTTTCTAAATCCAATGATTACAACCTGACTATTTGGGGGCTGCTGAAGATGTAATACGTATTGGCTTTCATCGTTCAACACCTTATTTCCAATCAGGTCTTCACTTACATAGGATTTGAGAAGTAAAAATCTGCAGATGTTGTAAATTTGAAAATGCTGGGAATACTCAGCGATCCAACTCTTTAAACACATCTGTTTGCACATATTTTCCAGTTCTGATGTAGAGTTGTTGACCTGAAATGTTAATTTTTTCTCTCTCCACATATGATGTTTGACCTGCAGAATATTTCCAGCACTATCTGTTTTTACTTCACGTACAGAGCCTGGTCATTCACACACTTCTAAGCCACACTCAGTTGCATTTAATAATATGGGATACTCGTGTGGAACCTTACTATTTATTACAGAGAATCGTTTATTGCTATTCTTTTAATTATCATTTTGTACACAAGGAAATTCAAGTAGTTAAACTAAATGCAAAATAATGAAGCAACAGTAATTTTACGAATATGATTGCAAAAAGAAATCCAAGGAAAAAAAAGAAAATATGTTTCTCAAATCAAAGGTAATTTCACCAGCCCAAAAACCCCTCAATGATTTAATGAAAACCACCATAAATGCAAATTGTCATGTGCAAACTGTGAAGGTGACCTCATATTTCACTTGGGCAGCTTACAACCCAGCGGTATGAATATTGATTTCTCTAATTTCAAGAAACCCTACAATTCCTTCTCTGACTGCCAGACTCCCACCCTAGTCATTCTGCTAGTTCCACTGTTTACATCCATATATATCCCTTCATTATCACCTCTTCCACAGCCAACAATGGACCATTGTGGGCTCTACTTTCCCTTGGTCATTAATGCCAGCTCTGACCTTTTCACACCTCCAGTTTCTCTCTCCCCTGACTCTCAGACTGAAGAAGGGTTTCGACCCGAAACGTCACCTATTCCTTTTCATCAGAGATGCTGCCTGACCCGTTGAGTTGCTACAGCATTTTGTGTCTATCTTCAAGGTGATAGCATAGGTTGAAAATAAACAATACATGTATGTCTGACCGTACTAACTTCTACGCGTTTTCTACAAACCTTCCACTGGAGAAATCAAAGTAATAACCTAAACAACGAGATTTATGAATAAAAAGCCATGGACGCATTTTACATACCACCGTAGAGAAAGACTAAAAAGGCTTAACAATAAGTGAATTTAATATAGAACAGAAATAAACTATGTCACTAAACATAATAACACAGCATGCACAAAAATATCAAAACTCAAAATCTACAAATTTAAATTTTTGCAATGGTCTAAAAACAAATTAAAATCTCATAACAGAACCAAAAAATGTCGGAATTACTGCTTCGTAATGAAGGATTAAAGGAACTTTGCTTACATTGTTTCCATATTATTAAGAACATTCATAAAAGCGCAATTTTACTTTTTTCCTTCAGGGCAATGGTAGTGGAACATCAGATGCAACACAACCTGTAATACTAACCGCCAGCACCTTTTTACTGTGCAAAGTAACCATTAAATATTATTCATGTCAGCCAATCCTGTGTTTTAACAGTGATTTTTCTGTCACAGTGGGTAAAGGAAATGCTGTCTAAATGACCAACCATTTCAAGGTCTTCTACAAAGCGTGGCCATAGGGGAGGCTGGATAAATACTACAATCCTCGTCTGCTCAAGAAAGCCCACCTGTCCCCCCAGATCCTGACCAACTTCTACCGGTGTACCATCGAGAGCATCCTGACCACCTGCTTCACGGTATGGTACGGCAGCTGCACTGTTGCGGACAGGAAGGCACTACAACGGGTGGCGAAAACCGCGCAGCACATCATCGGTGCCCCGCTCCCTGCCATGGATGCCCTCCACCGAAAACGGTGTCTGAAACAGGCTGGGAAGATCATTAAAAACCCCTCCCACCCCAACCAAGGACTGTTTGCCCTCCTCCCATCAGGGAGGCGGTACAGGAGCCTCAGGTCTCGTACCAGTAGGATGAGGAACAGCTTCTACAATTATACCGTCGCATTGCTGAACTCAGAGTGCCACCGATAGATTCCTCCGGTCCCTCCGTCTCCATTGTTAATTATTCTGTATTTTTGATTATTCTGTATCCTCTTTTTTTTTAAATTTCTATATTGCACTACTACTACGGACTGACGCAAAACTGCATTTCGTTGTACCCATACTCAGTATTTGTGCAATGACATTAAAGTTGAATTGAATTGAATTGAATTGAATACTTGCCCACCTCCCTGCTCACATTAGTAATTGATTCAGCAGGGATGGAAGTGGAGAACAGTGTACATCACTGCAGGATGTGGCAAGTTGTAAGGCAAAAAAAGAGGTGGTTGTCAGGAAATCAGCTAATACGAGTTGAGATTGGAAAATACATGATATTCATATAAGAAATTAAGAATTCTCTTCCATAGACTCATAGAGTGATACAGTGTGGAAACAGGCTCTTCGGCCCAACTTGCCCGCACCTGCCAACATATCCCAGCTACTAGTCCCACCTGCCTGCGTTTGTTCCATATCCCTCCAAACCTGTCCTATCCATGTACCTGTCTAACTGCTTGGAGGACCAAGAAACCAAAACCAAAAATATTGTGTTAGTCCCTGCCTCAACTACCCCCTCTGGCAGCTTGTTCCATACACCCACCACCCTTTGTGTGAAAATGATACCTCTCAGCTTCCTATTAAATATTTTCCCCTTCTCCTTAAGCCTATGTTCTCTGGTTCTCGATTCACCTACTCTGGGCAAGAGACTCTGTGTATCTACCCGATCTATTCCTTTCATGATCTTATACACGTCTATAAGATCACCCCTCATCCTCCTGCGCACCAGGGAATAGAATCCCAGCCGACAACCTCTCCCTGTACCTCAAGACCCTCTAGTCCAGGCAACATTCTCGTAAATGTCAATAATATGACTCCATGATATCAATAATAGTGGTGCCATGGAAAAACCAGGGCAATGAATTATTATTGGAAAGCTGGAAGTTTTTGTGTGGAATTATGAGAGGTTATTGCAAGCTCTGGTGTTGGGCACCATTTTGGAACAACATTTCCCCCCCCTGCATTCATGAAAGAAAACGTTGCAGAATTATGCTTAATATATTAGAATGGCTGTTAAATAGAAACTTCAAAACTTTACAAAGAATGCTGATATTTGAATGAAGTTTGGCACCTGGCTCCAGCTAACTTGGGGCAACTTAAACAATTATGGCAACACAGCATTAAAGTATTCTGAGACATGGTTTCTGGGAATTTACTGGGTTATGACTTTTTATGTACTGATTTAAGGAAGTCAATACCAGGTTAAATCTTCAAAATACTTTTTTCTATCCCAGAAGCTTCTAAATAATCTCAAGCATGCATAATTTTATTTTTATTTTCGTGATCTCAAACTAAATGTTCATTGATTAAACAGTTTTGTATCTGCCTACTGGTTCATTAACGACACAATGATGTGTGCAGTGGCTTGCTTAACCAGTGTCATACATTTCTTGGGAATTTTGGGGGATTCTTTGTGGAAATATCTCCGTGTTTTGCTAATGCTATTTATAGCTGAGATGATGTTTGCAATTTTGTATCTACAAGAAATTGCATCTACATCTTTGCAGATACATCTGTGCAGAGAAACCGATATATTATACAAATGACCATAGGGGCTTCAGAAGATTATGGAAGAATAACTATTGATGATAAATACAAAAAATAATGTCATCACTGTATGGATCACATAGTTTGCAGTAAAGAAGATTGAATATTGTAGCAAAGGTACCAAATCCATTTTTTTCAATGTTTTTTAAAAAAAAGGGAATTATGTTAAAGAATAAATAAAAGGAGAAAATACTTCGTAAAGATTATTAGAATGATATCATGAATTTAAAATTATATTTTTGCTCATTTTTAAAAAACAATCAGAAAGAGTTGAAAGGGATTCAACACAAGAGTCATAAATGAGTTGGTGAATAACAAAAGGCTGATTTAATTGATTTCATTAACTGATTGAATAACAATGGACACTGGTTAATATCACGAGAAAAAACGTGAGAGGGAAAATACATTGATTCATAATTCTCAATATGTAATGGCTTGGATACTTAGGCAGCCTAAGAACTATTTAAAAATGGTTTTGCCTACTCTCTTTAAAACAAAAATATATGGGGTTATAACTGTTCAGAGTGAACACAGTCATAAACATAAATGGTTTTATACTGTGCCATATTGATGTGATTCATCACAACAGATATTTTGCAGCATAGGATAATAATGGGTCAATTTCATATCGTGGAAGTGACTGCCATCAATAGTGCATGAATTCAGAAACACCAAGTGTAATTTCCAGGCTCATTTGAAAAAGATAATTAACCAAGTTATCAAATTTTGATCCAACATAATTACTATTGTGACACAACTGCCATTGTGAAGATCTAAACAGACGGGTGAAACATGGGAAAAGCAGTAGGTGAAGTTCAAATGTGACTATATCCAGCAAATTTTAATTTCCATGGTTGGAGATGATAAAACTGTCTTCAAACATCCCTCATATTTTCCTAAATCAAAAACTAAAAGAAGAGAAAAACCAACGTCAATAATTTTTGCTCTGTATTTACGAAGCCAACCAAGAAACCAAGCCGAGTCATTCAAATCTACTTAGTGTTTATTGAAAGTGAGAGGATTATTCCATGCAAATAACCCTATGGTCACTGTTGCTGCAGTAAAATGGATGATAAGTACTGCCAAGAGGATTCCTCCGTACCACAGGTTATATTATTCTACATTCATGTTTTAAGTAAAACAATTTATTCAATTTTCACTTCAGTAGTGCAGATACAGTTGAGTGGATATTCAGATATCTTTATTCTGTATAAACCGTAATAGATATCTTCTCAAATCGATTTGATTTATATGCTGCTTCCACATTTTGCAGTATGAAGGTGAAATTGTGATTCTTTAAGCCAAATGGAGAGGTACTTCCTTGGACACTGTGATACATAAGTGCTTTTTGGTCCTTAAGTTAGATCAGGAAAGAAAGTTCAGTGAAGAATCAAACACTTCACACACCCTTCTGACTTTCCGTGAAATGATCAGTTTGACAGAGGTCCATAACAGATTAGGTTCAGATAAAGGTTAAATTAGCTTTTGCAATGCTGTAATGAAATCCCATGCTTGAGATAAGGTTTTATGAAAAGTGGCTACAGCTTTTTAAGTTTGGGTGAGAACCTTTGATACAAATCTATTTTCTCTCTACTGAACCATCTTCTAAAAGGGACTGAAATACTAACACACAGCAGTGAAGTGAATTCCTGATTCAGATCTTCATAACGCTGGTAAAAAAAATATTTGGGGGATTCTGCACATGTTAGTATGTTGCTCCCTCTTCTGACTCTAAATGACTATTTTTATTGTTGTGAGGCTTTGAGGTTCTGAGCAATGCAGACACTGTAAAATGTTGGTGGTTTTCAATACTACATGTCTCACTTATGCTGCTGCAAGCAAAAGGATCTTTTGGCACATTTTTGCCAGTTTCCAGAAAATAGCCCACCCATTCTCTGCTGAAACAGCCGCACGCAATGTTCCTCCAGGGGACAATAAAAACACCCAATAATATAAATTACATTCATGATCACAAGTAAATGGTAAACCAGACACCTCGTGCTCTACAGAGGCACATGTGGAGATTTTGATCTTTCTCTTTGTTCCAATGTGTAAGAACATTGTACAAAGTGGCACTGAATGGTACATGACAATAAATTATTAGATTTTACTCTTAGCAGCCACACTCAGAACACCTGCCCCAACATAATTCACCGGTTTTTAATAAGGAAAAGGGTTAAAGCCAAAGACCTGTGAAGAAAATAGGGTGCAGAATAAACAATGCATAAAACAAAGGATTAAGTAAGGCAAACAAAAGCAGAAAAAATCATCTGTGTTTATAGAATGTATCTGGTTTAATATCTTTTTTACTACTTAGCATGTTGCATCTTGTGTGCTAATCCCAGGAGAACATTCATTGTGAATGTCAAAACCAAATGGCAGAATGGCAATATTGAAGAAGGCTCTGGTTATTTTTGAATCTGCTCTTAGAAGACTAGGTTCTGCAAGAAACGTAGGAGTATAACCAAACCGCAGTGCGGATGGGTAGGTTGGAGTGCCTCTGGTTATGCAGTTAAATTGGCAGATTTTAATATCAGGTGAAAATATGGAAAATGTGAAAATTATGAATTCAGACTAACAAAAGAAAATCATGTTGCCGTATTTGATAGATACAAAATAATCTCCTTTCAACCCATCCCTTTCACTAATAGTCAACAACCAGCTGTTTATGAGTAAACATGTAATAAAGGAAATGAAACTACAATAAGAAAGTGGAAGATTACAAATAATTGACTAAGACTGAGTTACGATAAAGTTGAGGACAGACACATAAAGCTGGAGTAACTCAGCGGGACAGGCAGCATCTCTGGAGAGAAGGAATGGGTGACGTTTCGGGTTGAGACCCTTCTTCAGACTGGTTACAGATAAGGAAAACGAGAGATATAGACAGTGGTGGAGAGATAAAAAAACAATGAATTAAAGATATGCATAAAAGTAACGATGATAAAGGAAACAGGCCGTTGTCAGCTGTTTGTCGGGTGAAAATGAGAAGCAAGTGCCACTTGGGTGGGGGGGGGATTGGAGAGAGAGGGAATGCCGGGGCTACCTGAAGTGAGAGAAATCAATATTCATACCACTGGGCTGTAAGCTGCCCAAGCGAAATATGAGATGCTGTTCCTCCAATTTGCGTTTAGCCTCACTCTGACAATGGAGGAGAATGAGGACAGAAAGGTCTGTGTAAGAATGGGAAGGAGAATTAAAGTGTCCAGCAACCGGGAGATCAAGTTGGTTCAAGTGGGCTGAGCGAAGGTGTTCTGCGAAACGATCGCCCAGTCAGCGTTTGGTCTCGCTGATGAATACGAGTCCACACCTTGAACAACGGATACAGTAGATGAGGTTGGAGAAGGTGCAAGTGAACCTCTGCCTAACCTAAAAGTACTGTCAGGGTCCCTGGACAGAGTCGGGGGAGGAGGTATAGCGACCGGTGTTGCATCTTCTGCGGGTGCAGGGGAAGGTACCTGGGGAGGGGGTGGTTTGGGCGGGAAACCAGGGACTTGCGGAGGGAACGGTCTCTGTGGAAGGCGGAAAGGGGTGGAGATGGGAAACATAGAAAGATAGAAAATAGGTGCAGGAGGAGGCCATTCGGCCCTTTGAGCCAGCACCATCATTCATTGTGATCATGGCTGATCATCCACATCAGTAACACGTGCCTGCCTTCTCGCCATACCCCTTGATTTCGCTAGCCCCAAGAGCTCTATCTAACTCGCTTTAAAATTCATCCAGTGAATTGACCTCCATTGCCTTCTGTGGCAGAGAATTCCACAAAATCACAACTCTCTGGGTGAAAACGTTTTTTCTCATCTCAGTTTTAAATGTCCTCCCCTTTATTCTTAGACTGTGGCCCCTGGTTCTGGAAAATGTGGCTAGTGGTGGGATCCCGTTGGAGGTGGCGGAAATTTCGGAGGATTATGTGTTGTATGCGAAGGCTAATGGGGTGGAAGACTAAAGGGGGGGGGAGCAAGGGTGGAGCTGCAGGGTACAGAGGAGACATGAGTGAGGGCCTCATATATAATGGGAGAGGGGAACCCCCGTTCCCTAAAGAATGAGGACAACTCGGATGGTCTAGTATGGAAGACCTCATCTTGGGCGCAGATGCGGCATAAACGGAGAGATTGGGAGTAGGGGGATAGAGTCTTTGCAGGAAGCAAGGTGGGAAGAAATGTAGTTGAGATAGTTGTGGGAGTCAGTGGGTTTGTAATGGACATCCGTCAATAGTCTATTTCTTGTGATGGAGACTGTAAGATCAATAAAGGGAAGGGAGGTGTCGGAGATGGTCCAAGTAAATTTGAGTGCAGGATGAAAATTGGTGGTGAAGTGGTTGAGTTCTGCATGGGTGCAGGAGGTAGCACCGATGCAGTCATCAATGTAACGGAGATAGAGTTCGGGGATAGGGCCAGTGTACGCCTGGAACAGGGATTGTTCAACGTACCTTACATAGGCAGGCATAGCTGGGGCCTTGTACTTGGAGGAAGTGGGAGGAGTCAAAGGAGAAGTTGTTAAGGGTGACGACTAGCTCCGCTAGGCGGAGTAGTGTTAGTCGAGTGAAATTGGATGGTTCTGCGGTCGAGGAAGAAACGGAGGGCTTTAAGGCCTTTCTGGTGGGGGATGGAGGTGTAGAGTGAATGAACGTCCACAGTAAAGATCAGGGAGTGGGGGCTCGGAAAGCGGAACTCATTAAAGAGACGAAGGGCATGTGAGGTATCTTGGAGATAGGTCGGGAGAGATTGGACCAGGGGGGATAGGATGGAGTTGAGGTTCGTGGAAATCATTTCCGTGGGACAGGAGCAGGTAGAAACAATGGGTCTGCCAGGGCAGTTGTGTTTATGGATTTTGCGGAGAAGGTAAAAACGGGTTGTGCGGGGCTGGGAACCGATAAGGTTGGAGGCTGTGGAAGGCTGACAGCCAGAAGTGATGAAATCAGTAATGGTGTTTGAGATTAAAGCCTGGTGCTCATCTGTGCGATCATGGTCCAAGGATAAGTAGGAGGAGGTGTCTGAGAGTTGAATGTATTTGGTCAAATTAGTGTTGGATGAGCAATCCAAACCACTGTGCCTAACAACTATTAAACCAAACTGCACTGCTCTGAAAAGCATTACCAAGTGGGTCTACTCATATCTCACATCACTGTTAAAAACAAAACATTCAACCAAACAAACATGTTTTTTATTTGTATGTGGTGCAGAATCATCTGGTGTCTGTTAACTTCTTGCCAATAAAAAGCTTTGCTTTATTTCATTGCCATAAGTAGCTAAGCTGTTTTACTGCACTAAACTTGTGCAACTACTGTAGCAGCACATTTCTTGGCACTTACTGGATAATGCATTTCAGGCTTTACTGGAATTTATACACAATTGGAAACATTTGGTTGGCCTTCCTGTTGGTGTGATCTAGTCTTTTGCATGAAGACCTGAAACGTTCATTGGTATTTTGTTTGCATAAAAATAGGAATTGGGAAAAGCTGAAATGGCTTTTTTTGTTTTCTCAAGAAGCTTGTGTGAGCGTGTTGTGCGTGCGTGCGTGTGTGTAAGTGTATGTTTGTGTGTGCGTGTATGTGTTCGTGTGCACTGAGAATCGTGGAACACAATCCAATTCAATTTTGAAACTGGACCTTGTGATTGAGGCAGTGCAGCGTAGGTTCACGAGATTGATCCCAGGGATGGCGGGACTGTCATATGAGGAAAGATTGAAAAGACTAGGCTTGTATTCACTGGAGTTTAGAAGGATGCGGGGGGATCTTATGGAAACATATAAAATTATAAAAGGGCTGGACAAGCTAGATGCAGGAAAAATGTTCCCAATGTTGGGCGAGTCCAGAACCAGGGGCCACAGTCTTAGAATAAAGGGTAGGCCATTTAAGACTGAGGTGAGAAAAAACGTTTTCACCCAGAGAGTTGTGAATTTGTGGAATTCCCTGCCACAGAGGGCAGTGGAGGCCAAATCACTGGATGGATTTTAGAGAGAGTTAGATAGAGCTCTAGAAGCTAGTGGAATCAAGGGATATGGGGAGAAGGCATGCACGGGTTATTGATTGGGGACGATCAGCCATGATTGTCCCCAATCAATGGCTGGGTCGAAGGACCGAATGGCCTCCTCCTACACCTATTTTCTATGTTTCTATTACCTGTTGTGCCATGATTAAAGTTTGCTAGGCTTATCTGACTTCACTTTGAAGCTAATAAAAATTAGCTCTGCAATAGGATTACTTTCTCTACACTCACTATTACTACTGAGCATAGGAGCAAAGAGGTCCTTCTGCAGTTGTACAGGGCCCTAGTGAGACCACACCTGGAGTATTGTGTGCAGTTTTGGCCTACAAATTTGAGGAAGGACATTCTTGCTGTTGAGGGAGTGCTGCGTAGGTTCACAAGGTTAATTCCCGGGATGGCGGGACTGTCATATGTTGAGAGAATAGAGCGGCTAGGCTTGCATACTCTGGAATTTAGAAGGATGTGAGGGGATCTTATTGAAACACGTAAGATTATTAAGGGTTCGGACACGCAAGAGGCAGGAAACATGTTCCCGATGTTGGTGGAGTCCAGAACCAGGGGCCACAGTTTAAGAATAAGGGGTAAGCCATTTAGAACGGAGATGAGGAAACACTTTTTCACACAGAGAGATGTGAGTCTGTGGAATTCTCTGCCTCAGAGGGCGGTGGAGGCTGGTTCTCTGAATACTTTCAAGAGAGAGCTAGATAGGGCTCAGGTGATATGGGAAGAAGGGAGGATCGGGGTACTGATTGTGGATGATCAGCCACGATCACATTGAATGGCGGTGCTGGCTCGAAGGGCCGAATGGCCTTCTCCTGCAACTATTGTTTACCGTCTATATTGTCTAAAACCTTCCTTTACCCAGTGGGTTTGTAAATTCTTTGAAACACTAAACCTGTAGACGTGGAAACGCCGTGCGAGAGCACAAAAAATGCAAGTAAGTGACATCTCAGACGCAGTTTTTGACCTACTTTTGAAGATGCTTCTGAGTGTCAAGGTTTACAAATCCCAACATTTCGTTCGTCCAAAGATCATATTCATTCAATTTTAACATCTCTATTTTACAGCAACTTCACAAAAAATGCAAGATTTGCTTTGATATCTTTCAAGTATTATATTTTCCTGACATTTCAGTTATACGGTACTCCACATACATAAACTCAGGAATAAAAGGGGAAAACTACAAGGTTCTAAAAATAATGCCATTTACATCTGCACAGCACTCCAGCACATTGAAAAGATTTCGGGGCAGTATACATATGAGAGGGGAACACAGAAATAGTGAGAGTTTGATTAGCGACAAAAAAAAACCAAATAGTTAAAACTTGTTTCGGAAGAAACAATTAAAGATGTTGGACAAAGTATTTTCAAATAGGACAGTGGGTGACCAAGAAGAGATGGTCTGGAGAGAGAACAAATGGAACACTTCATGAGCAATACACAGAGGAAACATAAGATTCAGGTACAATGTGTTTCTGCGGTAGATTTGCATTGGGCAAAGCAAGAAGATAGAGACACTTAAGATAATGACAAGGATTGATTTCATATTGATCTCATGGGGCTCAGGGATCATCGAAGCTTGTGGTGCATGATCTGACAGCTGCTTAGGAGGTTGCGTTAGGAAAACTCAAGTTACAGAGCACCAGGATGGCTACAATTTTAGAACGTCAACATGAATGTGAAACAAAATTGGACAGCATCTGAGAGGTATTGAAAAGTAGTTTTAGCAGAGTTCACAGCTCGGATCAGAATATAACATGTCTGAAGAAGGGCCTTGACCCAAAACGTCACCTATTCCTTTTCTCCAGAGATGCTGTCTGACCAGCTGTGTTACTCCGGCTTTTTGTGTCTATCTTTGTTGCCAAAGCAGACACTAAATGAAGCAAATAGACATGGGTTGAAGTTGATGGAGCGGAATTAACTGCACACAGGCACGAGCAAGGTGATGGGTTAAGTTTCATTACGATAAACTGCAGAAAAAGTCAATTCATCCAGGACTTGCCTTCGGGGAATCGAAAAGTACAACAACCTCGGAAATTGAGCCAGTTCAGTGTGATAACTGTAGGCTTTCACAACCATGCTATGGATGGGAATAATGTTGCCATTGGTGAGTAGAATGGCTCCAAAAATATAGGTCTAGGCTAGAATTAACCATTGAAGGAAAAGCTTTATAAGTGGAACTTTGAGAGAGTTCCCTGACCAGAAGGATCATGGTGAAAGGTAGCAGGGGATAATGGTAATTCCTGAATCAGCAAACAGCAATGGAGAGACAATTTAATTCAAGTTAGACACAAAATGCTGGAGTAACTCAGCAGGTCGGGCGCCATCTCTGGAGAAAAGGAATAGGTGACATATCGTGTCGAGACCCTTCTTCAGACCAAGGTCTTCAGGTCTGAAGAAGGGTCCCACTGAGTTACTCCAGCATTTTGTGTCTATCTTTGGTGTAAAACCAGCATGTACAGTTCCTTCCTACACAATATGACTCAAGTCGTTGGTGTATCAAATGTTACTGGGGACTTTGTTAAAACTCCTCTGGTGCTTTGGTGAGTGCATGGAAACGCACCCAACAGACAATCTGAACAAGAGGTATTGACAGAGGTAGTTATCCAGATGGCAACAATGCATTATAAGGAGAGTGGGGATTTAAAAGCGAGAGCAGCACAACAAATAAAAGGGCAGATCCAAAGTACGAGAGGGGAATCACAGATTCCCATTATCCAAGTCTAATACATTTCCTGTTGAAATGAATTTTGAGTTATTCTGCATATTTCCAAAAAAGCCACGTCTGAATGTTTACCAAAAACATTCAATTTTTCCAATATTTAAGTATAACTGTGTGCTTCTATTATCTCATACACCCACCTTTTGCCACAACACATATTAGCCCTTACATTTAATATGAGTTTGCACTGGTCTCTAAAATGCAGCTTTGAAAAAAAAAATAGCATCAGCATATATGTATATTTAGCATCAATTACAAAAACATCCGAAGGAGGCATATATTTTCATATCTAGAGTCTGGAAACCTAGACCTAAAAAAATGCAGTTATATAATGCAGTTTATTCAGCTTGATGTAATTGAAAATTGATTTCAAAAAGTTTACATGGGATATATGGCACAGAAATATCCATTCAGCCTGACCAGTCTACAGTCTATGTTTATGCTACACCTACTTAACCAATCAGAGTTAGAACCATAGAAACATAGAAAATAGGTGGAGTAGGCCATTCGGCCCTTTGAGCCAGCACCGTTATTCAATATGATCATGGCTGATCATCCAAAATCAGTACCCCGTTCCTGCTTTTCCCCCATATCCCTTGATTCCGTTAGCCCTAAGAGCTAAATCTAACTCTCGCTTGAATACATCCAGTGAATTGGCTTCCACTGCCTTCTGTGTTAGCAAATTCCACAGATTCACAATCTCTGGGTGAAACGTTTTTCCTCATCTCTGTCCTAAATGGCCTACCCCTTATTCTTAAACAGTGACCTCTGGTTCTGGACGCCCCCAACATCGGGAACATTTTTCCTGCATCTATCCTCTCCAATCACTTACAATTTTTATATGTTTCCATAAGATCCACTCTCACCTTTCTAAATTCCAAATTGTGTTTCTTATTTTCTTTTTGTGCTTTTGAAATTGAATTCTGTCCTTGATTTGTGTACTGTGGTGTTTTTATATTTAATTTATTCCGATTATGTGTTTTGTATTTTTGTGATTCTATGCCTTGTAAGGTGTCCTTGGGTTTTAGAAAGGTGCCAGTAAATAAAATGAATTATTATTATTATTATTATTAATACAAGCCCAGTTGATCCACCCACTCTTGCTAGTGCCTGCATGCAACTAGTTCCGGCTTCAGCAACTTCCCTAGCTTTCTGCTTCAGAAAACATCAACAATATGCAACATTTTACATTCTGATCCGAGCGGTAAAAGTCTGTGGCCAAAACCACTTTTTGTCACCTCTCAATATTGTGTTCCACAAGATTCAGGTTACAGAGTTCCAGATTCATTGAAATTTTTGGAAGGTGATGAGGCTCCTACAAACTATCCTCATCAGCCAGCATCACCCTCTATTCCTTTCTCACTCACATGCTTGTCCAGCATCTCTTTTAATGTATCCATACTATTTGCCGCTGTCACTCTCTATATGGCAAGTTCCAATTGTTTACCAAACTGGGCAAAGTTGTTTTGTCTTATGGGATTTATGGCCTTATTGGTTTTCTTATGATTGGGTTCTCGCTATGCTCTTCCCTGTACGAGGAAATGTTTTCATTGTCCACTCTGTCAAAGTCTTAATCACACACCACGGGTTTGAGCCCATGAGCTGCTCAGGATGTTCAGCTTTCAACGCACCGATTCACTGACCTATAATCTGCCACACCTATCTCTGAATTGCAGATAGTCTTCCGTTATACTCGCTCACTAAATGTTCAATTTCAATCCATTTACGTTAACTACCATCCTGCTTTTTCCCCCACCATCCCACATCAACAGCCATCCCATGAGAAAATAGGAGCAGGTCCTTCCAAATCTGTCCCACCACTCAATGTGACCATGGCTAATCTAGGCTGGCCTCAAAGTCTTCTTCTGTGCCAGTTCTCCAGAACCCTCAATTCCTTCATCTTTCAAAAATGTATCTACCTCCACTTTGAATGCTTCTGAAGCTGTCCAAAATTCCTTCCCTCTTTACATCAGATGCCATTCTGCTTCTCTTGCCCAGCACCTTGTTATTCTACGATTCCCCTCCCTTTGATCTCTCCCTCTGCCCCGCACTGTTGCTAAATTTCCTCAAGTCCAAACATAGTATAGCAGAATGGAATTACGTTTTCCCCAAAAGTACCCACACTGCACCAACTCCCTCTTAAAATCTGAAGAAGGGTCCCAACACAAAATTGTCACCTATCCATGCTCTCCAGAGATGCAGTCTGACCCGATGAGCTACCCCAGCACCTACAGTCCCTTGTATCCATTCCTCTTACAATGCCATGCCATTGGTTGAATGTGACAAACATCCTAAGCCCAGACTCAGTAATGGAAGATAAGCTGGCTGACTTTCAAGTACGAGTTCAAGCTCTGAGCTTTGTGGAATGGGGCCTCAATCATGTTTGAATTTTAATACACTGAGACAATGATCAAACTAGTTGCCACTTCACTGCATTCACACCATTCCAACACACTATTTGGGGTACATTGGAATTTTTAGGCTTTGAATTTTCTGCATGACTGGATACAAAGGACAAAACAAATTTAGCAAATTTAGTCCATTCTTGGTCTACTCCCAAATTTGATTTTTGAGTTGACAATCAAAATGCTTGTGGTTACGCAACTTAAATTCGCATTTTGCTGTTGAGTTTTTGTTGACTTAAGCTTGGGAGTACAACTAAAATCAGTAAATTGATTAAAATAGATGAACATTTTAGATGGAGTTTCAATCGTATAAGGAACTATGATGGCAGAATCCATTTAGAGTATAACACTGTTCACCACAAGTCTTGTTCAAACCACAGTTAGTTTCATTCACATTACCATGTTCGAAATTGAGCGAGGAACATATCCTTCCTCATAAACTGGAGGATAATTGTCACGTGACACTGTACTTGCTCAGGAGAATAATCAGCACACACCAAAATGCTGATTTTCTGCCCAGTTGCTCAGATTAATGACGATGCCTTGAATCTAAATACTTGTAGAGGACATTTAACACCTTAAAAAATGGGTGTTAACATAATTGAACAAAATTAAATGGATTTCAACTTTGGTGTTCATAAGGGATAGGAGTAGAATTCGGCCATTTGGCCCATCACGTCTACTTCGCCATTCAATCATGGCTGATCTTTCTCTCCCTCCTAACCCCATTCTCCTGCGTTCTCCCCATCACCTCCGACACCTATACCAGTCAAGAATCTATCTATCTCTGCCTTAATAATATCCACGGATTTTTTAAATGTAAGGGGCAAACATTCTGATCTGCCTATGAGAATCTTCCTCAGGTTTAACCATGAGCAAACAAAATAAAATCTCATACCCAACTGCAGAAGCTTTGTGGAAAGTGGGATGATTAGACAATAGACAATAGGTGCAGGAGCAGGCCATTCAGCCCTTCGAGCCAGCACCGCCATTCAATGTGATCATGGCTGATCATCCACAATCAGTACCCCGTTCCTGCCTTCTCCCCATATCCCCTGACTCCGCTATCTTTAAGAGCTCTATCTAACTCTCTCTTGAAAGCATCCAGAGAACCGGCCTCCACCACCTTCTGAGGCAGAGACTTTCCACAGACTCACAACTCTCTGTGTGGAAAAAGCATTTCCTCATCTCCGTTCTAAATGGCTTACCCCTTTTTCTTAAACCGTGGCCCCTGGTTCTGGACTCCCCCAACATCGGCAACATTGTGCTGAAGCGAAAAGATGTCATTGTTTGAAGAAGGGTCTCGACCCGAAACGTCACCCATTCCTCCTCTCCTGAGATGCTGCCTGTCCCGCTGAGCTAATCCAGCATTTTATGTCTATCCTCAGTGGAAACTAACATCTGCAGTTCCCTCCTACACATTCAGTTATTGTTTGTTTTGCCAATGCTAGAATTTAAATTATCACAATATTGAACAGTATATATGAGAACAGATTCTTCATTCTCATAAAAGTATTATAACCAGTATGGATGATTAGTGGTAATTCAAGTTGCACAAAGGCACTGCTGTCAACTTTAAATTTGGAAATGATTTACCACTTGGGCTGTAAAATAAATGTGTCCCAACAGAATTTTTAAAAGTTGGTTTAAAAAAAAAAATATTGTTTTACATACAAAACATTCCAAGACAGTAAACGCTGTAAAAAAAAGGATAGAAAATAAGTTACTGCAGATGTTTTAGAAGACATGGCCAATTCTTAGATGAAGGAATCAATTTTGACAAACTTAATCGAGATCTGATGGAACAAGGATCTATCACCACATGTGGCACCAAATAGAATTACCAGACTCAAAGAAGCATGACAAAATGTGCAGGAAGGAACTGCAGATGCTGGTTTACACCGAAGAAAGACACAAAAAGCTGGAGTAACTCAGCGGGTTAGGCATCATCTCTGGAGTCTATCTTCAAAGAAGCATCAGATGGATTTAATTAAACAGGACAAAATAAAGGAGCTTCCAGATAAGAGCAAGGATTTTAAGGTCAAAGCATTCATGAACTGCTATCCAACATTGCTACTGAGGATGAAGCTATTGGTCAGGAGAAGTAAGTAAATGCAGATGAGGTCTGAAGAAGGGTCTCGACCCCGAAACGTCACCCATTCCTTCTCTCCAAAGATGCTGCCTGTCCCATCTGAGTTACTCCAGCATCTTTGAGGGAATAATTCAGCAGCTGTAAGATCAAGCAAGATTTAACTTAAATGTTTTGGAAGTTAAATCCAGGCACAAAGTTAGCTGTGAGGCAAAGCAGAAGTGCTCTGCCTGATCCCAAATTCAAAACTTACACCATTCACTCCACTTTTCACCACCCTCCTCAGAATCTTTCCTCGGCACGTCTATTCCTCACTTATTCGGCGTTACTGTAACCTGACCATCAATTAGACTTTGTCAATGACCATTCTGATCCTCTCTGCCGTATGCCATCTTGATAGAAATAAAACTCAAGGGCAATTATCAGTGGTCCTCAGCTCACAATAAATCGTAAATTTATAACATCAGAAAGTAAAAGAAAAACAAAAATGATAATATTATCGAGTTTGTAATATATCGAGATGGATTTGGATGAGATTGTAGGTGTGTGATTTGGAAGTTTATAGACACCAAATTGGCAGCATCGCAGATGGTGAAGAGATTGGCCGAGGATAGAGTAGGACATAATTCAGCTGGAATATTGGACAGAGAGGTGGCAGTTGGAATTTAATCCAGATAAATGTGAGGTCATGCACATTGGGAGGCACAATTCTTAGCAGACAGGTGGATTAGGGCACCGTAGTCACTTCACATCTCAGATTTGCACTCAAATCCATGTTACATCGATGGGATGAAAGTAGGACAAAGATCTCCATCTTGTTGCAAGAAACCTCCATGCTATGCAAAGCAAAAATAAAGTCATAGATACTGTCTGGCCTCTTAGGTACTTTTGTTTTATCTTCATGGAATTATTGTGGGTTTATCTTATCTTCTGAGCGTGCGTGGGCCCACAGAATAAATGTTTCCACTGTTTATAATTGGTTTTGGGAAACAAATATAATTCACCAAGAGATGATAGAATCGTTCAAGAGGCATTTTAGACATTCACGTGAATAGACATGTGAATGCAACTCAAGGAAACAGACCGTGTGCAGGCAGAGTGGATTAATAGTCAATACTGCTTTATTCGTCACATATGCAACTGCACAGTGAAATACATTTTGCATATATTACACATGCGGGCGGCAACATTTTTGGCACCATTATTCAAAGTCCAAAGTCCGGTCGGCCTGTGCACTCAGTGTACTGGAGCAGTTCCCGCAAACCAACGTCCCAATCCTCTCTTTGCCCGGCCATCTTTGTGTCCCACTGGCGCCTTCTGCAGCCGACCTTGAAGGCGCTGGAGGCATTACCCCGGTTCACCCTCCTACCGGCCCTTGCTCCTCACCATTATGTTGGATTCCAAGCCTTCGGGAAGGGTTCCTGATCCCGTTGACCGCCGAGCCTCCGGGCGGGTTCCAGGTCCTGCCGACCGACGAGCGTTGGGGCGAGGTGCCGCCAGCCGCGAGCCTTCGGGTGGACTCCACTGAGCCTTCGGGCGGGTTCCCAGAGCCACCAGTGACTGACCGCGGCAGGTGAACTGGGGCCTCCGACGTCGGTCCACAGCGGCTGAGTCCTCCTCAGAGGTCGGTCCGCAGCAGGAGAGTCCTCCTCAAAGGTCGGTCTGCAGCGAGTGAATCAGGCCTGCTTGCGGTGAGCGTCCTGGCGCGTTGATTGCCGGGAGCGTCCCCGTTGAGAGATTGGCACCATTGTCAGCACAGACATTGTGGGCAGAAGGGCCTCTTCCTCTGCTGTACTGTACAATGTTCTATGTGCTACGGTTGCATGTAGTTTTACGTCACATTGTTTTGTATTTGACCATTGAATACTACTGCACTGGAAATGGTTTGATGTCGACACTGGAAAACCAACTTAGAAAAGATTCCCTTATGACCGTAGCAAATAGTCACACTTTAATTTACAGAAAAAATGCAACTGAAAAATAGACCTTATTTACTTCATAAACATCTATTGCCTACAATAGTTAATGTAGAAAATATTGCTGCCAAGATTAGCAAAGCACAGCACATATATCTATCATGCCAAAGAGGGTAAGGTTGTGCAGACTAGTCACTTAATGATTAATTAACACATCCTTGTTATATGTAAAAGTAGTAAATTTCATGATTTGGGACTAAAATGCTTGAAATTTATTAACATTAAATGGATTTACTTGTTGGAATTCATTTAAACCTGCATTATGTTACACTTGAGAGAATGCAAATGGCTTTATAGGTTGGTCAGAGTAACGGCCATCCTAAATTCAATTAGATTCAACCAGGATTTAAATGGGCTTTCCATTTTATATGGATTTTTAAAAGAACATGTTAATTGCTATTCAAGAAAATGCATAAGTTAAAAATTAAATCAGATGACTTTGTTAAATATATATCATGTATCGCAATTTGCTTTTATTAATTATGGTTAAGATTATACAATCACTCTACAATTACACCACAACTTTAATTCACAAACATTTATAAATAGAGGTACATGTTTTAAATGATTTATTAGTGAATTACTATTTCCATTTTCTAATTTTATCATACTGAACTATTGCCAAAGCCGAAAGCATAAAGGTATAAATCTCAATTCTGGTACAATCATAATCCTGACTAGATACCCCATAAACTCCTTGATATCTCTGTGTTCTTTTATTGCAGACTGAATAGATATTTGGGCTGCAATGTTTTGTCTTCATTTCCAGCTCCATTTTAGTAAAATAAAAGACAGCTCTTTCAATAAAAGAGAATATTTTGATTTCGAAAGATTAAAACTGCCAAATTCAGAAAACCTAAGGCTACACAGATCAGTGACACCTGCTATGCTAAGTATGTAACTTTGACTTTCTTATTTTTAGCAGAATATTTTTTCAGAGATGCGGAGGATAATTTCTGGACCCTCAAAAACATCAAAGCCAAGAGATCATGTTGCCTGATCTAGGAAAGCAGAAACAGACACCAAACAAACGATATGGTGTTAACTCTGCACAATAGTAATATACATTCATTTAGCCAACCGACTCTCATTTTTTCACCGGAAACCCAGGTTCCATCCTGATTAAGTGTGCTGTCTGTACAGAGTTTGCACGTTCATCCTGTTGGTTTTCTCCAGGTGCTCCGATTTCCTCCCACTTTCCAAAAATGTGCAAGTTTGTGGGTTAGTTGGCTTCTGTGAATAGTGCCTAGTGTGTAGTGTACAGAGATCGCGGGGCGGCATGGACCGGTGGGCTGAAGGGCATCTTTCCTCGCTGATTCTAAACTAAAGTGACTAATTTTTTGCCCAAAGTAAATTTTAAACTCTTATTCCTTCACATCTTGTTGTTATTCCTTCCAAATATTGTTGGTTGGTGTCTTCAGCAAGTGTTTTACTAATTGCTATTACATCCAAACTTAGTTCAGGTACCAATAATCTGCCTGTTCATTTAAGACAAATTAAAAATTATACCCTAGTTGAGTGTTAACTGCTGCTAATGCAGTGTTCTTTATAATGCAAGTGGCCAAAGGATTTGTTCCTGCGCTGTGCTGTTCTATAGTCTTTGCATTTAGACAATAGACAATAGGTGCAGGAATAGGCCATTCGGCCCTTCGAGCCATCACCGCCATTCAATGTGATCATGGCTGATCATCCCCAATCAGTACCGCGTTCCTGCCTTCTTCCCATATCCCCTGACTCTGCTATCTTTAAGAGCCCTATCTAGCTCTCTCTTGAAAGTTTCCAGAGAACCTGCCTCCACCGCCCTCTGAGGCAGAGAATTCCACAGACTCACAACTATGTGTGAAAAAAATTCTTAACGGAGCTCCTCATAATCCAAAGATAGACACAAAATGCTGGAGTAACTCAGCGGAAATGGCAGCATCTCTGGATAGAAGGAATGTGTGACATTTTGGGTTGAGACCCTTCAGGTCCAGACCCGTCTGACTCTGAAGAAGGATCTCGACCCGAAACATCACCCATTCCTTCTATCCAGAGATACTGCCTGTCCCGCTGTGTTACTCCAGCATTTTGTGTCTATCTTTGGTTTAAACCAGCATCTACAGTTCCTTCCTAATAATCCAAGCTCTACTTTCAGGCAAATAACAACAAACTGACATGGGTGGAGCAGGTTAGCATTCTATTGCCTAGAGCCCAGGAGGATGCGGGGTGATCTTACAGAGGTGTATAAAATCATGAGAGGTATAGTTTGAGTAGACATACAGAGTCTCTTGCCGACAGTAGGGAAATTGGGAAGCAGAAGGAAGAGGTTTAAGGTGAAGGGGGAAAGATTTTATAGGAATCTGAGGGGTAACTTCGTCACACAAAAGGCGGTGGGGCTGCCGGATGAGGTAATTGAGGGACGGACTTTTGCAATGTTTAAGAAACATTTAGACAGGTACATAGACAGGGCAGGTTTAGAGGGATATGGACTTTAGAGAGATAGTGGGACTTGTGTAAATGGGACATGTTGGTCAGCGTGGGCAAGTTGGGCCGAAGGGCATGTTTCCACACTGTATGACTGTGTCAGTGCACTGTACATTAACCCACCAAAAAAAATCCCACCTTTTCTCTTTTACCTATTCATGAATGTGTCATTTACCATATTTTGATAGTGTTTAGTCTGCCAATTAAAACAGTTGCTAAATTAAAGGAAAACAAAAGTGACTAAATGTTTTTGTAGTAGCAGACATGCAGGGCTTCTTCCACCAGACAATACCAAGCTCACTCATAGTCCCAGTCTGCATTACACATGCAAACTTCAAAGAGTACAGTGTCACAGCAACTGTAGCAGATATATTCAAATATTAATGCCTCACAATTGTACTCCATGCTGTCACATAAATTAAATCTAGCTGTGGAACTTGGCTAACAGGTTAACAATTTTTACTAATGAGGTTACGTTTTGAATAGTGAAATCTTGTTTTGTATTAAAAGCTTAGGGGAGGCCTTCAGTGCACTTCAAAAAATGCTTTTAAGCATAAATAATAAACGTTACAATGTGGAGATTATTTAATTTAAATAATAGTGAGATGCTGTTATCAGTTTTTAAGAAGTAGAATTCGTGCAATGGAGTTTTTTTTAATGAGTCCCAGCATTTACCATTATGAGAGAAAAAAAAACCCAGAATGCTAACACTAAACGCATCACTTCATATCTCAGCTCTATCTTATCCCCTCTTGTCCAGTCCCTTCCCACTTACATCCGGGACATCTCACGCTCTCTTCACCACTTCCACGACTTAAAATTCCTTGCGTCCCACCACCTTATTTTTACCCTGGACATCCAGAGCCTTTGCACTTCTATTCCCCACCAGGAAGACCTCAAGGCCCTCCATTTCTTCCTAAAACAGAGAACCAATCGACATAGTGGCACAGCGGTAGAGTTGCTGCCTTACGCCATCAGAAACCCGGGATCGAAATAGACTATGGGTGCTGCATGTACGGAGTTTGTACAGTCTCCCTGTGACCAGGTGGGTTTTCTCCGGGTGCTCCGGTTTCCCCCCACACTCAAAATAAGTGTGGTTAATTGGTATCGGTAAAATTGTAAATTGTCCCGAGTGTGTAGGATATGCTAGTGTAAGGGGTAATCGCTTGTTGGCGCAGATCCGGTGGGCCAAATGGCCTGTTTCTGTGCCCTATCTCTAAAGTCTAAAGTCAATCAACTTCCCTCCACTAACACTCTCTTCTGCCATGCAGAAAATGTGCTCACTTTCAAAAAACTATTGAACAATCAAAAGTAGTTTCCTCTCATTTTCTTCAAATCAAAGGTCAAGATATGGGCCCTTGCTAGCTAGGTTAAATAATTGTTAGCTATGTTAAACACTCTGCTCCAAATATACCCTGGCACCACTTCCCATCTCTTTCTCCACTATAACAACAGCTACATTTGGGGCTACCTCTTGCTTCATCAATGTCATCAACTTTACCACCAAATTCACTTGGACCTCTCTCACATCTCTCTTGTCTTTCCTGATTTCTCTGTTTACCTCTCAGGAGACAAACTTTCCACAGACATCTACTACACACCCATTGACTCCCACAGCTACCTTGAGTACAACTCCTCTCGCCCAATCTCTTGAAAGGATGCCACCCCTTTCTCACCCCTTATCCAACTCCATCACATCTGATCTCAAAATGCTTTTCACTCAAGGACATCCGAGTTGTCCTCATTCTCAGAAAATGTGGCATCCTCCCCACCATTGTGGACTGAGCCCTCTCACTCATATCTCCTCCGATTCCTGCAGATCAGCTCTCTCCTGCCCGCTCCACAAAGAACAACTGTGTTCCCACTGAGTCCCTCCAGCAGTTCGCTTTCTGCTCAAAATGTGATCCCTGGTGTTGACTTTAGATTGGTGCCATACTGCACCATCTTCAGGGAATGCCAGGGTGTATGTAACAGGTTGTGGAACAGCTGGCACCTAAAAAGGAGGTTAATCTATTGAGCTTGTTTGCAGGTAAACAGAGTGCAAGTCTTACCCTTCAGTGATTCCTCAGAGTGAGAGAAGAGGCTGCAGGCAGAATATTAAAAAACGATTCAGAGACAGAAAGTTGGCTGTGATGTATTGCTGAACCCAAACAGCTCAAGATGCATGTTATTACCTCAAAATTAACACAGCTCCACCAATCTATCAATTAGTAATGGGGCTTCCACAAATGAAGCATAACATAGAACATAAGAGCCGTACAGAAGATAGACACAAAAAGCTGGAGTAACTTAGCGGGATAGGCAACATCTCTGGAGAGAAGGAATGGGTGATGTTGCAGGTCGAGACGCTTCTTCAGACTGAGAGTCAGGGGAGAGGGAAATGAGAGATATGGAAGGGTAAGGTGTGAAAACGAGGCATCAAAGGGGATGAAGGTCAGAGGAAATGTAGAATGGATCATTGCTAGCTAGGGGAAGGCAACAATGAGGCATTCAATGTAAAATTTGATCAGGAGGACAGTCAGACTGATCGTAGAACTAGGATGGGGGAGGGATGGAGGGAGAGGGAAAGCAAAGGCTACTTGAAGTTAAAAAAGTCAAAATTCATACCGCTGGGTTGTCAGCTGCCCAAGCGAAATATAAGGTATCTTCCCCCACGGTTTTACCCGATTCCCCCTTTTAGACTATGTTGTGGCTTTCTCTTTCTCACAGGTGTTAGTAGTAAAAATGGTTGCATTTTGAAGTGTCAAAAAAACAAACGCAAGGTAATAGAATGTTTTCCGTTTAAGAAAGTCACTGTTTTGGAAGACACCAAGTAAAATCAAAATAGCAATCTGGACTGAATGGAATTTTCACGTACATCACCTAGGCATCAATAGATGAAGGAGTCTTACAAAACGTCTTCAACTTAAATGCCCATCCGAACTTTAACGTCTCGATGAGCAATATACTAAAAGAAAAAATTAAAGGTATTACTGTTGGATATGAAGAGTGGATAGGAAACGTTTAGAGCGATATGGGCCAAATGAAAGCAAGTGGGACTAGTGTAGATGGGACATCTTGGGCAAGTTGGGCTGAAAGGCCTGTTTCTGTGATGTGTGACTCTATGACACTATGTTCCTTCGTTGGAGAACTGCACAGCACTTCATCAATATTGGAAACATAGACAATAGGTGCAGGAGTAGGCCATTCGGCCCTTTGAGCCAGCATCCCCATTCAATATGATCATGGCTGATCATCCCCAATCAGTACCCCGTTCCTGCTTTTTCCCCATATCCCTCGATTCCGTTAGCCCTAAGAGTTAAATCTAACTCTTTTGAAAACATCCAGTGAATTGGCCTCCACTGCCTTCTGCGGCAGAGAATTCCATAGATTCACAACTCACTGGGTGAAAACGTTTTTCCTCATCTCAGTCCTAAATGGCCTACCCCTAATTCTTAAATTGTGACCCCTGGTTCTGTAACCCAACATTGGGAACATTTTGTTCCTGCATCTAGCTTGTCCAATCCCTTAAGAATTTTATGTTTCTCTCAGAACCCCTCTCATCCTTCTAAATTCCAGTGAATACAAGCCCAGTCGACCCATTCTTTCTTCATTTGTCAGTCCCGCCATCCCAGGGAATTAACCTGGTGAACCTACGCTGCACTGCCTCAATAGCAAGAATGCCCTTCCTCAAATTAGGAGACCAAAACTGCACACAATAGGGCAAGGAGCATTAAAACACTGATTTTTATATTCAGATTCATATTCAGTGTTGTAATACGCCACCACATAACTCTATCCGTTGTAAACCGGAAAGGATGAGAAAGTTCTGCAGCAGTAAGACTAAAGTCATTTTTGCTAACTTTCCAAATGACTCCCCATTCATAAAAAGTATACAAACATCATGCAAGTCATTTACTCCTAAGTCATTTTAAAGAAATAACTGTACAAGGTGACTATGTACATTTTGAATAGTATCTTCAATGTGGTATAATTGCCACGACTGGTCAAATTCTGCAAAATGCTAACTTGATTTCCCCAGTGTGAAGTGTGTGGTAATGCAAAAAGAGGAAGACGGACTAATTCTACAACATACCACTGAAAGAAATTGCACCACTTTAATGTTAACCAAACAAACAGTAATCTGCCTGGAATTTTTAAGCCTCTTTACTGCAACATTCTGATGTAATATGCAATTGCTAAAGCAAGTGCTAATGCATTAATCTAAAACGTACTCACTGACATGAGGATATTTAAACAGATGCATTATTGCGACACAATAGAGTTACTATGGTGAATTCACCAAAATAACCCTCCATGATTTTCTTCACTAATTTTTGTTAAACAGGTATATTGCTATGCCTGAACTTATTATTGAGGTCAATGTTTTACTTCAGCTTCACCGCACGCTCAGCAGCAGCTGACTATTTAAACACAGACAGATTCAGTTGCAAACACACATTCACTCACACAGCCAAATCAGCTCACAAATTGCCTGTTTATCCACATGCAGATGGTCTCAACCGTCTTCATTAACAAAAATGAATTAATTTAACTAAAAGAAAATTGACATTCACCAGCATTCTGTGAAACAACCTCCCACGGTTACTGCACTCACCATTTCAATAAAGGTATTTTATGAAGATTAGTATAATATAAGAAACCAGTCATAAATAGTGAATTCACATCAGGGAAATTTGATTACTGCACCAAAATAACTATTTGGAATAGCAGTGGAAACTAATTTTTACAAATCATATTATCTCCAAACAAAATTACAGATTACATAAAAAACAAATATCCTATACATACAGTGTAAAGTAAATGAGTAATTTTGTGTCTAACTACATATTTTAGTTAAGTTTTATTTTAGTTTAGTTTAGAGGAGTAGCATAGAAAAATAGAAAATAGGTGCAGGAGTAGGAGTAGGCCATTCGGCCCTTCGAGCCTGCACCGCCATTCAATATGATCATGGCTGATCATCCAACGGTATCCTGTACCTGCCTTCTCTCCATACCCCCTGATCCCTTTAGCCACAAGGGCCACATCCAACTCCCTCTTAAATATAGCCAATGAACTGGCCTTAACTACCTTCTGTGGCAGAGAATTCCACAGATTCAACACTGTGTGAAAATTGTTTTTCTCATCTCGGTCCTAAAAGACTTCCCCCTTATCCTTAAACTGTGACCCCTTGTTCTGGACTTCCCCAACATCGGGAACAATCTTCCTGCATCTAGCCTGTCCAACCCCTTAAGAATTTTGTAAGTTTCTATAAGATCCCCCCTCAATCTTCTAAATTCTGGCGAGTACAAGCCGAGTCTATCCAGTCTTTCTTCATATGAAAGTCCTGCCATCCCAGGAATCTGTCTGGTGAACCTTCTCTGTACTCCCTCTATAGCATGGAAACAGAACCTTCAGCCCACTAAGTATACGCTAACCATCAATCACACGTTCACACTAGTTCCATGTTAACCCACTTTTGCAACCACTCTCTACACACTAGGGGTAATGGAAGGGTAAGGTGTGAAACCAATTAATCTCCAAACCACTTTTTCCTAACCACCTTGTTATAATAATTTTTATTTTGTTCTTTAGTTTCACAACATCACAAACATCAGCGTGTTAGGAAGGAATTGTAGATGCTGGTTTACACCGATGATAGGCACAAAAAGTTGGAGTAACTCAGCGGGACTGGCAGCATCTCTAGAGAGAAGGAATCGCTGATGTTTCGGGTCAAGACCCTTCTTCAGACTGTCAGGGGAGAGGGAGTCCCAGAGATATGAAAGGGTAAGGTGTGAAAACCTCGAGATTCCCTCTCCCCTGACTCTCAGGCTGAAGATTTCCTTATCAGCATCTGCTTTGATCTGTCGTTTTCACACTTTACCCTTCCATATCTCTAGACTCCCTCTCCCCTGATTTTCATCTTCTACAGGATAAGTTTTCATTATTACTAAGCATTATCACAGCACTCTAATGTAGGGAACAATGTGCTATGGCTTCTCCCACCTTAAAATTAAGTCCCAATCGGCTGCCCATTTATTTACTCCCAATTATTTTGCCAACCAACTCCTCTCAAGCATTGAAGATAGGCACAAAATGCTGGAGTTTCAGCGGGACAGGCAGCATCTCTGGAGAGAAAGAATGGGTGACGTTTCAGGTCGAGACTCTTCTCGAGACTGTCAGAGGGGAGGGAGACATAGAGACAAGGAGGGGTAAGGTGTAAAAGCGAGAGATCAAAGGGAATGAATTTCAAGGAATATGTATAATGGATCATTGTTAGCATTGGGGAAGGTGACAACAAGGCATACAATCAGTAAGATTTAATCAGGAGGGTGGTACGGTGGCGCAGTGGTAGAGTTGCCGCCTTACAGCGAATGTAGCGCCAGAGACCCGGGTTTGATCCCGACTACAGGCGCTGTCGTTACGGAGTTTGTACGTTCTCCCCGTGACCTGCGTGGGTTTTCTCCGAGATCTTCGGTTTCCTCCCACACTCCAAAGACATACAGGTAAGTAGGTTAAATGGCGTGGTAAATGTAAAAATTGTCCCCAGTGGATATAGGATAGTGCGGGGATCGCTGGTTGGTGTGGACTTGGTGTGCCGAAAGGGCCTATTTCCATGCTGTATCTCTAAATCTAAAGAAAGTAGTCGAAGAACTAGGGTGGGAGAGGGATGGAGAGAGAAGCATCTGATGAAGGGTCTCGACCGGAAACATCACCCATTCCTTCTCTCCAGAGATGCTGCCTGTCCCGCTGAGTTACTCTAGTTTTTTGTGTCTATCTTCGATGGGGAGAGATATTTGCTTTGGACACTGCAACGTTCACTGAACATTCCTCCAGCCCTCTGGTGTTGCATCATTCGCTTTGTACTCCACTTCGCGACACAATTCCTTCAGCAAACTCACTCCCTGCAAGGTCGGAAGATTGCCAACGAGTGACAATCTAAAGTCTCACGCACTATAGAATATCACAGCTTAGGCAGCCTAACACAAAACTGATGCAAGGCTCTCAAGCTGCACCATTTTAGCCTATGTTTTAATGCACATTACAAGTTCATGGTCAGTAACTTTTGATAGCTCTGAGTAATTCATCTGATGTTCACATAATTCACTGAAGGACATTTTTTCATTCACTCGCTGGTACAAAGGACTAAAATTGGCCTTTTGAGGCAGCACAAAACATATAATAACTAAGTGCTATCTGATTTTATGCCTTGTTCAAATTTCTTTACTAGAAAAAGAAATTCAAACAACTTTTAAAGCACCCTGCCAATTCATTATGGCATGCTTTGCACCATTGTCAAAATCAAATTCCAATCTCCCCGGACGGTCATCAAATTACTTTAAAAAATCGGTATCTACTTGATTCATGGATATCTATCTTTTTGACAGAAGATTATGGCCAGTTATACCTTAAAAGAAATATTAACCATGCTTTCAGATCAGATTCGGCTTGAATTCTTGAAGATAGCATCAAGACATTTAGGTGCCACTTAGACCACTGTAGTGCAAATTTACACCAGCTTTACTGAACTGTTCAACAAAATATATATTTATAAGACTCCTTTCAAAAGGCGTGAATTTTTGCAGCGTTCCTTGGCTTTCATTATTCCAATCGAATTAATGTCTGCCCTTCTAATTTTTATCATTACATAAAAATGGATTCTCTATTATATAAACAAAAACTGGGTGACAGCTGTTGTCATAAATTATCAATTGGTTTAGTTCTGTTGGAATATTTCAAAACCAAATTTGACAGATTGGGATAACCACTGCCGTGGAATGTTTACTGGATGTGTTCCATCATCTCCCCTTCCCTCCTGCTGATTAGAGATGGTGGATGATAGAACCTTCCTCAGCGTCATGAAATTAATTACTAACATATTCCATTACTACGGCACAAATGTCATGTTAATTTCAATCATCAGCAACTTAGACAACGTTGGCAGCTGGCCAGCTAAATTGAGGAGAAAAACTGAACCAATTATTGATTTGAACTGGAAGACCCCAGAGTAGAGGAAGGTAATCGGTAAATGTTACAATATATTCACTGATGAAGAGAAATTTTGAGAACTGCAGCCGTGTCTAGGAATCTTAAGTGATAGCTTTACTAGTTTAGTAAATAAAGCATCTTTTTGGAAGAGCTCAAAGATGTGTTTTAAACTTTTCGTGGGTTTAATTTTGTTTTAGTGAAACTGCACTTGAAAATTATTTGAATCAAAGAGACTGCAGCCAAGAAATCATAAAGCAATATGTTCATCATATGTCCTGAAAGATAGTTGTAAATCGTCGCTGTTGTTATGAACTATAAAAGACAGACTTTAGACAGTGACTGCATTTTTTTGGCGTGTTTTGCGATTTTTAAACCAGACTGGAAATAATAAGTGGATTGTATACAGAGACCTTTGCCCAATATGATGCCACAGTTTGATGTCAAATGTATTATTCAACGAGATCTCAAATTACTAAGTCACTCTGATAACTAACAGAGAAACATTGCTGCAATATCTAAATGCTATGGAGATCTCACTGTGAACCTTATGACCATAACCCTGCAAATCCTATTTTGAACGAAGTGCACCAATTCCTCTCTCCCAATGCCATTTCAAAACAATTCTCAATATGGTCATATTTAGAAAGACAAATATAGATTATGTTATTGATGAGACAATGTTGAGAGGGACTTAGAAATGTACAACTTATTAAACATCTAACTCTATTAACAGTCGTGATAAATAAAACTCTATCCATAAACCCCCCAAAAGATCAAACTTTTTATCAGAAGCAAGCAAATAATAAATTTCAGAAAAAGTAACCAAAGGCACAGGACTTGTACATTTTTTTCAGTTCATATTGTCAGTATTTATAACTCTGTTTGAATTAAGAAGGAGATAAAAGATGTACAAATTAAAGGATTAAAAAGTAAAGTTTTAAAATGACTCCCAGTTTTAAAGTAATTGATACTGTTGATGTCAGCATGACTAATAAGCACATCTGCGGCAAGGTTTCAATATAGAGTGAAACTTCTGTTAAGAATATAAAACTATAAAGAGAGAGCTGTGGTGACACAAAGTGCTTGCAACATCTGGTGGATTCTCCCCACCAATATTTCTTGAATGATTATTTACTCATTTTAATTAACCCATTGGGATTGGGAGGGAAAGGGGATTGGGAGGGGGGTCAGATATTTCCACAGGAAGGACAAATAAACTATACAGCTAGTCATTTCAGTCACATGAGTGTTCAGTTCTTAAGAGTCTTTGCTTTGGGAAATAGTAAAAATGTTGCAGGGGCCATCATTCGATGTTAAACTGGTGATAAGCTGTACTGAAGGCTGAAAGGGAAAATGCCATTCCCGGGGTGAGACTGTGCCATAAACAGTAGTACAAGTTTATTTTTTATCCTCCGTGTGTATTGATCCTATGAGACAGTAAATAGCTGTGCTGTAGATGGGAAATTATTTGAGGGGAGAGAGAGATGATAGGTAGAGGAAGACATTGGAAGAATTGCATGTGGGTGGTTCACAATGCTTGTTGGCATTTGTATTTTATGGAAAGGTATTGTATTTGAAGAATTCAAGAGAGAAGCAATTGAATTGTAGAGCAAATTATCTTTGAAAAAGATGAGATATTAAATATCTTAGCAGTCTTAGAGCAAGATAAATCCCTCAAGGTCTGATGAGATGTTTCCCAAGTTGATTTGTGAGTTAAGGGAAAAGATTTCTGAAGTCTGATAGAATTTTCTGGTCACAGAACTGGATAAAATCTTGGCTGAACAAAATGACTAACTCTTCAGAGGAACCACCCAATTTCCATTGCGTTACATTTTAAGCTATGAAAGTTCCCAAAAAGGCAAGTTAATAACTACCCCAATTAGTTCTGAGTGTTCTTATCCCACCACAGCTGGATCCTATTTCATTATCATATCTGCAGCTACTATTCTTGGAGTTGTAAAGGCCATTCTCGTTAACGAGATAAACACTATTATAATCAAAACGAAAGGAGAACTTCATGAAAAATAAAGAAACGTCACTTCTCAAAACAGTATCTTCAAGTCTGATCAGTAACTTACTTTAAAATAAATAATGAACATTGATTATAACAATAGTAATATGTATCATTTATTAATCACCGACACAACTCTTAAGACTAAGTTTCATTATGATAACAAAACTAATATCTGTAAAGACAACATGGAACACATGATATTACTGACACAATCATTCACGTATTCCCTAGTCATTATTTTGTCGAGAAATAAAGAGCTTAACCGACGTAGAATCAACAAATCAAATATACACCATTGCAGAGATTTCCACGAGAATAGAAAACCTAATCATTTGAGCAGCTTTGATGACTGTCTAAAAACAAAGATCTCTTGTAACATTTACATTAAGATACAAAAAAAGACTGGGAAAACAGGGAAAATAACAGAAACTATTCAGATTTTTAAGATTTATTTCAACTTCGTAATATAAGTGTAACTAAAATTAATGACTTATTCTGAACTACATGGACTTTTATTGTTATCATTGCACTATTGTTTGTTTTTTGTGTGTAAGTATGTGTGGGTGTATATATGTATGTGATGTATGGTTTAAACCGAAGATAGACACAAAAAGCTGGTGTAACTCAGCTGGACAGGCAGCATCTCTGGCGAGAAGGAATGGGTGACGAATCGGGTCAAGATCCTTCTTCAGAGATGCTGCCTGTCCAGCTGAGCTACACCAATTTTTTGCGTCTGTATTGGTGAGTATGTGTATATAAACACACACTGAACTTTATCATATTGTTTACAGTGTACTATGTTTACATATCCTGTTGTGTTGCTGCAAGTAAGAATTTCATTGTTCTATCTGGGACATATGACTCTTTCTTTACTCACAAAAAATATGGCCTTTGAGGCACACTTCTTCTGCTGTTTAGATCATAGACTTTTGCCATCCACATCAAATCATGCACCAATATGAATGAGCAATGAACACTGTTCCCCAATGCAGCCAACCCATGAATATATTCAAGCCACTCGTGCGTGAGAGACCAGCTCAAGGAATAGGCAACTGTGTGACTCTTTATCAAGACGGCGGGTCACCTGTGTAGTCACACTGTATCTCTTCTACTTCCATTCTTGGGGGACAGTAAAGGCTCTGTCTTACGGTGTTGCGGTCATCGGCTGTGAAGCGCGGCTTCGCCCGTAGAGTGGACCGCACGGCAACGGCGAGAGCGCCGAGCCTATGCCACGGGAGCGCCGCACGGATGCTGCGCGGGGGCCGAGTGATTTAAATACGGCTGGTCCCACGTGCTTGCGGTAAGTAAAAAAAAAGGGCGGGCCGACTGCGATGACGTCATTTTGGATCTGCGGGGCAGTGGCGGCGGCCGTCCTGATCGCGGCGCTGTAGCGGTGGCTGTGGCGGCGGCCGTGCCGGCGGTCGTGCCTCACTGGCGGAGGCTGTGGCGGTGCAAGTTCGATGCATGGCGCTCGAGCCACAATGGCGGCGGCTGTGGTGGCGGCCGTGCCGCACTCGTGCCTCACTGGCGGAGGCTGTGCGGTAGGGACATATTTTTGAACAGTGTTGGTTTTATTTTAGCACCGTGCGGTGTTGGGAACAACGCCGCACGGCCCCGGAATTGTGCGTTTGACCGAGTGCGCGGTCTATGGCGGCCCAGGAGCGGTAGATTCTTCCCGTTTCGCCGCCAATGACCGCAGACTCGTGAGACAGGCCTTTAATTAACAGCAAAAGATTACCACAGTAAAAATAAAACAAAATTTCAACTTGCTGAAATTTAAACCCTACGCATATCACATCATAACAAAAGCCAGATAGACACAAAAAGCTGAAGTAACTCAGCGGGTCACACACAGCATCTCCAGGAGAAATGGAATAGATAACGTTTCGGGTCGAAACCCTTCTTCAGACTTCTTCCTCATAACACAGCTACTTAGTTGCACAATTAGTACTTATGGTCTAATTTTCTTCATTAGCTGCAAAATAACTAAGATAATAACTAAGAAATAAGTAAAGTGGTCAAAATAATAATCATATATGTGAGTGATTGTGGTAAGTGGGAATATATTCAGAGTGCTACTGAATTATCAATGTTTAAGTTTTTGTTTCATTGTCATTCCGAGTTCCACTTTTGATTATTTAGCTTCATTCAGAAATGTGAAAATTAAACTGAAATTTCTTACAGGAATGGTTGTGTATTTATGTGTAAAAGGTTCATCCATTGTTACCAAATGCTTTAGTCGTTTCCTTTAGCTGGCACACTGTCCTGGCCCATACCTGCTCACTTTCACTTCTGCTCTCTTTCTGGCCACTAGGGGCGCCGCATGAAGGCTGCCTCTGCCTACAGTCTGTCCGTTTATTCCATTTAACATTTTTTTTTAGTTTGTTTAAAAGTATGTTGAGGATGTTTCTTTAGTTTTTCTATGTGGGGGAGGGGGGTAGGGTAAGGGGGAAACCGTCTCCCAGTCGCCTCCTGGCGAGGATGCGACTATTCTCCGAGTCGCGTCCTCGCCCCCCTCCTCGCGGCCTACTAACTGGATTGGCCGGCCTTTCCTGCCGGGGACCGGACCAGAGCTCCAGCAACGGCGGCGCAGCGCTGGAAACATCGTGGAGCAGGCGATGCCTCACCTGGGATCGCCGTTTGAAGCTCCGGAGTGCTGGGCCTGCTATAACAACATCGCGGAGCTGTGGTTTGAAGAGCTTCCAGCGCGGGCGGCGCTGACTTCAACATCGCGGTGCCCTGGGGCCCTTTGCCGAGGGCCGCCAGCGTGGGTCTGCCTGTGGACTTCGGGAGCCGCGGACTCCGGTAGGAAGTGGCCGATTCGGAGGTCCAAGCCGCTGAGGTTGTTCTCCCGCTCCGACGTCGGAGTTCCATCATCCCAGCGAGAGGGCCTGAGCATCGGGCCACCCGTAGCGGCGACTGCGGAGGGCTGCGGAGGGCTCGGGATGCCCCAACCATGGGTTTACATCAAAGAGGAGGATGACTGAACTTTGGGCCTTCCCTCACAGTAGGAAACTTTGATTCCGCTGTGCAGGGGATGTTTATGTTAAAATACTATCGTGTTTTGTTCTTTTTTATTCTTATGGCTGTATGGTGACCCCAAATTTCGCTGTACCAATTGGTGCATGTGACAATAAATGTAAACTTGAATCTCTTGAATCTTTTCCCTCCGATCATAGCATGGGACCTTGGTGTCCTTGTACAGAAGTGCCAAGATTAAGCGTTCAGTTGCAGCAAGCAATTACAAAGGCAAAAAAAAAAATCTTCATTGCAATTGGACTTGAGAACAGGAGCAAGGATGTCTTGCTGCTGTAATGTGCCTTAGTTAGATCCCATTTGATTGATAAATTCAGTGAAAGATACAATGTAGAAATATGCCCTTTGGCCCACTTCGACCTTCGATCACCCATTCACACTAGTTCATTGTTTTTTTGCATCCACTCACCTACAAGCTAGGGGCAATTTACAGAGGCCAATCAACCTACAAAGCTGTACAGTTCTGGGAGGATGGAGTTTTATGTGTGCAGTTTTTAAAACAAAACATGGGAAAATGGGAGCAGGAATAAGCCACCTGGCTCCTGTAGCCTGCCTCAGCATGATGATCAATATGATCATGGCTAATCTGTCCCTGGCCTCAACGTACTTTCCTCTGCCTGTAGTTCCCCATAATCATTGATTCCTAATCCGACAAAAAATATCTACTTTTTAAATACCTCTAGTGATTTCAACTCCAAAATTTTGTGAGAAAGAGAATTCTGTCTTCCTTATCTCAATGCGATGTTCTTACCACAGAAGGAATGTGGTAACAGAAATTTACGAGCAAGATGGCTGGGATGGCAGAACTGATGTTTTGGAGAAATTAGGTTCATTCAGCATATTCATTGGAATAGATAGGAATGGAGGGGGATCCCAGAGAAAGATAAAATTCCAACAGGACTACATATAGGGAAGATGTTCTTGATAGCTGAAATGTCTGAAACCATGGATCAAAGCCTCAGGGACAGGATATGCCATTTAGAGTTGAGATCAGAAAATAATATTCACCCAGAGGATGGTAAACTTATGGAATTCTCCACCCCAAGGATTCTGGAGCAATGGGAGAGCAAGTTGTTAAGTTTAATTGAGAATGAGGTTGAGATATTTCTTATAGTAGGCTATGTCGAAACAGGCTACTGGAGTGGATAATCAGGCATGATTGTGTTAAATGGTGGAGTATCAGTCACAGTCAATGACCTCAGTCAATGAAACCATCGCGAGGTGAAGGGTCCATCCTTGTGTTATATGATATGAATTGACCGATGAAGGAAGAGCTCCAAAAAGCAGTAAATTGAATCACATATCTGTCGCTGGCTCTCTTGGACATTTCACCTCTGATACTCAAAAGCTTCCACTTCTGTTGAATTACACTTCTGGGAATGATGGAACTGCTTCAGTGTCTCACTCGTGACCTGGGCCATCTTTACGAATGAGCCGAGGTTGATAGTGAAATTTGGGCCATTACCTAACTTTTGCAGGGTATCTAACAGCTGATCAGATCCTGTTAGTTATTTGATACTCCCACAAATGTTCCTCAGAGCAGCAATCAAGTGTGAAGACATTTCATATTTTCTCATGTGGCGCAGTCAATGCATTATATTTATTTCAGCCAGTCGTCTTCCTTGTACAAATTATCAAAGAGAAGATAGTCTTCGAAAAGTCTTAGTTTGAGCCAAGCAAAGTTAGACCTTCAACTGAGCCCAGGTGCAGCTTAACCTTGGAGATTGCCAGCTTGCCAGCTCCTCTAATTATGTGTAATAATCAGTAAAACTTTAGTGTTAATAGTCACACATAGGGGACCACGGACTAATTCAGCTGCTTATTATGCGATTGTATAGAAAACATTTTCGATGACAATTAAAAGATTGTTTTTGGCTTCCAGAAAACCAAATAATTTTCCACCCTCCCCTTCACTCCCCCTCCACATACATGGCCATTTATTATCAATCTTACCTTTTCTCCCCTCTACAGCTGGCAAATTTCAATTCCATAAAAATCAAAATTTGGGGTCCAACCCTGTCGATAATGTCACCATTCTAAACGATTCAAGCTGCAACTTCTCAGTCGGGGCACTGAAAGAAAAACAAAATCACAGGTTATTGATAAGGCTCTCAAAGTGGGAAATATCTCGAAAAACCACAACTTCCTCGTGATAAATGTGACTAACAAAAAACAACAGGTCTGAGGTGGGGGGAAAACCTAAAACAGACCAGAATAAATAAACGTTTGCCATTTACTTGGAACACATGAAACATATTTTTTTTCTGAAAATAAAACTAAAACTTAAAATGCAAATAAACATGATGTGTGGGTGCCTAAAACTACGATTACATCTTTCGTTTCCAAAATGTCATTCCACTCATCATTTATACATGAATTTAAACTTTCGTTTGGACATCTATTCCAGACAGATGACTGACAATGCTAGAGGAAAGGCATTTAATTCAGATCTCTAATGTCGACCAAACTATAAATAACTAGAGCAACTGTCTATAATCTGGTATTGCACATCATTCTGCAGTATGATTGTACTCCCCAATGACGTACCTCACTGAAAATTAATCCTTTGTGTATTCTCTTGTCTGAATGCAGTAAACATAGACTATTTACCCATCTCCCTCATACTGACATTAAAACTGTATTTCGTAGTTAATATATAAACAGGTATCATCTACAAGGTTTACTCACTGATACTTAAATGTTTTGCTAAATTAGTATTCACAATTCTAATGCAACTTTATTATTAGCTGTGATTTCTTGAAGGACATTTAAGTACTGATTTTACCCTTTCCATATGGAACTAAATTTACACTTCAATCTGTAGCCTTACCAACAATTCTTTCTTCCTCAAACATATGTTATCTTGTTTATGCTACTCCTCACCGTCACCCCATTAATTAGCCAATGTCAATTCTGGGGAATGATGGAGGGAGTTTCAACATCAAGCCACAGTTCCAAAAAAAAGGGCAAATTTCCACTCCATTTTTCCACATGTTTTAACTACAGTGAAGTAACAGCTGCAATATGTGGTACATATTTTACCATTGTTTGTTAATAACACATGTTCATCTGTTCATGGGTTTAGCTTTGCTTTGTCTGTTCCCCTGCTGTGCACAGGGATCCTGCTGGTATGGCCAGACTGTGAAAACAAGCCTCAAATGACCAAGTGCAACGGCAACTTTCAAAGTAGGAACCAAACCAGACACAACAAACCACAGAACAGCCAACCCCAAGTTGTCATCATTTATGTATGTGGAATTCAACTGTAACACCACTTACTGAAAGCTAACTTTCCACGACTGGCATATTCCTACCAGAACATTTGGTTTTGAAAACTTCTGATAAGACAGGACTGATACCTTATCTACTTTGCATGAATCCAGCCAATTTCTCCACGGGGTTTATAATTGGCAGCCAATTCCACACAAAGCGTAAAAATACCTCACAAGATCTTTGAATTAATTTAGATCCATGGGAGCCTACTTCAAGTTATTAAGATCCCAAAGTGATTTTAGTTAACATACATTATCATTACTTTCAGGATTTCCTCACTCTAAAACATCCGTGCAATTGAAGCTAAATTTGACTTCTTAGTGTTTGTGCTAATTCTCCGCGCTAATTTGGAAGAGATGCGTAGTTTCACTTTACTGCTTGACATACATTCTGGACAGTGTTGAGAAGATTGAGCAGTGAGAATAAACAGAATACTGGGAATATAATTAGAATGATTAAACCAACTTAATTTAAACCTACTTGTTTATGAGCTCGTTACAAACTAATGTCTCCTCGTTGTAGATTGCACACTAATTAAAGACTATGCTATTTATTTTGCAAATTTTACACCAATTAATTGTACTTTCAAGATTGAATTCCAAACACGTGTAAACCAGCCTGCACTCCAGCTCTGATATTGACCTAACATATACTGTACAGAGATCGAGGGCACATTCATACACCCATTTTATACCCCATTTGACTTTAATTCCTGTGGTGATTTTAATTTCAACACTTTGTAAATCAGTCTCGGGATAAAATAGGCAACAGACTCAAACCCGCACATTCCCACCAGGCAAATTCAATTGACATTTAGACTTAACAAAAATGGGAAATCTGTTATTTGCTTTTGAAAGGGCTCTTTGCAATGAACGACTTCTTTCACTGGCAAAAGGCTACAAGTGAAAAGGCGAATTTCCTGGTCAGTGCATTTGCTCCAAATTCCAGTGTATCCTACAAGAGAGGATTCATTTGTCAAGTTTAAAATAAAAGAATTGCTGGTGTGTCTAAGCCACAAATATGGATGCTAGGAAGGCAAGGAAAGTGGTATATTACAGAAAAAACTACTGTGCATTCCCTACTGTTAGCTGATAAAATAGGAGACTTTTTCTGAGCATGAACAAATCTTCTTTTACTTACGGCGTTGCTCATTATCAATATTCCAGTTAATACATTATTAATAATCATTTGATTGCACTTAGATTATTAAAACTTACAGGGAATAATACTTTGGTTCGAGCGAAAATTACCTAAGAGACCTAGCTGAGAACCAGCTAGTCTACATGCTAATAACAAAACATTCGTGAAACAGAATCCGTAATAAAATTGACAAGAGGAAAAGCAAATCATTTTATGGTTGAGGAAACTGAATGATAGGGGGCAGGGCAGATATTCCCAAGTTCCAAGCTGATTATAAAATCAAGTTGGTTATTGCAAAGAAATTATGTACAGATTTAGAAAGTATAAATGCATTATATCTGGTGGAATTTAAAGCAAATGTCCCTAATATCCAAAACAATTCTGGCAATCTATCCAAATCCTTTGCTATTTCATTGCCTTGATACCTTGCTTGTTATTCTCCCAAGGATAGTCACAAAATGCTGGGATTAACTCAGCGGGACAGGCAGCATCTCTGGAGAAAAGGAATGGGTGATATTTCGGGTCGAGACCTTTCTTCAGACTCAGCTTGATATCAGACTCAGCTGTGGAGAGTTCCCCAATTCAAGATGATGGAAATGAAACATTCCCAGACTGTGGGAGTCTGTGCATGGAAAGATAATCCAAAAGTTGGTGAACTTTTAATATAAAGAGAATCAAGAGATATTGGGTTCATGCTGTAAAATGGCACAGGTGTGAAAAAATCAGCTACGATACTATTTGAATGATGTAGCATTCAAGGCCCAAAGATGAGACCCATTCCTTCCATTTCTTCTGTAACCTGCTGAAACCATCAGCTAGTGAGGTAACTGAGATCCCAATTGAAATAGATCTACTTGGGATCATCACCATCACCGACAACCTCTCCTTGGACCAAGGGATTGAGAAGATGATCGGGAAGGCAGCTACAACTCTCGCTCGGCTCACAACTCGAGTGTGGATCAACCCAAAGCTGACAGTGAAGACATAGATAGCAGTCTGCAACGCCTGTGTCAATGCACGCTGCTATATAGCAGTGAAACATGGACTACATATGCCAGGCAGGAGATAAGATTGAACACCTTCCACCTGAGAAGCATCCGCCGTATCCTGGGCATATCCTGGCAAGGCAGAGTATCCAACGCCGAGATCCTGTCTCGCGCTGGCCTTCCCAGTATGTACACTCTACTCAGGCAGCGCAGACTGCGGTGGCTGGGCCATTTCCACCACATGGAGGATGGCCGTGTTCCAAAAGACATCCTCTATGGAGAGCTGACATCTGGGAGGAGAACCATCGGCCGCCCCCAGCTACGTTACAAGGATGTCTGCAAGAGAGATAAGAAGGCGCTCGACATCGATGTGGAGTCCTGGGAGAGCCTTGCAGCTGACCGCACGAGGTGGAGAGGTACCCTGAACCAACATCTCAAAACGGGGGAAGAGAAACTGACGAACGCAGCGGCAGACAAGCGAGCACGCAGAAAGGAGCGCAGCAACTTCAACAAACCGGAGACCTCACACAAATGTGACCTTTGCCACTCCCGCATTGGTCTCTTCAGCCACAAGCGACGCTGCTCCAGCCGAGGTTTGGAGCCGGCAGCCAACAACCAGGATGCACCACCCATGGTCAGTCATGACCGAGGGGGGCCTACTACTACTTGAGATTTGCTTGCGAGAGTGCTATGCTGCACTCTGCCCATGACTGCTCAAGTAATGTGCCCAAATATTGTTCAAATGGGCCTGAGTATAATTAGGTTGTATCGTTTTTGATGAAACATTGGCCATCATGAGTCATATCAACCAATATGCCTGTGCACAGAATGAAAATTAAGATATTACTAACAAAAGTCTTTCTACTTTAGACTGTTTAATAAAACTTACGTTGCCCAATTGGGCATGTAGAATATGAAATAATTACTAAATTTGAAAGATATAGTATGTTAAAATGACTAATTTCGAGTCTAACATAACCCAATACTATTAATTTTGATCTAGGGTTAGCAGGCAGCATTGCATGATCTTTGTGATTGTGAAAATACATTACTTTTGCATTATCTAGAAGGGGTGGCATGGTGGCGCAGCGGTAGAGTTGCTGCCTTACCACTCTTCAGTTCTGGAGACCCGGGTTCGATCCCGATTACAGATGCTGTCTGTACGGAAACTGTGTGTGTAGGACAATTTAAGAATAAGGGGTAAGCCATTTAGAACGGAGATGAGGAAATACTTTTTCACACAGAGAGTTGTGAGTCTGTGGAATTCTCTGCCTCAGAGGGTGGTGGAGGTCGGTTCTCTGGATGCTTTCAAGAGAGAGTTAGATAGAGCTCTTAAAGATAGCAGAGTCAAGGAATATGGGGAGAAGGCAGGAACGGGGTACTGATTATGGATGATCAGCCATGATCACATTGAATGGCGGTGCTGGCTCGAAGGGCCGAATGACCTACTCCTGCACCTATTGTCTATTGTCTATTGTTATATGTGGTGATCGCTAGTTGGCACAGACTCAGTGGGCCAAAGGGCCTGTTTCCGCGCTGTATCTCTAAACTAAAAAAACTGAACTAAACTAAGCAATGCTTGTGCTGTTGGGAGTGGGGGGTGGTCAAGTGTAATGGGAAAGTATATCGTTAATTGCAGAATCCTTAACAGCATTGATGTACAGAGGGACCTTGGTGTCCAAATCGATAGCTCCCTGAAGGTAGCAACTCAAGCAGATAGAATATTAAAGAATGGTATGCTTGCCTTCATTGGTTGAACATTCAGGAAGTCATGTTGCAGTTTTATAACATTTTGGTTAGGCCACAACTGTAGTATTTTTGTACAGTTTTGGTTGACGCATTACAGGAAGCATGTGGAGGCTTTTTCCAGATGCCTCCCATATCAGAGGGTATTAGCTATAATGAGAAGTTGGGCAAACTTGGTGATTGTTTTCTCTGGAGCTACGGAAGCTGAAGGGAGAACTGATAGAAGTTTATAAAATGATGAGAGGCATAGGTAGGGTAGTCAGACAATACTTTTTTCCCCAGGTGGAAATTTCAGATAGCAGAGTGTATAGCTTGAAGGTTAGAGGGAGAAAGTTAAAGGTATTGTGTAGGGCAAGTTTTTTGGGGGGGATAGTTGTAGGTGCCTGGAACATACTGTCAGGAGTGGTGGTGGAAGGTGATAAGGTAGTGGCATTAAAGAGGCTTTTAGATACTCGCACAAATAGGCACAGAATGGAGGAATATGGAGCATGTGGAGGCAAAAGGGATTCATTTAGTTTGACATCATGTTCAGCACATGGACTGTCATGGACTGAAGGGCCTGTTCCTGTGCTCTATTGTTCTATGTTCTATGCCCTATGTTCTATCACTGTGCCAGCGATCCAATAGAAAGTTTCTGGAAATGTTCACGGCTGGCTGTTAGTAATTGTGCTGGCAGCTTAATGTATAATCATACAGATTGGAAAGTTTCTAGATAGCATCGCCAGATCGCCAACTCTCTGTATCCACAAGGAAGTGTTTCTGAGTAAAACAACGGACATAATTGTCTCCAATTTAGGGAGGGGAAATATCTGCCAGTCTTCCTCCCAATCTTCATACTTCTCCGAAAATTACACGTGTTGATATGTCTGACAGCAGTTAGGCTCAACTATGATTCATATAGTATGAGCCTATTTTTCAATACTTAAAGCTCACTCATCAAGAAACATAAAAGCTAGCTTAGATGGCCTAGATGCTGTACCCAGATCATTCAATGCCAATATAAGGGAAATGGGGATTTGTCCACATTACTTTGTTTAATTTTACAATTCTATAGGATACAACATAGTGGCATGAATATTGGTAAGCACAAACTATATAGTGAAGATAGACACAAAATGCCAAAGCGGGTCTGACAGTATCTCTGGAGAAAAGGAATAGGTGACGTTTCGGGTCGACACTGTGTCTGAAGAAGGGTCTTGCCCCGAAACGTCACCTATTCCTTTTCTCCAGAGATGCTGTCAGACCCGCTGAGTTACGCCAGCGTTTTGTGCCTATCTTCAGTTTAAACCAGCATCTGCAGTTCCTTCCTGCAAACTATATATTGCCGCGTTAAGTTTGATTTGAAAGTTCAAAGCATGGCAATGACAAATTATCTGTCCTATAGTTAATTGGTGGCAATGAAGTTATACCAAATCATGTACGTTAGTCCATGCCTTGCAGACATGATTGAAATATCTACATAAATACTAAAAAAAAATGGAAGTCAAGACTAGAGGACAATGTGGATTAATCAGATTTCAGCATAAAGGTCTCCCTGGATATTAATGGTTCACAGAGTCATAGCTATACAGCATGGAAACATGCCCTTCAGTCCAACATAACCTTCTAAGATAAGCTTCTAAGATGCATAATCTGTGTTTCTGATGACAATTGGTGGATTTATCTTGCAGCCAAATGAACCTACTCATAGAGTCATACAGCCCAGAATCAGAACCTTCGGCCCAACTCATCCATGTTGACCAAAATGCCTCATCTAAGATGGCCAATATTCCTCTAAACCCTTCCTTTTAGTTTAGTTTAGTTCAGAGATAGTGTGGAAACAGGCCCATCGGCCCACCGAGTCCGTGCTGACCAGCGATCCCCGCACATTAATACTGTCTACACACACTAGGGTCAATTTATAATTTTCCAAACCAATTAAACTACTAACCTGTACCTCTTTGGAATGTGGGAGGAAACTGGAGATCCCAGGGGGAGAAGGTACAAACTCCATACAGACAGCAACCATAGTCAAGATCAAACCTGGGTCTCTGGTGCTATAAGGCAGCAACTCTACCTCTGCGTCACCGTGCTGCCCACTATAACTATATGTCTGCTCAAAAGTTATTATTGTCCAGCCTCGCTGTGAGACCTAGTCTTCAAAGATCAGCTTTGCCTATAAAACATCTTGAAGCCCGAGTCTGATTTACATGCTGAGCAACTTTGAGCTGGATTGATACGGCGTAAGTCCAAGTTCCAGCTTGCTTCAAATAGAGGTTATATGAACTTCAATTGTTTCCAATGCTCTCTTGGCAACAAGATTAAAAGAAGAGAGAGGATAGGATTTGGCTTTCAGAACATCATATTCAATGCTAGCACTTAACAGATACAGTAATCTAACCTTTCATCGTGATAGCTACTTTTCTTTTAGATCATTTAATGTACCTGTTATTGGAGGAAAACCTAATTTGCTAATTGCTATTTGTTTTTTTTATTGCACACACCCTTAAATCAATTTTGACAAAGTATGTTGCATCTGAAAATGTCATCTAACCTTCCCTCTGGAGACATGTCAATTTTATAATTCAAGCCTCAATGCACACATTGAAAAAGCCTCAGTTATCATCGAGAAGCTTATCATCACATATCTTTGTAACAACAAGCTGCTTGCTTTAATGACCAAGGATTTCAGCAGTGGAACAGAGAATTGGGCAATGTCAGTGGCTAGAAATGGGCAAAAAGAGTGAAGAAATGAGTATGTGGCCAAAGATTCACCTTGATGTACGATATCAAGGATCAAGGACTGGTGTCATGTAGATGAGTAAAGTAAGCAAACAGGATGGGGAGTCAGCTGGAAAACAGGGGTAGGTAGGAGGGTGAGCAAGCAACCAAGATAGGGTGCAAGGCAATGGGATATATCTGAAGAAAGATCAGGGTGATTTGTTGGAAGAGAGGAGGGTGTACAAAGATGTAGGTTAATTGGCTTCCATTAGTTGTAAAAAAATTGTCCTTATTGTGTAGGATAGTGCTAGTGTACGGGGTGATTGCTGGTCGGCACGGACTTGGTGGGCCAAAAGAGCCTCTTTCCATGCTGTATCTCTAAAAGTCTAAGCAAAAAGGCTAGCACTTGATGTATTGTTTTAAAGCCTTGTCACCCATAGTTTATTTAGCAACCGCTCTAGCCCTGCAAAAAGTTTTGAATAACAACACAGATACTTTCCATTCAGTTATTTATTTTGCAACTTCAGCTTCTACCATTATCTGCTGCATATATTTTGGGGAGTGAAATATATTGAAAATGCTTTTAAACATGTGCTGTTAACATGCATTGTTCTCTGAGAATTCTCAACCAACTTAATGTCAATACTGTTCCTGGATGTCACGATTGGCAAGAACAGAAGAGGCCCATGACATAACGATCGCTAAAAACTTTCTGGACAGCTTTATATGTGGTCAGCAGTAAGCATAGTTACTTCACGACTTATGAATGACTGCAAAATCTAGGGCTATGAATTTATCGACAAATTTGGGATAAAGCTAATGAAAACTTGATATGAAATCAAGTGAAACAGCAGCATAAATTTTTATTCTGCCATTAACACAGATACGACTTTTCACTCCACTGAAAGTCAAGCTGTATGAAACCAGAACTTACTTGAAGTGAAGAAGGCTGAGGGGCAATTTGTATAGGTTTATAACATTTGAGGGGGCACAGATAAGAAGGATGATCTTTTTCCTAGTGCAGGTTTGTCTAAACTTGGTTTAAGGTGAAAGGGGAAAGATTTAAAAGGGATCTTCAAGGCAGGTTTTTCCACACAGAGGGTGGTGGGTATGTAGGACAAGCTGCCGGAGGAAGTGGTATATGAGAGTACAATTTCAATATTTAAAATACATTCAGATGGATTGCTAGATAAGAAAGATGAAGAGGCCAAATTCACAATATCTTTGTGCCAAATACAGGCTAATGGAACTAGCTCAGAAAGGCATTTTGGTTTGCATGGGCGAGTTGGGCTGAAGGGCCAATTTCCATGCCATGTAACTCTATGATTCTGTTACCATACAGTTGAACATTGTTCCTCCATAAACAGCATCTCTCGCCTAGCTATCTATTTTTACACAATCACTTCCATTGCAACCCACTCGTCAGATATGAAATAGAATACTCTCCACTTGCCTGCATGAGTGCAGCTTCAACGACCGTCAAGAAGCTTGACACTCTCCAGTACATGCAGTCCGCTTGATAAGTAGCCCATCCACAACCATTATTCACTCTCTGCACCACAGATGCACATTAGCAGCAATTTATACCATCAACTGCAGCAACTCACCAAGTCTCCCTTGGACAATACCTTCCAAGTCCAAGCCCTCTACCAGCTAGGTTGACAAGGGCAGGATCAGGATGGAAACACCACCAGCTAGATGTTGCCTTTCAAAGCACACACCATCCTGACTTGGTCACCATTCCTTGACCATCACTGGGTCAAAATGAAAGGCATAGATAGAGTGGATGTGGAAAGGATGTTTCCACTGTTAGGAGAGTCTAGGACCAGAGGTCATAGCCTCAGAATTAAAGGCCGCTCTTTTAGAAAGGATGTGAGGAGGAACTTCTTTAGTCAGAGGCTAGTTAATCTGTGGAACTCATTGCCACAGAGGGTTGTGGAGGCCAAGTCAGTGGATATTTTTAAGGCAGAGATAAACAAATTCTTGATTAGAACGGGTGTCAAGGGTTAAGGGGAGAAGGCAGGAAAATGGGATTAGGAGGCAGAGATCAGCCACGATTCAATGCCAGAGTAGTCTCGATGGGCCGAATGGCCTAATTTTACTCCTATAACGTGAACTTGTGAAAATCTTGGAACACTCTCCCTAGCAGCTTGGTGGGTATATCCACACTTCAAGGACTTCAGTGGTTCATGCAGTAAGCTCACCAACAAATTCTTGGTAGAGTTGCTGCCTTACAGTGCCAGAGACCCAGGTTCGATCCTGACTATGGGTGCTGTATGTACAGATTTTGTACATTCTCCCCGTGACCACGTGGGTTTTCTCCGTGTGCTTGTTTCCTCCCACACTCCAAAGACGTACAGGTTTGTAGGTTAATTGACTGCAGTAGAAATTGTAAATGTTTACAAATGGGTTGCGATGGAAGTGAATGAAAATAGCTAGCAAAGTGAGAGATGCTGATTTTGAAGGAACTGTTCGATTGTCCCTGGTGTGTAGGATAGTGCTAAAATAAGGGGTAATCGCTGGTCAGCACGGACTCGGTGGGACGAGGAGCCTGTTTCCGTGCTGTATCTCTAAAGTCTAAAGTTCGCATGGGCAATTAGGGAGGAGCAATTAAACGCTGGCTCAGCATGCAAAGTTAGCACCTCTTGTAACAATAACATCTCACAATGTTTTATCGATAAACAGACTGAATAGTTGGTGTGAAATATAATTTTAACATCCACATCTTGGTTACATTGACTTTTGGTAACCACAAACTGGGAAAGGTTTAAGTTCCTTCCCTCAGAGTCCATCTTATAAACCAAGACCTGGAAAATAATTCTGAATTAAAGCTGATGCTTATTATCCAAAAGAGATGAGGCAGAAATTCAGAAATAGAAAGGCTAAGGCATGTGTTTAAATATCCCACGATAATAGACTGCCAACTTTAACATAAAGATAGAGCATCCTTCCATGTATGTATAAGATATATATTTCACACCCAAAATGAGATTGTGTGGCAACGGATGTCATTAGTGATCAATTGGCTGTCAGTAACAAGAATCTTTTATCAAAACAAAACAAGAAAAACAAAAAGATAAAAAATAAAAATAACAATGATAGTTATCTTCATTTTGGTTTTGAAACTTCAACTATTATTTGAATAAATGGTGGCACTGAGGCACAGTGGTAGAGTTGCTGCCTCGCAGCGCCAGAAACCCGGGTTCGATCCTGACTGCGGGTGCTGGTTGTACAGAGTTCTCCACGAGACCTGGTGGGTTTTCTCCAGGACCTCCAGTTTCCTCCCACACTCCAAAGACGTACAGGTTTGTAGGTTAATTGGCTTTGTTTAATTGTACATTTTCCCAGTGTGTAGGATAGTGTAATTGTGCGGGGATCGCAGGTCAGTGGACTCGGTGAGCGGAAGGGCCTGTTTCCACGCTGTATCTCTAAACAAAACTAAACTAAAATTATGATGGTGGTAGAAAGTCGGTTCATTTATTGAACCTTTCTTGTTTGTAACATTGCTATGGATCACTTCCTTCAATTGCCATCTTGGCTCATTTTCTCCATTGTCAGCATTATTCAACATTCACAATGGCACACTTTCCAGCATAGTGATCTGAACATGAAACCCGGATAACATTGCCAAGTCCCAACTGTATCAGCCAAGTTGTTGTTCTGACTGAATTCAGAACAATTTGTTGTTCACTTTATTCCATATTGAGCTGACAAGGCAAAGGCAGGCGGAATCGCTGGCTACAGAGCAAAGGAGGGCAGTTTCGCTGGCAACATCACATCCCTCCCCAATGAACTGGGGTTCAGTGTAATGATATCACCCAATCACACAGATTCTGGAACATCTGTACTCCCCATGGTCATCACGCAGGCATCAGATCAGCCTTCCTGGGAGTGAACCAATGGAAAATGTCTGACTAGAATGGAGACCTTGGCCATATCCTCAGAACCTGCACTGGCTAGCTGGCAGGAGTATTTGTGGATATCTCTCCACTCCAATCTGAGGTTCCCATCTGTTTTGAAAAGATCGCCATCATACTGGTTCCCATGAAAAGCCAGGTAGTGAGGTTTAATGTCCAGTGGCTCTGACATCCATCATCATCCAAGGGTTGGTCATGATACACATTAACTCTAGGTAACCAGACAGTTTAGGTCCAATGCAATTCACCCGCTGCCACAACAGGTCCATGGGAGGCACCAGCTCCCTGCCCATTAATTTATCCCTGGAACATTTGGATAGCAAGGACACCTATGTCAGTCTCCCTATTTATTGACTATAACTTAGACTTCAACACTATAATTTCATCTAAACTCCAGGACCTAGGACTCAGCGACCCCACCCCCTTTTGTAATTGCATTGTTGACTTCCTGACCAACAGACTTTAATCAGTAAGGACAGGGGACAATACCACCCCCGAGGACAATTGGTGGCATTTTCATTCAGCCAAACACACTTAAGAGTCATAGAGTTATAAAGTGCAGAAACAGAGCCTTTGAGCCAACGTCCATGACCAAGATGCCCCATCTAAGCTCGTCCCATTTCCCTTCATTTAGCCTATCTATATTACTAAAGGTCTGATCTTGACCACTTCCTGTTGTTCTGTATATTGATTTTAGAAAAAACGCTGCCACTTAAGGCTGTGATTTTTGGCCATCTTACTCAGTCCCCCTCCGCTGCGCAGGACAAGAGGACTTTTCCCATCGATGAAAAATAAAAGAATTATTAGTGTTTAAAAAATGTTGAGATTCTCTCTCCTGAAGGCCACGCCCCTTCCGGAGGGACAATAAAACCCGGAGGTGTTGAGTGCCTCAGTCAGTCTCTGCAAGATGGGGGAGCGAGAGGGTCACGTCTCTCAGTCTGAGCTGTGAATAACACTGAACACTTCCAGTAAACTGTGAGTGGTTTTACTGACCTGTCAGTGCCCTTAATTTGGTTTGAAAATATAGTTTGGAAATGCTAAAGCTGTGTTGCCTTTGGTTTGGAAATGCTAAAGCTGTGTTGCCTTTGGTTTGGAAATGCTAAAGCTGTGTTGCCTTTGGTTTGGAAATGCTAAAGCTGTGTTGCCTTTGGTTTGGAAATGCTAAAGCTGTGTAGCCTTTGGTTTGGAAATGCTAAAGCTGTGTTGCCTTTGGTTTGGAAATGCTAAAGCTGTGTTGCCTAATTTAAGTTGCCTTGCCTAATTAAAGTTGCCTTGCCTAATTAAAGTTGCCTTGCCTAATTAAAGTTGCCTTGCCATCTATACAAATAAAAGTCTAATCTTGACTACTGCCTGTTTGCGCTTTATATTGATTTTAGAAAAAACGCTACCACGTACGGCTGTGATTTTTGGCCATCTTACTCAGAGTCCCCCTCCGCTCATCAGGTGCCGAGGAATTTTCCCATCGATGAAAAATAAAAGAGTTATTAGTGTTTAAAGAATGTTGATATTCTCTCTCCTGTCAATCACACTATGAAGACCCCACCCCTTCTGATGGGAAGAGGGAGGGCCTATAAAACCCAGAAGTGTGGGCATGGCTCATTCTCTGCAAGATAGAGGAGGGAGAGGTCACGACTCGCTGTCTTTAGTGGCCTTGCACCCTGCTTGAAATGGTATGAAACTGCACTTGAATTTGGTGGCCTTGCACCCTGTTTGAAGTGATAAGAAACTGCACTTGAATTTGGTGGCCTTGCACCCTGCATGAAATGGAATTTCAAGGAATAGCCGTGAGTCAACTGCCAGTCCACCAGCCGTGAATGAGTGAGCTGCCAGCACAACAGGCTTGAGTGACTGAGCTGCCAGCCCAAGAATCCATTCGGCCCACAATGTCCATACTAGCCCTCTGGAAACCAGTCCCTTCAGCCCATAACACCCATACTAGTGCTCCAGAAAGCCCCCCCCCCCCCACTGGCCACCAATATTGGAATTGGTGGAGAGGTGGAATATTGCGTTGGGGGACCAGCCCTCCCGTGTGATGCTGGAACCCAACGGGTCCCCTTTGTCTAGTATCCTTCTAAACCTTTCCTATCCATTTTCCCTGTCGGTGTGCCTTTTAAATACTGTTCTAGCACCTGCCTCAACTACATCTTATGGCAGCTCATTCAATATACTTACCACCCTCTGAGTGAAATAGTTGGCCCTCAAATCTTGCCCCTCTCAACTTCAACCTGTGTCCTCTCGTTCCCCTGACCTGGTTAAAAGACTCTGTGCATTCACTCTAAAATTTCCTATTCCTAACTAAATACAATATGTCACACTCCCAACATTACAAGGTAGTAATACCCTGGTAACATAGTGACACAGGGTAACAGACCCCAACCACTATCCCATTATACTTGAGAACGTGACAAGCTTTTTTTCAATGTCATCCATGAGAAATTGGACTCACATTCAGATAACTCTCTATTTAGAAAAAACAATTCACTGAATCACAGCCACAGATTTATATAGATAACAGCAGCTGGTAAAATATTAAAACCACATTAGTAAAACATGTATGTTATATTTTAAAAATGCACTTTGCAGCTTAGTCTTTGTGAACTAAATGCTGATGCAGCCTATCTGGCTATTTTTCCTATCAATGTTAAAGCTTTGCACTTTTAAAACCCACCTCCCCATGCCATATGGCAAAGACAAACCTGTTGCTGATGGAACTCTTCGGCCCCAAATCCACAATGTGCAATATATATGTGTAGGACGGAACTGCAAATGTTGTTTATATGCCAAAGATAGACACAAAATGCTGGAGTAACTCAACGGGACAGGCAGTATCTCTGAAGAGAAGGAATGGGTGACGTTTTGAGTCGAGACCCGTTCCTTATCTCGAGAGATGCTGCCTGTCCCGTTGAGTTTCTCCAGCATTTATGTGCAATAGGTAATTCTACCAAATGAAACGAAAGAACTACTCAACCACAACAGGAACAAAATTCAGCACACTGTCTGCTGCAGAAGGGAAAAAGCTTAAACGATATTGTGTGAAGCAAGTACTCGTAAAATATAAATACTTTTCCAATGTCCACTTGAGAATTTTTCATTTGCTGCATGTTATTTTTGCTGCTGTCTCTTGGGCCAGTTTTTGCTAGGACGTGTCAACCATTCCATGTTTCCCTGCCAGCATCTACACCACCAACATCCCTCAGATCACCAACAAGAGATACAGGAAACCCATGAGCACATGGAGCATCATTAATTCACCAGTGGTTACATTCCTTTTTCTGACTGTGCTCATAAGTTGGATTTGTCAGTGTCCAGCTGCAGTGTGCAAACTTGCTGCAGTTACACTGGGAGTTATGTCCAATGAACCCATGTTGGACATGGTGCAGGAACATTATATCAATAGTGGATGCGATCTTGCTGGCTTTCCACTCTGCGCTGGGCCACTTGGACAATAAAAACGCATATGTAGGCCGTTGGTTGTTTACTTAGGAAGAGGAAGGCAGAGTATCCACATATCTGCCTGCATTGACGGACAGTGGTGGAGAGAGACAAAAACTACAATTTCCTGGTCGTGCATATTTCTGCATACCTGTCCCAGACCCAGCACATTGATGCAATCATACAGAAACCCCAACAAATGCTTCTACATCCTTAGAAGATCGAGGAGGTTTGATATGTCGACAAACTTCAGCATAGGAATGGTAGCAAGCGTACTGACTGGTTGCATCAGGGTCTGGTTTGGCAACATGAATGCTCAAGAACGAAGGAGATTAAAAAAGTGGTGAAAAATGTCTGGCCATCACGGGTACTGACTGCTCCACATTGAAGGGATCTATAGAGGTGCTGTCTCAAAAAGACGACAGCATCACCAAGGACCCACAACAACCTGGTCACACTTCTGCCATCGGAAAGAAGACATATGGGTCTGAAAATGACAACACCTAGAGTCAGGAACTGCTTCTTCCCAACAACCATCAGGCTATTGAACACAACAAACTCCAACTAAACTCTGAATTACGAACTGCCTGGGTGCACGAGGGACTTGGGGCTTTGGTTGCTTTTGCACTATGTTGAGGTTTCTATTTATTGAACTATTTTTTGTATATTTATTATATTACGTATTGAGTAATGTGTTTGTGAGTGTGTTGTGCTGTGTTGTGTTGTGCAAGTAAAGGGCCTGTCCCACTTTCACGACCTAATTCACGACCTCTGCCGAGTTTGCCCTTGACTCATACTCGCAGCAAGGTCGTCACGAGGTCGTAGGAGGTCATAGGTAGGTCGTAGCAGGCTGTGATGCTAGTTGTAGGTACTCGTGGCATCAAGTAGGTCGGGGCTTTTTGGCTAGCCTGATGAAAAATGTCCACGAGTAAAAAAGGTCGTGAATTAGGTCGTGAAAGTGAGACAGGCCCTTAAGAATTTAATTGTTCCATTTTTGGTACATGTGACAATAAAACACAATTGACTCTTGCTATAAGCCCATTCATTTTAACAGAGGGGAAAAGCATTAAGGGAAAAGCATAAACAAATTTGCATCTTGTTCAACTGCATTTTAAATTGTGTTGCTTATGTTTATAAGCATTTTTTTCTCCCTTCATTTATTTTTATTGAAATGATTTAATTCATGGATATTTAACAGTTTATGAATATTTCCAAGTATCCGAAATGTACAAGAATTGAGGTGGCACAGTGGTGCAGCGGTAGAGTTGTTGCCTGAGACCCGGCTTTGATTCTGACTATGGGAGCCAACTGGATGGAGTTTGCACGTTCTCCCTGTGACCATGTGGGTTTTCTCCGGGTGCTCCGGTTTCCTCCCACACTCCACAGACGTATAGGTTTGAAGGCTAATTGGCTTTGGTAATATTGTAAATTGGCCTAAGTGTTTAGGATAATGCCAGTATACAGGGTGTTCGCTGGTCAGCATGGTCTTGGTGGACCAAAGAGCCTGTTTCTGTGCCGTATCTCTAGTCTAAAAGTCTAAAGAAGCATCCATATTCTCTCAGCGTTGAGAGCCAGCGTGGCATAGCTGGTGGTTAAAGCGTTTTGTTGATGGATCTATAGAGGTGCCAATTTGTTCTGCCAGTTTATAATTTTCCTTCTCAAATGCCGTGCCACTGTCCCAGTGCAGAGGATTTGGATGGCTTCAGCCAGCAGCCCAACAACATCCCAACATATTTTGTGTTGTAACAACACAACAATGATCAACAGGAAATATTTACATTTTTGCATGAATTTTCATAACTTTTGCTAACATTCGAGCTGATTCAACTTGTTGAAAATACGTTAGGATGATATCTGACTGTGTTGAGAGAGGTAATTCCATGCCACAATGAATTCCATGCCACTTGAGAAAAGGTGTGCAAACCTCACAAGAGATGACTACTTTCTTTGAAACACTATAGCAACATTTCCAGATACAATGGAAAAGAAGGAAAATCGGTGATTGGTGTCTTCCAATCAATGCTCAATCAATGGAATTTGGCAATTGTTCAGCAACTACTGTTTACATGACCTCACTGTTCCAAGCTTGGCAAAAATGAGCTGCACATTGGCAGTCTTATCAGTGCTGTATCAGGGGATAGCCAACAACAAGATGAGGGGTCTGCCATTCAGGACAGGCACAAGTAGAAACGTCTTCATGCAGAGGGCTGTAAACATTTAGAGTTCTCAACTTCAGAAGGTTGTGACTTAAATTCAAGGCTGAGATTGGCACTCATTTTGGACTCGAAAGGAATCAGAGCCAGGAAAATAGAGTTGAGGTTCAGGATCTGACGCAATTTTATGAAATGTTGCAGCAGCTGGAAGATTCATATAGACCACTCCCGCCTTTATAGTTTTATATTCTTTATTTTATGGAAAGTAATATGCTTCTAATTTTGTATGAACATTTTAACTGCTCACTTTTAATATTACATGCCCCAAACTGGTCAAGGGGCCAGCATTACATGTGTTGTTGGGTCGATGCAGAGTAAGCAAAATACTTCTTGTGCAACACCAGAAGTGTAAAGTTAAAGCACAACGATCTCGATAATGCCATGTTTTAATCACAAAAGTAATCTGCTACTCAACACAAGAAGAGCATCCCTGCACTGTTCAAATGGATCCTCAATACTTTCCTGGTGTGTTGTCATTGATTAGAAGAAGGGTTTCGTTGACAGGTGCAGCACAGATAAAGGCCATTCGGCCCACTGACTCCAGGCCGACCATTGATCAACCATTCATACTAGTTCTATGTTATCCCATTTTCTCATCCATTCCCTACACACCAGGGGGCGATTTACATAGGCCAATTTACCTACAAACCAGCACATCTTTGAAATGTGGGAGGAAACCGGAACACCACCAGAAACCCACGCGGTCACAGGGAGAACGTGCAAACTCCACATGCACAGCACCTGAGGTCCGATTCGGGTCTCTGGCACATTGAGGCAACAGCTCTACCAGCTGCCCCACTGTGCTGTCCCGCCTCGGTAGATGGCGCATCCGTTGGAATGTCACTCCCCTGACAGTATTGGAGTTTTAGAAGTCTTGACGGACTGCTGTAGTTCAAGGTATATTTTCATTTGGGCCCACTCCAGTACCTGTAAGCCTGGAGGCATGAAGGCTATACCAGTAATCTTTTAGCATGCTTGAAAAGAGAAGTGAACGTCCTGAGAGCACAGCAACGTGCCAGAAGGGAGGAGTTGGAAGAAGAAAACATCTAATCAAGTGGCCCTGTTGACAGAAGACTTTCTAAGAGCAATCCTCCTGCATTACCTTGAAAAGAAGCGCCATGCTTAAGGAGGCCCTGCTTCTCGAAGGAGGTCCTCAAAGAGATCTGAGATGCACTAAAGTTATGCTTGTAGCCACAGAGTATGGCTAGAGTGTTCTTATTTGTCTCTGGATCTTTTGATAGGAGCTCAATGCAGTGCATGGTTAGATTAGGAGTGTGACAGACACTCTCTACTCAAGGAAAGCCAAGTTCATGGCCTGGATAGAATGGACGTGGAGAGGATGTTTCCACTAGTGGGAGAGTCTGGGACCAGAGGACATAGCCTCAGAATAAAAGCACGTTCCGTTAGGAAGGAGATGAGGAGGAATTTATTTAGTCAGAGGATGGTGAATCTGTGGAATTCATTGTGATAGAAGGCTGTGGAGGCCAAGTCAATGCATATTTTTACAGTGGAGATTGATAGATTGTTGATTAGTACGGGTGCCAGGGGTTATGGTGAGAAGGCAGAAGAATGGGGTTGAGAGGGAAAGATAGATCGGTCATGATTAAATGGCGGAGTAGACTTGGGCTGAATGGCTTAATTCTGCTCCTATCACATAAACTTATGAACTACTTTTGCTTGCGTAGAATGCACCACACGGACTCGGCACAGGAATGTCTCATCATAGACAGGAGCCCTCCACAAAGTGCGGAATCAGCAATAAAAGGTTGCGACAAAATAGTGCCTGAGACTGACAAAATAGTTACTTTCATTAGTTGCAGTAATTTGCATAAGACAGTTCATCATATTTGTTTCTCAGAGGAAACAACATCTTAACCCACATTAACAAATCTTATCATTTAAATGGTTTTAAAATATGGCACCATGCTATACCCAGAGTTAAAAATCAAAGTACTGGAGGAACAGCGGACCAGGCAGCATCTGTGGAGGTAATGGACAGTCCGTTTCAAGTCGAGATCGTCCTTCAGACTGATGTTGCCTGACTCGCTGGGTTCCTCCAGCACTCTGTTTATTGTTCAGGAATCCAGCATCTGCAGTTCCTTGCATCTCCATATCTACAGAGTATTTCATATAGTCAGTGCAATTAAAAAATATATATATATATCCTTGAGTGCAGTTCAGTCAAGGGACAGAATTGGTTTAATTTGTGGAACCTGCTGCATAAACAGGTGACACTGGGGTCTGTGGCTGGACAGGCAGATGGCAAGCTCCAAAATTGTTGAAGGGACAGTCCAGGAATCACCTATTGAGAGGAAAACCTCAGATACTGATGTAGAAACAGGCTGGATAACCCAAAATCCACAATTACCAATATGTCCCATTTAGGAAGGACACAAACAACAGCAGAATTCACATTGTTTATCATTGTTTATGCCTTTGTCACAGTTAAGGCTCCAGCTCAACCACGAGGTGTTTAGAAACTGAAATGAATATCACCTCACCACCTAAAAATAACCTGAAGTTAATGCTGGTAAACAACCAAAACCTGGAAAGCAGCCACAGGGACTTCATCAGGTGAAAATGTACCGTGCCCATTAGTTTTCGGCCACCATATCAATTCAAACTGTTTCTTAGGGGTAAGAGACAGTTACACGGCACTTGGCTCACAACAGTCACTTTAAGCACGGACTCAAGAAGGAAACTCAGATATAATGAGCATTATTCTGACACCAGCAAGGTGATGAACATACAATTGCTACCTTAAGCAATGCCACTTGGGAAATGTTCAGGAGTGGAATGCAGAATAGGCATCCAAACAGATACAATAGCCTAAGATAGACACAAAAAGTTGGAGTAACTCAGCGGGACAGGCAGCATCTCTGGAGAGAAGGAATGTCTGAGGGTTCGGGTCGAGACCCTTCTTCAGACTGGTTAGGGAGAAGGGAAAGGTGAAATAGGTGAGGATGTAGACAGATAAAGAACAATGAATAAAGCTAACAATGACCTGTTTCCTTTATCATCGTTACTTTTTTGCATATATTTTATTCATTGTTCTTTATCTCTCTACACCCTCGCCTATTTTGCGTTTCCCTTAACACTAACCAGTCTGAAGAAGGGTCTCGACCAGAAACGTCATCCATTCCTTCTCTCCAGAGATGCTGCCTGTCCCGCTGAGTTACTCCAGCATTTTGGTGTCTATCTTCGGTTTAAACCAGCATCTGCAATACCTTCCTACACAGATACGATAGCTTGCTGCATTATCAACATCCAGGCACTTATGTTGATCCAGCTCTTGCTAATGGAGCAGGAGGATGTAAAGAGGCAGGAAGAAGATGATGTAGAATAAAGGAGGTAGGAATATTAGGAGCAACTTTCAGGGATACATTGGTAGCATTGCAACACAAGTAGATAGAGTGGTAGAGAAGGCATATGGTGTGCTTGCCGTCGATCAGGGCATTGTACATAAGAGTTACAAATTCATGATGCAGCTTTATAGGGCTTTGGTCAGACTGCATTTGGAGTATTGCATGCAGATAAATATTGCCTCCAGCTGCCAAAATCCGTAGAAAGACTTCCACCAACAAGTTCTGTCCAAAAGGAACCTCCCCTTTAAAGGACGGGTGCAAGCCACTCATGCAATTGGGTTCTGTGGACATTTCTTAAGGCAAGCAACAGCTCGATTCATGGTGACTGACACTTGAATTGATGATAAATTGGATGGAAAATAATTTTGTGCATCTGATTCAGGATTAAATAGGCATTGGTCAAATGGGTAACATAATGCTGATACATATATTTCAGTGCTATTAAATTTATCCTCACAAAAAATAAGCTCCCTCCTTAGAATTTCATCTTACTGTGCACAGATTTATTACTGACCAATGTCAGTAGCAGAAGTCCAACAGGATCAAATGTGGACCAAGCAATTACCCACTCTGGCCTTCAATGAATTGACCACCACACAGTCTGGGACTAGCAGTGGTTCAGGCACTGTTGATGATGCTGTATGCATCTATGAAAAAATGTAGTTTCAAATCACCCAAGCAGTATCAATAGTCTACATTTAGTTTGTATCCCCTTTAATGGACAAAGTCTTAATGGGTTTGATCTCACAAATGGCAAGAATCTTCCTGGAGCTGGCTCGTAAGTCCATTCTTCCTGTGTGAAGACTGAATAAAGACAGCAAACCATGCATCCATGAGGTGCAGATTCTATCACATATCCACATTCATACATACTGTATACACTTCCAGTCAGGCATCATCACCTAATGGTTAGGTGTGGGAACCATGGTCAATTTATTTTTGATCCACTAATCGAGACAACATTGTGTTGCTCTCTCATAACCTAACAGCCTCTAACTGAGATAAGCTGATAGGGAACTGAAATCTGAGAGTATTGTGGTTTAAAGGATTGCTTGCGTCATTTAAGGCAACATGCTGGAATTTCATTTAGGAGGAAATTACTTCATAAAAAGCCTATTGCAAATTCAGAGCCTATTTCCTTCTGGGTTGGAAACCTTATGTCCAGCTTTTTTTTTTGTAAAAAAATGTACAAATCAGTCATGGTGAAATATAAACAAACTTATTTTTCATTTTGAACTATGTTTTATTGTATATTTGCTGTGGACTAGAACGCAGCAGTCACATTAAATGCACTAACTAAAAACAAATATGCTGCTGTTGATCTCTGCCCTGCCCTGATGGCATATTTTACTCTGTAATGTACTATGTCAAATCGGGGAAGGGAACTGCCATGTATAATATAGTAAATCCCAAGACTTGTATGCAGCAAAATCTCTTTGCTCAAATCACTGACTGAAAATAGAGGATATTGTCCTGATCTCCAACAAGTATACAGCATATTAGTCAATGTATACTTCCTACACTGTATTCATAATTTAAATACTTTTTCACCACCACATTCATAAATGATGATAGTCACATACTAGTGAGTCTCTCGCAGTTTTGTCCACAAATATATTAGCCCATATAATTGGAAAATAAATTCTGAGAAAGTTTGATCTAATTATTTTGTTGTCATTTGTCCACTTGTATGTGTAGGAAGGAACTGCAGATGCTGATTTAAACCGAAGATAGACCCAAAAAGCTGGAGTAACTCAGCGGGACAGGCAGCATCTATGGAGAGTAGGAATGGGTAACGTTTCGGGTCGACACCCTTCATCAGACTAGTCAGAGGAAAGGGAAACGAGAGATATAGATGATGATGTAGAGAGATAAAGAACAATGAATGAAAGATATGCAGAAAAGTAACGATGATAAAGGAAACAGGCCATTGTTAGCTGTTTGTCCACATATCCTGGATACATTGGTTCTTGTTGGGTTATGGCTCCACTGGCACTGCCACCACTTAATTTGTAGCAAAAACTGGAATTGGACATTTCTAACTGGCTTTATAAGTGCAGCTTTAACTGGCTTTGCTGTAAATATATCTGGGATGAAAGTTGTAATGAGTGGATTTCACAGGGAAAAAAGGGTACATGGGTGGCAAAATTTGCAACTGAGTGGTTCAGGACAGTTTTGTGGAATATTGAGGCCATGTAGAATGGAAATTTTGAATGGATGGGCATGACTTTGTGAGGGGCATTTATATGGCAGGAGAGGTTAGGGGAGATCCGATGGGAAATCAGTTCAGTGGGCAAAGGAAGCCAGTTGGAGATTAACCACTGAAGATGAGATTGAAGAAGCCATTCAATGCAGATGTTTAGGAGACAAGGAGCAACGAGAGCGAGAGAGAAACAGAGAGGGTAAGGAAGAGGATAATGAAACTATTTAAAGAGATGAAACACAGTAAGATGACAGAAGAAGCAGGAGAGGTAGGGGGAACAGGGGCAAACCATCACTATGACAATTTGGATGGGGCACATCATGGAAAGTATAGTAATTCATTCAAAAGTAAAATAGTTTTGGCAAGGTTTCAGTTACAACCAAGATGGGTTGGGAGGGAGAAATAGATCAGCATGATTGAATGGCGGAGTAGACTTGATGGGCCGAATGGCCTAATTCTGCTCCTATCACTTATGACCTTATGACTTTTGACCAATCAGTGCTCGATATGAAGATGTAAGCACACCAGAGCAGTCCTGCACTTTGGTAGCAAGAAGACTTTGGTAGCCCTGGGGAAAGGTAGAACAACCAGGCTCCCAAGAATTAATCAACGCTCCAGCAGGACTGCAGAAGTAGACACACAAAAGGAGATTACTGAAAATGCCATTACTATTGAGGAGAGTGTGGGTCCCTGGCTTGAGTTCAATCCCCATCTCAACTCCTTTGTCCTCCGCTCTCTATCAATTTCCTATCTGCTCTCCTTTAACCTCCCCTCAGTCGAACAAGACGATAATCAAACCGAGGCAGAACTGATGGTATCCCAAGCCCAGTTTTGAGTTCATTTAAAAAAATGAGTGGAGCATTTTATAATTAGATCTATTACAGCTACTGTCATATCCCAGGTATTTACTTATTCCCAAATGCAGAATTTGTCTTCAACTAACAGTCTCCATTCCAGAGATGGGCAGAAAATGCTGGAGTAACTAAGCAGTACAGAAAGCATCTCTGGATAGAAGGAATTGGCGAAGTTTCGGGTCGAGACCCTTCTTCAGACGTGAACGTTCTTCAGTCTGAAGAAGGGTCTCGACCCGAAATGTCACCCATTCCTTCTCTCCAGAGATGCTGCCTGGCCCGCTGAGTTACTCCAGCATTTTGTGTCTATTTTCAATTTAAACCAACATCTGCAGTTCCTTCCGACACCGTCTCCATTCCAGGATGTGTAAGGGATGGGAAGATGGCAGTGGAGTGTGGCTTTTTTGGAAAGCTGTGGAAACCTTCCAGAACAGATTAAAACGGAATACTCAAGGGCCTGTCCCACTTTAATGACCTAATTCACGACCTTTTTTACTCGTGGACATTTTTCATCAGGCTAGAAAAATTCCCCGACCTACTTGATGCCACGAGTACCTACGACTAGCATCACGACCTACCTACGACCTCCTACGACCTCGTGACGACCATGCTGGGAGTATGAGTGAAGGGCAAACTCGGCAGAGGTCGTGAATTAGGTCGTGAAAGTGGGACATGCCCATAAGATAAACAAGAATATGTTATATTCTGCATTTTATTTGCTTATTTTTGCTTAATCGCAGTTGAGAAAGAAATAACGGGTACATTTAAAAAAAAGTTTAAGTGATTCAGTTGGTTCATTTAGCACCCTGCCAATGGATATCTGAAAAGTTGCAAAATAGTTCAGAACTGTCGACATAGATAAGTTCAATATATGTTGACATCTAAAAGCATTGCACAAAACCAGGAAGGCAGGTTTGTGGACAGAAAGTGTAGCATTAAATGCTAAATGATTAATGTGGAAGTAGTTAAGGGAACGATTATAATTCAGAAATAACTATAGATAATATTAGTGGACAGATGTTTAAAATATTAGAATGACATACATCTCTCCACCATTTGGAGGAAATGTTCATTTATTTACTCGAGATTGGTTATGGCCTCTATTAAAATAGCGGAGACAGAAATGTCATACAGATGCATAAAATATGTTTACAATAATATTGCCAAGAGTAGCACTAGCGGACAGAGGAACACCATGAAAATATGCTAAGCCAAACCACCAACTGTAATTTATAGGCTTACATGACTGCAATGCCTTGATCCCTTCACAGAAAGATCTCGATGCCTTTCAAGTCAAACCAATCATCTCAAAATACAATTTGATGCTGTAATTGCACAAAGAACACTACAGGAAAAATGTGTGATCTTTCACTGTCAGTTTCATGCATTTGAAGATTAACACCAGTTGTTGTTCAAATCAAAAATTGTTGGTGAAATTTTTTTTTTTTACATAAACAAAAATGGCTTTGGCCAATTAATTCCACAACGAAAATCATTTAATTTCACAGTATCGTGAAAATTTTTGGTACTCTAACCATAAGTGGAAAATGACACCAGCGGGAAATAAACTGCTGTGCATTAAAGCAAGATGATCGCATCACGGATGATTTTTAAAGGATTCCATAAAAACTCAACTTGATAACTGCATCATGTGTTTTAGCTCCTGTAGGACTGTGACAGTACAAGTGATTTAAAATTGCTATGTCCTTGACTGGGCTGAAAGATGGAGAAGAAAAGTGAGTTTGTCAGATTTGACTTAATCAAACCTGTGGGATTCTGGCTGCTCGTAAAAGATTCTACATACCATCAATAGCTTAGTATATTCTATTAAACAATCAACTTATATGATGTGACTCTTCTCTACATTTAACATACATTTCAGGCTGCTGAACCTGGTGTTGCTTTAACCTTTTTGCTTGGAGAATTACTCCTCTGAACATTCCACAGGTACCATTACTTATCCCCTAAATAACCTGCAAGAAACAGTATGGCACCTTACATTTATCTATTTGTCAGGTTGTCCAGTTGTGACAGTTTTTGTCCACGTACATTCTTGCAAGGTCATTGCAATGAACTACAATAGATCAAATTCAAAATTCGTATTGGTGAGTGTCAGGGATCAGAAATAAAAAATCTTCAACATGGTAGGCAGCTTGTTTTAAGATCACTTCACATGAATTTTCAGTAATGTGCTGATATCTTTCATTGACTTCAAGTTTATGTCATTAAGTTTCATATTGACCCATATTTTGAAGATTTATGTTGTGGTCTTAAAAAACTAAAATACTTTCAACAAAGATACTCTTGCAACAAAGATGCTTTTTTGTAAAAATCCTGATTTTTGTTAAATTTTATTCAATAGATAAGGTAGCCTGACCTCAAGTATTCTATACGTTCTTGTTCAAATAATGCAATGAAACCTGGAAAGAAACGTTAACATTTGTAATTTTATGATCTCTGTTCACTGAGGTGACATTTACCAAGCGATGCCTTATTTTCAAATAGCTGCTCCTAGTTTTCTCACACAAAAAAACCACGTTTTCCGCATCTACCCTCAAGTCCAGCACAGATGTTTATGTTTCAATCAAGTTGCCTCTTATTCTTCTAAACTCCAGTGCGTACAAGCCTCGCCATTCTATCTGACAATTCTCCTATTCCATGCACCCATCTAGTGAACCTTCTCTGAACTTATCCAGTGCATTAAAATAATTCCTTAAATAAGAAGATCAATACAATCGTGGCCTCCTTATCTTTATATCCAAATTTTCTTGCAATAACAACATTGTGTTGGTTTTTCTATTTATCTATATACTAGTCTTTTGTAAAACATCCAGATCCATCTGCATTTCAGAGCTCTGTGATCTACCCCCATTTAGATAATTAGCTTCTTTCTTATTTTACCTAAAACTGACAATCATAATTACCATGTACATATAAAATAGTCATTCTCACCATATTTAATACATGGAAAATGGCCAGCATAGTTCATAAATTATGTCTTATTAGATTTATGGATTTTTGATACGTGACTAAGATATCATATTAGGGTTAATTTCAGACATTGTCTGAGATGATCAAACCAGTTTGTGAATTCTAAGCTCTGATGATCAATTGTAGGCTCCTACAAAGGAGTACTCTCTTTGTGAAAAATTGTTGCTGTAGTTATTTGTGCAGACAGCTACACATGAATATAAAGTCAACAAACATGTAGCCTATTAAATCTTTTTTCTCAGCTCTACTGAGGATGTTCAATGCTGTAATGGCAATTTGAATTTCTTATTCCAATGAAAAATATGTAAGGGGTTTTCACAAGTACAACTCTAATGGACCAGTGGAATTACTCAATAAAAACAGATGTTTATGAAGTTTCACAATTAAACTTACTTCGGAAATAACTACCCGACTATAATTTTGTAGTTCCTTTTTGAATGTTCAGTTACAGTATCATCAGAAATTTCAAATATCCATGCTGGAAATGTGTTGAAACACCAGTATATGTTAAATTTCAAAAATAGTGACAGACCAACATACCCGCCTTATTCAACAATAAATCCTTCTTTGAAAAACAATCTCACGAGAATTATTTTTCTGAAGGATTTGAGGAGAGACCTGACAGAAGTACATAAAATGATGAGAGGCTTAAAGAGGGTAGTCAGTCAAAATCTTTCTCCCAGAGTTGAAATGTCAAAGACGAGAGGGCCCAGCTTTAAAGCAAGAGGGGCAAAGTTTAAAGTAGATGTGCGGGACAAGTTGTTTCCTTACAAAGAATGATAGGTGCCGGGAACGCACAGCCAAAGGTGGTGATGGAGCCAAATACGATACGGACATTGTGGGCCAAAAGGCCAATACCTGTACTGGACTGTTCTATCTTTTCTATGAAAACTCACTAGCAAAATGGTTCAAAACAAATGTCTTTATTTATACAAATTCTATGTGCGTGTGTGTGTGTGTGAAAATTAAACACAAATACAGGATCTTCCCATCCGCAAGCAAAGAGCAAGATAAAGAATTCCTGATTCTGATTTCATTTTGTCCTGCAAATGTTGGCAACATTACCAAATAGTGTTTAGTGCCCAACGTTTGTTTGCGCAGAAAACATTGACAGTCCGCCAACAGGTGGATTGGGTTTTCTTTTTGTATTATCCATTTTTCAGGATTGGTGTAACACTGGCAATATCAGCACTCTAATTGCTCCAGAGAAGGTTGTGGTAAGCCATCTTCTTGAACCGTTACACTTCTTCCATGAAATGCACTCACAATTCTGATCGTGAGGGGGACCCAGAATGTAGATCCAGTGACGATAATATCATTAACAAAGGAATAATAAACGGTGCAATTACCAAAGAACACCCCGGTTCTTACATTACGAGATCGTTGATGAACCACAACCATTAGTCTTTGTGTGAAGCATGACTACTGAAGCATGACTACTCTCCCTTAATGTCTACTGACATCAATTGTTCCAGGGCTCCTTGATGCTACACTCAATCAAATGCTGCCTTGATGTCAAAGATAGTCACTCTCCCTTCATCTCCAGAAGTCAGTTCTTTGGACCTAGACTAGATCTGAAATTGATGCTCCTTAACAAAGCCGAACTGGAATTGGTGGGTAGATTATTGGTAAGTGCTGGTAGACAGTGGTGTCAAAAAAAACTTTGCCGATGACTGGGAGTAATTTAATTGGTCAGCAATGAACTGGATTATCCTGAAGATTGACACAAAATGCTGGAGTAACTCAGCGGATCAGGCAGCATCTCTGGACAAAGAGAATAGGTGGTGTTTTCGGGCCTTGACCCGAAAGGTCACCTATTCTTTTTTTTCTCAGAGATGATGCCTGACCTGCCAAATTACTCCTACATTTTATGTCTATATGTGGTGTATTCTAGCATCTGCAGTTCCTTCTTATACAACTGGATTATCCTCTCATTTGTGAACAGGATGTACCTGGGCAATATTCCACGTGATCGGGGAGTTACCAGTAATGTCACTGTGAAGGAAGTGGGTGGTTAAAGGAACACATAAATATAGGATGCAGGTGCTTCAGAACAGCATTTGCTATGTCCAATGCATTCAGCCATCTCATGATATCATATGGACTGAATCAAACTGAAAGCTGTTTTTTGTGATGATGAGGATCTCAAGCAGCCCAAATGGGTCATCGACATACCAGTTCTATCTGATTATGATTCTAGTATGCGCCCTGCACCCTCCCAACCTTGTCCACAAATGACCATTGTTGAGGATTGGAATCTTTCCTCCAAATTTCTACACAATGGTTCACCATCCTTCATTTCAGTAGAGTTTTGATTTGATTCATTTATCTATTATGCAACAACTTAAATCAATTACCACTGCTCTACTGTCATTGTCGACTTGAATAAACTCTTCAAAGAAAAATTGAAAGTTTGTCAATTCTCTCCTGTCCCACAAAACATACAAAACCCCTGAAAGAAGAAAAGTGATTCCTCTCCATTACACACTCCAGTAAAACAAAAGAACAATTGTTATTCAGAGTTCATCTCGGGAACCTGATCTTTCTTTACAAGATTTTTGATAGGGTACGCTACATACTTCAGCTTGCACTTTTGTGCTCTGATTACCTAATATAACTGATATTATATTGTATTATTGTTTATGGGATATTTATTTGTTGTTGAGTTAATGTGCCTGTAAAGTTACAGCAAATGAGAATTTCATTGTTCCATTCTTGGTACATTTGTCAATTAAATACTCGTGACTCTAGACTCTTAGATCGCATGTATGTAATGACTTTCACCATGATGTAATTTTAATGTCAAAATACCATCATACACTTAATTCACATTCCTGATTCTGCTAAAGAACAAAAATCTACTGGATTTTTTTCCCCCTTAATGTCTTGATGATTAATGGATTCTGTAATTTACGATCCCATTCCTGATCAGGGGGATGTAGGATTTCATCCATCTCCTGTGCTGAGCTAGCTAATTTCAGACATACAACCAAAATACTAATATTGTTTACTAGCACAAATATCTGTAAGATGAAGAGGATTGTCAGAGCCATGCGCCTTTCAACTGGCCAATGATGATTTGCTGGAGAGGGGACGTCTAAAAAGAATCAATTAGGATGAAGGCCACTGATTTACACTGATGGTGTTTAACTCAACTTCTAATGCATGAAATTCCAAGATATTGAGCAACGTTTTGGGATCACATTCTTAAAGTACATCTGTTTATAATTAGGCATGGTGGTTTACGGTGACCAAATATGTCAAATTCTATTTTTATTGCACGGGAATCCAAAAATGAGACTCTGGGATTGTTGCCAATGTTCTGGGGTTTGACTTCCATAATTCCATCCATTTTCCCGTGAAATCTACAAAGCCATGGCCTTAGTTAAGACTTCTTTGCAATTGTTGCTGTAGCTGAATAGCTTATTGACAACCACTATTTTCTTTTTCTCCTTCTTCTTCTTCTTCTTAGGTAGTCCCTTAGGGTTGAGGGTTATTTATTTCCATGGTGGTAGGAGAGGGGGTAAAACTTGCATATGATTTGTGTTAACATGGGATGGCAGTTACAAACCAGCTACTATACTCACTGTCGAGTCACCAGTCAAAAACAACACTTTCAATAAAACGAATGGCAACACATGATTTACCTTCAGGAGATGTTGATGTAGACATTACATGGGTGTCATTGCAGTCGCTCAACTGTGACTGTTACCAAGCAGAAAGACGCCATATTTAATTAGCTGTTCACCTCAGTTGGTAACTTTAAATACAACGACTCTGTACCCTGGAGGTTAAGAAAATCCTGGGTATCCAGTTCTTGATTATTCTCACCCATGCAGTAAAATGCCTGAATTGATAAGTGTAAATATTGAATTTTCTTTGGAAGATACTGATGATAATTCAACAACAAATCATGCTTTTAGGGTCATTTAGACCCACCCACTGTTCAACTGTAATCCTGTGAGTCTGTATTCCTGGAAGAGGAAGGGGGAAGTTCTATATTCTTTGCTGCATCTGGGTAAAGTGACAAAAGTATTCATGATTCTTGTCATCTGAACCTTTTAATGGATTTTAAAAATATTTCATGTTGCAGTAGCTTGATTACTTTTTATTTGTTTTAATTCCAATTAATCAAGCATTTTTAACAATAGCAATTAACTTCAAAGAACATCCCACCAGTTAAAATATCTATTCAGAAGGCAAGCACGTCATTAATTTTACAACAGATAAATACAGGTTAATTACTATTACACTGCCCACTAACATATTTATCAGTTGCCATGGCTAATCCACTACCTAAATGCATAGGAAAATCCCCTGGTGTTTTATAAATAGCCTTGCACATACATCTTTGAATAGCTTTTTTCTTGGTCCTCTTTTATAGAAGGCTAGTGAATGTCAGAATTGTTTCCTCATATTGAACCTTTGCTTTTCATTTATTTTTCTGGCCATATAATTATTGCATTATCAACAAGGTGCAAAATGTTCTTTAGATGTTTTGGTTTTATGCTAAGGCGGATAAGTTTTTATCCCCTAAGATGTATGTCAAAATAGAATGAATGACAAATATCAACAAAATTGATTTGCATTTTAGCTGAACAATTTTAAACGTAAGCATGCAGGGAGAAAGAACCAGCTGACAGAAACTGCTCAAATTATAGTGGTTTATTATTTTGGTTTAATGGAATGTGATAATTTGCAGTTTCAAAAGCTGGTGACAAACTTTTAACTACATTTTGTATTCGTGAAATGAAAGCACAACAATGCATTATGACACCAAACATGGGCAAATCTAACCCGTATTCAAATGCAAAATCTAAACCAAAGCATTCATAGGAGCTCACACACTGGACTCAAATACAGAAAATGGTCCAAATGTTATTTTTTTAAATCATGGTAATCTTATCCAGTTTGCAAGAGGAATATGCAGAAATAAAAAAAGTAGTGCAGAGCCAAAATGAAACAAACCACAGAAAATTCAAGTGCTGATGTTTATTCACTGTACAAAAGGAAAAGTATTCAAAGAGAATACAGGAAGTTGAGCAACATAATTTTACTTCAAGTAATAATATTCCTTTTACGGTCTATCCAAACATTATTTGCATTCCAGTGGTACGTTGCACTAAAAAATAATCAAGTCATTTAATTTTTGCATTTTTTAGGTTGAACAGTAAAATAGTGGGGCCCTTTATCACCTGCGTGATAACATTGAACAAAGTATACCATGCACCATCAGACACGGTTCTAATGTGTTACTAAAATTAAACATCTTATCTCCTCCATTGTTTTCAATCCAACACGTACAGTAAAAGCAAGCCTGTAATTTCCCTGACACTCAAATCTTACTTAAAATCACAATGCATTTCTTGCATTGGTATAATAGCTTAAACATTAAACTGTTAGAAAGAATGAGCTTAGCAGATACTGAGAAACATTTAATGGATCAGTCAATACAACTGTTATTCGTTTTTTCTTTCATTTTGATACTGAATTCTACAACATATCTTTTATGTTTCAAAATTTCCACTTTCATAATCTGCAAACATAAAAAATGGTTCCTGTAATTTATCAGCAAAAAACATGCACATCATTCACACACCAAAAAACACTTTGAGATGTTGAATCTTCAGAGACTCTGAATGTCCTCTGAAGTTTACTGGTGTGTTATTAATATAATGGCAAACTAGAAATACTGCTATTTGAAAAATGGGCTGAAATACAGTAATACAAGGAAAAGATTGTTCGAATCCATAGCGTAGACATTACAGGTTATATGGTCACAAGTGGAAAAATCTGAAATATGAACAAGTTTAAAAGGAAAGGACATCCAGCAAAAGAAAATCTGCGTTAAGTGTTTTTCTAATCAGAGCAACCTTCAGAATTGTGACATCAGAACACTCAGATAAAATGTAACATATTGAGAATTCTACTCAAAATGGAATGCAAGTTTTATGTGCTTTATTAGACGTTCAAAGCGAAAACTTGTATTCAGTAATAACAGAGCATGATGCAATAGGTTCCTGGACAAATCTGTTAAATGTGGGGAATGACAAAGCACGCTGGACTACTTGATCTAAGACCTCATTCCCCTTCCTTAAAAATCATTTCCACATTGCAGTTTCCATCAGACTGTTGCAGCAGATGTTGGTTGTTAAACTCCACAGACGACATAGTTCACAACTTCACTGAGACGGCTGTGAGCCACATCTGCAGCTGATGAGACCAGGAGTGCAGAAGTGTGGCAGGCACACAGACAGCCTGGACAAAATGTTGTTTTTCACTCTACCCCACGTATAACGATTTTCTTTGCACACACTTCTATGGTTAACCCACCCTGGTCTCTGCCACTTAAGAAGCAGCCTATCAAAGTGACTTCCTCAATACAACTTGAGCAGCGTGCATGCATGGGGACAGAAAATGAGAGCATCCAGGAAGCAATGTGTTTGCACCGAGTAAGCAAGCTGTGGCTGTATTTCATAAACCACAACACCTTCACTAACTCCTCATTAACTGGGCTACATTCCAAATTCATTTGCAGTCCCCAGAAAAAGCAGCTTCTTGTATTTATTGAAATGACAAAACAGAACAGATTTACATATGCAAAATGCAGAAGCAACAGGCATTCCCCTCAATTGACCTACAATGTGTCGTAGCAGTTGTGGCAGCATAGTTATTCCCTCACAGATTCTGCGAAAAGTCAGAGGCGTAAGAATACCATCTGGGTACCACTTATTTAAATCTGGCACCATTCCTGCAACAGGCTGGAATGAATGGTAATGTGGAGAAATAAACTGCATCATTTACTCACTGTTACACATCCACCTACTATTGTGCCTGTAAAACACTAAAACGCAATCAGTTTCATTATTTCTATTGTGTCTTCCAAGTAGCCTTTTGGAGGTTGGAACATAAGCAGCAATATAACAAGACAATGGATTCACAGTGACGTGATGGCAGTGATTTCATTCTAACCAGGTCACTCATTTGTGAACAACACGCACGCCTTTCAGACCACCATAACTTCACATCCTTTTTTAAAACCAATATCTATTTTGAAGTGGGTTTCATTCGGCCCACATTCACGAGAGCATTAAGTCAAAGGCCATTGTTGGTATCTATGACATCCTTTGTATCGAGCACACACACAGACACGCAGCTGAACCACAATGTATCATACCATTATCAAGATATGAATCCCTCAAGTTCACAATAAGTAACAGATTCTGGAGGGTTAAATTTAAGCGTAGAAAGAATACTTTCTGCTGCCTTTTCCAATTCAAAACAAAATCACATTACAGAGTAAGTGAAAGTCAGCAAAATATATTCACTCCGTTAATATATTTCCACATGTATTTAGACTACACGTTGAAAGAGAAGCCCTGCATTTCAGATTGCTGCTGGGTCACATCTGACTGCCACATCTGCTGCATACTGACACAGAGCTCTGTATTCTAATAACACGCAGTAGGTAGTGCTTGAATGATTGCAGTCTTTTGGTGACATGCTGGAGAAAGGGCACCGAAACACCTTCAAAGCTTGTTCTCCTATATCCTATTTACACTGTCAATCTGACAGAACTAACTTCATATCCACAAAAGTTTATTTTTGATGTGGAGTAAAAAATTCTTCAAATTCTTGGTTTCAAAGTCACCCCATTCATAGGTAGGTTTCATGCCAACAACGATTCAGAAGCAGTACAGTGTGAACTCTAAATGAATTTCAAGCTGACAGTTACATCTGACGAACCTCCTCCATCTTCAATGAATTGTCATATTGTAGGGACAGACTAACAGAGCCATTATCTGTGCACATATGGTCATGAAGCTCATACAATAATGGTCTGAAAATATACTAATATTGGAGATTTCTAATATATATATATATATATATATATATATGCTGATTGTGAATGCCCAATTGTATTAGAAATATGCTTGCAATGTCAGTCATGTATATTATATATATATATACACACACATATATATACATATGCATACAAATTATGAGACAGATTAAGAAGTAGTAAATGTACTTTTAGAAACAGCCTGCATTTTTCTTAGGTAAAATGTAATTGACTATCTTTGATATTAGAAACACATCTTTTTTTGCTTCACCTAAATTAAACTGGATGTTTATGTATTGTAGTTTTTAGGAAACTGCTCAAGAAAGGTTATTCTCCGTTTTACATGTTGGGAAGTTGTATGGCATTGCCCAATGTAAGGTTTAAACAAAAAAAACCTGAAGCATTAAAGTGCAGCAAATGTTTTTTTTATAAATCAATAAACCTGGAATGACTTCTGAAACTGATAATGTGCTGAGGGGGATCAGACCAAAAGCAGAGCTTGTGACCTGGAAATTTAATCCTATAACAATTCATTCATTATGTAATTGAAAAATCACATTTTCAGGTGTTTGTGATGATATAATTCCTTTGGAAGTATAGCAGGGTAACTTGAACTAAGTTGTCTCTGGAATGACCACCCCACCCAACGTCACCATTCGAGGCCCAAGCTCATACTCTGGAACTTCCAACACTCCCCTGCATACCCAACTATTCCTGACCCTCCCAATCTCAGAAAGTCAGCAATCTGGCTGGTCTCTCTTGGATTTTGCAATCCAAATGGCATTTTTGATCCCCGACCATAACCATCGCAGTTTATCTCTTTTCCATTCCCAATCTTTGACCCAAATTCAGGGCACTCCCACCCAATTCTTGGTCAATCTCTGGAAGTTAGCCTGGGCTGCCCATCCAAACCCTTGGCCTTGATTCTATATTTCCCAAACTCCCACTATCCCAGCCTTCCAAATGAGATCAAGGCCAAAGCTTGATTCAATTCAAACATTCCTGCCCTAACCCTGAGTACTTCATAGGGGCAAATTAGGTATCTGACTGGATGATATTCTGAACCATTGTGCCTTTAAGCCTCTGGACTAATTCCTGGGCTGCATCTCTTTGTTACCAAAAAATGAGCATGAAACCCATTCTGTTGACCCATAGATCAGCCATAATTGCATGGCAGAGTAGACTTGATGGGCCGAATGGCCTAATTCTGCTCTTAGCACTAAATGTTCTGTTTAAAGTCCACCAATTCATAGATGATACACCCATGGCATCCTCCTACATCTATCACACTCATTGGGTTGCACAAGAATTTCTAGGGTTATTACACTAACTTAAATAGGTAATTGTTATCCATTTGTGAACCAATCTTAACCAATATCATAGGATAACACCCAAGCCAGGCGACTCTATGCATGCTGCTCCCAGAAGTGTATCTGCAATCATTCATTACAATTGCTGCACTCTTTTAAACCTCATCTGTTATTCCCTTTATCCAGTACCTGTACACTGTGGACGGCTTGATTGCAATTTTGTATAGTCTTTCCGCTGACTGGATAGCACACAACAAGAAAAACTTTTCACTGTGCCTCGTTACACATAACAATAAATTAAACTAACGAACTAACTCATGCCTAACTTAACAGATAAGAAACACTGCAGCAGCCTTCAGCTGAAGGCAGCAGGGTGGGGAACAAGATTGCAGCCATCTTGTGCCCAGTAAACAAAGTCCATTCACAAAGAAAACAGAGTGGGCTTAAAGTGCAAAGGAAACAGACCTTATGACTGAATTTCCAATAACTCTTCGGAATCAAAGCAGGGTACTTTTTTCCAGAAAAATTAGGTAAGTGGTGAACTGTTACAGAGAAATAATGAATATTAAATCAACTGCTAAATCCTACACCAGTTAAGTCACCAGACTTTATTGATAGGAAAATTACTCAATATTCCCCACTCTGGCTGGGAATACCAATCTGTTGCTTGTATTGTCCTAATTCTTTCCAAACTGCAAATCGTTGAATACAATGTAAGAAGTTGCATAAAAATCTCTATTATAACGCAGTTTAATTCAGAATAATATAAATATCCCCAAAACATGCCGAGTTATTTGATTGGTGATATATACCAAGTCAAATGGGCAAACCGCAAATAATTTATTTGTCTGACATCATGTCAAAAGTGATAAGAGTAGAATTAGGCCGTTTGGCCCATCAAGTCTACTCTGCCATTCAATCATGGCTGATCTATCTCTCCCTCCTAACCCCATTCTCTTGCCTTCTCCCCATAACCTCTGACACCTGTACTAATCAAGAATATATTTATCTCTGCCTTAAAAATATCCTCTGACTTGGCCTCCACAGCCTTCAGTGGCAAAGAATTCCACAGGTTCACCACCCTGACTAAAGAAATTCCTCCTCGTCTCCTTCCTAAAAGAACATCCTTTAATTCTGAGGCCGTAACCTCTAGTCCTAGTTTCTCCCAAAAGTGGAAACATCCTCTCCACATCCACTCTATCCACACCTTTCACTATTCTGTATGTTTCAATGAGGTCTCCCCTCATTCTTCTAAACTCCAGCGAGTGCAGGCCCAGTGTTGACAAACGTTCATCATAGGCTAACCTACTAATTCCTGGGCTTTTTGTTGTCCATTTTTTTAGTGTCGATCTTTGGTGTAAACCAGCATCTGCAGTTCCTTCCGACACAATTTATTTACAAATGGTTTCAGTGACGCTGGGCTTTGGAGAGGAGGAAAGGAGATTAAATTAGCTTGGACCACATCCCAAGTCATAGCTGATTTCAACCAGAATACAACTGTAAAGATGTGAATAAAATCATGTACCCATTACTTATGCTCATGGACGAAGCTTTGAATGGTTGCCCATGCCCCTGAAACACATCTGAGCAAGATTCACTGCCTTCGGCAGAACAAATAGAAGAATTATGTAATTGGATATTTATTTTAACTTAAAAACTCACGTTGATTCTTGAGACACGTTGGATACCGCTGTTTATCTGTATTGGCACAATATTACATGTACTCCAAGGCAAATTTCTTTCCATTTCTTCAGAAATGCGTCATGCAGTGGATCTTTGGATTCTGAACAGCGACATTCAACTTAAAAGTTGTCTCAAAGATCAGTTCAGCTGGTAAATAATTCACTTGGACAACATAAATTTGTGCTTCTTATAATGGTTTAAACAGTCCGAATAGCACGTTGAGCCTTTCCATACTGATCAGATATAAGAGTAGTACCAAAGCCTTGCCCTGAAATGTTCACTGGAATTGATCTTACAGGGTAGTTGTTGGGATTACTGAAGAAGTGGGAAAAGACGATGAAAATATACACATGTTTAAATGTCGGTCCTGATGGTGTAATGTATGAATCGACTAAGTATTGAAACACGTGCTCTTCACTTTGGTATCCTTATACAAAGTTTCAAAGTAAGGGTGGCACGGTGGCACATTGGTAGAGTTATTGCCTTATAGCGCTCACAGCATCCAGCGTTGCCCTCTCACTGTGTGTGTGTGTGTGTGTGTGTGTAGGATAGTGTTTATATGCGGGGATCGCTGGCCGGCGTGGTCTCGGTGGGCTGAAGGGCCTGTTTCTGCGCTGTATCTCTAAACTAAACTAAAATGGGATGTTTCAAAATGAGACATAATTAGCAAGGAGGCAGGAAACAGTTCCTTAACTTTTACTACGCGAAACACAGGGTACAATAGGTTTCATATAGCTTATATAGTTCAAAAGCAACATTTCCAGAGATGTGAGAAAAAATTGCCTACTCCAGCAATTGATTTTTTTTTTTACACAGAGATTGGTAAATGACTAAAATGGGAACTAAAGAATAGAAATAAAGTAACAAAGAGCAAAAAAAAATCACTATCTTCACTGTGTTCATGTTTTCTATTGAACATTTATACCTCAATGTATAAATTTAACTTAAGAAAGCCTTGAATTGTATTATTTCATAACCATACCCAGGATATTAAAAAAAAATGACATAATGAGTAAGTAATTTGCATCATTGAATACAGGCAATCTTTGCACCATGGCCATTTAGAATGGCAAAAAAAAAACCCATATAGAATTAATAAAATCCATAAAGTGCCTAATGTTGTTCGAAGTAAGAGAAAGCCTATACACCAGTGAGCCTAACATTTGTCGTAGGCAAGTTACTGGAGAGGATATCATACATATGCATTTGGATAGACAAGGAGGGGCTCATTAGGGATAGTCAGCATGGTTTTTGTGCATGGGAGATCGTGTCTTACAAATCTGATTAGCTTTTTGAAGAACTATAAACTGTAGAAGTTGTCTAAATGGGTTTAAGCATGGCATTTGGTAGCTCTGCTGGAAGGTTAGATCATGTGGGATCCAAGGAGCTAGATGTTTTCATGTATACTGAGCAAGTAGAAAAGGTACAGTTGGTACAACTATGCCATAATTATGAAGATTGACACGAAATGCTGGAGTAACTCAGCGGATCTGCCAGGGTCTCTGGAGAAAAGGAAATGGTGACAATTATGGCCGGAACCCTTATTCGGAATGAAAGATAGAGGTGGGGAAGGTTGGGGGAAGAGTAACTGGTGGTGAGAAAAGGTCAGCGATAGAAAAAATAAATAAAGGCTGTGGTAGCGAGTCTGGATTGAAATGCATACAATGTATAAATGTATACAATGTCTCCGCCTCTTCCTTTCTTTTTCCCCCCTCCCCCCCCAACATCAATCTGAAGAAGGGTCTCGACCCGAAACATTGCCTATTCCTTCGCTCCATAGATGCTGCCTCACCCGCTGAGTTTCTCCAGCATTTTTGTCTACAGGATTGAAATGTGGTCGTTGAGTCGGAGAGCAGTAGGAATTGCAGAGGGGGAACAGTGAGAAAGGTCGTTGTAGAACTCCCATCAGAGGGAACTTCTTCAATGTAGGCATACCATGAGGAGATTTTGCTGTGGCACATTTTTGTATAATTGTGTTTGTTTCTGATACTGTATTTGAAAGTTCTCTAAAGTATATCAGCAAGCCTTCAATAACAGGATTTATTTCAATACAACCAGGCCAAGATAGGATTTGTATTTAAATTAAAATCAAAATTTCAGCAGCTTACTAATTAGGCTTGAATTCTGATAGACTACCATTCCTTTCAAAAAAATCTGTTTTCAAGTCTTCTTCCAGTCTGATGATGAAAGGAATAATCTGAAGTTGTTCAAAAATCTTCATGCCCCAGCATCTTCTAACAATAAATGACACCAAAACTGTGATGTTAGCTAAGGATTAGGCAGCCAGAACAAATTGTACTTGTTCATCGCCCCTGCAGAGAACTTAAATATGCTATTGTTTCTGTTTGGCCGAGGGTACACAAATCAATATGCATGTCTTAGCAGCAAAAGCTGTGAATGTTCAATACTGGATCACACTTGGAATGTGACTGGTTTGTATTAGTGACATAAGACTATCAGCATGCCTGGGGAATAAACAGGCAACCTTGATGGGAGAGGCCCCAGCATCCAACCCTTGAACGGCAGCTTTGGAAGATTATTTATTTTTAAAGCAACTATCCGTTCTTGCGCAATGCAAAAGACAAAGTACTGGTGGAACTCAGCAGACTCAGCAACTCAGTATATGTGGAGGGAAATGGAGATGACGTTTCGGGTCTGAATCCTTCTCCAGACTTAAAATCAAGATGGATGAACATGTTTCTGAGATTGTCTTTGACTGCAACTATTCTCAACTCACTGTGTTTTTTGCAAAAGGAACTCTGCAATTACTGAAAGTACAAATTGTCTTCATTGCACTAGGGACTTTGGGCTTTTGTTTTATTTTTGCACTATATTGGGGATTTTTATTTCTTGAACTTTTTTGATAATCTATTGGGTAATGTGTTTACAAACCTGTTGTGCTGTTGCAAGTAAGAATTTCATTGTTACGTTTTGGAACAATTAAGCACACGACTTGCTTTTATTACAAATTCTTATAATTTCTATTTACTCTTTTCTTCAAATGGTTTCACTTTTCTTAGTAAATTTACTTTGCTGTGGCATGGGATGCTGTCGACCACACCTCTGATTCACTGGCTAATGTTATGTTTGAAATAAATAATTACTATAATACATGGTAGAATGGCCAATTTGAAGACTTCAACTATAACCTACTAATACTGCTAATTTGCTATCCACAGAACTTAATGGACATAGCATGTATAAATTAGACAATGCTGCAATGTAATGTCCAATATGTTTCAATGGCTTCCATGAGAACTGTTCTCAGAAGACCCAGAATTGGTCCCTGCTGACAGTGACAATTCACCTTGCAAAAGAAACAGCATATATGTGATACAGTAATTACTTCTATTGTGCACCGTTACATCACAAATGCATGAAACAGGGCAGAAAGATTTCAAAAATGATATTGAATAGTCCTTAACAAAAATCATGTGTTAGCAATGTGGATTTTTAAAACTTAAACACGTAAAATTGCATTTGAATACCTACTTTGTACCAGAAATGACTTCCAAACAGGTTTACAATCAGGCCTTTATGAATATGTTACTTTGTACAGTTAAGCAGATCTTTCAAACTTTGATATATTTAGTGAAGATGAAAAATTCAGATAGGATCTTAAATTGTCACAGTTGACGATGTAAGAATCTCCTCTCTGTGTGTGCAATGGGATAAGATGTTGCAAATCTTTCCATTATTGTGTCTTTTATGTTTTATGTGTCATTCCTAACTGTCCCTGTATGTCATGTTGTCACTTGTGGGCGGGGCACCAAAGCAAATTCCTTGTATGTGAATACTTGGCCAACAAACTTATTCATTCATTTATTCATTCATATAAAATACAATAAGCAAAACGAGATAACTTTAAAAAAATAATAATTGTAAGTGATTCTTAAAAATAATGAATTTGAAAATCGCCGCAAGTATTAAGAGAACAAAGGATACAAGTATTTCTGAACTTCCAGAAGCAGCAGTCAATATTTCCTCATTCAGAGGTAGTAGTGTACATGTCATTATTTTCAAATATCTTTCATTCTTCAACAATTTAGATGCTCGTATAGGGAGAAAAAGTGAACTATAAGCAACTCACGCTATAAGTAAAATATCAGCAGATATGATTAATTCACAATAAAATCTCATGTCTTATCTTATGACAGGGAAGAGGCCCATCTGGCAATCAAGCCTATGCCCTCTCACAGAGCAATCCCACATTCCAATTTTCCAAATTGTTTTCCAGTAACCTATACCCTCTCACATGTCCATCAACTCCATCCCCTCCACCCCCACCCTCACTATTTCCCTGCCACCCACCAAGTCTGGAGATAAACTCTGGGCGGCATGGTGGTACAGCAGTAGAGTTGTTGCCTGGCAGCGCCAGAGACCTGGGTTCGATCGTAACTACGGATGCTCTCTGTACGGAGTTTGTACTTTCTCACCGTGAGCTGCGTGGATTTTCTCCGGCTTCTCCAGTTTCCTCCCACACTCCAAAGGAGTACAGGTTTGTAGGTTAATTGACTTGGTATCATTGTAAATTGCCCCGAGTGTGTGTGGGGTAGTGTTAGTGTGCGGGGATCGCTGGTCGGCGCGGACTCAGTTCGCTGAAGGGCCTGTTTCTGTGCTGTATCTCCAAACTAAACTAAAGTAAAATGTATGGTTCCCAACCAACCTACCAATTAGAATGCCTTTGTGATGTGGGAGGAAAGCAGAGCTGTCAGAGCAAACCATGCGGTGACAAGGAGAATGTGCAAACTCTCTACAGTCAGCTCCTGAGGTCAGGATTGAAACTGGTACACTGGAGCTGTGTAACAGCACCACTAACTCTATGTCATTGTGGCACCTAATCTATCATATTTATGAAATTATACTACATTATCACAGTGAAGACCTGCAGAAATGTAACTGATAACCTTTTGATCAATAGCATATGTTTTAAGAATTCAGAAAGTGCTTTCGATAAGTGAAACATTTTCCACTGACATCTTTTTTCAGCAATCACGTTCCCAAATTACGCCAATTTCAAGTTCCCCACTTTCTTCAAAAATACTTTACGAACTTCTTTATTCCTTCTACTATGGCATCTTAGAAGCAAGCTGTTACGTAATACTCTTTTCAAATGTTGCCACGAGTTATGTACATTAAGATCTGCTTAATCTCCAAAACAAATTTATGTCTCTGGTGAAGGTTAGTGATCGGTCCATTAACACTTAATTGCACAATAATTCACAATTAAAGTACGCACAGAATAATCACCACGACCTAAACCCTACATCCACCAATATTGAAACATTCAATATTGTCTACCGCATTTGATATCTTTAATTTCCTATACCCTTCCATTAATCCCCTGCTCTCCAAACTTCCTATTTTTCAAGAATATTTGAATGATTCTATTCCAGCTTGGTATTACAAGGCCCAGTCATCATTTAATGGGATATTGCAAAGCTAAGTGAATCTTGAAAGGTGACCAATAAACACATATTAAATTGCTATTTCTATATTCAACATGACATCCTCTTGAAAGTAAAAAATGGGCAACTTACTATGTGCACTCAAAGGTTTTGCATATTTAACATTCACAATGCTGCAATTCTGTGAAGTTGACAATTATGTTGCTTACTGCATTCAGTTGACAATTCCTTTCAACGGTTACAGCAGCACCATTTTAAAGTTTTTTTTGCCACCTTTCCAAGTACAACTTCAAATAATTAAACTCAGTACTTTGTTGACGTACTACTGCATCTTGTGAATCTGCCTATTTTTAGCAAAGCCAAATTGCTGGACTCCTAGTACACATTTTGATTTAGTGAAGACATTTCCTGGCAGAATTTAAAAAACACCTTGCAACTAGAAGTAGGGAATGTGATGTATTCTGGCTATAAAATAGTTATTGCAACTGAATGATGGCATCTCATTTGGTATACAGTAATGCTACATTTTGTTATGTATGTGTAATTGGATTTGTTGTTCCAGAACTCAATACACTGTGTGACTGATTATCAGGGATGATATAATCTAAAATTGCACCCTGGTTTCTTTATTTATTTATCACAGTCCAAAATGCAGGTTGTCCATATACTGAGGTTTAAACCAATTGTGCACATTTGTTCTGGACAGACATCTATCAGCTTGTTGAATTAACACCCTACGACCAGCAGGTAACTTTGTAAGAGACAATGTGGCAAAAGCTAATGCATTACACAAATGCAAGTAGCATTGTTAATAAGCTGAACTGTCCCACAAATTGATTTTTCCAAAGGAAACATTATAATAAAAGCAACCTGCCGGCAAAATGATTTCAAATACAATCTGTGTTAAAGTCATTTATATGGGTTTTCATGATCACTCAATGAATTTATCCTGACGGCACGGTGGCACAGCGGTAGAGTTGCTGCCATACAGCACTTACAGTGCCAGAGACCCGAGTTCAATCCCGACTACGGTTGCTTGTCTGTACGGAGTTTGTACGTTCTCCCCGTGACCGTGTGGGTTTTCTCCGAGATCTTCGATTTTTTCCCCGCACTCCAAAGACCTACAGGTTTGTAGGTTAATTGGCTTGGTATAAATGTAAATTGTCCCTAGTGTGTGTAGGATAGTGTTAATGTGCAGGGATCACTGGTCAGCACGGACTTGGTGGGCCGATGGGCTTATTTGCGCATTGTATCGCAACAGTAAGTAACCAAGTCTTGCAGATAGTAAGGACACAAGCCTTCAATCTGAGCTTTATTAATTTACCTCATCAGGAGTATCAATGAAATGTGACAATTGGACTCAGTGCCTCTGGATTAGTGAGGGAAGAAACCTGTCACCAACAGCACTGCTGAGAATGGGTCTTGTTGCAAAGGCCCACTTTTATTTGAAAGTGGAGGTGAAAGAATTGATTGAGCTTGGATTTTTCCCTCCCTTCGCAATGGAAGATACTGCCAATATGCAGTCAAAGCTTCCACGATGTCAGTGACAAACAGCGGGCTATTATTGTCATTAAAGCCATACCCAAGCAAATTAAGAAAGAAGCGTAAACTTGGAAAGAAAGTTTGCTTGCCATGGCGGAAACTGAATTTGTGTTTTAGAATGGAGATTATTTTTTATAAAGAACATGCACATTCAATTTTGCTACATAGAAACATAGAAAATAGGTGCAGGAGGAGACCATTCGGCCCTTCGAGCCAGCACCGCCATCCATTGTGATCATGGCTGATCATCCCCAATCAATAACCCGTGCCTTCCTTCTCCCCATATCCCTTGATTCCACTAGCCCCTAGAGCTCTATCTAACTCTCTCTTAAATCCATCCAGTGATTTGGCCTCCACTGCCCTCTGTGGCAGGGAATTCCGCAAATTCACAACTCTCTGGGTGAAAAAGGTTTTTCTCACCTCAGTCTTAAATGATTAGTAAGATCTAATAAAAAGCAATTATTTACACATATGGGGATTAAAAATCTGCTACGTCCCAAGTGCTATGCAGAGACCTTCTAAACCATGAATAAGGGTTTCGGCCCGAAACGTTGCCTATTTCCTTTGCTCCATAGATGCTGCTGCACCCGCTGAGTTTCTCCAGCACTTTTGTCTACATAAACCAATGTCAAACTATGTGACCACGGGTCATTAGTGTCCATGAGAGTAGATGAGTGGAGTCTGCCTCAGAACAAATTAGGAAGCCTGTTCAAATGTTCTCAAGATGCAGAATAGTCTAAATTAATAGTTCCCAGAAGAGTTATTAGGATATCTCTGAAAGGAAATCAAACCACTCCAGTTCTCTCCTACATTTTTTAAGAGCCCCTTGGAAGATTCATAGCAAAACCATTGTGCCAATCTGAATTTCAATCTGAAAGCCTTAATCTTCACCACAAAAAAATGTTTTATGTATTAAGTATTTTTTGACAACCAAGATCAATAAAATTAGTTACAACACAATTCATCACAATGCTTTTTCAGGGGAAGTAATTTACCATGACAACTGTATGAGAGTTTATTTCAATTTGGCATCGTGTTCAGCGCAGACATCATGGGCCAAAGGGCTGTTCCTATGCTGCACTGTTCTATGTCCTGTGTCCTAAATCCTTGAACTAAAAATAATTCACTGGTGTTAAATGAGCTTTAAAATAGCTAAATGCATTGTTAAGAGTAACCATATCCATTTGTTCCATATTACTAACAGTTAAATTTTGCTTGCCACTAAACAATTGTTACAAGTAAAAAGCATTCTTCAAATTACAAGCTTGCAGCATCCTTTCCGGGCATATATCCATTTTAAATTCAGGTGCCAATCATTAAGCAATTTAGTTGTTGCTTATGATATAGCAATGTAAAATAATAAAGGATTGTGCTTAAGTAGTAATGCATGTCTTCACCAATTTACAACAATATCTACTGCAAAGTGATGCAAATGTAGAACAAGTGTAATAAAGCATTTTCATATCCACAAAAATGTGTAATGCATGTATGTGACCTGTTTCTATGCATAAAAGTAAAGATTCATTATGAGTTCTTTAGTTTCACTACCTAAATATTCTATTTTGATTCAAAAGTAAATGTTACTCAAGTTCTTTTGAAGAAGGGTAAGAATATGTTTTTACTAAATACAGGTAATTTCTCCTAATTAATAATAACATTGACAAAATGCAATGCTTCAAAAAATTCCAATTAAGCAGCTGTGTTTGCAACAGTCATGTGTGCATGTTTAGTTAACAACAAAGTCGATTATTATTTACTTTAAAGTATCGCAAAAATGCGGATTGAAACTAGAAACAAATATATCTCTTTCTAATGACAAGGCTAAAAATTGTCACTGATGTGTCCGACCGAGACCACCGATAGTTGAAAAGCAACAGCATAGCCGTGACCAGCTTGCTGGTACAGTAATGACACAGATAATTTAACCATCAATGTTCACTACTTTGAGTTCCACCAATAAAAGAGACTATTTTTGACTCCACAGAATAACTAACTATCTGTAAAAGGCAAGTGTATTTTCAGTATCAAAAATCATAGTTTCATTGTGAATTCAGTGGTGCTATCTACTATTCCGACTGCCATGTCTTAAGTTGATGGAGAGAGTAGGCGCTGTTGGCAGATAGTCTAATTGCAGGATTTTTCACAGATATATTTCAAACTTTATTGTGAAGGCATTCCAGCAATCTAGGATCAGTGCAAACTGTTTAAATTGTACTTTCTCCTGGTGCTTTGGCAATGTAACATCGCTATTATTAATTAATAAATAATTAACTTCATTTCCATGTCGTTTATATCCTCACAGTCATATCAATTCCACTCTCTTCACACGAGTGTAACTGGACATCAATTTCACATGTTTGAAGAATAATTAATACATTTAATAAGCTATAAATTTAAAGAGGTTATATTTTTTCTTCATATTAGGCATTGTGCTTTGTAAAAAAGTAAGAAACCCTTTAATTTTGCCAACCTATTATAACGGTTCTAATACATTCAGAGGAACAAAGTGTTAAAATTTTGGACCTACTTCAATGAACCATCCTTAAAACGGTAAGATTTTGACAAAGTTCCAGAGCTCCTTAACGCTGGATCTCCATACAGCTGTTCGTGTGCTTTATCAACAGTCTGTACAAAATTATGGAACCTCTTAGGGAAATGAATACAATTGAAATTCGTTCTCGTTTTAAATTTTAATTGATGCAGCAAAGATGCTCACTGTTTACATTGCATTTTAAGGCCAATTGTCAATTACAGATAATGACAACCACATTAATATGTTATTGCTCTCTATTCATGTATTTTTAAAAGGCTGTAGTACATTACCATAAACTGATTATTGCAAAGACTTGGGTAATAAATACGGTGTTTACAAATACTTATGTTCAAACTTACAGTGTTGAATTAGATTTTAATCACAATTTTAAATATTTAATTGTAATAATAGAATTTTTATTAAAACCCTCAAGAAGATTTAGCTCACTATTAAAGTAAATTTGTGCAACACCTCAATCAAATATAAAAAGAAACCATCTTTCGTCTACCTTCACTATAGATTTTTCCACATTGCGTTTCGATGAATACATGTGAATTTACAACAGCTGCAGGAACTCACGGTGCAAAATAAATTTGTTAATGAAAAGTAATAGATTAGTGGATATATACTGCAACTAACTTTCTGATACATTAGGGAAACCCAAATAAATTAATCAGTCAGTCATAGGGTTACGATGACCTCAAGAATAAAAACGCACCTTATCATTTGACAACTGCTATCGGATATCAGAAAACAACTATTACACAGAAAAATTGTGATCAAATGACACTTTAATTGGAATGCTCTTATAAGTTATTTAAGCTTGTTAGTTTTCAAAGAATGTGCTGTTGCCAGGCAGATGTCATGCATCATTAACCCTTTCTCTCAGTCCAAATTGAGCAATGATTTATTTTCACAACTGCATCTAAACACCCTGTATGGTACACAAAAAGGATATTTTAGTGCCAAAATATATAGGAAATAATTCACCATCAAACAATTAAACTTTTGAAAAAGCTATTTCAGATAGTTATGAATCGAGAATAAAATTATACCAGCACTATCAACATTTAGAAATAACTTAACACCTATTCATAACGTAATTGCTAGTGAACAAAGGCCAATGATGCTATCCCATTATACAAAGATCCTCTGGAGAATTTGGTTTGCTTTTGGGAAGTATATTGAACTGTAGGTACAAAACCATATATCTTGATCTTACTTTATGTGTAATTAGGTCTGTCAGCACTCTGCTAATGTACTATACTTAAAAATCATTAATTCTCCAATACCTAATGCCAACTTTATTCATTATGAGCCAATTACATTTTTCTGCTATGGACTGCTTGTCCAGCAATTTTGTGAATTTATGTACAGGTATGAATCTACTGTAATGCTGACTATTTGCCATTTATGGAAAATAGCTGTTAATGTTCACCCAGTAATGTAATCTATATTCAAAATGTGCACGTTAAATATTAATATATTGATATTCTTATAATCATTATTAAACTATGTCAAATGAAAAAGTTCTAATATGTAATAATTAAATGTGAGCATTTTCCTAAATTCCACATTGCTCCTACTATCGTTCATACAAGTAACCAACCATACCCAAAATAATGTTAAAATGTAGTCAATACTTTTTACAATTAAACTAAAAAATAATAATGCTCTATAATTTATTTCCTCACAACAAATGGTTAGCATTAATGCAAGTTGAGAGGAAACATCTCAGATAAAGCAAAAAATGTCCAAATCTCAACCAATGTACAATCTATAGGATTTAAATGTTATATCTCCTCCCCTTGATTGCAAAACTTCTATCCAGATAGCTTTCTTTAGTTGAGAAATGCTTGAACTATTTGCATCATCCTAAAAAGGACTTATTTGGACCACACAGATGCTATTTCCAAATATCACATAAAGTTGCGTTTCAAACCAACAGCCAAAACAGTGCAAAGCAAATGTCTCAACTACCGCAAGGAAGGAAGGCACTGGTACGGATGGGAGTTCACACACAAAACCTGCCTGAAAACAGGGCATTCTTTTTTATTGTCATTCAATTTTATAGAAGTGAAATAACCTTTGAAAGAGCACCATTGAATATTTTTCAGACATTTGCATGAAAGATCAGGGTGCACCTAAATACAGCAATGTTTTACAGGCACCCTTTAAAAAAAATCAGTCAGCTTTATAAATTACCATACCTGTTATCCAGTTCTATAAATCAAACTATTTTAACTAACGGTATCAGTTAGAATGATACAATGTAGCAAGTAGACATGGAGACAACTGGAGCAATGACTCTAAATGGGAAATTATTTTATTTTATTTTAAATGTTTACACTCTCTGTAACATCACATTCAACAAACTGTATATACTTAAATAAATTACAGTTCGATATATTTCCATGGGTTTGGTTTAAATATATAGAATTGAGATTTATTGAGATGTGCTGTCTCTGCAATTATTTCAAATAAATATTTAGGAAAATCTATGTCTGCAGATATCAATATTGATACTTAGATCTGTATATTTCTTTATTCCACTGTGGGTTTTTTTTAACCGAAGCTTTAAACTTAGCTGGTGACAATATCCCTTACTATAAAATGAAATGTACTGACGTTTAAAGTTCCCCCAAAGTCCTATTACATCCAGAAGTGTGCCAAATCCCAATGTGCCCCAATGTGTTGCAAGCTGCAATGAATACCTATTACATCTGAGGATTACAATTTTGGCTGTAGTCCTGTCTAATTTATGCAATATATTCTACTGTATTTTGTTTCAGTTCAAGTACTGTTTATTCTTAATTCAACCATACTTTGGCAAAGAGGTCACAAACTTCCACTTCTACTGCACTGTCTCACACAAATCCCCATCGACTGTTGGACTCAAAGCCCCTAACTGGAAACTGGGGGAAATTCCAGTGTGTGTAACAGCCACTATTGCCAGAACAGAGTCAAGAGTGGTTAATTGTCATATGTATCGAAATGGAACCATGAAATTCTTCAAATACTGTCCATAGAAATCTATATACACATTTGATTGTATGCCTGTGTGTCCATATGTATGACAAACAAAAATGTTTTAATTAATAATTATCTTTATTGGCTCAAGAGTGGACGACAAAGATATATCTTTTGGGTGCAAAATGCCTCACGGTTGGGTCCAAATGCCAAAAAATAATAACGTGCTTTTGGACAGTGGACGGTGCGAAGTGACTGTGTTTTTGGGAGTAGAGTGGGGATAGGGTCACATTGTCTCCTGCATCATTTAGTTTAGCTATTGTGTAGTTGCATGTGTATGGAAGGGGCTCACGGTTGAAAGGTTTCAGAGAAGCGGGACAACCCTGGACAACGGCCCCGGCGCAGGCATTTGTTTGATCTGCAAATGCTTCGATGCTTCTGGGTTGTCAAGGTTCGCTTCTTGCTCGCCTGTTTACTTTTACTGCGATTTTTCTCAGACATTTGGTAATCCAAGATGAAGCGGGCAGGGGCTGAATTCCACATTGTGTGTGTGTGTGTGTCCCTCTTTCGCTAAACATTAAACAGACCTTTCACTCTCAATGCCACCCCACCCCACCCCACTCAGGAGATGCCCAAAGTTAACAAACAACAACAACCCGAGGTTGAGGGAGTATCGCGAACGGGGGGTGAGGGAAGCCAGCCTACATTTTTGTAAAATCACTAACACAATTAATGAGGCGCTTAATCTGCATTTACCAGTTTTTTAAACTCCGCGGGCAAACACAAACAACTCATTGTCCGTGCGGACAGTCGCCTAAAACCCCCGCGTCTCGGCGAAGTCCAGCGGACAGCTTTCTCAGTCAGAAACTCTCGCCGCGCCGCCCTCCCGTTAAAGAAGGGAGCGAGAATAAAAATCAAAAATGTTTTTAATTTTCACAAATCCCGCATTTAAGACAATGCAGATATGTTTATTAGTGGTGGAGTTTTTTTTTAAAAGAGAGAAACGGAGGTATTGTCTTGTTGTTTGTTGTGAGGCGCTCCTTGCCCCGACGTCAAGTAGCTTGAGGCGTCCTGAGGCGGCCTCTCCAGTCTGACAGCCCCGTGCGAGGGAAGGGAAGGAGGTGTGAGGGTGACTTGTAGAGGATC
>CM075980.1:79065744-79118652 GCA_038087875.1 Malacoraja senta | reverse complement strand
AGCATGCAACAAGCACACAATAAATAACAATATATTACTCCGCTCGGGCACTATGTTGTGGAGCACAGACACACAAATCTCCCTGGTGATACTCAGCAGCCGGATTGAACTCACACTTGATGGGATCCCTTCTCTCTGCAGCCGCCGCGCGTTACCCCACTCTTCATTATTGACTATTCTAGAGAACTTAATGAGTCTTGGGGAGGTGGGGGTGGAGGTGGAAGGGGGGGGGGTGGGTGGGAGAGAGAGAGAGAGAGAGAGAGAGAGAGAGAGAGGGAGAGAGAGAGAGAGAATACAAATCGCGGATTGGATGTTGTTATTTTTTGCTGCGAGCTGCCCCCTGACGTCATATCCACCTGCTGTGTAAACAACATGCAGGAGAGCTTTAAGGGGGAAAAAAAGCTGCTCCGGCATCTGATCTCAGACACTTTAGGGCGCACCGCTGCAAAGGTGGGCTCCACACCAACAATTAAAGAGAAACCAAATAACCCCCCCCCCCCACCCCCCTTCCTCCGACGGTGTTATTCTGAGCCCGGCCCCTGTCAAAGTGATTGTGTCTGGGTTTTTAAAAAAAAGTGAAAGTGCGTGTGTCTGTATGTGTATGTTTCTTTTAACAGGCGAGCTGGGCGAAGGAAGCGGCTCCGCTCGGCGCTGCACCGCGCTCCGCTCGGCTCGGCTCGGCTCGGTACACACTCTCTGGCCAATGAAGGCGGCTGGGTTCGGGAGGTGAAAGTTCAGGCGGAGGACAACCCTGTCAGGAAGTGGAAAGTGTCAATCTTTAGACTGCCAAACCTACTCTTATCTACTTCACCGACTCTCTCTTTCTCTCTCTCTCTCTCTCTCTATATATATTATATATATATGTATTTTTTTAAACAAGGGCGCGCTGGAAGTGTGTCTAACCACTTATGAGCCTTATTTTCCTCTCTCATTTTGTAACTGCAGCTATGTTCAATGGTTTATTTATTATTTTTACCCCCCCCCCCCCCACACCCTAAAAAAAAGGAAGAAATAACAAAAGTTCAGTTGGAAGGGGTAAGATATAGCGGCCAAGTTTATAACTTGTAATACATGTCAGTGTTTTAATGGTTTGTTGTGCACACCTAGTTGTGTCATTTCAGCTCTTTGATGAATGGGGGAAGATGCTGTTTGATATGATTGTCCGAGTGTAATCAGCTCTGAACTCCCACCATCGTGGAGTGTGACACCAGCCTTCAAACCTTTAATCGCCTTTTAAGACCTGTCTTTTGATACATCCTTACTCTGCGTATTAGGAGAATTGATATATAACTCTCCCGAAACAATCGAGCACACGAAACTGCCGGCAATTGTTTTTCCTTGATAGCCTTATAATAAAAACATAATTACGAACCCGATGGGGCGATTTTTTTCCTTTCTTGAAAAATGCTTGCGAACCGGTTCAGTAGTCCAATTAACACTTCTAGAACGTAACATTAATCTGCAATTTAACTGGAAATCTTTCTGAAACCTTGCGTGTCCTTGATCAAGGGACTGAATACAGAGATATAAATTTATTTATAAATGACGCTTAATTTATTACAGGGGGGGGGGGGGGGGGGCATCGGTGGCCGTGCTGAAGAGTGGCGGATTTCTTTCAAGTCCCTGTACTACTGAGAGATGGATTTGTGCAAATGGAGGGCTTGGAACGCCATCCCTGGTTAAAAGTGCATCGGGAAAATGCCAGGGAGAAAATAATATATAAAGCCACTATTATTTGTATGCGATCCGATGCAGAATTAAAAGTTACAATGATAGACACATACATTTGTCGTGTTTGAAGGCACCCCGGTTACACATTGAAGAAAAATAATCAAAAACCTTGAGTCCGCATAAATCTTATCACATTTAGTCTGGGGTTCAATGCAAATATACAATAAACGCTATTACTAAAATTAAGTTTACCCCCCCCCCCCCCCCCCGGTCACAACCCGTTTTAAAACAACTCGTGCTTTTTATAAGAGTATTGAAATGGGATTCTTAGGCAACTCGGTGTCTCGCGCCAACTTCTTGCAGTTTTTTTAAATGTGCTATTTCGCGTCAAATTAATTGAAATCGGCTCCTGTCAAAAGCTGGAAGGCGAAAATATATTTTGGAGGGGGGGGGGGAGGGGGGTGATGTTCAACCCCGAACGAATAGGTAGGGTGGAAAGTAAGAGAGTTCGTTCCGATTGTACTTTCCTGAATCCTTCGCGAAGACGTTTACAATTCCGTTTTAACTGGCTCATCGTAACAGCTTACCTGAAGGAGTGCACTGGCAGTTCTTCTATGCGAACTGCGAGGACCCGCGGAACTTTCGGGCAAGTGCGCGGACATGTAGCGATTCTCAGCTCAATCTATTGGATTTAGCCGGCTGCTTGTGTGGTGTGTGTTTGTGTGTTTTTGTGTGTGTGTGTGTGTGTGTGTGTGAATGCAAAGCTGCGAAAACAAAATAAAGAGATATTTATACACATAAGGGATAACAATAAACTAATCTGGAATGCAACTTTATTAGTAAACTTGATTGCTATTTGTGAATCATTTACGATTTCACAATACTTCGTGTGCGCTTCTTCGCATTGTTCGAAAAGGTCAATTTCCTACTTAATACTCACACGTCCCATTCATTTCATCGTTAAATAATTACACTTTACCTACTAGCACTCGGCCGACACCGAACTAAATCCTAAATGTTGAATTTTCAATGTGAAATATAATTGAAAACAATACAGGTTTTGTTTTGTATCACCGAGTTTAACTGAACATGAAACACCTTGAGGGTAACTTGACGACTATTATTAACATGCGCGCGCTCATCCTCTCGTTTGAGACTCCTTTTAAAAACTGTGAAAACTTAAAATTAAATAGTTAAATGTTTTCCTTTCGCATATTCTAATCCAATCGTTCAGGTCTCCGTGGTACTTACGGTTGCAAAGTAATTGGATTTTATTTCAGCCGGGGATATTATAAAGATTTTATGGAAAAAAATTATTAATTTAGTCAGCGTGCTGCCCTTTCGCTGTCTGCCACATCTGGACTATGCAAGGGAAGTGCGCACCTCTGCGAGCGAACACTTCCACAATAGTGTTGTACTTCGGGTCTCCGCATTTGTTAGTGCAAGTATCAGGGTTTTAAAAAATATATAGTGTTTAACGTGCTGGAATTTCCTTAATGCATCAGAGGGAGCATATAAACAATTGTGAAGATACATCGGCAATGTGTCAGAAATTGGCGTGAGTTTTTATTTGGGGGGGATCGTCCGCGTAAATGTTCAACTCAACATAGAGGCGCTCATCTGTGTTGGTATCACGGTTGTGAGAATATTCGGTGTATGAGTTATCCTGATATCGTGTGTTATCTTCGTACGCCTGGTTTCTCCGCGGTATGTTCTGTCGACACTGGCTATCATTAACCCAGCCATTTATTTACCTGTGCGGGCCTCTATTGTAACTCAGTGCTGGGATGGGCTTTCTTTCACAAGTGTTGCCGGTAGGCAGACAGTGCTGTGTGTTCGCTCTACAATCCTGATGTGCGGATTATTAACATTAGCTCGCCACGTTCAGTTCCTGCTAGAACAAAGACGGTTCAGCAGTGGGATTGGAATATTTATTCGAAATATTCGCTGTTCAGCCGATAGACATGATTTTGCTCTTTGCATGATGTAGCTGCGATCATGCAGGGAATTTATGGGCGAGGTGGTCAGAGGATAAAGTTTCCTGTTACACTTCCTCCTGGCTCTTTCTCCCACTGGATTTTCAGACAACATGTCCATTTAAAAAAAAACATTAAAAAAAAAATCTCACATCGATTTTAATTATATTCTGCATTTGCCCTATTCACACTGTAGACTCTGAAGGGTTCTGTTACTTCATTTGTTCACCTGCCACAGGGTCCTGGGTTAGTCAGATTGTTTGTTACCTGCATTTCTCACCAATGAATGACACATTGTGCTTTACCATCAACAAACACAAGACATGCTTTGACTCCTTTCAGCTGACTTTGCCCAAAACTTGTGCATATTTAGCCATAGAGCCATGCTGTAAAAATAAATACCTAACTACCCATATAGCTGTCCATTTTGTATGGATTGTTTAGCTTTTATCCAGATGATAGCACGATATGTGACCATTGATGTTTACACGTCAGGTATAAATTGTAAAACTAGTGGATCCTTAGAGAGAAGATAGACACAAAAAGCTGGAGTAACTCAGCGGGACAGGCAGCATCTCTGGAGAGAAGGAATTGGTGGTATTTCGGGTTGAGACCCTTCTTCATACTGGTTAGGGATAAGGGAGCAGTTCTGGCCCTTATTATGACATGTTTTCATTTATACCTTTATAATTTTATTGTGCTTTTTAATGTTACTTTTTTGATATTTATCCATGATCACGCCACACAATATATGATAAAAGTGATTCCAGACTTTCTTGATAAACTCACATTCAGATGCTATTTTCTGGAGTTATAAGTTATAAAACAGTCCTTGTTTTACTTTTACTTTCTTTGATTCCACTAATCCTTAAGAGATATAAACACTCTTAGCAAATAACACACATTCTTCTCAACTGCCTGAAAATAAACACATAACTGTTAAATAAAACCTTGCACCACGAGCTTAAAATATTTATACCAATGAAGTATAGGGCCAATAATTTTGAGGAAACTAACACAATACTTTCTCTGAATTGTGATAGCATCAAGGTGGCATTAGTTTCAATTGCAATATTTATCAAATCTTTAAAAATAAAAAAATAACTTGCTACAATATCATTGAGACTAAGAATAAATACTGAATGCCAATGGTACCGAATGAAATGCTGAAATTCATAATATAGTCAGACTATATTCAGTTAATGGATTTGCTAGTTGTTTCTATTGTTCCCTTGCTGTTATATTCTCCATTTTTCTTGATTACATTATACATATCCTGCTTTGATTTTATTTTAGATTTTTTTTTGCATTTGCTATTAATTCGATTTTCCTATATTTTAGTTGTGTTATCCTCGTTAGCCTCTCAGTTACTATCCTTAGTTTGATTTCCTATTTGTTCCTTTAATCTGTTGTTTTATCATCAATCAGCCAGCTTCGCAGCTTGAAGTATTCTTTAGTCTTGCAGCAGTGAATGTGTTCCTATTGATCACACAGTCAACCCCAAACAAAATACTACATGCAAATCTATCTCATCATTCTACCTACAAAGAGAATAATGGTGCTTAAGGATACAGCTATTGTATTTCTTTTCCAATTGCCAGTACAGCCCAGCAGAGACAAATCAAGACCTCAGTTGGAGCCTGTAGTTAGTTGTAATAGATGCAATAAGCCATCCCCACGTTCCTGTGGGCTAACTACACAGGCAGTTTTATATATATTTTAGCTAGGCTGAACTGTATCATGTCTGCTTACATCTGGAGGATAAAGAAAGAAGATTGATTTATCAGATAAAAGACCAAAGATTGTGAGTTTTTTTCCGCAGATCTGATGCATTCCTTAATGGGACATTGTTTAACATATTTTCGTAGTCAAGGGTTTTTGTGACAAATAAAACACATGGATAATTGAATGTCCCAGTGCTCATTAAAACAACTTTTACATCCATCCTTAGAAGCTTGTTGCAATAGAAGATTTAAAAAAAAAGATTTATCCCAGAAGGTTACCAACGCATTTTGATTTTTTTTAGTAGAAGAGGGCATTAGAGGTGGTGGCAAGTAAAAGCATCATGGTTTCCTTGATCTCATTGTTATCCTAAAATCAGAACTAAAATGAGGCGTTCCCTGATGTGATATGTATTCATCAGGCAATATATATATATAATGAATGACCAGATATCAATTACTATGTAGTAGGAAAAGAAAATAAGTCTTAAATTTGTACAATGCAGATTTTTATTCGACCAACTGTGTGATAGTCGAATAGAATTGAGCCTCAACTTGAACATCTTACAGAAGAGAGAGCTGGCATTTTCCACAGTATTATGCAAACAAATGGAAACCTGCAAGCAGTTGAATAAAAATCTGTATTTCATTCTTTCATTGCAGTGGGTGTGATTCAGGTACTTAATGTTATGTAACTGCACTCCGACATGGCTGACTCAAATGTTTTCATTGATTTTAACTCAACATAAGGGAAATAAATAATCTGAACGTCTTACAACGGAGTGGTTCTAGGTATTTCAAATTCACTTTGTTTAAGGAGAGCTTCTTATGGTATTGTCACCAGTGATAGTAGATGATTATACCATTAATTTCCCCGATAAAACCAGTGACTTATCTTCAGGCAGTACAGCAATATGATAATTGTCCTTATGATTGGGTAGTTGGCACTAGTTGTACTGTCTCATTAACTTCCCGTATTGACACCCCTAAGGCATTAAGGTTTAATTCTATGATATTAGAGCAGCTATGAAACTGTTTTTTTGGCATCCAAACTCAAAATGTGTGTGATATAACAATGGTTTGGCAGCATTGACAGTGTTAGGGAATCTAACGGTGTTGAATTTAATCAAAGCGGTTGGAAGATTGTTCTGATGCTAGCAAAACAGCTTCAAACAAATGGAATCAATTAAGACCCCTGTTGTTGATTGCATTTTGAATTCTAATTTAAAATTATGATTTTTTCAATGTATTTATCAAGTTACTAAAACATATTTTCTGTACAATGGATTATTAGAATTACATTTCTTGGCACATTTTATTTTGTTGATTGAGATCAAGGCACCAGATTGTAAAGAACGGGCTATTGTATTAAAGTTACTAAATATCCCTCACTTTGAAAAAAGAACAAATTATTTTTAATGTTTTAACTCTAGTGAAGAAAATCAAACATAACTTTGAATATCAATTCTACAGGCAACAAAGAATCAATTTCAAAATGACATTTTTGTAATAGGTGTATACTATATTCCTGGCCTCACAGCAAGCACCTCTGTTGATTTGTAATCTGTTACATAACACAGGAAGAATATCAGGAATATGTGTCATTTCATTAATCTTCGGTACTAGCACATAACACAATTTATTCACAATTATAAAATGTGAAAGTATTCTTAAGTAAGCCAAAGCTGAGAATTCCTTGCAGGTTGACTCACATTGTCATTAATATATCCTGTCTAAATGCACATTTTTCACGTGAATCTTAAAAATAGAAAACATCAGAAACACTAATGAACCATCTAGAAACCCTGAGTGTTTTCAGGGTTAGTATATTCCGACATGTACTGGCTATGCATGTTATTCAGATATCTTTAATATTAACCTTCACTTTCAAATAGATTGTGCTAATACTGCCAAGTAAATTGGCACAGCTGATGGAAAAAGTCATTTTGCATAGTAAAAGAATGACAAAATAAAGCTTATTTCTGAATACGCAATTCTTCTGTGTTGGCAGTTTCAAATTACTAAACCTAAATCAAATTGCAGATGAAATAAGACCTCAAGGAAACAATACAAACAGTTCATACAAAGGCTGTATTCAAAAGTTTCAATTGTAACTCAGTTTGTAGCATTTTCACTTATGAGTCAGAAAGTTTTAGATTAGCATCATGCCAGTGATTTGAGTTGGCATTCAAGTGTGACAATGAGGGAGTGCTACACTGCAATTCTATAGCTCCCTCTAAGTGGCGACACAGGTGGATAGTGTAGTGAAAAATGCATTTCATATGGATGCCTTCCTAAGCCAGGGCTATGAGTATGTGTATATACTTATACACATATGAGTATATGTAGCATCTGCTACTTGACATCGAGACATCATGTAGCAGATGCATAAAACCTTGGTTGGACTGCACCTTGAGTATTGTGCACAGTTCTGGTCACCACATTAAAGGAAGGATGTGACAGCAATAGAGAAAATACATAGAAACATAGAAACACAGAAAATAAGTACAGGAGTAGGCCATTCGACCCTTCGAGCCTGCACCGCCATTCAATATGATCATGGCAGATCATCCAACTCAGTATCCTGTACCTGCTTTCTCTCCATACCCCCTGATCCCTTTAGCCACAATCTAACTCCCTCTTAAATATAGCCAATGAACTGGCCTCAACTACATTCTGTGGCAGAGAATTCCAGAGATTCACCACTCTCTGTGCAAAAAATGTTTTTCTCATCTCAGTCCTAAAAGATTTCCCCTTTATCCTTAAACTGTGACCCCTTGTTCTGGACTTCCCCAACATCGGGAACAATCTTCCTGCATCTAACCTGTCCAACCCCTTAAGAATTTTGTAAGTTTCTATAAGATCCCCCCTCAATCTTTTAAATTCTAGCGAGTACAAGCCGAGTCTATCCAGTCTTTCTTCATATGAAAGTCCTGACATCCCAGGAATCAGTCTGGTGAACCTTCTCTGTACTCCCTCAATGGCAAGAATGTCCTTCCTCAGATTAGGAGACCAAAACTGTATGCAATACTCCAGGTGTGGTCTCACCAAGACCCTGTACAACTGCAGCAGAACCTCCCTGCTCCTATACTCAAATCCTTTTGCTATGAATGCTAACATACCATTCGCTTTCTTCACTGCCTGCTGCACCTGCATGCCTACTTTCAATGACTGGTGTACCATGACACCCAGGTCTCGTTGCATCTCCCCTTTTCCTAATCGGCCACCATTCAGGTAATAGTCTACTTTCCTGTTTTTGTCACCAAAGTGGATAACCTCACATTTATCCACATTATACTGCATCTGCCATGCATTTGCCCACTCACCCAGCCTATCCAAGTCATCTTGCAGCCTCCTAGCATCCTCCTCACAGCTAACACTGCCCCCCCAGCTTCGTGTCATCCACAAACTTGGAGTTGTTGCATTCAATTCCCTCGTCCAAATCATTAATATATATTGTAAATAGCTGGGGTCCCAGCACTGAGCCTTGCGGTACCCTACTAGTCACTGCCTGCCATTCTGAAAAGGACCCGTTAACTCCTACTCTTTGCTTCCTGTCTGCCAGCCAGTTCTCTATCCACATCAATACTGAACCCCCAATACCATGTGCTTTAAGTTTGTATACTAATCTCTTATGTGGGACCTTGTCGAAAGCCTTCTGAAAGTCCAGATATAACACATCCACTGATTCTCCCTTATCCACTCTACTAGTTACATCCTCGAAAAATTCTATAAGATTCGTCAGACATGATTTACCTTTCATAAATCCATGCTGACTTTGTCCAATGATTTCACCACTTTCCAAATGTGCTGCTATCCCATCTTTAATAACTGACTCTAGCAGTTTCCCCACTACCGATGTTAGACTAACAGGTCTGTAATTCCCCGTTTTCTCTCTCCCTCCCTTTTTAAAAAGTGGGGTTACATTAGCTACCCTCCAATCCTCAGGAACTACTACAGAATCTAAAGAGTTTTGAAAAATTATCACTAATGCATCCACTATTTCTGGGGCTACTTCCTTAAGTACTCTGGGACGCAGCCTATCAGGCCCTGGGGGATTTATCGGCCTTTAATCCATTCAATTTACCTAACACCACTTCCCGACTAACCTGGATTTCACTCAGTTCCTCCATCTCATTTGACCCCCGGTCCCCTGCTATTTCCGGCAGATTAATGAAGTCTTCCTTAGTGAAGACAGAACCAAAGTAGTTATTCAATTGGTCTGCCATGTCCTTGTTCCCCATGATCAATTCACCTGTTTCTGACTGCATACAGAAGATTTTCACCAGGATGTTGCCCGAAATGGAGGACTGTAATTATCGAGAGAGATCGAATGGGCGGGTTAATCTTCGCAAGAAGCAGAGGGATGGCTTTATAGATTATTATAAGATTATGAGGGATATAGATAAGGTAGTGAAAACATTTTCCCACTGCAAAGGAGTCTAAAACATCGGCAAAGGGTTCAGGTGAGAGGGGAACATTTTAAGGAGATGTGAAGGATAGAATTTTCATTCAGAGGGTAGTGAAGATTTGGAATGAGCTGCCAGAGCAGGTAATGGAAGCAAATGCTATTACACTGTTTATAAAGTATTTGAACAGGTACTCAGATATGAAATGAGTAGAGGGATATGGGCCTAATGGGTTTAGTGTAAATTGGCATCACGGTTGGCATTGAAGAGGTAAGCCTAAGGACCTGTTTCTGTGCTGTATGCTTCTTTGATTCTATGATTTGGAAGAACTGGAGGTGGCACTCTTTCAGAATTACTCTCATGGTCCTGATTAATATATTTTTTTAAACGGGCTATTTTCTCAAGTGTTTCTTGGGTAGCTAGCTAAACTGAAATTGATTTTTCTTAAATTGCAACAGCAACTTTGATTTACGAAGCACATTTAAGAGAGGAAAAATGTCCTGAGCATATCATAAGAGATTTATTGAAGGTATTATTTCAATCATTATTTGATGCTAAGCAGACTTATGACCAAAGGTCCAGTAAAAGAGATGAGTTTTTACAAGCATTCTTTAGTTGGATTAAGTATCTGAACTGGACGACACAGTGGCGCAGCGGTAGAGTTGCTGCCTTACAGCACCAGAGACCCGGGTTCGATCCTGGCTGCGGGTGCTGTCCGGACAGAATTTTACGTTCTTCCTGTGACCGCATGGGTTTTCGCCAGTGCTCTGGTTTCCTCCCACATTCCAAAGACGTGCAGGTTTGTAGGTTAATTGGCTTCTGTAAATAGTCCCTTGTGTGTAGGATAGAACTAGTCTACAGGCAATTGTTTGTCAGTGGGCCGAAGGGCCTGTTTCCACGCTGTATCTCAAAACTAAACCAAACTAAAGTTTCACTAGTGTACAACAATCATAACCATTACAATAATGTTATTATTGTTTTGAGAGTGAAAGATGCTACATCACTACAAGACTTACTTTGTTTTCTGGAAAATATGTATGTAAAACAGCGGTTTATCATGCTGACCCTATGTTATATAAGATTTAATCAACCATTATATATTTTGATCTATTAATACATTGATAAACGTATGTGTGTATAATTTATTATTCATTTATGGGTGTTAAAATATATTGATCTCATCTTCTGCCTATTAACATTTGTCTTACTTATCAAATGACACAATTGTTATAAAACTGCTTGATTTGTTTAGACATAAAATTAGAAAAAAGATTCAGATGAATTCCGCAAAGATTACTGACTCAATATCTGAAAAACAAAGGGTGGAAAGAAGTTGGCCTGCTAACCTTTAAACAGCAAATATCCTTCCCTTCCAAAAAAAGTCAGGAAAAACAATAAAACGGCACACCCTCCCAGAATCAGGACACTTTCGAGTGCGGTACTCACAAGCGATACAACTCCTGGAAGTGAGATATGTTGATTGTTCCAGTAAATGACAGATTCCAGTGAAGCTTTTCACTGTCCTACTTCACACAGTAAGGTCCATGAAGAGCAACCAAATCTCACTGTGTAGGAAGGAACTGCAGATGCTGATTTACACTGAAGATAGACACAAAAAGCTGAAGTAACTCAGTGGGACAGGCAGCATCTCTGGAGAGAAGGAAAAGGTGACGTTTCGCCTCAATACACTTCTTCACTCTGAAGAAGGGACTCGATCCGAAACGTCACCTATTCCTTTTCTCCAGAGTTGCTGCCTGACCCGCTGAGTTACTCCAGCTTTTTGTGTCTATCTTCGGAACAAACCTTACTGGAAAAACCTTGATCGATTTCATTTTGAATTGGTCATTTGTGTTATTATGCTTGGAAAATTCTTACTTTAACATTCTATGCTAATATTCTTACTTTAACATTCTATATTCCAAAGCTAACTGGATGGAGATCTAGCTGGATAATATATTTTTTAATGTGTTAGTGGTGTTACTAATGCATAAGCACCGTGGTTAGCATGAGAAAGTTGAGGCAAAAGGCCTGTTTCCATGCTGTATGGCTCGATAACTCTAAATAATGCAGGGCCATTTGTTTTTTAATAATGACCAGTATTCTACACATTAGAGATAATTTACAATTTTCCCAAAGCCAATTAACCCACAAACCTGTATGTCTTTGGAGTGTGGGAGGAAACCGGAGCACCCGGACAAAACCCACACAGTCACAAGGTGGCAAATTCAAACTCCGTACAGATGACACCCGTAGTCACGATCCAACCCGGGTCTCTCGGGCTGGAAGGCACCAACTCTACCGCTGTGCCACTCTGCCGCTCTTGCTTGCAATCCAAAATAAGCACAATATTTTAAACTAACTCTTAAATGTTATACCTGCATTCTGAAAGGTATTCTCATTATACCTGCATCAAAGGTCAAGGAGAAAAGGCAGGAGAATAGATCAGCTGTGGTCAAAAGATGACAAAGACTCGATGGGCCGAATGGCCTAAATTGGCCCCTATATCTTATGGTCTTATTTAATACTTATTTACCAATATTACAGTTCACTGTCATGGAAATGTTAGAGCAATAAAACAGAATTAAACCAACCAGCAATGAATGATGGTTGCAAGAGAGACATGAATTATCAGGGGAACTATAGTTGAACATATAAATGCTGATGAAAGGGTAGGTGACGTTTCACAGCATTGTTAACAAGTACCTCAGTGTCAACAGTATTTGTAATGTTCAGCTGATAACCTGATCTGTTATTTTGTTTGTCACAGTTCCCGCATTCCATTTTGGAAGATGATTTAATAGGCTACCTGCAGTCAATGCGAGGTTAATTACTCCCCAGTCTCGATCTGAATCTGCAATGTGCAGAGAACACTTGTATCTGATCTCGGTTGATGAGCTCCAATCTATTCTCAATCATTCACTGGAGCATAACAGAAGGTGGGCTTCACACTCAACATCTTCAAAAACCAAAGACCTTCTACCAATTGGTCCCCGCCAACAATATAGGATCATGGCAAGATCCAGGAAAACATGTAGTGTTCATCGCATTCATTAGGATTAACAAACTCATCAGGAAGGCTGGCTCCTTCAAGTTGAATTCATGGGAGATTCTTGAGGGGATGCTCCTCAAACTGCGGAGCATCTAGGACAATACAGCTAACCCCTTCCAAGACACATTGGTCAACCTGAGGAATATCTTCTGCAACAGACTGGTTTCACCAAGATGCAGTACAGAATGCCAAAGGAGACCTTTTTTCCTGTGGCTATCAAACTGTATAACTCCTCCCCCTTCTGTCGTGGGGTAGACTGAGACTGACTCCCCTAGCACCCCCCCCCCCCTCCCTTCCCCAATCTTTGCACATCCCCAATCTTTTCCACTCATCACTTTAATTTCATGTTTCATGTATTTTGTGTTTTTATGACTGTTGGCAGATCAATTTCCCTCCTGGGATAAATAAAGTTTGATCGTATCGTATCGTACATCTCTGGAGGCACTTCACAGCAAAGGTCGACATTGATGGTGATATTTACCATTGGCTTCAGTAAGCCAGCACAACCTTCTATTTTTTGGATTGATTGAAAGATACAGATGATTGAAAGGGCGGCACAGTGGCGCAGTGGTAGAGTTGCTGCCTTGCACCACCAGAGACCCTGCGCCTGGTACGATCCAGACTATGGATACTGTCTGTACGGAGTTTGTACGTTATCCCTGTGACTGCATGGGCTTTCTCCAGGTGCTCCGGTTTCCCCCCACAATCCAAAGACATACAGGATTGTAGGTTAATTGGCTTCGGTAAATATTGTAAATTGTCCCTAATGTGTAGGCTAGTGCTAGTACAGGGGAATTGCTGGTTGGCGGGGACTCGGTGGGCCGAAGGGACACCTTCCGCACTGTATCTCTAAACTACAGCATGGAAACAGGTCCTTCGGCCCACCAAGTCTATGCCAACCATTGATCACTCGCTCATTACTAGCTCTATGTTATCCCACTTTCACATTCACTCCCTGAACATGGGGCGCTATTTACAGTGGGCTGTTAACCTACAGATTTGCACATCTTTGGGATGTGGGAGGAAACCGGAGCACACGGGGGAAACCCACACGGTCACAGGGAGAATATGAAAACTCCACACGGACAGCACCCAAGGTCAGGATCAAACCTGGGTCTCCCGCACTGGGAGACAGCAATTCTACTCCCTGATCCACCGTGCTGCCTCCTAAGGAAAAGTGCATTTGAAGGTTGAAACCTCATAGCTGCACTTCTCATGGTCAGCAATGAGTTCTGCCTTCCTATATGCTTCTGAGTACTGGACTGTCTAGACCAGGCATCTCAAGACAATGGATCAAAAACACCATATATATTTTTACATGTAGATGTCATGTAATATTTCAATAAACCAACATTACCTAGCAAGGAACTGCAGATGCTGGTTTAAACCAAAGCTAGACACAAAAACTGGAGTAACTTAGCGGGACAGGCAGCATCGCTGGAGAGAAGGAATGGATAATGTTTCAGGTCGAGACCCTTGTCTGAAGAAGGGTCTCGACCCGAAACATCACCCATTCCTTTTCTCCAGAGAGGCTGCCTGTCCCGTTGAGTTACTTCAGCTTTTTGTGTCTAACTCATTGTTTATATATTTTGTAAATATTCCAAATAAATAACTTGCTATTTTAGTACTTTCTATATATAATTTAATCTATAGTTATTTAATCACTCGTTAATTTAATTTAACTTTGACACATTATTTAGTTCATAGTAATAAAACATATTTAATTCTCACTGCAAGATTCCATTTAAAACCACATACATGTTCCATTTGCTGAAGCAATTTATACAGACTGGGGGATCTCTCCTGGCTCTTGCTGATTACAACTCAGGGTCTCCTGTAATTTTTTTAGGATAGAAATATTAAAAAGCATGATATATAATTGTAGGTAGACAAAAATGCTGGAGAAACTCAGTGGGTCAGACAACATCTCTGGTGAAAAGGAATAGGTGACATTTCAGGTCGAGACCCTTCTGGAGACCTTTTCTCCAGGGTTGCTGTCTGACCCGCTGAGTTATTCCATCTTTTTGTGTCCATCTGTGGTTTAAACCAGCATCTGTAGTTCCCTCCTACACATAAAAAATTGTCCCTAGTTTTGTGTAGGATAGTGTTAGTGTACAGGGTGATGGCTGGTCGGCGTGGACTCAGTGGGCCGAAGGGCCTGTTTCCGTGCTGCATCTCTAATCTCTAATCTCTAACAAAACAATCTTAGAAACAATTAAGAAACACAAGGTCAGTTAGGGGAATAATCCTTCTTGAACATCGTCAATCGATTTGCATTTCGTATCACTGCTTCCAGAAAGTGATCTGCAAAGAATTTTGTACGGCACAACTGAGTTATTTGTACTGCTGTAATAGCTCGATTTCCTGTCACTAAAATTAATACCACCCATGCCAGCACTGTATGATACAGACAAGCATTTTTATGCTTCATCAGGTCTGGTCTTTCCTTTTACTTCCACTACCACATTAATAGCGTCTTTCACATCATTTCTATTGTGGGGTGTTCGGTATCATCTCACCACTGTACATGACTTTCGAATCCTTCTCACTTAAGTTGCCACTTGCTATTTCTTTGGGTCAGGATAGAGGTGACCCTTTCATCCTCCGGCATACCATCCGGCATGCTTTTGTGCTGTTTTGCCACAAGCAATCAAACTGGATAACAACGATGCAGGCTATGGTCTCGACCCGAAACATCACTTGTCCCTTCGCTCCATGGATGCTGCCTCACCCGCTGAGTTTCTCCAGCATTTTTGTCTACCAACAATGCAGGCTAGGTATGTGTAAATTATCACATGGTGGTCAAGCGGTAGAGTTGATGCCTTACAGCGCTTACAGCGCCAGAGACCCGGGTTCGATCCTGACCACGGGTGCTGTCTGTACGGCGTTTGTACATTCTCCTTGCGACCCGCGTGGGTTTTCTGCGAGATTTAATGGTTTCCTCCCACACTCCCACAAGACATGGTACAGATCTGCAGGTTAATTGGCTTGGTTTAAATGTAAATTGTCCCTAGTGTTAGTGTTAACATGCGGGCATCGCTGGTCGGTGCGGATTCAGTGGGTTGTCTACCCTATTTATGACTCATAATTGTATATAGTTAATTTCAGGTCTCCCCTCAAACTCTGACATTCCAGAGAAAACAATCCAAGTCTGTCCTACCTCTACTTGTGGCCAATACCTTTTAGTCCAGGCATCATTCCGGGAAAGTCTTTGTTTTGGTGATTAGATTCATTTAGACATAAAAAATAGAGGTGTGACTGGGGAAAGAACAAAGTAGATAATAATACGTAGCTGTGAATTAACAGATTGTGATTTAATTATTAACATCTGAATTTTGTTTGATTTCAACCTGTCAAAAATATATCAGACTTGCTGTTTGCTGCAGAGGCAAAAAAAGATGGGTTAACATCAGAAATGGAATGATTTAAATATAGCTCTGGGATAAATGTTGGTCAGGAACAAATGGCTATCTCTCTATCTTAAGTCGGCTAATGGTATCTTTCAGAGACCCAAGAAATTGCTAATACATGAATCTTAAGCAAAACGTCATTTCAGGTCCTGAGCATTCTTCAGACTCCATGTTCTCCAGAGATGCTGCCTGACCTGCTGATTAACTCCAGCACTTTCAGTCCTTTTGTGTAAACCAGCATCCGCAGTTCCTTGTTTCTCCTTCTTCAGATCAATCTGAGGAAGGGTCCCGTCCCGAAACGTCATCTGTCCCTTCAGGCCCTCTCATAGATGAACTGAGGCCCAGGCCAATTTCAATTTTAGAGGCCCCCAAACCAAGATCAAGCAGAGGCCCCTCAATTTTATAGAGGCCCCCAAATCAGGATCCCTTTGAAGCAGATAGGCATGAGGCCCATGCCAAATGGCACTCGTTGCCCCCCCCCCCCCCCACTCTGATAGGGCCTGGTCCCATTCCCTCCACAGATGCTGCCTGACCTGTCTAGTTCCCCCAGCATGTTAAGTTTTGCTGATTAGGATCTTTCATTTTCAAGTGGCAGGTTTGGGAGTTTGATTGAATAACCTCTGTGGAAGGTAATGCAATACTTCTAGAAAGCAGTACTCCTGAGGTGGACTGACCAAAATTGTGCACAATGGAAGCATAACTTCCAATCTTGTATGGACTTTATATCAAAGTCTTGCAGGCAGCAAACCCCATCCTTACTCTCAAAGCCGAGCATAATCTCAGTCTGGAGAAGGGTCTCGACCCGAAATGTCACCTATTCCTTTTCTCCAGAGAAGCTGTCTGACCCGCTGAGTTACTCCAGCTTTTTGTGTCTATCTTCGGTTTAAACCAGCATCTGCAGTTCCTTCCTACACATCACCAGTGGCGGACTGGCCAGGGTGTCAGCTTGCCCGATGGCAAGTAGGCCCCTGATGAAGTGGGCCCCCTATATCAAGTGGGCCCCTGATGAAGTGGGGCCCCTTTGTCTCCTGGCAACCAATATTTTTAGACCCAGTCCACCACTGCACATCACAGACAATTCACCTATTGAAGCCTCCATTCACTTTGTCTTTTCCTAATTTTTATTTTATCATTTGGAAAATTATGATTAATATATCTGCAATAATATCAACCAAATATTAAGACAAATACAGGGTGCAAATCACTTGCTCTTATGGTTCATTTGCTCTGTCTCCCAAAAAACCTCATGCACTAGCAACCTGTTATATTGTCTTTTGTTTAAAATATTCGGAGGGAATGGAAGAGATTTTGGTGACTGTCACATCTTCCCATCTTTGGACAGGAGATCACCTCCTTACTTCAGTCATGTCACATTGCTCATGAGAACATGTCTCTTAGTTTTGACAGATCAATCATCTCATCAAACAAAACAAAAGGTAGAAAATTTCATGCCTCCATTCTTTGAGCGGCCAATTAGTTTTCATGCAGAACCAGAAATGCTTCAAACTGAACATGATCAGATGCAAATGTCCATTGGCGCCCCGAAAGTGCTTGCTTTCTGCTTTTCAAATAAATAAATAAACATAACGCAATTTAAAATTGATTACCAAAAAATAAAGGTCATTTTCCTCAACGGCAGTTCATAGTTTTCCAATGTACACACAAGGAATTGCAGATGTTGGTTTACAAAAAGGACACAAAAGAGCTAAAACTCCAGCACTGTGTCTTTGCTCATAGCTTCCCATTCCTGAAAGATGTTCATGATTGTTCCTCACGTGCGCTGACTGGTGAGAATCAGCGCAATTGGGCACTTGGAGCGAGAGGCAGGACAACTAGACTGATCTTTAGTCCACACCAGATATTGCCACATACGCAGAATGAGTTCCTGGATCGTTATCAGAAGCCAAGATCATGGCTGAGTAAGTTAATGTCCCTACTGATACTTAACAATAGCTAAAGCTGTTCTCTTCCTTCCCCTCCCAAACAAAATAAATATTTGTCTTCCTACTCAAACATGCTGGCTCCTTGCTGAGGCAAAGTCCCAAGGCAGCTGCCCACCAATTAACCCAGATGCTATTTTTTACCCACTTCAGCTGATAAAAACACTCATTAATGACGAGGAACAAGAAAGCCAGGCAAATGCCACTAAATAGTTAAATCCAAATGATTTTTTTTCTTCCCCAGCTCAAAGTTTGAGAAGCTTCAACGTTCTTAGATTTGCTTTCTGATCTGTAAGGGCTCAGGTGTATCAGTGCAGTGAAGGTTTTCTTCTTTCTTTAGACTTCGATTTTTCCAAACACTCAATTGAGGAAGTGATTAATTTGCCACACTGTAATGAGTGGAGCCATACACACATCAAAATACAACACATATTTATTAAAGTCCACTTACAGCATTGGTCTGCAGAACGTTACAGTACCTAACTCAGACTGTATTACGTAAGCAAGCTCTTGGTAATATAAATCGCATATTAGGCAGAGCAACTACTAACAAGCCCTACAATTGGTTGAATTGAATTGAATTAGACTTTATCTGGTTAGTAGGAAATGACCAATCTACACACACCCAAAGCCTTGTGGTGGTGGAGAAGCTCCTGAGATCCTGAGAGCGATGCCATCTGGAGCTATGCTATGCTCCTGGTAGGGCCACCCATGGCGGTAAGGTCGAGGGGGAGGTCTCTGACAAAGAGCAATCCAACCAAGACCTCAATGGTCGAACAGGTGGAGGATGATGCCTGATCTTAGTGGAGCGTCACAGGATGAAGGCTGCAGCAGAATAGGGTTCCTGGTCGTCTTGGACTCCATGCCACTGGATCCTGACCCAGATCTGTCAAGAACTGTTTGGTGGCTGTCTGTGCACCAGTTTCCCCACGTTAAACAAAGTCATGCACAGGCGTCCTCCGAAAAGAGGACAGTCATACTCGAGTGATCGCCGATGATGATGATGATGATGATGATGATATCAGTTCAGACCCCAATACAGGTCCACCACCGATTTTACGGCACCTTTGATTTCAGAGCCACGCCGTATTATCCGTTTTGCCGGACCTACGGAGGTTATGGCCTCGGGGAAGGGGGTGAAATACTAACCCCCCAAAGTCGGCCATGGACGTCGGCTTTGGGAACGGATCTGCCGGCTCCGGCCATGCCGGAGGTCTAGAACCCCAGCTGCAGGCGGCAAATTTGACCCGCCGATCGGCACAGAAGTCCCGATGAGGTTGAGATCGGCCACCTCACCTGGCCGAGGCTCCACATTTTTTTGGGGGGGACTCTTGTAATTTTGCCCGGATGAAAAGAGGTGTCGGACCACCCATTGCTGGAAAATCGGTGGTGGACCTGTATATTCTGAAAATTATTTCTCAGACTTCACAATATGAACTTGAAAACATCACTTAATGAAAATAATGTTGAGAATCAGTCTGAGGAAGGATCTCGACCCAAAACATCACCTATCCATGTTCTCCAGGGATGCTGCCTGACCCGCTGAGTTACTCCAGCACTTTGTGCTACTTTTAGGATGCTTCAAGCTTTTTGGAAATATCATTGGAAATTGTGGCATGGCACAGGAGATAAATGATTCTAATGGAGATATTCATGGAGGACAGAAAAGTAAAAAAGGTTGATTTCAGGATAGACTTCCAAATATATTCTTAATGCCATTTAATCCTGTGATCTTTTCAATATTTAGTGGAGTTATGATCAGTGGATCTACCAGTCTTTCAATGTTTGGATGTCTGAAAAGGAATTAGATATGTTCCTATAATGAAAGAACATATTTTCAAGAATATAATGTAGAGCATAGAAGAGTACAGCATGAGAACAGGCCCACCGGCCCACAATGTCCATGCCGAACATGATGCCAAGACCATCTCTTATCTACTTGCGCATAATCCATTTCCCTCCATTCCTGGCATGTCCATATGCCTATCGAAAAGCCTCTTAAATATCACTATCGTATCTGCCTCAACCACCAACCATAGCAGTGGTTTCCAGGCACTCACCACACTGAGTTAAAAAAGTTTCAAGGCCCATCTCATCTAATATTTGTCCCTCTCACCTTAAAGCTGTGCCCCCTAGCATTTGATTTTTCCATCCTGGGAAAAAGATTCCGATTGGATTTTTCCGACTCTCATAATTTTTAATATACTTTTACTAAAATCCACGTAGACAACATCCACCACCCTATCCTTGCCGATCACCTTTTGTCACTTCTAGGTTTATTAAATAATCAAGCTAAAATGCACAGAACTTCACATTTGACACAAGATTTATGCATGTGGATATGTTGATATTTGAGAGAATCAATGCCTTGTTACATTTTCATGGGTTCAATGGCACCACATTTTTTTTTTCAAAAATTCATGTTTCCTTCTGAATTTGCAGGAGTGTTTGTAACCTTTTAAATTACATTATTTTCTCCATCAATAGTAACATCCCGTTGAATTTATTACACACAAGGTGTTCTTTCGTAAAGCCAATTCTTCTAAAGTCGAACTGCAGCATAAATGTTATCAATAAATATTGTATTGCTTGTTTTCAGGGAAATATTTTCACTCAATCGGGTTATAATATCGAAATAAACTAGATTATGTATCTACCTATGATTCATGTGTGTTTCCTGACAGGAGGAAGAGGATCGTAAAGTAGTTCTGAGTTAAAAGTGTCTTTTACCATTGTGGAGTTGAGATTATACTGTGCGGGATTCATAATGAATATATTAACACATTCACATGTTTTAACAAAGGCGCAACCTCATTTATTTTAGATTGACTAGTGCATCAGTTAAAATAGCAGAGAGAAATTTCCATATAAGCTCACTAATATGTTTATTCCTAAATGGAATTTCAACCTCATATAGTTTGAAGAATAAGGAAATTATTACCTCTCAGGATCAAAAATATTTGCCTTTGATAAGTTTAAATTGGTGTGATTTTCTTTCAGGATCTGGTCGCTCACAGATTCCTTTGTACCAGGTGAAGGACACATAGTCTAACCAACTGCTCTACAATAGCTTGCAGCAGGGATTCCTGTTGTACCTCCGGGCAAGGCACTGATAATGTTGGTTCATGTCTCCCCCTCCACAGACCCTCAGTGGCAGATGAAGAACGTGCACTAGTTAACCACCTTGGTAGCATCTAAGCTGCGTCTTAACCCTTACTAACTGGTGCTTTTTTATTTCCTTTGACACTGCACATTTCTTGTACAATCACAGCACATGGCTTCATTTTGAAAAACTTTCCAAAAATGTTGGAGGCTCTGTTGTTCACTCACTTTACCTTGCACTAAACGTTATTCCCTTATCATGTATCTATACACTGTAAACAGCTCGATTGTAATCATGTTTTGTCTTTCTGCTGACTGGTTAGCACGCAACAAAAGCTTTTCACTGTACCTTGGTACACGTGACAATAAACTAAACTAAACTGAATTGTTATCTGCGCTGTGCAGGAAGGAACTGCAGATGCTGGTTTAAACCGAAGATAGACACAAAATACGGGAGTAACTCAGCGGGCCAGGCAGCATCTCTGGAGTGAAGGAATGGGTGACGTTTCAGATCGAGACCCTTCTTTAGACTGTGCTGCGTTGCCCTTATAAATTCTGCGTGCTTTAAAAAAAGAAGTGTCTCTCAGCAGAGATTACTTCCAGCACAAAAAATAGATTTCAGTCTCATTGTCAAATACTCTCTTACATACAGTAACGTGGATGAACATTTCCCTGCAAACTTTCTGTTTACAAAATAGCACCGTTTACAGAACTATGAGACAATTGCAGCATGGTTGAAGCAAAGAGGTTTCTGGTACAAGGGTGAGGGGTATTTGACTGACCATGCTCTTGCTAAAGCAATCTAAAGCTTATTGCACCACTTCATTCTCTTGCTATAGCTTTGTTTCCTTCCCTACTTCAAATATTTATTCTATTTTCTCTAAAAAGATCCGATGGTCTTTGCCTGTGGCAAAAAAAATTCCACGCTTCGTCAACCTGCTGTGAGAAGAATTTTCCTCTAACCTCTCTCACTGTCTGAGTGATATTTTTAACTTTCCTCTGCTTGGGTAATCTTTGACCCCTTGTAACCAATTACCCAACCCAAGGAAATAGCCCGATGCTATTCACTCTACCAGAACACGTCATCATTTTTAAAACTCCCATTAAATTCCACCGTACCCTTCGCTCCTTCAGTGTAAATAGTCCCAATATATCAAACTCTGACGTTGCCTCGGCAAGGCCTGCAGCATAATCAAGGACGAGTCGCATCCCAGCCACTCCCTCATCTCCACTCTCCCATCGGCCTAAAGGTACAAAAGTGTGAAAACGCACACCTACAGATTCAGGGACAGTTTCTTCCCAGCTGTTATCAGACAAATGAATCATCCTACCACAATTGGAGAGCAGTCCTGAACTACTATCTACCTCATTGGTGACCCTCGGACTATGTTTGATCGGACTTTACTGACTTTAATTTGCACTAAGCGTTATTCCTTTATCATGTGTCTGTACACTGTAAATGGCTCGGATGTAATCATGTATTGTCTTTCCGCTGACTAGTTAGCATGCAACAAAAGAATTTCACTGTACCTTGGTACACGTGACAATAAACTGAACTGAACTCTCTCATCACAACTATAGGTTCAAATCTTAACCAATATAAACTCATGATAGTTTTAAGGTATTTTCTATAATGAGGCATTCAATACTGCATCCTAATTACATCCTAATTTTAAATTGATAATGTTCGCTTCATGTTATAGTTTCTTCTTTTCCTTTGTCTTCAATGACACTTTTTAGAAATTATCCTTTATAATTCTCAAGATGTGGGAATACACTGAAAGTGATTAATGATGGTTGCTCTGCAGAACAGAACAGCACAGGAACAGGCCCTTCGGCCCACAATGTCCATGCCGACCATGATGCCAAGTTAAACTCATCACCTCTGCATGCACATGATCCATATCCCTCCATTCCCTGCATATTGTTAATGGGCTTTCTTCGAGAATGGATGCAATCTGTGTACTGTAAGCTGTGAATACGCAAGGAACTAACTTCCACAACCCATTTTTAAGCAGAATGTTGCTTATTTTAGCGCACTCAGTAATAACACTCTCCAGAGCTTGGCTTGCTAAAATGTGGGTGAGGGATGGATTTGCCATGGGTTCTTGGTAAAGATAAAGGTATTCCCAAAAGAACAAGCTTTTAAACTGAGAAAGAACGTGACAAAATCTCCCTCCTGGTGTCTGAAGCTATAGTTAATAGAAGCTTTAACATTTACACCATTAAAGCTGTTAGTTAAAGTGATGATAAAGCTGTTATTTCAATGGTGTGCCTCTTGATAACTCAGAGCAAAATGCTCCCTTGTTGATGGAGTCCTGTGTTTACTTGATCTTATTATCCCATAGATCTTATTTAGCAGCTAAGAGTTGACACATACGCATTATAATAGAATTAAAATCCATTTATTTTTATTAAAGGTTTATTTGCAGTTAGATTTCAATTCTGAAGCCAGTGTAATTTCTGTGCATAGAAAATTGTATCTGAGAATGTAATTATTACAAAGCCAAGGCGTGTGCAAACAATATGTTCAGCATGAAATTATTCCAAAAATGTGGTCAGACTGGTTGCTGAAGAACCCTGATTGAAGGCACAGGGCTGACATCTAGTGCCTCTTTGTGGTACTGCAGTGCTAGCAAGATTCCGGCTGGAATAAATCGAGTAGCGTCGAGATTATTGTCTCGTAAGGTCAGGTATAATGAAAATCTTGCTTGCAGTAGCATCATAGGTATATAGACCCAGACTATCCGCCAAAACATTAATTATATATAAATGACATATAAATCCTGCAAGACAGTAAAAATTGAAAACAAATATTGCAAAAAAACAAGACATTAGTACAAAAAATATATTTAAAAAACAAGTCCATGGTAGTACAAAAGGTGGTCGGTAGTGACCCATTGCTGAAGTAGGATTAGGGTTGTGTGGGTTGGAATCATAGTCATACAGCGTGGAAACAAGCTCTTCGGTCCAACTTGCCTACACCGACCAACATGTCCCATCAACGCGAGCCCCATTTGCCTCTAAACCTGTCCTAACCATGCACCTGCCTAATTGCTTCTTAAACGTTGTGATAGTCCCTGCCTCAACTACCTCCTCTGGCAGCTCGTTCCATACACCCACCACCCTTTGTGTGAGAAAAGCCATACCCCTCAGATTCCTATAATAATCTTTCCCCCTTCACCTTAAACCTATGCCCTCTGGTTCTCGAGATGTTTCAAGACCCTGATAGTTGTAGGAAAGTGGGTGTTCCTGAATCTGGTAGTGTGTGACCTCAGGTGTTTGCACCACCTGCCCAGCGAGTGGGTGGGGGAATTTTAGCTTCCAGCCGCAGAAGTGTAGGTTTTTAAAGATTTCCCACATGCTGTAGAATGAGACCATTGTGACTTTAAGTCCCGAGCCTCTTTAATTTGAGACAGGTTGTTGACATACACAAAATCAAGTGGCACTCAGTCTTTTGCCACTGGGCACGTAAATGTATGGACCAGCTTCCAGGGTAGCTTTGGGCATCAGAAAGTGGGCAGAGTTTGTCTGAAGCTTGGAGGCCAAGATGCCCCTTGCCTGGCCTCCAAAATCATACTCTGGCCAAGAAACACCATTATCTGATGCAATGTTAGTGAGTGCTATGCAATAGCTAGAAACCTGATCACTATTGCACTTGCCAGCAACACACTCCCAAATATTAGGTCTGAATTTTATGTGCACATAATACACACACACGCATGGGACAGGCCTTCCACACTGAAGCAGAACTTAACCAGAGTGTTTAGGAAGGAACTGCAGATGCTGGTTTATACCGAGCTGACGTCTAGTAGTAGATTGCTACCCCCACCTCTACTTTCAGACTGAAAAAGGGTTCAGACTCGCAACATCACCTGTTCCTTTTCTCCAGAGATGCTGCCGGACTTGCTGAGTTACTCCAGCACTTTGTGTTTAACTAGTATTGAGGCCTACTTTGGTGTTATTTAAGGGCCCCAACCATACCTGGGTCATTAGGCAGTGAAAGTTCTTCTAATAGAGAAAGGCCTTGAATAGTGAAAGGCCTGGAAAAAGTGGATGTTTCTACTAGTGGGAGAGTCTAGGACCAGAGGGCACAGCCTCAGAATAAAAGGAACTACCTTTAGAAAAGAAATGAGGAGAGATTTCTTTAGTCAGGGGGTGGTGAATCTGTGGAATTCATTGCCACAAACGGCTGTGGAGGCCAAGTCAATGGATAATTTTAAGGTGGAGACTGATCATAGATTCATGATTAGTATGGGTGTCAGGGGTTATGGGGAGAAGGCAGGAGAATAGGGTTGAGAGGAAAAAAATAGATTAGCCATGATTGAATGGCAGAGTAGACTTGATGGGCCGAATGGCCTAATTCTACTATTCCTCATGACCTTATGATTACCCATGAGCCTTGCTAAAAGTTGGTGATGGGCATTGTTTAGTTTAGCTCAGAGATACAGCGCAGAAACAGGCTCTTCGGCCCACCGAGTCCACGCCGACCAGCAATCCCCATACACTTTCACTATCCTTCACACTAGGTACAATTTACAATTTTTTACCGAAGTCAATTAACCTACAAATCTGTACGTCTTTGGAGTGTGGGAGGAAACTGGTGAACCTAGAGAAAATCATCGCGGTCACAGGTACAAGCTCCATACAGACAGCAGCCATAGTCAGGATCGAACCTGAGTCACCGGCGCTGTAAGGCAGCAACTCTACCGCTGGCCAATGTGTCCTTACTTTGACTATAACTATATCAGCAATCGAAGAAGAAGAATCTGAGGGGCAGTAGGGATCGGGTGAGAATGGGACTAGTGGCATTTCCTCTCTGCCATCCGGCAAAAGATATAGAAGTGTGAAAATGCCCACTTTCAGATTCAGGGACAGTTTCTTCCCAGCTGTTATCAGGCAACTGAACCATCCTACCAACAACTAGAGAGCAGTCTTGAACTCATTGGAGACCTTCAGACTATCTTTGATCGGAGTTTAGTGGCTTCCTTTTTTTAGGAAGGAGATGAGGTGGAATTTCTTTAGTCAGAGAGAGTGGTGAATCTGTGGAATTCTTTGCCACAGAAGGCTGTGGAGGCAAAGTCAGCGGATATATTTAAGGCAAAGATAGATAGATGCTTGATTTGTAAGGGTGTCAGAGATTATGGGGAGAAGGCGGGAGAATGGGGTCAAGAGGGAGAGATAGATCAGCCATGATTGAATGGCGGAGGAGACTTGATGGGCCGAATGGCCTAATTCTACACCTATCACATGATATGATCTTGTATTGCATGTTATTCATGTTATTCCCTTTATCCTGTATCTGTACACTGCGGTCGGCTCGATTGTAACCATGTATATAGTCTTTCCGCTGACTGGTTAGCATGCAACAAAAGCTTTTCACTGTACCTCGGTACACATGACAATAAACTAAACTCAAACTCACTAGGCAGGTAGCCAGCATGTTCTCAAAGGGCTGAGCGGTCTCTCTGTGTGTTGTTAGACCCCTGATTTCAGGGAGGACACCAGGATGCAGCAGCGCTTTGAATTCAGTCACCCTATGAATTTAAATGCCTTCCTGCTCAGTTTCATGGCAAGCAGACAGGGTCAATGCAAATCGCAGGCTCGATGTTGCTAAGCTTTCACTTCTAATTAATTGCTACATCTGTCGGCCATCAGTCTGGCTCTAATGAAAATCCACGGTAGATCTCAGTATTCCGCGAGAAATGGGGACGAAATTCCTCTTTGGTTGTCAGCGTTAAATGCCTGTGTGAAAATCAGCTGCCAGCGATCCTGGCATCCCAGGTTTGGTTTCATTATATTAAGAGAGCCACGTGTGTAGATCGGAGCATTCCTGGTGGCCTGGACTCATACAGGCATCCAGTACCAGCAATCAAACCCACATTAGACACAACAATGCTGGAGTAACTCAGTGGGACAGGCAGCAACTCTGGAGAGAAGAAATGGATGACGTTTCAGGTCGAGACCGTTCTTCAGACTCAAACACACGTTCTTCCCTTAATGTCTTTTCAATCTTCTCTGGTCTTAAACCGCCTTGTTTTTATTGCTGTTGCTCAGCAATTTTATTCAGTTAGTCAGCAGACCCACGTACAGGTAAATACCAAGGAGAGCTCTAGGTTTAGAGTTTCGATTTTGTGTTGAGATAGCATGGTACGGCACAGTGGTGCAGCTGTAGAGTTGCTGCCTCACAGGGCCAGAGACCCGGGTTCGATCCTGACTACGGGTACCGTCTGTACGGAGTTTGTACGTTCTCCCTGACCTGCGTGGGATTTCTCCGAGAGCTCCGGTTCCCTCCCACACTTCAAATGCATACAGGTTTGTGGGCTAATTAGCTTGGTAAAATTCTAAATTGACTCTAGTGTGTGTAGGATAGTGTAAGTGGGCGGGGATCGCTGGTCGGCGTGGACTAGTTGGGCTGAAGGGCCTGTTTCTGTGCTCTATCTCTAAACTAAACTAAACTAAACAAAGCTATATGAGTGCTGGAGTGCGGTATATAAATTCAAGAGTCAAGAGAAGAGTGTTTTATTGTCATACTAGACCAAGTGGGACCCGTTGGGTCCCGTCCCCTCAACATGCGGTTGCGGTGGGGGGGAGGGCGGCCTGCGGAGTCACACACACACCCTAAACACACCCCACACACACGGGGTGGGGGTGGGGGGGGTGAGAGGGGGAGGGAGGGAGGGATAGGGGAGGGGGGGCAGAAGGTCCCACGGCGAGCGTGCGGCGGAGACTCGAGGGAGGCCATGGGCGTGTGCGCGATCTGAGGACGGTCAAAAGCAGTGGAGGGCCGGCCGATCATGGCTTCCGCGAGGGGTAGCCCTCCTACCTGCGTGACAGACGATCGGGCGGGGGAGATGGAGAGGAGGTTGTCCCCCGTGATGGCCAGAGATCACCAGGTGGGATCGGGATCACCAGCGAGGAAAAGGCATCACGATTCCCCGAGTCCCTGCGATCGATGGAGGAACCGCAGGTCTCCATAGACGGCCTCTCCCTGTAATGGCCGCCACGGCCACCTTCCCATCACGCTACCCCGCACGCTCACCCGCTGCCACCACCATGTTGTAGAACTTCAGGGAGCCCGACCTGAGCAGCAGTTTAAAAATGCTAAGTGACAAATTTAAAGAAGTAACAGTTAAGAAGCCACGAAGTACAGAAGACAGAACAGGGGTGAGGTCACTCGCAGCGCGAGCAGAGGCAGGCAGTCATATATATTGTGACATCATCAGCGAGACCATCTCGTTCCTTCTCTAAGTTATTTGAGATTTGTGAACATTTTCACAAATAACTCGAGAAATAATGCATGAAACTTTCAGAAAAGGCGAATTTTGACATCATGGCGTAAATCTCTATCGGAATATGTAAAAATGTCACCGTTAGCACGTTGTGTTTTTGAGGAGATGTGAAACGCACACGAACATCACACACACACACACACAAATACACACACATCCAAGACCAGAGTTTTATAAGTTTAGAGATATATACACATACACACATAGTGCAATAATAATAATAATAGTCTATTGTAGTTCAGAGCTTAAATGAGGTTGTAGTTTAATAGCCTGTAGGGAAGAAGCTGTTCCTGAACCTGGATGTTACAGTTTTCAGGCTCCTGTACCTTCTTCCTGATGGCAGTGGTGAAATGAGTGTGAGGCCAGGATGGTGTGGGTCTCTGATGATGTTGGCTGCCTTTTTGAGTCAGTGACTCTGATAAAACCCTTCGATGGTGGAGAGGTCAGAGCCAGTGATGGACTGGGCAGTCTTTTCCGCTCCTGGACGTTCAAGTTGCCAAACCAGGCAATGATGCAACAGGTGAAATCTCCTGTTTTCGCTTCTTCATTCTGGGGTATTGTGTGTAAATTGATGATAAAAAAAATGAATTTAATCCATTTAAAAATAAGGCTGTATTGTAACAAAATGTGGAAAAAGTGAAGGGGTCTGAATACTTTCTGAATGCACTGTATTGACAGTGATGTAGAGAGATATAGAAGAAATACATTTATTTAAGATGCTGCCTGTCCCGCTGAGTTACTCCAGCTTTTAGTGTCTATCTTCGGTTTAAACCAGCATCTGCAGTTCCTTCCTACACGACTAGTATTGGGTTTGATTTCAGTCTAACCTCTTGTCAACTGGGCGACTACCTTTCAAACTCATACTGGTGCAAGTAGGGTGACACACGGTGGCACAGCCAGTAGAGCTGCTGCCTCACAGTGCCAGAGTCCTGGGTTCAATCCTGACCTTGGATGGTGTCCGTGTGGAATTTGCACGTTCTCCCTGTAACCGCACAGGTTTCCTCCGTGTGCTCTGGTTTTCTCCCACATCCCAAAGACGTGTGGTTTTGTAGGTTAATTGACCTCTGGAAAATTGGCCTTAGTGTGTAGGGAGTGGATGTGCAAGTGGGGCAACATAGAACTAGTGCGAATGGGTGAATGATGGACGGCGTGTACTCGATGGGCTGAAGGGCCTGTTTCCATGATGCATCTCTAAACTAAACCAAATTAAACTAAACTAAAAAGCTACAAAGTGCTGAACTAACTCTGTGGGTCAGGCAGTATCTCTGGAGAACATGGACAGGTGATGTTTCAGGTCGGGATATTTCTTCAGAAAAAGGTTGCCGACCTAAAATGTCTGAAGAAGGATCCCAACCTGAAAAGTAATCTGTTAATATTCTCCAGTGATGCTGCCTGACATTCTGAGTTTCTCCAGCACTTTGTGTGATTTTTTGTAAACCAGCACCTGCAGTTCTTTGCGTCTCTGTGAAACTAAAATACTGATCGGTCTGCGGCCTGACTGTGTATCTGAGCAAAAGATGGTGACATTGTGCATGTACAGGAAGCTTTTGAACTGAGTTTCCCCACTTGCTGGCATTGTCACCTCTATGAGTTATGAATCTGTCGCAGTTATTAATCAGGACACAGGCAAGCTGGAGCAATTATTATGGTGTGGGGGTGGACAAGGGAGCAGGTGCATTTCGGCTGAGAAAGCCCTGAGTAGGTGCCTGTCACTTTAAGGAGATACTTTTAAAAAGTTCTGTGCAAAAATACCCCTTCTCTTACTGAGAACTTTTGTAAACTCTCTGATGGATTGTTAGTTCAAACTTTTTTAAGTGTTTAATAGAGCCTGAAAATATTTGAGAGATTTTTTTTTGGAATGTTTGCTAGTATTTATTTTTAGTAATTTTAATATATATTTTTAGATTTATATCGTTTTGATTTGTTTGGGTGATGTTTTGGAGTGTCTCTGAAATGTTCAGAGAGTTTCAGGGTTCAGATGACACTGATAGTTGCTTAGACAAACGTTCTGTCCAATTCTGAACATTTTGTGGCCTCTGCTTGAAGTTTTTTCTCTTGGGACTACTGCAAGATCACGCTGGGAGTATCACTGTAATGGAGTCTGTATTTATTATGGCATTCAGCAGCAAGGGCTAATGCCTGTCGACTCAAGGCTATTCTGGAACCAGTGATCCACCCCGAACAAATTGATTCTACTTAGTTTAGTTTGGTTTAGTTTGGTTTAGAGATACAGCGTGGAAACAAGCCCTTCGGCCCACCCCGTCCACTCCGACCAGCAATCCCTGCACGCTACACACGCTAGGGGCAATTTGACATTTATACTAAGCCAATTAACTTACAAACCTGTACGTCATTGGAGTGTGGGAGGAAACCGAAGAACTCAGAGAAATCCCACACAGGTCACAGGGAGAACGTGCAAACTCCGTACAGACAGCACCCGTAGTCGTCGGGATCGAACCCGGGTCTCTGGCGCTGTAAGCGTGCAAGGCAACAACTCTACACCTGCGCTACCGTGCCGCCCATAGATTTAGTTTAGAGATACAGCGCGGAAGTTGTAAAGTTGACACCTTGAATAGAAAGAAATCCATGTATTTCATGTATCGATATTTAAATGAATACATTTTGTTTTGAAATTTTGAAATGAAACAAAAACAAGACCCTTGGGTCCACCGAGTCCACACAGACCATCGATCATCCGTTCACACTAGTTCCATGTTAACCCTCTTTTGCATCGATTCCCTTCACACTTGGGCAATTTACAGAGGCCAATTAATGTACAAATTCACATCTTTGGGATGTGGGAGAAAACTGGGACACTCGGAAGAAACCCACAAAATTACAGGGAGAATGTGGAAACTCCACACAGACAGCACCCAAAGTCAGAATCAAACCCAGTTCATTGGTGCCATGAGGCAGCAGCTCTACCAGCCGTGTCACTGTGTTGTCCTAAATTCAGAAACATCCCAGCCAAACAGGGGCTGGTGCTGATCCCTATGTTGATACGCAAGGAGAGGAGAATCCTGGTGAAAACTGGGAGGGGGACACACAAACGGGGCGGCACGGTGGCGCAGCGGTAGAGTTGCTGCCTTACAGCATTTGCAGCGCCAGAGACCCGGGTTCGATCCTGACTATGGGTGCTGTCTGTACGGAGTTTGTACGTTTTCCCCGTGGGTTTTCTCCGAGATCTTCGGTTTCCTCCCACACTCCAAAGACGTGCAGGAATGTAGGTTAATTGGCTTGGTATATGTGTAAATTGTCCCCAATGTGTGTAGGGTAGTGTTAATGTGTGGGGATGGCTGGTCAGTGCGGACTCGGTGGACCGAAGGGCCTGTTTCCGCGCTGTATCCCTAAACTAACCTGAACTAAACATCTATATAGGCTTCCAAATTCCCTAAAGTTTGAAGGACAGATATGTAGGACTATTTTAGAAATGCATACACTTTAAAATTGTCAACAGTTAACAGAGTGGTGAGTCAGAGGACAATATCGTGTGAAGGAAGCAGCTGATAATAACTTTTCTATCCAGTTTCTGCCCTAAACCAACACACTCATTTATGGTTTTGATTGTACATTTCCCAGCAACCACCCTCTGACAGAGACCAGGTGCCCTCCTTCATTGATGCATTGGATATTTGCAAAGTTCAGAGATAGAAATATAGAAACATAGAAAATAGGTGCAGGAGTAGGCCATCCGGCCCTTTGAGCCAGCACCGCCATTCAATATGATCATGGCTGATCATCCAGAATCAGTACCCCGTTCTTGCTTTTTCCCCATATCCCTTGATTCCGTTAGCCCCAAGAGCTAAATCTAACTCTCTCTTGAATACATCCAGTGAATTGGCCTCCACTGCCTTCTGTGGCAGAGAGTTCCACAGATTCACAACTTTCCGGGTGACATTTTTTTTCCTCATCTCAGTCCTAAATGGCCTACCCCTTATTCTTTAACTGTGACCCCTGGTTCTGGGATGTCCCCAACATGTGACCCGTTCTTTCATCATATGTCAGTCATTGGTGTTGTAAGTTGATGTGAGGTCGACAATATAATTAGCTCTACGATTTGTACTTTTCACACCTTACCCTTCCATATCACTAGTCTCCCTCTCCCCTGACTCTCAATCTGAAGAAGGGTCTCGACACGAAACATCACCCATTCCTTCTCTCCAGAGATGCTGCCTGTCCTACTGAGTTACTCCAGCATTTTGTGTCTATCTTCGGTGTATACCAGGATCTGCAGTTCCTTCCTAATTAATTAAACCCCTTGCTGGTTTTGAAACTTAATGCTACAACTGCTCCTCTGTGATCTTTAGTAGTTTATGTTTTGGTCTCACAATAAATAACGTCACTGCCATTATTGACTTAATGAATTAAATTAGAAGAACCTGACCTGTATTGTCTGCTGTGCCGGCAGGTATTGCCTAGAAACACGGTGGCGCAGCGGAAGAGTTGCTGCCTTATAGCGCCAGTTCCAGAGTTCGATCCTGACTACGGGTGCTTGTCTGTACGGAGTTTGTACGTTCTCCCCGTGACCTGCATGGGTTTTCACCGGGAGCTCCGCTTTCCTCCCACACTCCAAAGACGTACAGGTTTGTAGGCAAATTGGTTTGGTACAATGAGCAACTCAGAGAAGGAAGGATAGCCAGCATCAAATTGTAAATTGTCTCTAGTGTGTGTCGGATAGTGTTAGTGTGCGAAGATCACTGGTCGGCACGGACTCGGTGGGCCTGTTTCTCCAAACTTAAAGGAGCTAATGATAGGAAAAAAAGCAAGGGAATTTCAATATATTGTTTCTTATCCCCAATTTCATGTCATGTAATAATGTACTTCCCTGATTTAGACAACGCTGCAAAAATTGATGCACGTTATTTTAATTTGCAGGATGGCATGTCTCAACTGCACTTACATAGGAATGGAAATCTCAGCTAGTACTATTGCCATTCTGGCACAGAGCGGTAACTCTGAGGCCCCAGATCCAAGACCTACCCGCACACCCTTGTGCATCAAACTTTTGATCTAATTTGGAGCAAAGGGAGAAGTAATGATCAAAGTGAAGGAGCTTCCACACGGGAGTTGTAAATAACATCAGAACGAGAAAAGTTTAGAAACATAGAAAAATAGGTGCAGGAGTGGGCCATTCGGCCCTTCGAGCCACTGCCATTCAATATAATCATGGCTGATCATCCAAAATCAGTACCCCGTTCCTGCTTTCTGCTTCCTGCTTTCCCCCCATATCCCTTGATTCCTTTAGCCCTAAGAGCTAAATCTAACTCTCTGTTCAAAACATCCAGTGAATTTGCCTCCACTGCCTTCTGTGAAAGAGAATTCCACAGATTCACAACTCTCTGGGTGAAAACATTTTTCCTCATCTCAGTCCTAAATGGACTACCCCTTATTCTTAAACTGTGATCCCTGGTTCTGGACTCTCCCAACATCGGGAGCATTTTTCCTGCATCTAGCCTGTCCAATCCCTTAAGAATGTTGTATGTTTCCATAAGATCCCCTCTCATCCATCTAAATTCCAGTGAATACAAGCCCAGTCGACCCATTTTTGCGTCATATGTCAGTCCCGCCATCCCGGGACATTCATTGAGTTTGAGTTTTAGTTTATTGTCACCTATACCGAGTAACCGTGAAAAGTTTTTGTATTGTGCTAACCAGTCAATGGAAAGACAAGACATGATTGAAACATATAAGATTGTTAAGGGCTTGGACACGCTAGAGGCAGGAAACATGTTCCTGATTTTGGGGGAGACCAGAACCAGGGGCCACAGTTTAAGAATAAGGAGTAAGCCATTTAGAACGGAGACGAGGAAACACTTTTTCTCACAGTTGTGAGTCTGTGGAATTCTCTGCCTCAGAGGGCGGTGGAGGCAGGTTCTCTGGATGCTTTCAAGAGAGAGCTACATAGGGCTCTTAAAAATAGCAGAGTCAGGGGATATGGGGAGAAGACAGGAAAGGGGGAGTACTGATTGGGGATGATCAGCCATGAACACATTGAATGGCTGTGCTGGCTCGAAGGGCTGAACGGCCTACTCCTGCACCTATTGTCTATTGTCTATTGTCTATTGCAATTGAGCCGTCCGCAGTGTACAGATATAATATAAAAGGAATAACGTGAATAACGTTTAATGCAAGATAAAGCCAGTAAAGTCCAATCAAGGGTGGTCCAAGGGTCTCCAACGATCTCTGGAGGACATGGGCAGGCAATGTTGTGGGTCAGCAGTCTTCTTTGGACAATAACATCTGAAACTTTGCTTATCCATGTCCTCCGGAGATGCTGCCTGACCCATTGAGTTACTCCAGCACTTTGTATTCTATGAAAGACTCCAGCATCTGCAGTTCTTTGTGTCCAAGTCAGAGATGTGTGTTGCAATCTCTGTGACTTTGACCATCCTACACTGTAGACTAGCATGGGGCCATATTCTCAGGCTGACCAGCTGTCAAAGATGTGAAATACTTTAAATGTTTGTACATATCCAATGATATTCTCAATTAAGTCATTCATAACTGGGTAATATGTGAGATATAGTTATTATTAACATAGGTTTACATCAGTTTTAATCCCTGTGCTTTGTAAAGTAACTTTTACCTGACTATTACTGATGTATCATAACATTTCGATAACATGATATTTTAGCTTTACACAGAAAGATTCTGCACCTACAGTATATTCTATGTTTCTATGTTTAATGTCCACCTGATACACAGTTGCCCACTGGAATCAGTTTCCATGCCAAGAGCAACTGCATGTGGTGGTGTGTGTGATGAACAACGTTGCATTAATTGCAGCATGCATCTCCAATGTGCAATATATTAGGAAAGGCTGCACTCAGTAATGGAACAACCAATGACAAGGTTTTTAATCAGTAATAGTTAGATACCGCGTGCAAGACATCGATGTCAGAGTAGAAGCTCTTTCATTAGACATTTCATTCACAATCTCAGGCCAATGTACTCCTCCTGCGTGGCACAGTGGCTCAGAGGCAGAGTTGCTGCCTTACAGCGCCAGAGACTCCAGTGTTCGATCCTGACTACGGGTGCTGTCTCTCTGTACTTTCTTGCCGTGACCTGCATGGATTTTCTCCGAGATCTTCGGTTCCCTCCCACACTCTAAAGACGTACAGGTTTGTAGGTTAATTGGCTTGGTATAACTGTAAAATTGTCCCTCGTGTGTGTAGGATAGTGTTAATGTGCTCGGGATCACTTGTCAGTGGGGATCCAGTGGGCTGAAAGGCCAGTTTCCGTGCGGCATCCCTAAACTCCTCATTTTGCAATTGTTCAATGAAGGTCATAGGCAACACCTCAAAACTTCAAATTATGTCAGTTTGGGAGGAAATATTTAGTGCGCAACTTGTGACATCAGGAGGTAACCAGCAAAAGGTGAATTTGGCATTCTCCAAATGTTTGAAATGTTTGATATTTTCCACTGATGTTGGAAAATATCAGACCCACCCAGGGGAATAGTGTACAGAGGAGCCTGGGGCAGTTTCCCTGGTACGGCTTCACACAGATCCAACTGCTGGTACGATGTACTCCAGGTTAAATCACTTTTAAGCACAATTTATGCAAGTAAAATAATTTTAAAAATTCAAATTTCCTGGCTTGCATGCTTTGAAGTAAGTCTTCTCCAAAACCTTCCGTCATTCTTTAAATTATGTTTAAATCTTTACCCTGCATTACTGTCTCATTGATTAGTGTAATTATTTTTTTCTTTCTTATCTCATTACAGTTCATCATAATACTGAATGTCTCCATGTAACCTGGTGTCTAGAAAATAAAAATCCTTCCTCAAAACTTAAATTTCTCTCGCCTTGCATCATTTTAACGAATCGTTTCTTCACACTGTTATCTTTTCATCCCTGCTGAAGAAAGGCATACAGACGAGCATGGGGTTCTAGCCACAGCCTGGTCAGGACACTTGCAAGTCAAACGCCATCTCCTTCTTGTGTATTCTGACACCTTAAAATTCCATAGGAAGGAACTGCAGATGCTGGTTTACACTGAAGATAGACACAAATGGCTGGAGTAACTCAGAGGGTCAGGCAGCACCTCTGGAGAAACGGAAGAAGGGTCTTGTCCCAAAACATCACCATTCCTTTTCTCCAGAGGCGCTGCCCGACTCGTTGAGTTACTCCAGCATTTTGTGTCTATCTTAAAATTCTGTATAACACTGAAGGGCCTGTCCCACTGTATGAGGTAATTCAAGAGCTCTCCCGAGTAAAAAAAAAAATCAAACTCGTGGTAAGTACGTAGAATGTACGTCGTGGGTACGTCGGAGCTCGGGGACGTCTCTTAGCGGCTCGTAATGCTAACGGCAGGTACTCAGTAACGGTAACGCTAACGGCAGGTACTTGGGAAACGCAGTAAGCTCGTGAAGACTCGTGAAGGTTTTTCAACATGTTGAGGAATGTCCACAGGAGCCCCGAGTACTTACGAGCGGCTATTACCGTAATTTTCCGAGTTCGAATCAGGGGAAACTCGGTAGAACTCTTGAATTAGCTCGTACAGTGGGATAGCCCCATTAGGCATTTACTTTGCAATTTCACTTTGTCTTCCTGTTTGAAGCCATTTCTAAATCTCTTAACTCATTTTAAAGGTTTGTCATTTAGCATATATTTACGCTCTGCACTATTTTCCACATTGCATTTCAAATGCATTTCTATAATTTGCTAAGTTGCCTTATCCTTCTGACTTTATTCAAAATCCCTGTTCAGGGTTAAGCATTCTCATTACATTCATACTATCCAATGTGTTGCATATTGTCCTGACCATTCTGTATATAAAGAAGAGCAATGGTCATCATTGGCATTGACTCCATCAGGTTGCTTTCACTGACACTGTTAATTCTTCACACCTAGTATTTTGTGAATCTGTGCTAATTACCCTTAGAGATTAGAGAGATTCCTTTATTTGTCATTCAGACCTTTCGGTCTGAACGAAATTTCGTTGCCTGCAGTCATACATATAATAATAAATAACAAAACACACAATAAACACAAATTAACATCCACCACAGTGAGTTCACCAGGCACCTCCTCACTGTGATGGAGGCAAAAGTCTTAAAGTCTCTGTCTCTTCCCGCTTTGTTCTTCCTCTGCGCTGAGGCGATCCAGGCTTCTAACGTTGTGACCCCGCCGGGTGATGGTAAGTCAGTCCCGCGGCTGAATCCATGCTCCGTCCGCGACGGGCCGGTTCAAACTCCGCGGCCCGGGGTGGCCGAAGCTGCCGAAGCTGCCGCCCTCCAGTCCAGCGGACGCAGCTGTAGTTGCGGGAGCCCCAGAAAAACAGGTCACCAACCTGTGACCTGCGAGCTCCAGACGATGTCGTCCACCGGGCCCGCGGCCGAGCCTCCGGACTCAGGTTGCCACCAGTGTCCTCGGTCGCCACCGCCGGAACGCCACCGCAGCCCCGAAGCCGGCCAGCCCCGCGCTGGTAAGTCCTGGCTCTGCCTCCGGAGCCTCGAGGTCGGTCGGTCGCAGTTGGAGTTGGAGGCCGGCAGCTCCGCCATTAGGCCTCGGCGCAGACGGAGGCAGAGAAGGGGGATACGACAAGAAAAATTCGCACTCCCCCGAAGGAAGAGACAAAAATCATGTTTCACCCCCCCACCCCACACATACACAACCCAATAAACTAAAATTTAACTAAAACAGGACAAAAGAAAACAACAGAAAAACCTACACACTAATTTCATTCCACTTTTGATCTTTAAGAAGTTTGCTCGCAGCTCATCAGGTGAATCTACTTTTCAACTAACAACTACAATATGCAGGGATGAGTATTGTAGTCAAGGCATCAATTATTCCCTCTCCGACTTCCCAGGTCAATCCGTGACCGAGGTCTAGTATTTTTGTTTCATTTGAAAGTCCAGCAACTTTTTCCAAAATTATTTTAGTTTAGTTTAGAGATACAGCACGGAAACAGGCCCTTCAGCCCAACAATTTCGCACCGACCAGCGGTCCCTGCACATTAACAGTATCCTACACACACCAGGGACAATTTTACATTTACACCAAGCCAATTAACCTGCAAACCTGTGCATCTTTGGAATGTGGGAGGAAACAGAAGATCTCGGAAAAGACCCACACAGGTCACATGGATAGTGTACCCGTAGTCAGGATGGAACCCGGGTCTCTGGCGCTGTAAGGCAGCAACTCTACCGCTACGCCACCGTGCTGCTGCTTTCTTGTTTATAGCTATTCTGTTCCCATCCACTGGAGTAAATTTCCATTCTCACCACAGCCGCTGAGAATAAAGGGGAACCTGGCAGTGGGGTGAGGGGGGGGGAGGCCTGCTGCCATGTGCAGCGGCAGGAGATAGGACTGTTGGGCGAACTTTTGTAACTTTGTCGGCACCAGAAATGCGGCAACACTTGTGTGCTGCCCAGGGCGAGATCTGCTGTATGATTTTGCCGGGTTGGATGCAAAACAATTCATTTCAATTGAATTATATTGCTTTAAAATGAAGGTAAAGCATCAAATTAACAACAAGCAAAAGCAGATTCACATTTCCATTTCTAGTAGCCATACTGATTGTTTTTTTAAAAATAAAATTCATTATTGTTGTCCATTTTATTCCCTGCCCTTTTATTTCATAGCTTGATCTTCGCCACTCCACCTGTGCTTTTCAATTCATGTGTTTTATTTGTTTGATTATAATATTAATTGCTTTACATATCCAAGAAAAGTAGTTTCCTCTTGTTGTAATTAGTTGACACACTGAGCACCTCGTTTGAAGGCTTCTCATTATTTTCCAGCATCTTAGAGTCGACGTGGTGGTGGCGATCCCTCGAGGTCGAGGATGATGGTCTACGTTCTGCTATTTTTATGGACTCTCAGGTGACTTATGAGTCCAATCCTGGCTTTGCAGCTCACAGAACGAAGTCGCCTGTGCGTGTGTTTGTTTAACGTGTACTTGATGTTGCACTCTAAGAAGCACACGGTCCTTCACAACCCAATCAACTCATTCAAATGGCAAGGGAACCAAGACGATTGGAGCTGATAGATCTGTTGCAGCCTTCATCCGCCTTCACAGCCGTTGAGTTCAAGATAACTTCGTCCGCCTGGTCCACCGTTGAGGTCGTGTTAGTTGGATCGTTCTTAGTCTGGACCCTCATCCATGACCTTACCGCCATGGGTGGCCCTACCAGAAGCTGGTGCTTCCGACGGCATCGCTCTCGGAATCATGGGGTCACGCAAGCCTCTTCACCACGACAAGGTAAACGATCCGAAGAGGTTAAAGGTCTGTCTCACGAATCTGCGGTCATTGGCGGCGAAACGGGAAGAATCTGCCGCCATAGACCGCGCACTCGTGAGAAAGAACAATTCCCGGGCCGTGCGACGGTGTTCCCAACACCGCGCGGTGCAAAAATAAAATCGACAATGTCGAAAACACAATACTCACCGCACAACCTCCACCAGTGATGCACGAGTGCGCACGGCCGCTCGCACGGCCCGCCGCCAGTATGGCTCGAGCGCCGTGCGTCAAACCTCCTCTGCCACAGCCTCCGCCAGTGACTCACGTGCCGCCGCCAGTGAGGCACGTGTGCTGCGCGGCCGCAGGCACAGCCACCGCTACAGCGCCGCGATCAGGATGGCCGCCGCCACAGCCGCCTCTGGTGAGTCACGTGCGGGGGGCCGACATCATCGCAGTCGGCCCGCCCTTTTTTTACTTACCGCAAGCACGTGGGACCCGCCGTGTTTGAATTAACTCGGCCCCCGCGCAACATCCGTGCGGCGCTCCGGTGGATAAGCTCGACGCTCTCGCCGTTGCCGCGCGGTCCTCGCTACCGGCGACGCCGCGCTTCACCGCCGATGACCGCAAACAGGTAAGACACGGCCTTTAGAGTCACAGAGTCATACAGCATGGAAACAGGCCCTTCAGCCCAACTTGCCCATGCCAACCAAGATGCCCCATCTGCAAGCCCCAACTGCTTGCATTTGGCCCATATCCCACTAAACCTTGCCTATCCATGCACCTGTCTAAATGTCTTTCAAGTGCTGTTATAGTACCTGCCTCAACCATCTCCACTGGCAGCTCATTCCACATACTCACCCTCTGTGCGAAAAAGTTGCCGCCAAGGTTTGCCATTAAATCTTTCCCTCCCTCACCTTAAATCCATGTCCTCTGGTCCTAAATTCCCTTATACTCTGGGTTAAAACCTCTGTGCATTCACCCTGTCCCGTTGAGTTACTCCAGCAATTTGTAACCCCATCTTAGAATGGTGCCTTTTCTCATTTCATGCTTCACTCTCTTAAAATCCATTGTAAATGTTTTCTTCACGAACCAATCAATACTTGATTTGTTGGCAGCTGATGCAAATGTATAAATGATGAACATGCCTTCATTAGTACTTAAACACATCAACAATTTGAACATGAAACAGAAAAGAATGCTCCCAATTTGTCCAAATGACTTTCAGTTGTTTATTTTGCATCAATTAAAGAGATCTGTCTGCATTCTCTAATCTGTGCGTTGCGCTCATTGTAATGACAGTTTATTAAACATATTTTTCTTATAAAATGAACCAGAGATGCAGTTTTCCAGAAAGACATACCAGGCACTAAGCCACAAAATAAGCTGTTCTATCATTCAATGCTGGGTGATAAACAACTTCAGCCACAAATAATAAACCGAGCCCATTAACTTTAGAAAGAAAAACATATGATTGATCAGTTGTGGGATTTAAGTCAGTTGTTTCAGTCAGTTTAATTCTCAGTTTGGTTAGCCCAGTGAATCTCGGGTGGTCACGGATTCAGAGTTTGGTAGTTTTTTGTCTTTTTTTTTAGTTTTCAGGAAACAAGCACTTCGGCCCACCGAGTCCACGCCACCCATTGATCACCCGTACACTAGTTCTATGTCATCCCTCTTCCCCATCCACTCCCTACACAGTAGGGATCATTTACAGAAGCCAATGAACGTCTGCACCTACACACCTGCATGTCTTTGGAATGTGGGAGGAAACCGGAGCACCCAGAGAAAACCTACACAGTCACAGGGAGAACAGACAAACTCCATACAGACAGCATCCAAGGTCAGGATGAAACTGTCCCTGATTCTGGAGGTGTGCATTTTCACACTTCTATACCTTTTGCCTGATGGGAGAGGGGAGACGAGGGAGTGGTTAGGGTGCGACTTATCCTTGATTATGCTGCTGGCCTTGCCGAGGCAGCGTGAGGTATAAATGGAATCAATAGGCCAAGTGCACTGTGAGTTCAAGAGGAATCTGAATGTAAGACTCGATTCCTGATTAGTACTGATTGTTGGAAGCTGAGTGAATGTAATGTGCCAAATTGAACAATGTTTAGGTTTAGGTTCAGATGTATTATTGCCTCGTGCACTGAGGTACAGTGAAAAGCTTTGTTTTGCATGCCATCCGATCAAATCGGATAATACTAAACATACATACATATAATCAAGCTAAACTCAAGTACAATTGGTAGAGCAAAGGGAAAGATACAGAATGTAGGGGATAGTTCTCAGGGTTATAATGCACCCGTTCCAGAGACAAAGCCCAATGTCCGCAATGAGGTTGAGGTTAATCGGACAGTATCCTACCTTATGGGAGGACTGTTCACTGTTCACTGTTCAGAGGTAAAGAAGCAGTTCCTGAGTCTGGTGGTGTGCGTTTTCAAGCATTTGTATCTTCTGCTGGGCAGGAGCAGGGAGAAGAAGGAATGATTGAGGCGGGAAAGGTCTTTGATTATATTGTCTGCTTTCCCGAGGCAGCATGAAGTTTGGTCATAAGGTCATAAGTGATAGGAGCACAATTATGCCATTGGGCCCATCAAGTCTACTCCGCCATTCAATGGTTGATCTATCACTCCCTCCTAACCCCATTCTCCTGCCTTCTCCCCATAACCCGTGACACCGTACTAATCAAGAATCCACCTACCCCTGCTTTAAAAATATCCATTGATGGCCTCCACAGCCTTCTGTGGCAAAGAATTCCACAGATTCACCACTGGTTTGCTATGGGAGCTGTATTTACTGATATTGGCCACTGATTAGGGTCAAGGAAAGAGCGTTCACGTCGCGGCCCTGTTTCCACCAATCTTTCCACCACCACGTACAAGAAGCGCAAGAAGCGCAAGACAGACACCATTGTATGCGGATGCCAAGAAGTGTGTTCAGTTCTGGCTGAACAACTTCTAATCTTGTGTGTGGACTCGACAAGAAGAAGAAGACCACTGATTGAACTCCATGCAGCGTTACAACTAGCCGCTCTGCGGCTGACTCCAACGCTGAACTCTGGGGCTTTCATCACTGTCTCCTGACTAAGCACATGCCTGAAGGACATAGGCTTAAGGTGAGATTTAATGGGAACCTGAGGGGTAGCTTTTTCACACAAAGTCTGGTGGGTGTATGGTATGAGCTACCGGAGGAGATAGTTGAGGCAGATACAATCGCAATGTTTAAGAAACATTTGGACAGGTACATGGATGGGACAGGTTTATAGGGATATGGGCCAAACGCAAGCAGGTGGGACTAGTGTAGATGCGGCATGTTGGCCGGTGAGGGCACGTTGGGCCGAAGGGCCTGTTTCCACACCCCATGACTCTACGGCTCCTAGTCCCCTGTGCAAACAGTGACTGAAAATTGTTCTGCTTTACATGTTGCACGGTTCTCCAGCAATACTCAGCTGGGCTTCAGAGGTCGAGTGCCTGTCACTGTCTGTCGCTGCCAACATGCTCTTCTCTTTTCAGAGCTGCACGCTAGTTTTATAAACAGTGCTGGCTAACTTCCAGCACTGCTAGATGCTCATGATCGTGGTGTCTCCCGCAACCAACCAGCCATTGGTTTAATGCTGGCTGGAGCTAGAATAATTACAATCAGCAGAGTGCACAAAGTTGGCATTCTACCCGTGTGCTGTTACAAGGCAGCAGTGAATCACAAGTCACAATAACTGCACCCATTCTGAGGGGCAAACAAATGTTGGTCCCTTTATCTTTCCACCAGCACTAATCTATTCTTTCGTGAACATAACCAAGAGTTATCCTGTTTTCACATTGAAGAATTTAGTGTGGCACGGTGGCAAAGTGGTGGAGTTGCTGCCTTACAACGCCAGAGACTCGGGTTCGATACTAACTACTTGTGTGGAATTTACACTCCCTGTGACCATGTGAGTTTTCTCCAGGTGCTCCGGTTTCCTCCCAACCTCTAAAGATGTACAGATTTGTAGGTTAATTGACTCCTGTAAAATTGTAAATTGTTACTAGTGTGTAGAATAGTGCCAGTGTACGGGATGATCGCTGGTCGGCGTGGACTCGATGGGCCGAAGGGCCTGTTTCCACGCTGTATGTCAAAAGTCCAAAGCCTAAAGTCTAAATCTGTTCCGAACTATAAAACATCGACGTGAAAGGTTCCAGTCTGTTCACTGCGATATTACACTGCACTTCTGCGAACTATTTCACAAATACTGACATCAGTCCCTTGGCAATGTGACCTCATGAGGTTGGCTCAAACCCTTGCTTGAATATGTTCTGGTGAGCTCTGAACAAATTATATCTCCAGGCTAGTAAGGATCCTCTACACACAAGGAGCTGTAGCATTATTTGGAGGAGATTACATTTATTGAGCCACAACAAATTTTCATTTTATTTCATCTCAACCTGTTCATCAGACACAATAGAGATAAGCAAACAACTTCAGAAATTCTCAAATGTAATAACATTGCTCGTGTCATCCACATCCGAGCCTTGGATATACATGGATATAGATGGCATATTTTTCTTTCCTTGACACTCAGGCATTATATTGCCTCTGTGTGCTAAAGCAAGCAGCATTTGATCAATCCCATAAACTGGCACACACTGAAGATAGACATAAAATGCGAGAGTAACTCAGCGGTACAGGCAGCAACTCTGGATAGAAGGAATGGGTGACGTTTCGGGTCGAGACCCTTCTTCACCTGAAGAAGTCTGGAAAAAGGTCTCGACCAACTGCGGCCTGCAGATTTCACCATCGAGGAGCTCGCAGTCTCGGGTAGAGTCTGATGTCGGGAAGCTCCAAAGTCGCAGGAGGTTCGACTAGCCCCGACCCGGGGTCCGATTGCCCGGCAAGGTGGAGCTGAGATCCCCCCGAAGCAGGAGCTAGATCACCCCGAAGCAGAGGGCCCGACCGCCAGCTACGGGAGCCAAGATCGTCCCGTCAATGGAAGGCTCGAGGCCCCCCGACCGCGGGAGAACAAAGAAGGGAAGAGATTGAACTTTTTTTTTCACCTTCCATCACAGTGAGGAATGTGGAGGAGTTACTGTGGTGGATGTTTATGTTAAAATGTATTTTGTGTGTCTTGTTGCTTTTTAATGGTATGACTGTATGGCAAATGAAATTCCTCATATTTTGCAAAACATAATTGGCTAATACAGTATGATTATGATTATGATTATGATTTTGCGATCATATTGAATGGCGGTGCTGGCTCAAATGGCCGAATGGCCTACTCCTGCACCTATTTTCTATGTTTCTATCTTGGGTGTTTAAACCAGCATCAGCAGTTCCTTCCAACACAACTGTACCCCACCCCCATTATGAGGAGAGAGCAGCTGTGTTGTTGCCTTGTTGCCCACAGTTGGAGGGAGCATGTTTTAAAGGTCACTGTCTTCAAACTAAAATATGCCAGAAAAAATGGTTCGGATGGGTGGTGGAGGCAATCGTGACAAATATGACATCATTTCAGAACAGCCTGTCAGATTGCAAATGGCAATGTGCTGCAATGATCTTTAAATGTATGCCGATGATCAAAAAAAAAAATTCTTACCAGACACTCACTCTCCCAACATCAATGCTCCACACCACTAATTATGTGGTACGGACCTCACCCGATTTGCACATTCCAAATTTTCTCTTCAAATAGTCAACAATTGTAAAAAATAAATTGTTTATTACTGCCACATGTATCGTCAGTCTGGAGAAGAGTCCCAGCCCGAAATGTCACCTGTCCATTTTTGCCAGAGATGTTACCTGACCTGCTGAGTTACTCCAGCATCTTTTGTCTATTTTTGTATGAAGCACGTATTTCTGTGTGGTGTATTACACCTTACAGCTTACTGGTGAGGAAGAGTATCAAGAATATCCAGCTGAACTAGTTTGAGCAGGCAGATGTCAAGAGGCATGCTACATCACTTAGATGCTTGTGCTACCATCTAGAAGCTCAGTGTTGAACCTATTGACTTCTTCTAACCTTGAGTCCATGAACATGTTAAACATGTCTTCAGTAACTGAGAAATATCCTCTCGAGCACCATTTAAAGGTGTCAATGACTCATTTGTTTTGCTCCAGCAGTTCCTACAATTCTGAGAGACTGATTGTTTCAAGCATAAAGCACAACACAAAGTGCTGAAATAGTTCAGTGGGTCAGGCAGCATCTGTGGAGGGAATAGATAAACAGTGTATCGGGTCGGGATCATTCTTCAGACTCACTTCAACTAATGTCAGCGCGGCACAGTGGCACAGTGATAGAGTTGCCGCCTAACAATGCCAGAGAACCGGGTTCGATCCTGACTATAGGCGCTGTCTGTACGGAGTCTGTATGTTACCCCTGTGACCACATAGGTTTTCTCCAGCTCTGGTTTCCTCCCACACTCGTAGGGTGTACAGGATTGTAGGTTAATTGGCTTCTGTAAACACTGTAAATTGTCCCCAGTGTGTAGGATAGTGCTAGTACAAGGGGTGATTGCTGGTCGGCGCAAACTCGGTGGGCCGAAAGGCCTGTTTTCACGCTGTATCTCTCTACACTCACTGTATTGTGGCAGGGTTTGACTTTGAACTTTCGGCCCAACATTGCTTCCAATAAGCTCAGCATGTCCATGAAGATTCTCTCAAACGTCTCCAGATGTGCTATATTAGATGGGATGTATCTCAGCCTGGCAATTGCTCTGCTCTTGCATGCCTGAACCTGCAGAGACCGGTGAATCTTGCCCAGTCCATCTTTACAATGTGGACATAAAGAAATGCAGAAGTTGAAATCTTGTCTAGAACACGAAGTGCTGGAGTACCTCAGTGCAGTATCTCTGGAGGACGTGAATGGGAGACGTTATGGATCAGGAACCTTCTTCAGTAGAGGCATCTATGGGCTTTCTAGCTGATTGCTTAGTTTAGTTAATTTTAGTTTTAGTTTAGAGGGACAGTGCTGAAACAGGCCCTTCGGCCCACTGAGTCCGCACCGACCAGTGAACCCCGCACGCTAACATTATCCTACACACATAAGGGACAATTTACAATTATACCTAGCCAATTAACCTACAAAACCTGTACATCTTTGGAGTGTGGGACGAAACCGGAGTACCCGGAGAAAAGCCACACAGGTCATGGGGAGAAGGTACAAATTCTGTACAGACAAGCACCTGTGGTCAGGATTGAACCCGGGTCTCTGACGCTGTCAGGCAGCAACTCTACCGCTGCGCCACTGTGCCACCCATGAACATGAAGAATTTATTGCTATGTTTATTTGCTACATGAAGAATTTACATTTTGTTTTTGTTTAATTCATATTTCAAAAGCTGGACATTGTATTGCCTGGCCCCTAATTGCCCTTGAATTGATTTAAGGGGCTGTCCCACTGCGGCAACCTAATTGGCGAGTTTAGAAGAGTTTAGGCGAGTTTGAAAAAGTGTCATGTTGAAGACCTCCTTCGACTATGTTGAAGACCTCCTTCGACCTCCTTCAACTATGTTGAAGACTAGCTTCGACTAGCTTCGACTAGATTCGACCAGCTCTGGGAAAATAGTGGAGAGTGAAGACGACCTCCTTCGATCTCCTTCGACTTCCCTTCGACTATGTTGAAAACTATCTATGACTACCTTCGACTACCCTCGATTACCTACGACGACCTACTGCGACCTACCTCGAATAAACCTATCGATTTTTTCCATGGTGACCTTTTTTTACTCGCGGGCATTTTTCAGCATGTTGAAAAATACGCCGCGACCTAGCTGAGGCCTCGAGTACGCGGGGACTACTCTCGTGCACGAAGGAGAGTTACAAAGACCTCCTAGGACCTCGTGTCAACCATGCTGTGAGTATGAGTCGAGGGCAAACTCTACTGAACTCGCGGATTAGGTCGCCGCAGTGGGACAGCCCCTTTAAGCATATTGGTGGCCAGGAAGGATGGCAGATTTGTTCCCCTGAAGGGCATTCATTGGTAATGTGGACAGGTTTTCATGACAATAGTACGTTCTAATAATCATCATTAAAAATAATTGGTTAGATTTCCTTTCAATTCAAAGTCATTAAACAAATTTAAATTTAAATTCACATTTGAGCTCAACTCTATCTATTACTAGGGCAGAAATGTAACTATAACACCAACACTGTACTCGGTTAAGACACTTAATGGAGGCTATTGTCATCGAAACTCTACCCTATTTGTCCTCTAGATTTCCAAAAAAGGAAGCTGTGAAAATGTTGACGGAGGTAAGGAAATGACACATACATTTAAGTTTATTTTGGTTTAAGAAATTATCACAAAAATGAAATGGTGGTTATGTACTGACTCAGTCATTGCACTCCCTAATGAAAATGTCACCCTCGCCCAGTTCTCACAGATGTGCCCACATTATCACTAATAGAAGTTAAATCCTGTGTGATGTGCTCATAATTTACCAATAAGTACATTAGGCACACAAAACACACCACCGCCGGCACACATACGTACAACGTGAGTTCCGCAGTAGGATAAATATGCGGAAAATACAACAAGATTTTTACAATACAGAAAGGTGATAGCATTAAAGATGATTGTGGGCTGAACCTGTCATGTTTCATTTCAATGATTGCCTTTCGTCTGTGCTAAATCATTTGTGATTCAACGAGTCAGAATATATATATATATAACTGTTTGTATCGCTGGCGTGTTGGTATAAGGACTGGCGTTATGATACAAATTATGCTTTATGACCAAACTAAATTTTAATAACTAGAGTATTTTATTAATTCACAAATTTGTGTGTTCTTTTTTAGCATGGATTGGGGCTATGCCATGAAAAAGCAGGTATTTCCCTTCTCTTAATTTTACAATCTCAAATGATATTGGCTAATTTTAACAAATGATTTTTAATGGACTAGTAATGACACGGAACTGCAGATGCTGGTTTACCAAAGAAAGACACCAAGTGCTGGAGTAACTCAGCAGGACAGGCAGCATCTGTGGAGAACATGATAGGTGATGTTTCGGTTCAGGACCGTTCTTGAGACCGAAGATTTCTTTATGTCTGAAGATCCCGACCAGAAACGTAACCTATCCGTGTTCTCCAGAGAGGCTGCCTGTCCCGCTGAGTTACTCTGTCTTACTTTAAAAGACTAGTCTTTTGCAATTCCTTTCTCCTCCTTAACCCCTCCTTATCACTTAACAGTCCCCTAACTTTCAAAATTATGTGCCTCACACTGATCATGTGCCTGTCCATGCATTCACTATGCAGCAGGAGATCCAGTAGACAAACGAGACACTAAAAATAAACTCCACGATCCCTGGTTTGGGCAAATAGACTTTTTACTAACTTTTTAAGCATTCCAGTTGAGAGTTTCTCTCAATATCTTTCCGCTTACTTGTCGGATGTGACAAGTTTTACATTCAGTTTCTGTAGCTGGAATTTTAATCTAGTTCAGTTCTTTTTGTTCTGTTTAAAGCTTCCGATTTAACAAAGTCATGGTGTGCCATAGAAACATAGAAATTAGGTGCAGGTGTAGGCCATTCGGCTCTTTAAGCCAGCACCGCCATTCAATATGATCATGGCTGATCATCCAAAATCAGTTCCCCATTCCTACTTTCGCCCCATATCCTTTGATTCCTTTAGCCCTAAGAGCTATATCTAACTCTCTCTTGAATACATCCAGTGAATTGGCCTCCACTGCCTTCTGTGGCAGAGAATTCCACAGATTCACAACTCTCTGGATGAAAAAGTTTTTCTTCATCTCAGTCCTAAATGGCCTACCCCTTATTTTTAAACTGTGTCCCCTGGTTCTGGACTCCCCCAACATCGGGAACATTTTTCCTGCATTTAGCCTGTCCAATCCCTTTAAGAGTTTTATATGTTTCTATTGGATCCTTTCTCCTCCTTCTGAATTCCAGTAAATATAAGCCCTGTCGATCCATTCTTTCATCATACGGTATGTCAGTCCCGCCATCCCGGGAAGTAACCTGGTGAACCTACGCTGCACTCCCTCAATAGCAAGAATGTCCTTGCTCAAATTAGGTGAACAAAACTGCACACAATACTCCAGGTGTGGTCTCACCAGCACCCTGTACAACTGCAGTAGGACCTCTTTGCCCCTATGCTCAAATGCTCTTGCTATGAAGGCCAACATGCCATTTGCTTTCTTCACTGCCTGCTGTACCTGCAGGCCTACTTTCAGTGACTGATATACAAGGCCACCCAGGTCTCGTTGCACCTCCCCTTTTCCTAATCTGACACAATTCAGATAATAATATGCCTTCTTGTTCTTGCCACCAAAATGGAAAACCTCACATTTATCCATGTTATACTGCATCTGCCATGCACCTGCCCATGCACCAACCTATCTAAGGCACCCTGCAGCCTCATAGTATCCTCCTCACTGCTCACGCTGCCACCCAGCTTTGTGTGATTCGCAAACTTGGAGATGTTACATTTAATTCCTTTGTCTAAATCGTTAATATGTATTGTAAATGACTGGGATCCCAGCACTGAGCCTTGCGGCACCCGGCTAGTCACTGCCTGCCATTCTGAAAAGGACCCGGTAATTGTCCTACTCGTCGCTTCCTGTCTGCCAACCAGTTCTTGAGCCATGACAATACCCTATCCCCAATACCATGTGTTCTAACTTTGCACACTAATCTCTTGTGTGGGACCTTGTCAAAGGATTTTTGAAAGTCCAGATACACCACATCCACTGGCTCTCCCTTATCCATTCTACTTGTTACATCCTCAAAAAATTCCAAAAGATTAGTCATGCATGATTTCCCCTTCATAAATCCATGCTGACTTTGACCGATCCTGTCACTGCTTTCCAAATGCGCTGCTTTACATCTTTAATAATCGACTCAAGCATCTTCCCCACTACCGATATCAGGCTAATTGGTCTATAATTCCCATATTTTCACTCTCCTTTCTTAAAGTAGAGTTCCATTGGCTACCCTCCAGTCCACAGGAACTGATCCAATCTATAGAACATTGGAAAATGATCTCCAAAGAAAGACACAAAATGCTGGAGTAACTCAGCGGGACAGGCAGCTTCTCTGGATAGAAGGAATGGGTGACATTTTGGGTCAAGACTCTGAGTTACTCCAGCATTATGTCTATCTTTGGTGTAAACCAGCATCTGCAATTCATTCCTACACAAACATCACGGTGTGATCTGTGGGTGATTAGCTCTTAGACACAACAAAAGCATTCAAGATACATAGATGTGATGCATGGATAAAGTTGCTTGGGATGAACAATGGGAATTGAGCAGCCCAGCAGAATGAATATTAACTTCGCTAACTTCAAGTAACCTGTGCTTTCCCTCTCTCTGCATCCCTCCCCCATCCTAGTTCTCCGACCAGTCTGACTGTCCCCCAGATTGCTTTGTATCTTAGTATGCCTCATTGTCACCTTCCCCTAGCTAACAATGATCTATTCTACATTTCCCTTGGATCTTCGTCCCTTTTGTTCTCTCGTTTTCAAACCTTACCCTTCCATACCTCTGTGTCTCCCTCTCCCCTGAGTCTGAAAAAGGATCTCGACCCAAAATGTCACCCATGCTTTCTATCCAGTGATGCTGCCTGTCCCGCTGAGGTACTCCAGCATTTTGTGTCTATCTTGGGAATCAATTGCTTGCTGAGACCTGCCAGGTCGAGTTGTTGGGGTTGAGGTTAAGGGCATCAAGCAAGAACAGGAAGATGTTTAAAAAGAAGAACCTGGCAAAGGTGTTTTGTTCTCCATTTTCCCTGTATTGCATGGATTTGACTTCTGATTATTTTTCCCTTCAGAATTCCTTGACATCGCCAAATGGACATTGGATACTCCAGTGGTGGGGAATGCACAGATGATGACCCCCAAATTACACTACAATGAAGTCGAGAAAACAGACATTTTGCTCATCTAAGTTATTGTGAATCACATGGTGAATGCGATTTTTTAAATGAGATAAAACCCATTGTGTTTACACTGGGCCTTAAAATTAACGACTACACTTTGCCTCACCACCAGATCATCTTTCTGGAATTACATCAGAATTCCAAAGTATATGGCGCAGTTTAAAAAAAACCCAGCAGGGACAAAAGCTCGACGAGAGCTTAAAAATTGCCATTTTAGGCAGTTAGTCTGAGGTGATTTATGTATTGGCCGTGTCTTCAAATGCAAAACATTCTGAAGCAAAATATTTAACTATCTCGACATCCATGGTTGAATACTTTATACATCCAAATGGATGCAAATGCCATTTATAAAAAATCTATTTTTAAAACAGTGTTTATATAGTTTGACAACACAGGGCTTACTTTTACAGCAAGGCAAACTATCAGCACTCAAAACGGTAGAGCTAAGCAGTGCATATTTTTCTGGACTGCTAACTGGCATTTAAACAGCAATGAAATGCTCGGAGAACAACCTGTCCTGTAGTTCGAAGATAGACACAAAAAGCTGGAGTAACTCAGCGGGTCAGACAGCATCTCTGGAGAATAGGAATAGGTGACATTTTGGGTCAAGACCCGAGGGTCTCGACCCGAGACATCACCTATTCCTTTTTTCCAGAGATGCTGTCTGACCCGCTGAGTTACTTCAGCTTTTTGAATCTATCGTCAGCTTAAACCAGCATCTGCAGTTTCTCTCTACACTGTCCTGTAGTTCCTTCTCAACATTCAAATCCCAAGGCAGTCTTCTGAACTGACTGCTCAAAAGTTTTATTACTTATTTAAAAATTAAAAAATGCTAAAAGATTAATAGCACTCATTGAAATGGTGCTGCAACTTGTGTAAAGGTTAAATGAACTAAGATCAAAGGATTAATACACAGGTTCATCCTCCAAGCAAGGCAGCCTGATCCAAAGGGACACGGAGATGATAAAGAGCCACATCCGTTACTTCCCCCAATTACTGATGTTTCCTTCAAGCTCAAGAAATGAGCACTTGGTCTTTTAATCCTGAAGTATAAGAGAAACCTGAGGTCATGATAGATGGGCACTCTCCGTTGCATTTAGGCACCGATTTGCAATGAGCTAATTGAGTGGTGCTGCAGATTGAGCCTGAAGAAGGGTCTTGACCCGAAACGTCACCCATTGCTTCTCTCCAGAGATGCCGCCTGTCCCGCTGAGTTACACCAGCATTTTGTGTCTATCTTCGGTGCAGCAGACTTGATGGACTGAATGGTCTGCCGCCGTTTCCAACT
>CM075980.1:78853244-79058244 GCA_038087875.1 Malacoraja senta | reverse complement strand
ACCTTACTAATCATATCTTGAACATAATGTTTCGAGCAATTGTAAGATGAGCTTCATGGAAGGATTGTCTTTCGTGCAGGTTGGTGCTTTGAGAGGTTCCAGATCGGGTCTCCAATCTCTGCAAAGTGATTGCAGCTAAACCAGCAGGAAGGCTCCACACTCTTGCTCCACTCCACAAATTCTAACCAAATGGGTTGTACTGTGGAAATATACTGATGGATTCATTTATAGACTTACCCTGTCACAAATATTCCATTTTCCCTATCAACTCCTCCTCCACCTTATCTGCAACTTAAAACTAACTTGATTTATCTTTTTTTCCCAGTTCGAATGAATGAATGAATAAGTTTATTAGCTAAATATGTACACATACAAGGAATTTGCCTTGGTGCTCCGCTTGCAAGTGACAACATGACAAACAGTGATAATTAAGAATGACACATAAAACATTAAACATTAATAATAAAACATTATTGATTAAACATGTGAATTTAATAAAATACCAGAGCAAAAGGAGGCCACAGATTTTTGGTTATTGAGTAGAGCTACTACTCGTGGATAAAAAGCTGTTTTTTTTTCCTGGCTGTGGCAGCTTAGGCAGTCCAGAGTCGCCTTCCAGAGGGAAGTGATTCAAAGAGTTTGTGGCCAGGGTGGCCAGGGTTGTCTTCAACATGAAATATTAACTCTGTTTACTTATGCAAGGATGCTGCCAGTGCTGCAGAATGCTTCCAGCATTTAAAAAATATATTTTAATTTTGGATTCCGAGTATTCGGAGATGTCTTTTTTTTAAAAATTCTCATCAACAATAGTTAAGTTGCTGCCAAAAAGATACAGAGCTAATATGAATCAACATTAAATTCAGTTTCAGAGAGATGTGTAGGAAGGAACTGCAGATGCTGGTTTACACCGAAGATAAACATAAAATGCTGGAGTAACTCAGCGGGACATGGGTAGAAAGAATGGGTGACATTTCGGGTCGACATCCTTCTTCAGAGGAAGAGTTCCTCCAGCATTTTGTGTCTTTCTTCAGTTTCAGATAGACTTGGACAAGTTCAAAGGCTGATAATGGGAATTGATTATCTCAAGAGAAAAGAGGAATAACATGGTTCAGACTCATTGTAACATGTCATCTCCTGAGTATTTTCATGTCCTGTTTGTTGTAGAATCTTTAGAATAACCTGAGTTTTATTTCTATTTGGTGGGTATTGATTCATTGTATTTTGTATCTAATGCCTATACAGTTGAATTGAGCTGTCCAGAGACAGGAGAATGGAATGCTATTAGTATACTGTCAACATAAAATGATTTTGTTTTTACTGATGGTAAACTGATGAATCAGGAGTCAGAGGTTAACACAGAGCTGCAGGTATTGCAACAGTTGGATTGCCTCCTAGTCTTATCTTATGTCATATGCTGCCACTCTCTGACAGCACAGAACAATACAGCACGGGGTCAAGCCCTTAGGCCCACAATGCCCCTGCCGAACATGATGCAAAGTTAAACTAATCTCCTTTGCCTGCACATGGTCCATATTCTTCCATTCCCTGCATATAGAAACATAGAAACATAGAAAATAGGTGCAGGAGTAGGCCATTCGGCCCTTCAAGCCTGCACCGCCATTCAATATGATCATGGCTGATCATCCAACTCAGTATCCTGTACCTGCCTTCTCTCCATACCCCCCGATCCCTTTAGCCACAAGGGCCACATCTAACTCCCTCTTTAATATAGCCAATGAACTGGCCTCAACCACCCTCTGTGGCAGAGAATTCCACAGATTCACCACTCTCTGTGTGAATTTTTTATTCTCATCTCAGTCCTAAATGACTTTCCCCTTATCCTCAAACTGTGACCCCTTGTTCTGGACTTCCCCAACATCGGGAACAATCTTCCTGCATCTAGCCTGTCCAACCCCTTAAGAATTTTGTAAGTTTCTATAAGATCCCCCCTCAATCTTCTAAATTCTAGCGAGTACAAACCGAGTCTACATCCTTGTGCATATCCAAAGTCTCTCAAACACCGCTATCGTATCTGCCTCCACCACCACCGCTGGCAGCGCAGTACAGGCAACATTGAGTCAGGCAGCATCCGTGGAGGGAATGGATAAGTAACGTCTTGGGTGGGGACCCTTCTTCAGACTGAAACTTCGCCTATCCATTCCCTCCACAGAAGCAGTCTGACCCGTCGACTTACTCCAGCGCTTTGTGTCAAGGGTCACCGTAGCCTTAACCTTCACACAGAGAGAACGGTGCAGAGATGACGAGCAGCTAAATGTCACCCCACTGACTGAAAATTTGAAATCTTAGTCAGTGAATACCTTGGTCCTCAGATAGACCCAGGAATGGTGTGATGTCTCTGAACGCTCTGGGAATGGGCTCTCCACAAATGGGGACATGTGGCAGTGGGAGCCAGTCCAGGTTAACACATGGTCGTAGCGTCAGAGAGCAGGAGGAATCACAGAGTGGGAGTAGCGAGAGAGAGTGTGTTGCAGAACTCTCGTCTGAGAGAGGAAGAAAACTTCTCGAGGAGATTTCGCAGTGGGGCAGATGAATTGTAGAAACAAAGAACTGCAGATGCTGGTTTATACAAAAGATAAACAAAAAGTGCTGGAGTAACTCAACGGGTCAGGCAACATCTCTGGAGAAAAGGGATGGGTGACGTTTTGAGTTGGGACCCTTCCTCAGACGGAAGAAGGTCTGGAGAAGGGATGAAGGGTCCTGACTCTCCAGGACAAAGCCATACTCTTGGATGACACTCCATCCGCCACCCCAAATGTTCTTCTCCACTGGCATATTATGGTTGCTGTCTGATCCTTGTATAAAATATACAACGGTTAATGACCTAGGTTGCCCCTATGGCATCACCCTGTCTCACAACCTCTAGCATAAAGAGGACAGCAGGAAGATAGGTCTAATGGCATGTTGGCCTTCAGTGCAAGAAGATTTAAGTTTAGGAGCAAGGAGGTCCTACTGCAATTGTACAGGGCCCTGATTAGACCGCACCTTGGAGTATTGTGTGCAATTTTGGTTTCCTAATTTGGTCTCCTAATTTGCTATTGAAGGAGCGTAGGTTCACCAGGTTAATTCCCAGGATAGCGGGATTGACATATGATGAAAGAATGGATCGACTGGGTTTGTATTCACTGGAATTTAGGATGAGAGGGGATTTTATAGAAACATACAAAATTCTTAAAGGATTGCAAAGGCTAGATGCAGGAAACATGTTCCCGATGATGGCGGAGTCCAGAACCAGGGGTCACAGTTTAAGAATAAGGGGTAGGCCATTTAGGACTGAGATTAGGAAAAACTTCTTCACCCAGAGAGTTGTGAATCTGTGGAATTCTCTGCCACAGAAGGCAGTGGAGGCCAATTCACTGGATGTTTTCAAGAGAGAGTTAGATTTAGCTCTCAGGGCTAAAGGAATCATGGGCTATGAGGAAAAAGCAGGAACGAGGTACTGATTTTAGATGATCAGCCATGATCATATTGAATGGCATTGTTGGCTCAAAGAGCCGAATAGGCACCTGTTTTTCAATGTTTCTAAGTCTCGAACACCTATATGTTCCCCTCCAAATTAGACAGCATTCTGATCTGAAAGTACATCACCGTTCTTCACCAACAACTGAGTATCTCCAGTTGATAGAAATTATGATATTTGCAATTGACCATATGCTGGAATCATGAGCCAGTGACATACCTTCGCAGAACACCGGCTTCAAAGGGAACCGGTAGTCATCATTAACAAGGCTGATTTTGTGTAGTAAAACTATTCAATCTAATGACCACCAGATGGAGTCTGGATACATCCTTTATCAATTTATTTTAAATTGGCAAAGTATTGAAAATACTGGTGTTCCTGTTAGCCCAATGGATGAAGTCATTATTTCAGATCCTCTGCCTAACCAGTGGTGATACCAAATGAAACAATGATTGGGATTCTTTGATTGACCAAACGAGGTCAATCTCCTGTTGTGCGTTCATTCAGTTTTGCTGGTTAAGGTGTTTGCATCCTCTGCACTCTGTTCTGCTCCATCTACTGGTCATTTATCTCACACACATTAGCTGGAGATCAGTTCTCTGCTCATCGCTGAGACTAAAAGATGACAGGACAATAAGAACTACTGCTCCCAACAGCATGATTTTCATGGATGTTAAGTCACGTAAATACCCAGGAGAGTCCCAGGTTTAGACTCTGATTTTGTGTTGAGATACCAAAGACGTACAGGTTTGTAGGTGAATTGGTTTCTGTAAATATTGCAAATTGTCCCTAGTGTGTAGGATAGTGCTAGTGTACAGGGATCGTTGGTTGGTATGGACTCGGTGGGCCGAAAGGCCTGTTTCGTGCAGTATCGCTAATCTAAACTAAGATGGGCTTGTTGGGCCAAAGTGCCTGTTTCCATGCTGCATATCTCTAAACTAATCTAAACCTGCACTTTTATAGCATCATCAGTATAGAAAAACTCCCCAAGGATTTTTGCCATATATGTCCCCAGTGTTTAGAGAAAGTTTAATATTTGCAGCATGTATCCATGGATTCGTAGAGGAACAATGTGTGCGGAATCTCGGGCTTATCAGGCTGGCTATGACTGAGAAGAGTCTAAAACAATCACTGTCTGCAAATTAATACACTGGTTCAATTCACGACTGCATCAATACCGCACATCAGGAACCTTTCAGAGGAATCAGACACTTTGTTATGCTCCGTTCCATTAAACCATTGAAAGTGAAGCATGATGTGGTCATGACAATAAACCGTGCACTGTGGACAAGGAAGAATATTGACAAGGGTCTTATTCACCAGTACTTAATATTGTGCAGTTAGTGCTATCAGTGATGCACATTTTATGTTCACGGAACTGGTATGTTCTTCCCAATTCAGTTAATGCTTTATTATCTCCAGTTTCTTTTGTATATAGCTTCCACTTTTCATGCTTCACCCAATGAAAGAATGACCGAATGTTAAGGTGATGTCAGTAAAATCATTCTATTTGCAATGAAGAGGGCCGACATACTGTGACGTAGAGCCATAGAGCCATACAGCATGGAAACAGACCTCAAGCCCAATTTGCTCACGCTAAACAAGATAAGCTAGTCCCATTTGCCTGCGTTTGACCCATATTCCTATAAAATGTGCCTCTCCCTGTACCTGTCCATGCCTTTTAAATGCTGGTATAATACCAGCCACAACTAGCTCATCTGGCAGCTTGTTCCATATACCCACTATTCTTCAAATGAAAAAGTTGCCTCTCAGGTTCCTATTAAAACTTTCCCCTCTCACAAACCTATGTCCTCTGGTTTTTGATTCCTCTACTCTGGGTAAAACATTCTGTGCATTCACCCTATCTATTCTCCTCAAGATTTTTTACACCTCTATAGGACCACAGACATGACCAATGATAATCCACACATGTAGCTCCATAGCCAGGAGAGATCCCCAGTACAACTGAGATAGGTACTTCCCACTATAAGTGACCGATGTATTGTCTACAACCAGGAGCCATATTGACTCAACTCATGCCAACACCAAGAGCTGGGGGAAGAACAGTGGCGGCACATTGGTGTAGCGGTAGAGTTGCTGCCGTACAGTGCCAGCGATCCGGGTTTGATTATTGGATTGTCTGTGCATCGTTGGAATGTGGGAGGAAACCAGTGCACACAGGGAAAACATACAAACTCCATACAGACAGCACCCGGATCGAACTGGGGTCTCTGGTGCTGTAAGGCAGCAACGCTACCGCTGCGCCCACGGCGGAGAGAATGTAAATGGGGAGCATTTTGGAAATACCGACCATAACAATAATATATAAAATATAGTGAGGAATATGATGTTGAATGACCACGATATATAAAGTTTAAGAAAAGTAGCTGGATTTATATATGGAGCATAGAGTGTGTATGTGTGTGTGGTGTATTGGAGGTTTTGTTAAGAAAGGGAATCTGAGGATGTTTTCACTGATTTCGTGAGGTCATTTAAGTTCCTGTGACACGATATGCATGACCTTCCTCCCATTGCTGGTTGGCAGTGCATCTGGAGACTATCCTGGACATCTGTGGGTTGAGATTCTATCAATTCATCGACCAGTGTTCAAAAGCTACCCTGAAAATGTGCCTGCTCCCTTTTGTGTTCTGCCATGCCTCCCAAATCTCAATGACTTCCATCATTCACTGATAGCAAAGAGGATACGCCTCTCTTCCACTCTCAATCCCCTGCCTTCTCACTTTATGTGTGTTCATGTTTCCAGTCATTGTTCGCTCTCTTCTGTTGTTTAGTTTAGAGATACAGCGCGGAAACAGACCCTTCGGCCCACCATGTCCGTGCCGACCAGCCATCCCCGCACGTTAACACTATCCTACACAATTTTTGGACATTTACCAAGCCAATTAACCTACAAACCTGTAACCTACAAACCTGCGTCTTTAAGTGTGGGAGGAAACCGAAGAACTCGGAGAAAACCCACGCAGGTCACGGGGAGAACGTACAAACTCCGTTCAGATAGCAACCGTAGTCGGGATCGAACCCGGGTCTCCGGCGCTGCATTCACTGTAAGGCCGCAACTCTACCGCTGCGTCACCGTGACCGCTACTTGCCACTTATCAAATAGGTGGATATTCACTAAGATCACCAGCACAGTTTAGTTGAGTTTAGTTTACGATACGATAAAACTTTATTTATCCCAGGAGGGAAATTAATCTGCCAACAGTCATAAAAACACAAAATACATGAAACATGAAATTAAAGTGACGAGTGGAAAGGATATGGGGATGTGCAAAGATTGGGGGGGGGGGGGGGGAGGGGGAGTCAGTCTCAATCTACCCATGACACAAGGGGGAGGAGTTGTACAGTTGTTGTCACGTGTACCGAGGTACAGTGGAAAGCTTTGCGTGCGAACCAGTCAGTGGAAAGACAATACATGATTACAATCAAGTCATCCACAGTGTACAGATACATCATAAAGGAATAACGTGAATAACGTTTAGTGCAAGATAAGGTCCGATCAAAGATGGTCCAAGGTTCAACAATGAGGTTGATAGTAGCTCTCCAGTTGTCGGTATAGTTCAGGTGTCCGATAACAGCTGGGAAGAAACTGTCCCTTAATCTGGAGGTGTGCGTTTTCACACTTCCATACCTTTTGCCCGATGGGAGAGGGGAGAAAAGGTAGTGACCAGGGTGCGACTCATCCTTGATTATGCTGGTGGCCTTTGCTGAGGCAGCGTGAGGTACAAATGGAGTGGTTAAAGCTGCTGGGATACTGGAGACTAGAATGGTGAAGTAGGAACAGCAATACTGTGGGCATCCAGCACTGGTTCAAATAGCAAAACCCTAGTGCACATTTTTCAGTGGTTTAGAATTTCCCAATCATTGAAGCTATTTGGACATTTTCTTCAGCGGTTTCAATTATTCCCAGTTTTCTACATATATTTTCAGCATTTAATTTTATTATTTGAATCATCTTGCAATGCTGCATGATAGGTGACAGCTACTGTATCACTTGCAGTGAAAACACATTATCATAACAGCATGTTCGATGCCTGCGGCTTTTCCTGATCCCCTGACATATTTGATGTCTAAAGCAAGATCTTACCATGGCTATGAAAATATATTTCTTTGATAAGGAATTTCCTTTCTGATTTACTTCAGATATATGGCACATAGTTTTAAAGTATAACTTTCATAGAGTCATAGAATCATAGAGTGATACAGTGTTAAAACAAGCCCTTCGGCCCAACTTGCCCACACCAGACAACATGTCCCAGCTACACTAGTCCCACCTGCCAGCATTTGGTCCATATCCCTCCAAACTTGTCCTATCCATGTACCTGTCTAACTGTTTCTTAAATGTTAGGATAGTCCCTTCCTCAACTAACTCCTCTGGCAGCTTGTCCATACACCCACCACCCTTTGTGTGAAAAAGTTACCCGTCAGATTCCTATAAATCTTTTTCCCTTCACCTTAATTAAACCTGTGTCCTCTGGTCCTCGATTCACCTACTCTGGGCAAGAGACTGTACATCTACCTGATCTATTCCTCTCATGATTCTATACCTCTAAGATCAACCCTCATCCTGCTGCACTCCAAGGAATAGAGTCTCAGCCTACTCAACCTCTGCCTATAGCTCAGACCCTCTATTCCTGGCAACGTCCTTGTGAATCGTCTCTGTACCCTTCCCAGCTTCACAAGATCTTTCCTATAAGACGGTGCCCAGAACTGAACACAATTCCTGTCACATTAACCTTTGGCAATTGCTTTTGTAGTATTTCAAATCATTTTAATTGTAATTTATATTTAAAAAAATACAATATCCATTAAATGCAAACACTGGTAAGTATTTCCAGGGGCAATTCTCTGTTCATTAATTCAGGCAACAGTTGGCTTACAGATGTAATAATATTTTTATTGCTAACAGATTAATATTTAAGATCTCTTTAACTAGTTTAATTAAATGCTCAGAGTTTGAGAAGAGTGTATTTCTCTTTAGATCAGTTGTTCCTAAATATTGTTTTTGGTTAATTACCGTCATGTTTACCAAGATACACTTTTGTTTTGCTTGCTATCCAGGTTAATCACACCATACACGAAGGGTCTCGACCCGAAACGTCACCTGTTCCTTCGCTCCATAGATGCTGCCTCACCCGATGAGTTTCTCCAGCATTTTTGTCTACCATACAAGAATGAATCATTTCACACACAAGTATTGGCAACGTTTCAGGTCGGGACCCTTATTCAGACTCACCTATTCAAATCACAGGGGGAATCTTTATTCTTCTGACGCATAAAACGTTTCGTTCCGAAGATTCCCGTCGTCAAACTTAGATGCTCAAGGAAAATATTGACAAACCCCGCAAATGGATTGGGTTTGTCTGTTGGTGTTTAGATTCTCAGCAAATCGTGTTATTAATCGAACAATTCACAGACAAGCCGAGAATGTGTTCAGAATGGTACTTAGTAAAGCAAAAACAGAAAGTGCTGGAGTAACTCTGCGGTCTGGCAGCATCTGTGGAGGCAAATGACAGGAGAGGTATTGTGTTGGGACTCTACTTCAGACTCGGGACCACACATCGGTCTGAAGAAGGGCACCAGACCCGAAACGTCGTCTGTCCACCCCCCTCCACAGAAGCTGCCTGACTCACTGAGTTACTCCAGCACTTTGTGTTTTGCTCAAGATCCCAGCATCTATCTGTTGGTGTTCCTCGTCTCTCCACGATACTTTTAGGGAAAAGTTTTTGTTGATGTTATATATAAACTCCGAGCGATTGGTTAGCTACACTTTACTGCCCGTGGTCCATTGCAGAACCTGGAAGAGGAAGAACATTCCAGAAAGTAGACAAATTCAATTGACAGTAAATGATTGTTTAGTGTCGATGGTGATGCGTTCATCTGGTTGTTTTGCAGGCACTTGATTGTCCCCAAACAGTGCCGCCGGGGTTGATAACAAGCAACGCCAAGGACATTAGCCTTGTTAGCGGCAGCTTCGTTTCCTGCCACTGCCTTTTTATCGCAGAGCTTCCATCATTAAACAGTGGACGCAGCTTTATTTGATGAGACTTAATGCTTTGTTTTCACCTCTTTTGCTGAAGATTACACAAATCGTTGGCTTCAACCAGGAAACCATAAAGTGAATGATTGACCGGGACGAGAGAGCATCATATCTGAAGGAGCTGCACCCCAACACAGTCTGGATGTACGCGGACAAGTCGGAGACAGCACCCAAACTAGAGGATATAATCCGGACACAACAATATTGACTAAAGACCCGCACATAATGGTTGCCATAAAGATATGTTTCCCATTAAACTACATTAAGTTTTCAGCTATTTTTATTTGTTCTAAGTACTTTCAATAACAGTTTTGTTAGACTACGCCATTGCAACCGACGTTGGGCATGTTACATGAGAGAGGTTTGAAGATATTATTTTCTAAATGGAATTTGATCATTTGTTGCTCTAAATTAAAACCACCGACAACTTTGTATTGAAATGTTTACTGTCAATTAAGATAACACGGTTTCCTTTGCAGTTTTAAGACTATTCAATACTAAACTGAAGGTTTGTCTTATAAAATAAAAACTCGACATGTTTGAAACGCTTTATGTCGAGGTAAATCAACACTAATGTTTACTAGTTTCTTTAATCTACGCAGAGCCTGTAGTAAAGTAAACCAAATTACTACTTGCAACTCGTTATTAAAGCGCGTTCTTGCTTTCTGCAGAAAAATACTTATCCATGAAAGAGCTCATAAAAGAATAAAAAGGTTATATACGTAGCCACAGTTTGTAGTGGAACTGTTAACACGTTTGTGTTTGAACGTGCAATATCAACAAACATACCGAGAGTTATTTTAATCATTACTTTGTAGGAGTATCAGTGGGTAAAATTAGTTACGAACTCCAAGGGTTATTTATTAAGCCTCAAAAACACAAACTGTAGTAAAATATGTGGATGGATGGAAGAGGCCAAAAAGTTGAACGGAAGCAAAACCTCCCACATCTCGTTTTGAAATGATAGACACAAAATGCTGGAGTAACTCAGCGGGACAGGCAGCATCTCTGGATAGAAGGAATGGGTGACGTTTAGGGCCGAACCCCTTCTTCAGAGACTGTGTCTATCTTCGGTTTAAACCAGCATCTGCAGTCCTACGCTACTCGTTTTGAAATGCCTTGTAAACAAAAATACAGCGAGACTTGATCGTCAACACGGAGAAACGAGAGAATGCAGATGCTGGAATCTTGTTTTTTTTTAAACAAAGTGCTGGAGGAATTCAGTCTGAATCATCAGTCTGAAGAAGTCAAGACCCGAAACGTTACCTGTCCGTGTTCTCTAGAGTTGCTGCCTTAACCCGCTGAGTCAAGACTGCACTTTGTGTCTTTGTTTGCTGGACTAACTCAGCGGGTCAAGCAGCATCTGTGGAGGGGAATGGGGAGGCGATGTTTCGGGTCGGGACCCCTTCTTCAGACTGATAATCATCGCTAACTCCTCGCTCGATGTAAGGGCATTAACCGCGTGGTTACAGCCACGAAACGTTGCATACTTGACAACTCCATTGTAATTTCGTCAATTTACTTATTAAAAAACCCCACACATGATAACGAACTGTAAATCATCCGTTCCCAGTCGAAACACAATTTGTTACAGTCCTCGGGAATGTAAGCAATGGGGAGCATCTCAGATAATTTACTTTTTTCTTCCTTTGGGACACTTTTTCAGCGAGAATAACATTAGTTAACATTTTCCTGTGGTCGTTTGCGATTCTGTGATTCATAAAAGCAGTGTTTTATATGTATCTTGAGATGGTAATGTGATGATGCAGTCTCGGCCAAAACGCCAGTGGTGTGTTCCCGACTTAACTTCGATCTAAGACAGACACAGAATGCTGGAGTAACTCAGCGGGAAAAGGCAGCATCTCTGGAGAAAAGGAATGGGTGACGTTTCGGGTCGAGACCCTTCTTCAGACACTGTCACAATCCTACAGTGTGCGAAATTCCTAAAAGTGGCGGCGTGCTTTTATAATGAAGGCAGCCAGGCATGATATGGTGTGCAATGAAAAATCAACAAATGAGATTACGCGCAATCCAAAACATTTTTAATTGCATTGTAAGGAACCGTTAACATACACGGGTAATTCCTATGATAGAAGGGTCATTAATTTACCAGTAAACAACCAACATCCAATTAAACAACAGATACACACAAAATGGAACAGCCAGCACTTACTGAATAAGTTCATCAACACTCGGGGAAGGGTGAATGTGGACAGTGTCTGATTCTTGGGCATTATTTGGAGAGCAATTTGCGTAAATTTGCGAGAGAGTAAAAAACGATCATTTATCAATTCTATCTGATTCTATTTGCACAATTTTGACTCGATTACTGAAGTCGACGTTGAGTCAATTTGCTACAAAGCATTTGACATTCGACACGATTTTGAGCATTTATTGCATTAATTCAATGACATGACTTGAGAAATGTACACCTATTTATACAAGACAAAGAGCGACGCTAGAAACGATACACTTGTAGTTGAGGTTTGAAAGTCTGTATATTGTCAGTTGTCGGCAGCTTTGAAGAAGTTTGGAGCGGAGCCGCTCTCCATTAAACTCTGCTGCCACTGTGGCCCCGGGCCCGGGGCGGTAGGCAACGCCAGGCCGGTATCACTCTCAGCCCCCGGGTTCCTGCAGCCGTGATACCACCGCCAGAAGGGGTTGGTGATGTACTGTCTGTAGAGCACCTCGTCCAGTCGGTACGCCCTGCGCTCCTGCTCGGTGTACGGCGAGTACAGCGAGTTCAGGGCCAGGGGCTCCACCGGGAATGGGCAGCTCGGGAAAGGCCCAGCCAATTTGGTTTCCAGCTCCTTACTCCGACCCCTCCTCCGGCACCTCCGCCGCTGCCTGAAGTCTCCTTTGGAGAAATCATCTAGGTTGGAGGGATGAATGCTCCAGTAGTTGCCTTTCCCGTCCTCGCACCTCCCGGCTTTAATAAAACACTCATTGAGAGAGAGGTTGTGGCGAACACTGTTTCTCCAGCCCTGGCCACGACCTTTGTAATAAGGAAACGTCTCTTCAATGTATTTGTAAATGGAGCCAAGATTCAGCCTCTTGCTGGGAGAGGTTAGAATGGCCTTGGCGATCAGAGCGATGTAGGACATGGCTGGTTTCTGCTCCTGGCCTGGCTTTTCATTCAGGACCTCCTCCCCCGTGGCCTGGCCGGTGTTGTCCCCCTGAACGGGATTCTCTGGAGGCTCCTGGTAGCATCTGTCCTCTGACTCGTTCTTCCAGTACGCGTTTCCCTTGGCTTTGGGCGTTTCAGCCTCAGCGACGAACGGCAGCGAGGGGCAGATGGGAAGGAGGTCTCCATCTCCAGCGGGTCCCTCCTGCCCCAGTGTCTCCGAGTCTGCAAACGGTCTGAAGAATGCGGCCTTGGTGTCCACGTTTACCGATGCCATGGCGCCCTCTCAGCCCCTGCCCCGAGCCTGCCTCGGACTCTGGGTTAGTCTGATACAACAGGAGGAAGGAGAACGCTGACCGGGTTCCTTGTCCGAGTTGCTGTCTGGGGGTAGGTGAGATGACGGGGGGGGGGGGGGGGGGGGGCGAGGACGGTGGAGAGTTAGGGGCTGGACAGGAACCGCCCACCCACCTCTGCACAGGTAGAAGGGAGGGCGAGCCCAATCACCTGCCAGCTCTTCCCCATAGCGCCCAAATCCAACCTTCCACTTGTCTCTTAACCCAACCTCTTTGGCCAACAATGTCCTGCCCATATCTTTTAAGGGCGCAACATTTAAATTATTCTCCGTAGGCCGTAAACATCAAGCTGTGAGGATAGGCATGTGCAGGAAGGAACTGCAGATGCTGATTTCACACCGAAGATAGAGGATCGATAAGTAGCTTTTTCCAACTTCAAGTAACCATTGCATCCTCTCTATCTCCACCCCCCTCCATCCGAGTCATCGTACTGGTTTCACTGTCGTCCTGTTGAGTTTCACTGTCTGTATACATCGTTATCACCTAGCCCACAGCCAACAATGGCCCATTGTGGGCTCCACTTTCCTTGACCATCGTTCCTTTTTGCATATCTTCCATCAATTTGTTCTATGTACCGTCTATATCTCTCATTTCCCTTACACGTGACTCTCAGCCTGAAGAAGGGTCTCGACCGAAAACGTCACCTGTTCCTTATCTCCAGAGATGCTACCTGACCCGCTGAGTTACTCCACCTTTCTGTGTCTGTCAGCAGTTGAAGCGAGTTCCACTTCTGTGTTTCGGACAGGCAAATACATAGGACCGACGGTACGAAGAAGGGTCTCAACCCGAAACTTCGCCTGCCCAGTTGCTGCTCAGATGCTGCTTGATCCATGGATTTACTCCAGCACTTTATGTTTCGCTCAAGATTCCACCATCTGTACAGAAAGGATCTACAGATGCTGGTATATATACGAAGTGCAGGAGTAACTCAGCGGGTCAGGCAGCATCCCTGGAGAAAAAGAATGGGTGACATTTCAGGTTTTCAAGCTAAAAGCAACCTTCGTGTAAAAACATGAAATCGTACAGAGGGAATCATCTCAAGAGAGCGGGCTAACTGAAGATGGTATTAACGAGTCATTTTCAAAATGATACCCCGAGCTTCTGCCGCTTCTTTTCCAACCTCGAAAACGTTTGGCTGTAAGAAAAACCCACAGCTCCCAGGGAACTTGTGTGGCGTCTCGGTGGAGAATGTCCAAGTTATTGTACAGGAAGGAACTGCAGATGCTGGTTCACACCGAAGATAGACCACAAAATGCTGGAGTAACTCAGCGGGCCAGGTAGCATCTCTGGATAGAAGGAATGGGTAACGTCGAAAGGACTCGATCCGAAACGTCACCCGTTCCTTATCTCCAGAAATGCTGCCTGTCCCGCTGAGTTACTCCAGCATTTTGAGTCTATCCAAGTTACTGTAGTTAATTTTTACAACGAGGTAGCAATGGTAAACCAATACCCAGCATATTGCAAAATATAAGGCAATTGCAATATGGATATTTTTTTTACTAATGATAGGCGTATTTTAATGGCATTGATTTCTGTTCCAATAACAACCTGCACCATGAAAGGCTCTTTACTAATCGGATCGAGACAGCAACAAGAACATTAATGCTCATAAACATCGATAATCTCTCACCGTTGTCATTTGAGAGACATGTATGGTTCGCTGGAACAATTAAGTAGGGCATAATTTAAAACAAGTGATGATGGTTTTACAGTCCAGCATTTTTATCAATATTTTACGGTCACCGGTAGAATTAATCTTGGCAGCATTTTTCATCTGATGTTAAAAATATCGGTTAAGGTTTGCTTTTCATGTTTTCTGTTTGACGTGTCCCCCGTCACTTCAAAAGTTCGCGATTATTTGTCTGCGCATGTTTAATACATTGGTGACATTACATGATTTATGAAAGGAAAGATATTTTTGATAAACCTAAAAGTCCAATTCATTTACACTCATTTCATACTAAACCTAATCTTTATCAAACATTTTCTAGCCACATGTGAGGATCATTGACAAGGATACAATTTATTCTCAAATTATACAGATTTCATACCTCGAATCATTAAAAGAGCGGAGATAGACACAAAATGCTGGAGTGACCGCGGAACAGCAGCATCTCTGGAGAGAAGGAATGGGTGATGTTTCGGGTCGAGACCCATCTTCAGACTGGTTAGGGTTCAGGGAGACGAGAGATAAGACGATGATGTAGAGAGATAAAGAAAAATAAATGAAAGATATGCAAAATAAGTAACGATAAAGGAAAAAGGCCGTTTTGTTAGGTGAAAACGAGAAGCTAGAGCGATTTGGGTGGGGGAGGGATAGAGGGAGAGGGAATGCCGGGGCTACCTGAAGTGAGAGAAATCAATATTCATACCACTGGGCGAAATCTCATTAAAAGAGTGGAATTTAATATTGTTTACAGGGCAATTGCTTCTGCTTTGGGGCTGTTGTGATTGTTCACCGATGAGACCAAGTGATAAAAGTAACTCTTCCTAAATCTTAAGACCTCCACATTGAAATAGCCACGATCATAAAAACTTGTTCCAAATGTACTGGTCACTCTTTGCCAATAATTGTGAACATGGATGGATTCGGATAGCAGACAGGAACGCAAGTTGTGGAAGATTCCCAGCAATTATGGTGGGAAATCTGTCCACTGAATTTGGGGGTGGGACAGACTTTAAAGATACTACTTGGAACCAGTCCCTTTGGCCCACCAAGACCCCACCGAGCAGCCTAACTAGCATTATCCTAAGTACTAGGGACAATTAACACTTTTTACCTAAGTCAATTAACCTACAAACCTGTACGTCTTTGGAGTGTGGGCAGAAACTGGAGTACCCGGAGAAAACCCACGCGGTCACAGGGAGAATGTACAAAGTCCGTACAGACTCCACCCATAATGAGGATCGAACCAAGTCTCTGGCGCTGTAACGCAAATCTACCGCTGCGCCACTGTGTTGCCCAGCAACTTGAATGAAAGGTATGCAGAAGGACAAATCAAAGCCAGCAACGATGATAGAGATGGTGCCCACAATGGTCCATCCTGTAGAGTTGGTGATAAACAGTGGTCACACAGGTTGGATTCAAAGTGCAATGATCACCTCCAGCCTTCAACTCTGCAGATCATATTGAAGACTTGCTTTTCTTAATTATTCTTTTGTCAAGGCTCAGTTATTTCCCAATATAGTCACAAAATTAAATTTTACCGATCTAGGCTAATTTCATCAAGATCAGCAGGTGTGGTAAGACTTTGAGAAATAATGAGCTTTGGATAACACAAATCTGGATTTCTTCTTTAAAAGACTGTGAATATGAAATAGGAGCCTACGGCCAAGAGCATTTTTTTCTGCAAGAAAAATGGATATTGAGGCAAGGCCGACAATGATTTAATTGAATGGCAATCCACGTTCAATGGCTTGTTTGTATGTTTCTATACTGGTAATTAATAATTTGTCCTCTATACCCAGAGTTTAGTTTAAAGGTGAAGCATGCTAAACAGCCCCTTCGGCCCACAGTCCACACCAACCAACGATCGCCTGTGCACTAGTTCTACATTGCCCAGAGTGTGCAGGATGCAAAACGGTGATAATTTTACAGAAGCCAATTAATCTACAAATCTGCTCTCTTCCACTTAGTCGTCTAATCAAGAAACTACAAACACAGAACATAGAACAGAATAGTACAGAAACCGACCCTTTGGCCCACAATGACTGTGACAAACATGCCATATTAAACTAACCCTCACGACTGGCACACGATCCATATCCGTCTATTCCTTGCATACCAATGAGCCTATCTCAAATGTCACCATTGTATCCACCTCCATCCTTGTCAGCTGCGGCACAGCTGAAAGGTTAGTGGTCGTATTTGATTAAAGACTAAGATACAATTTTTGTGACGCAGCCGTATCATTGCTGTCTGACAGCGTCCTGACAACGGATGTCTATGGAATTTGAACATTCTCCCTGTGACCCCAGTGGGTTCCCTCTGGCTGCTTCGGTTTCCCCTCACATTGCAAAGATGTGCAGAGTTGTAGGTTAATTGACTTCTGTAAAATTGGCCCCAGTGTGCAGAATAGAACTAGCGTAGCGTGGACTCAGTGGGCCAAAGGGCCTGTTTTCACATTGTATCTCTGAACTTAAACCTTTATAAGAAGTCACAGAAAGTGAGAGCCTCACAGTAATGCATATTTCTTTTTATTCAATAGATGCCAAATGAACAAGCAAAATTCATAAATGGCATACAAGTACAGCAGTACTAATAGGATTACAAAATATAAATATCAAATCTGTAGCATTTTTGATAACCTTGAGCACACAAGGTACCAGCTTTTACATTAATTTAACATAAAAATTCTGCAAATCAGATATAAAAGCAGAAAATGTTGGAACCACTCAGTGGATCAGGCAGCATCTGTGGAGAAAGAAACCATGTTTCAGGTCAAAGACGGTTTTCAACATTTTCTGCTTTTAAATCAGCTTTCACACCATCTGTCAGACTCTCGTCATATCTTCTGATCCCCATGTTAATGGAATTAAAATATCAATTTATATTTTCATTCTAAACAGGTTTATAACAAATTAATTCTAGAAAAGTATAAAACAATGCTTTCTAGATACCCACCAAGGCTAAATAACACTATCTCCAGCAGTGTCTTCTGAATTTATACATAAAAAGAAAATCATTTGGGACTTTAATATCATGTATTCTTCAGAACATTGACCATGGATAGTTGAAGCTGACTTGTGGTGTTGTTACAGTGCAATACTCAGCTATGATTAATACATTAAAAAAGATCATTATTTTCCAGTCAGAAGAAAATACAATTTGAAATTGATCAGTTGCTGACATGATTTGCATCAGATCTGGTCTTAAATACCTAGAGATAGACAATATTTATATCTGGGCATCACAAAACTTCAATTCCTATATGAAAAAGGTTAAAATAGTACAATATGCTTTTGTGATTCATTCATTCATGAAAAAAATCTGTTTGTTTTCATATGTACTGAAGTATACACTATTCACAGTTGTGATTTATCAGTTTATCCTGAATGCTATAAAAATAGGTTGTGCTTTAATCCATGTTACATGTGCAGACCTGGGTAGTTGAGGAAAAACAATGCAGACTGGTATTTTGTAGAATCAGTGCTCAAGAAACGACAGCAGGAAAGCTGTGGTAATTTTGAAGAACCTTGCTTTGTCACAAGTAAAACATGATTCTTCGTGTATAAATGCACAAAGAAGTCACGATTTGATGCTACGTAATATGGATTATGCAGCACTATAGATGTTTTCTATGTATGTTATACATGTAATATTAAATTTTAAAATCTAATGTAGGGTTCACATTTACAAATATGTTGGTTTTTAACTTACAAGGATGCATTTTACAGCTTTTATTGAAACTACTGCAAGGGGAAAAACATCTGGCTACAATGACTTGATGTTGATTATTTAAATTGAGATTGAAATGCAGTGATTTATACCGTGGTTAAAGGCATGGCAATTTCATCTTTACAGATAATACAACTTTTGATGATCAGAAATGCATGTGTCTCCACAATCTGTGGGTTCAGACAAGCAGAATTCTTGATTTTATTGAACAAATTATTTCATTGTTCAGTAATCATGATGACTTGTGGGAAACCCTTATGATCTTTTCAAAATTTTTCATCCTGATGAATAATAATGATCATGATCGCATTATGTATCAAGGCAAATCAAAACAGCTTTAGGAGTATGACTGCATTTATACACTGTGGAATTTCCTGCAGTGAACACCCAAATTTATAACATATTTTTGTGCAGTTCTTATTTTATCTTGTTTTGGGGTGGCATTTGAAGATTTGGAGCTTTCAGTCCTGACCCCACCCCATGCTCTCAAAACAGTATTAGAATTCTTTGGCTCTGTAGTAATGAAAAATACAATCCCAAATAACACCAATGCATTGACTACAGTAAATACTGCTACAGAATGAAACATTCGGCAAAACTAACTTCTTCATCACATGCTCATTGTGGACAGCTAAACTAGTGCTGAAACCAAAAATGTGCAGGCATTTCTTAACCAACCATCACTAAGATTTTAGTAAGTGATATACGTAAACTAGCAAAAGTGCTACTGCTTTAGATTCTTAATTCACTGAGGGCCAGCACTTCCACGTTGACTTAAATGTGTGCAAAATTACAGTCAATATACGAAGTTGTACAATGAAAAAGTGAAGTAGAAAACAAATTATGCACAATTTGCACTACTTTCTGATGGAAACGTGTCTATCAGTGCAAGACAATCACATAACCAAAGTTATGGTGATTTCCATAATAATGCAGTGCAATCAATATTCCAAAAGGAACAAATTATGATCTATTAAGAACACGGCAATGAACCAGATTTGACTTCAACTTGTGTGAATCAACATTTCCTATTTTGATTATTTTTCTTTCAGATTAAGCAGCAGGTCTATTGTGCTCATTAGTAATGCTGTTAAATACAGTACAAACAGTTAAAACAGAACAGAAATTTCATTCTTAAAACAGGAATGCAGTCAAAAGCAAAAAATAACTTAACATTAAAATAATGAAAATCAAATCAATAGTGGAGAAACACATCTGTCTTTCTTTTTAAACCTAATACAGAAATTATTGCAAGTCACACATTCGCTGAAATAAACAAAAGTGTCAATTTTTCACTGGCTGTTTTTCAGAATTAGTCACCTGATTTCGCTATTTTATCAATGTTCTACTGGAATTCACCTTAGTGGTGATCAGAGTCCGACACTAATTTTACATCGAATTACAATCTCAACACTCGTAATGAAGTATTTGCTGTGAAATTGCTATGGCTTTCCACGACCACGTTCGAAAGCATGATGTTCCGCATGAGCTGTAAAACAAAAATGTGGATAGCAGCATTATTTTAGTTAAATTACATTATGAAACTGTAAGAATTTAAAATATTAGATTATGTTAGAATGTAAGACACATCATTCAACATTTAAAACAAAAGTCAATCTCAAATATAAATAGCCTATTAACATTAATTTACAGGAAAAATACCAGAATTAAATATGTGCACTGAGGAATCAGGTTATATTCGCCTAATGTGTTACATTGTACTCAAGGAACATTGGGGAAATAAATGCCTTTTCATATTTGTTGGAAATGTCCTTTTTATTTGGTATCCCATTGTTAAACAGTAATTGGAATAAGAGGATAAGGGTTGACCCAACACAGCAGATTTGAGATGCAATTGGATGAAGAATGAACCTCTTATGAAGAATGAAGTTCTATTTCACAAATAGAATGAGCTACCATTTACAGCTGGAGATCGATTATCATTCAATTTCCTCATATGAACAGTAATACATAAAGTCATTGTAAAAAAAAAAAGACAATTATTTAGATTGATGGGAACACTTTGCATAGTCATATTTTCAATAAGTTCTCAGGACAGGCAAGGCCTCGGAAATAGTTCCAAGTTCTTGGACTACGCTAAAAGGCCAAGTATGATGGAATAGTCACAAATGTAGCTGGGGAATACATACAAGGTGTGCAGTGTAATTTGTAAGTAATCACTAGTTTGCTGTCAAAGGACAAAGGGGACTGCGGGTTGAATGCGAAGAGGTGATCAAAAAACTGACCATCAGGATTTTAGTACTGTGTGTCTCACTCAATTGCTTTTCAATATAGAACTGTTGAACATAAAAAAAAGTTCAGAATCCACAAAGGGGTTCTAAAACCTCAACGGAAACATCTTTAATTATCATTGTATGTAACTTTTGAAAATAGATATTCTGAAATTTCTTCTTTTTTTTGGATGATCAAAGAATTAAAAGCATTGTCCAGGACAAGATTTTGTATACAGCTGAGTGGAGAAAGATTACCTGTTAATTCAAGTCGCCAGTTGCAATTAGTGGGGACAATATGGAGTGATAGCAATATACACGCTCCCCGAAGTATGTGAGGGTCACGTCTCGCGGACCTTTGCATAAATCGGATGTTACGTAAGTCAAAAGGCCAGATGGGAGCTTCCGCAAGGACAGCTCATGGGCTCATGGAAACAGCCGCACGCAACGGCAGTTCACTGCTACCGAGATGCGTAAATCGGAAATAATGCAGTGAACTTAAAGAATTGTTTACTCAAGTACAAGTTTATGTATGTCGCCTATAATGTAAGTGAGGGCATGCCTGTACATTCTATTTATACATCTACTGTATAAGAAAATAAATGATTTCATAAGAATGCATCATTATTACATGGTCTTAAATAATTTTATCAATGTTTTAATTTTTTTGCCTCCTGACCAACAGAATCATAGTGTTGTCACATAGTTACATAGTGTAACCTTAAATATTAAGATAAATTATAACAGGGTTTTAAGTGAAACTTAATCTTCGAACACGTATTTGGTCTGATTTGGTAAATATTTCTTGTGAATCATCCAAAGAACTCAGGATTTTTTCCAAAACACGTTAGAGAACAACTTTGCTTTAATCAAATTAATTTATTCTCCAATTTATTCTTGGGGTGGGAGTGGTACTGACAATGCATGATCATTCTCCATTCTGTTTGCCCTGATATCTTCACAAGTCATATACATATCAGAATCATGTATATAAGAAACCTCTGGGTTTAGTTCACAGAGAGGACCAGTACTTCCAGCTTATTTTTAATATTATATTTTAAAGATACTACAAAATATTTACTGGATACCTTGCTTCACAAATATTTTAAAATTAATCAAATCAGCATTCAAAAATAAAATTAAGATGAAAGTTAAACAGAAAAATGTTGAAGAAAGAAACCGTGACAGAAGAAAAAAAAAGTTGACGAGAGATACAAATTACTTTTTATGTTATAATATAAATTGCAAATTGTTAGGATTGAAACAAAAGCAGAGTTTCATGAAATTTTAGACAGAATACTTACGTTTATAAAACACTGCCTTGAAGGTTACTTTTGGAACAAGCTCATAAATCTTTTGTGTAATAGTTACTTCATTTGCCCCAGCAGCATTTACATTCCAAACTTGAACAATGTCTTCACGGTCTCTAACACTGACACTGACACCAACTACCTCATCATCTGTGTAAATAAAGCAATATCTGAAATAAGCAAAGTTATAGAATATATAATTATATTCTAAGTTTGAAAAAAATATATAAGAAATGTGTTGCATGCAGAATATTCAAAATATAATTTAAAATACTTTAGTTTAGTTTAGAGATACAGCACGGAAACAGGCCCTTCAGCCCACCGAGTCTGCGCCGACCAGTGATCCCCGCACACTAGCACTACGCTACACACCAGGGACAATTTATAATCTTTACTGAAGCCAATTGACCTACAAATCGGCACGTCTTTGGAGCGTGGGAGGTAACCAGAGCACCTGGGGAGAACACACGCGGTCAATGGGAGAACGTGCAATCTCCATACAGACAGCATTCGTAGTCATGATCGAACCCGGGCCTCTGGCGCTGTAATGCGGCAACTATACCGCTGCACCACCGAGCAGCCCAGATATGAATATACCCTCATCAAAATTTGTAAACTAGTCTCCTATCATGTTGAGCAGTCAAGTGATGGAATGATTAAGATAAACTTTTTAAGCGTCCTTGCTATTTTGGTTGAGAATTCATAAGATAAGATAATTATTTTTAAATGCGTTTCAGTACCATTGATGATGGTAACAGAAGTGATATTACCCTGTTAGATGATTGGCGCAGGATACAAAATAGGTACTTTTAAATCATCTGATAATTTAAGTATTATTTAAAAAAATTGTATGACCACAATACTCTTCACTGGCCACGAGGGAAGATATAGGAATTAATTTATGGCAGGGAGCAAGAGAAAGGAGGCGACACAGGAGAAAACAGACTGGGGAATAAAATGCTGACAAGAACGATGACATATCAGAACAGAAAAGCTGGAGGGTAGCAGTGGGATACCCAAGTATGGAACAACAGATGGCGATGGGGTCGACAGCATGTCAGGTATCATTATAAAAGCTAAGTTATGACTAACCTGTTTGCTTTTGTACTTTTGCTGGGTGCTATACAGGGAGCACTCATGGGAGGTTAAAAGGGAGGCAACATTTTTTTTGTACTATGCAATGGGCCCCATGTTTCTCCTTTGAAAACTGTTGAGGAAGGGGAGTTCATTTTTACCTATCATAATTTAATGATGCTGCTGTACAAGAACCACCACAATGTAGGGTATATCTATGAGAAATGTAGCTTTTATCTTCACACAAATCAGAAAAATAGACAACAGTAGACAATCATAAAGCTCACTAAAGTAAATCGAGTTGTTCCAATGCAAAAATATGTTTAGGGAAGAAGTTGGATCATTTTTCTTTTCCTCTCTTCTAGATGTCCATGCACACATTTTACAATTCACCAGAAACAGGAACTGTGGCCAATTTTCCATCTAAGATTACATTTTTCCTTGGGTGGATAGGGTGCAGGAGGCAGTGGGTACAACTTTATATGTAACTGCGCACTCCATCAAAGGATTTCTCCCTCGTGTGAAATAATCCAGGAAAATTTGGAAAGGCTGATCTTTTTCACCTTTTTTTAAAATTAAGGTCCTTTTTCAAGGGTCCAAAACCCATCAATTTAAGATGAGGGAAGAGGCAATCTTGTTTTCTAATGAATATGCAACATTCGAAATGCATGCTTCTAATCTTGAACAGATTAACACAATAAAAATCATTACAAGTACCAAAGGTAATAATGTCACCCATAAGCCTGACCTTACCTACAGTGCAGCAATCTACAAACTGTTCACCAATCGTGGCCAGTAATAATTCTTTCCAAACAGCAGGCTGTCACAAGAAACAGATAAAGAACTTCTCTTAGGAATGTATTTTTAAATTACCTAATGTTAAGGAAATTACAAATATGGATGCTCAAATATGATTTAATCATCTAAGCAAAATGAAAATGCAGTCAGAATGTAGGCAACAAAATTTGTTTGCATAAATGCAGAACAATTGAACTGCTAATGTATATTAAATTAAAACAAAATGTGTGCACAGCCAATAAAAAACAGCTTTGATAGAATAAAGATTTACATCTTCAAAGAGTGTTTCGCAAATTGTTTTAAAATACTTTACAGTCAATGAGTGTTTAAAAAAATATTTATATTACAATAATAAAAGAAGCAGGATAATGATTTTGTGCACAGCAATCTCTCACAAACTGCTCTAGTGATTAAATTATTCTTTTACATGTTAATTTAGAGATAAAGATTGCTTGGCTTGAGCAATAAATCCCTTTATTCTCAAATGGCAACATGAGATTTTTACATCTGCCTCACATCCTGATCACAGTACAGGCCCACCACTGATTTTCCGGCGCCCTTGGTTCCAGAGCCGTGCCGGATTATCTGCTTTGTTCAACTCCTTAAAGCAAATTCAACCAAAAATGTATGCAGACAACTCTCTGAATGCAAGTTGGAAGATTGCAACTGGGTGCAACCAATATATAAGCCATGCTGACATCAATAAATAAAGCAAAGTACTCCCATGCTTAGATATTTATGTACAGCATCTAAGTATCTGCTAGGTCAAGTACACTCAACTTTTACCATGGCAATTCCCACAAGAACAATTTTCTTCCTTGACCTCAGAACATTCTGGATAAAAGTCAATTGTAGACAGCTGGGCCGCCGCATAAACATTGAAATGATAAACACCTGATAGGTTTTGGGAATATTTTCTTTGATATGTATTTAGGGAGGGATAGGAGTCTGGGGGCCCAGGAAAAGGAATACATTTGCAATAACCAGTTTCCATTCAGCTTTGTATGCTGCAGTGGTAGCCATTTAAATGCATTAATTAGCATCTCCTATCTCTATTCCATGGGAGCTGCAGAAAAACCTCTATTTCTGCTTCCAGATAATTCAACTATCCTGTTCCAATTTATCACTTCTTTAAAATTCCCCTTCCATTTGTGGTTTGCACTATGTGCAAAGCTTTACAAAATTTGTAAAACATCTTAAGCAGAATACACACCTTGTACCGCAGACCAGATCCCTGTTATAATCTTTGGTCACATGTTAAATCTACTCATGGTAAAATGCTATTTAAACACTGCCAAGCAACACTCCAAACAGTAGGTGGTGATGCAGAACAAGTTTCAGCAAAGTCTTATTTAAAAAAAAAAAAAATTTAACTGAGAAGGGTAATTTATTACTTTTCTGAAATGCTTACAGTGTGCTCTTTTGAAATTTTCATTTTCCACATTCCTCCTTTGGCATTACTCTCATCTTCCCTATGAAAAACACAACCAAAAAAAATCACTTTTAAGGCATTGCAATGTTGTATTTGATTAGTGCTCTGAATTGCTTTATATATTGGTAATGGCATTGGTTTATTGTTGTCAGAATTTAAAACTTTGTTCCGTGTGCTAGCCAAACAAATTATTTACTACAACCAATTACCTACCACAGCGGCCGTCTCTCTCCTCTCATTAGGTGGTAACTACAACGCAAAGGCAATCTAGTCACTGCAGGGATGTTATTGTAGACACTCCAGAAACTCTGAGGAGAGAAAGAAAATAAGTTCAAAACAAAATATATTTTAGACAAGAGAAGTACGATATTCAAATTATAAATATTCTACAATTCCAAATATTCAAATGAATACCGCATTTTAATTTCTATTGTAAACAAACTACACAAGAATTAAACATTGTCCTATGGAGTTACAATAAATGTTCTGATTGATCATCCTTGGACCAAGATTAGACCACATACAAAGTGGGGGAAAAAGTGCAGAAATGGGATGCTTGTCCTCATTGGCAATGTTATTATAGATGTAAAAGTAGGGACATTATGTTCCAACATTACAAAACCATGGTTAAACCAGACAATGCGTTTCAACATTCTATTCACCACACTGCAGGAAGGACATGGCTGCTCTGGAGAGAATGCAGAGGAGATTCACATGCATGTTTGCAATACATTAGATATGGGATAAGATTGGATAAGCTGGGCTTGTTTTCCCTGGAGCAAAGGAGGCTGTGGGGTGACTTGGAGTCAGTGTCATGCAGCATGGAAACAGGCTCTTCGGCCCAACTTGCCCATGCTGACCAAGATGCCCCATCTACATTAGTCCCACCAATCCATGTTTGGCCATATCCCTCTACTAAACCATGTGCCTGTCCAAATGGGATTTGGTCCACAAGGCATTTACTGCAATCAGGATAAGTTATTATAGTTACTTAGTGGCTTGCTTTCCGTTTGTTCGACAGAGTGCCATTGACTGAAGGCTGATGTTTTAAATAACTGATAACAAAAATCAAAGCTCAACAGCAATGCATTTTTGCTATATTAGCAACCTGAGAATCCACTGATCAACGTCTGTTTATCATCCTAGGGTTTAGAGCTGTAGACTACATACTAATTGTCACTTGATCGTCTCACAAGTTGCCTGCGTATGTTACTCATGGCAATAAAGCAAAGGAGGTTGTTTACTGTAGACCGTGGGTTCATGGCTGCTTTCAGGTTACACAAGGTCAATATGTGTAATTACGCATGTGCCACAAACAGAACCACATTAAGGGCCTGTCCCACTTGGGCCAAATTTTTGGTGTCAGCCTGAAAAGAGTTTGTCGCGGCGTGACGCATGAAATGACGCGCCCTGCCGCCGCTGGATTTTGGAATGTTCAAAATCTTTCCGTGACATCTGCGTGTCTTATGTCGCACGCCGACGTAGGCTGTCCTGCGGGTGACGCCCGGTCACGACCTCGGCTAATTAATTTTGCGTCATCATACGTCACCATGCGTCATTTGAGCGTCGCACCGTGATAATGTGGGTATATAAAGCGCCAACTTTCAAAACCTTTTTCACTTGCAACGGAGACCATCAGAAAATGGCACCCAAGGGAAGCAGGGTTCATCAGAAGAGCAAGGCACAACGAAAACCAACCATGCAGGAGAAGACCTAGGTTCAGCAGATTGAGGTCCAGGAGGAGGAGACCATGGGGGTGAACATGGAGGGGGCTCATGGCCACAGCACCACCCCACTCAGGGCCAAATTTTCTAAAGCTGCTGCTCCTGCTCTTGCTGCTGCAGTTGCCGTAGATTGGGATTCCGATTTTGCTGAGGATACTGATGCCTCAGTTGAGCCAGTTGAGATCAAGAAGAAGAGGCAAATGGTAACCAAGCCATATGATTTCAGCAGGGAACAAGAGGGGACTTGGTAGATAGGTATTGGACCAACCCTGAGCTATATGATAAAAAAACAGCAGACATTTTAGAAACAAGGAGCGAACGTATGTGCTGCTTGAGCCCAAGGTGAAGGAGTTCCCTCGGTTGCACTTGTAAGTACACACTTAACTTTGTTGTTTGTCTGCATTTCTGTCATTATAATTACAATCACAATTAAAATTACAATTTGTTCCACACTGATCTTCATTCATTCTATGTTTTCACAGACGACCAACTGTGCCAATGGTTTAAGAGCCAGAGGACAAGGTACGGCAAGCTGTCGCACAGTTTGCACGTCTGGCTCTGGCAGTAACTTTGTGACCCAGAGGCAGCAGTGGATAGTCGATAAATGGGCGTTTATAAAGAACCATATCATTTGAGTGGAGAGGAGGCAGAGCACCAAGAAGGTGATTATAAAAAAAAAAATATTATGATATTGATAATTTGATTGTCAACTTGCTTGCCACGTCCTGATGGTCTTGAACATTTGTGATACACATTTTATTTTCTTCCAGTTTAACAAGGAGAACCCACAGCGTGCCATCTCCAGTGAGGATGAGCTTGATCCTCTTGAGGGACCCTCTGGATCCACCACCCCGACAAGTTAGGAGCACAGCAAGAGGAAGCAGACCATTGCCATCCCCACTGCAGGCTCCAGCACAACTGCGGCTGAGGAAGAAGAGTCCCGACAGGCAAGTCAGCGGATGATCAAAGAAGTAAGTGCTTTTGTGTGAATTATCAGCAGATTTCTCATTTAATCCACCCTTCCATCCATTTTTCACCCTCGTTTCCCAAAAAACTACTTACCTGTATCGTACTCTTTTGTTGCAGATCGTGCAATAGGCAAAGGCGACAACAGACACCATGAACACCGTGGCACAGCCAAAGACACCACACGAGAGGTTGGTTGAAACCTTCTCAGCGTTCTTAAAAGAAGAGATGTTCCACATTCCTGAAAACGAACGGGTTAGCTACTCCATGGAGGCCTTTGCCTTGACATGGGCCCACAGATTCTCTCAGCCGGTAAAATTTCTTGATCCAAGTTTGTGGAATTTAAAAAACGTTTGACTTTAATACTTTTGTATGAATTAATCACTATGAATTCATTGGTGTTGCAGAGTCTGATGCGGCACATGGCATTCATGGGTCACCCACAAATGGGGATGATGGCACCACAACATCAGCATGCTCACCAGGTATGTGATACCTTTTCTGAATCTGACTCAAGATTATCTGTGACACACAGCTTGTGAAAGGTTGTGATTTATTTGCCTCCCAATTCATATTGATAGGTTTATGTGCTTTATCCACAGGCAATAATGGGACCATGGCACACGGCATACCCACCGATGGCAAGCTCACCCAACATCAGGGCACCCAGCTCAACGGCACATCAGGTGGCAACTACTTCCATGGACAGTACCTGGCAGCTTCCAAGAAGAGCTTATCAGGGAAACCCAGCTGGACCCCAGGAATACAGCAGCCTGGATACACCCATACCCACACTAGTAACACCAGCATTTCCAGCCTGATTAGAGTCGGGACTTAAGTGTGAACTTCCGAGTCTGAATCTCTCGGATTATTTGGCTGAAGTGCCCATAAAAAATGAAAAATACAAAAGTACATAAAAGTACAAAGTACATTATTAAGAACCTCTGAAATGATGTTCTTTCTAATGTGGTGAAAAAATAAAGATATTTTGCTGACTATTGTGGAATAAAATTTTTTGCTCAAGTATGATGTCATTTGAAATATGCCGTTTAATATATACAGTTACTTTGTTGAAGTTGAAGTTAAATCTTTCTTGTTAAATGAATTGTTGTTTTTCAATGATGTTATTTTAAAGACCACGTTAAATAAACAATTTATTTCTTTAAAAAATTTTGGTCCTTAGATTTATTGTAGATAAGTTCATTTCCAATGTGATTATTATAGTTCAGTGTAACCTTCTTGTGTTGTGAAAAAAGTTGTTCGACTATCTAAAATTCTTGACATTTATATGAAAATTTGATGTGTGATGATCTTCTCACTCAGAGTATTGTTAATCGTGGTATTAATTTCACATTTATAAATCCTCATTTATTTAGATCGATAAAACATAAACAAACATTGAATTGCATTGAAATGCAAAACTTTTCATATAATGTGGTCAATAAAAGAAACACAGACACAAGCATTTCACTGCTTTTAAATGTAAGCTCTTTTGGGTGGCTGGCCCTGAAAAGGGCATCTTTTGGGCGCTCTTCATGTAGTGGTGTTCCTCTGTTTGTGGTGTGGGTTGTTTGCTGCTGATCTTCAGCACATGTCGGTCTGCCATGGTACACTGCCTAGTTCGGAGTTGTAGTAAGCGCAGAGATGGTCTCTCTGCTCCTTGGCTATCTTGTTGCAGATGTTTCCTGACAATCTGCCAGTGCCACCATCGGTGCAGCCTGTCCTCCAGCTCTCCATGAGCTTGGTGTGATGTTTCCTGTCTGGTTGTCCACCGTGTCACCTTCCACCATGGCTGCTGCTGCTGCACTTCTGGTGCGGATCAGGTTGCGGAGGACACATGCTGCATAGACAATGGTCTGCACATTCTTGGGCTCCTGCTCCATTGTAGTCAGCAAGCATCTGAATCTGCTAGCGAGGATACCAAAGGCATTTTCCACGACCCACCTAGCCATGGACAGCCTGTAATTGAGGATCCTCTGCTCCCTTGACATCCGCCTGTGAGGGTATGGCTTCATCATCCATGGCCTGAGTGTGAAGGCATCATCACCAACCAGTGCGTAGAGGGTGTCAGGATTGTCTTCTCCTGGCAGAGGTTCTGGATCAGGAAGGCCTGCTCTCCCTTCTTCTAGTGCTTGCCCGAGGCAGGTCTCCCTCCAGATCCCTCCATCTGCAGCACTGCCAGGTGTGCCCACATCCACAAACAGGAAGTTGTAGTTTGAATACACAACAGCAAGGAGTACGATGGAATGGAACTTCTTGTAGTTAAAGTACGTAGAACCTCCCCTGGGTGGACACCAGATGGCCACTTGCTTCCTGTCAACTGCCCCACATGTGTGCAGGAAGTTCCATCCCCTTTGAAAGTCATGCACCACTCTCCTCCACTCATCAGGTGTACTAAGGAAGTCAATTATTGTCTTCATATGCATTCTTGATGGCTTCACAGGTCTCTCGGACAACCTTACTGATGGTGTTGTGGGCCACACGAAAGTTGTAGGAGAGGCTCTTCTACCAGTCTCCGGATGCCAGGTAGCGGAGTGTGATGGCTAGGCGCAGGCCTGGTTCCAGTGCCTTCCTCATGAAGTTGTCCTTTTTCTCCAGAAGAGGGCTGACTTGTGTCTTCAGCTCCTGAAACAGGTCAGGGGGAATCCTGGTGAAGTTTCTAAAGGCAGCCTCATCTTCTCACTGGAGCTGTCATCATGATCTCATCAGGAACAAGGACCTCGTCCACACAGACCTCTTCCTGGGCTTCTTCTTCACCTTTCTTGTTGTACTCCTGCCTGGCTTATCTGTAAGCACGAGGGCTGCTGCAAGCAGAAGTCTTTGTTGTTGCTGTACAAATAACGATGCAATCTGTAGTTGCTCCATGATAGTCATGATGCAGAACAACACCCTGCAGCCCCTTTTATAGGGAAGTTGGGTAATCAAATGATGTTACGCGTCCTCTGTTGTCCTCAGAGGTCGCAGACATTGATGTAACCTGTCGTATCTTGCTGTCCGTATCGTGTCGCGGGTGGACGTATGTTGACTTCGGCTGTCGCCGTTTGACGTTTGTGACGTCGCAGGCTGTCGCTGTTGAGGCCCCGAGAAATTGTGACGGCGGCTGACGTGGAGTGTCGTGGCTTGACGTAAACTGTGTCGTAGCCTGTCATAGATTGACGTACAACTTGACGGTTTTTCGGCGACTGCGGGCGTCAGTCAAAAATCGCAAAGCACCAAAAAAAATATATCGCAAAATGGACAGGCCCTTTAAGGTTTCACATTTAACAGTTTAAACATATGCACTGTATGATGAAAATAGCTCTTCATGGATCAAAATTACTAAGACATCAAGATGCATTTCTGAGCATATCCCTTTCAAAATTATTTTCAATCAGATAAGTTGCAACTCTCAGGAAATAGAATCATACCCAAATGTTCTTAATTGTTACGTTTATTGGTCATAAAACTAATAAAGGGGTGACGGGTGTTAATTAGAACCTCCACTTGTGGAATTTGTTGGTTTAAAGGCATACCTGCAGTATCCAGAGGGAAAACAAATGAAGCGTGTAATTTAAATGAATTGTGCTCTTCAGCTTTGGTAAACTTCATTTAAATACAACTGCCTTAAGTCCATCTGTCTCATGCAACACTTGCAAGGCTGGTACAGTAATGGACGAGGAAGTGCCAACATATTGTGGAAAAAGAAACATCTGATTTTACACCACTTTATTATTCATTGAGGCATGAAAATCTGAAATTCCATGGGAATAAGAAGTATGAATTGCCTGTATATAAGCAGCAAGGAAAGATATTAAGAGATTGGAAGTTGAACAGATGGTCAAATACAGCATACGCTAAAAGCAGTGTCTTCACTCAATGTTTTCTAGTATCTTACTGAGTTAATCTGGCATTGCGCATGATTGCCGATATAGTTTTTAGTCACATTTAATATTGACAAGAAAACACCAACTGATCAAAACAAAACAGAATTAAGCATTAGCTTTTTGATTAAAAACTGAAATTAATGGAAGTATTTAGCTGGTCAACAGAGCAACAGTCATTATTTCAGGTGACAGACCGTATCTGATTATCCATTCTTAAAGCACTTGTAAAAGAATGTTCTCACAGTTTAAACTGTCAGATTAGATTGCTTGGTGTTGAAATTAAAGACCCAAACTGTGAAAATGTAATCTTTGCAAATTCTTGCACAGAAGATTATTAAAGGCAATAAACCTACTTGTCTTGGGCAGTGCAAAGGGAAAGGTAGCTCCTCACATTAAAGACTGACTATGTGATCCCAGCACAATAGTACTACATGCATTAGGTTCAGATTAGGTCTAATGTATATTCTAATAAAACATTTGGGTTCAAGTTGGGCGGTGCTGTGCAAGGTAATAGTGGTACTTGAGCCAGGTGTACACCAATTGCATAGTATTACTGTGCATGCCCTTTCCCTGATCAATAGCTATGTTTATACACATGGGAAGTTTTTTTTTTCCCCCTGCGTTTTCAATCATGCCTTTGAGTCAGGCATGGAATAATTGCAAGCATACCGGCTTGGCTTTAGATTAGCCGTAGTTATTTGGGATTGTGATCAGATTTTGACTTTGAGTTTGATCAGACCCTTGATTCATGTTACTCTGCATACCTCCTGATGGAAATGATTATGGAAATACATGGAAAGACAATGAAGAGATTTCAATAAGGTTAAACATTCTTACTATTGTTGGAATAATTTACATGAGATGTGGGTGTCAGAATATCTTTATTCACAATTTATGAGAAATACCTTGTCGTTAAGACGAGGACAACAGTCAAGCGACAGACTGTTCTACAGATACAAAGCATAAAGCCTTTTAAAATCATTTTTGACAGGGACATATCTGGAATGGGTCACAGTTATTCACACGCTTGGTGATCCAGTATTCTGCTCTTACCCCGACCAACACAGCTTTATCACTAAAAAAAACCCAGACATGTAGGTGTTCAAGTTGTTGACTTCATGGGTCAGTATGATCAGACATGCTTAGCCTGGCACCGATGGGAAACTTTACTGAAGTACAGTTCAGTTCCCACAGTATGAACTGCTGCCCATGATCATGACAAGATGGAAGAACAGTTCAGTTCCCACAATTCCCACACCATCCTCTGGCAGGCAGTGTGGATAGAAAGTCTTAAGACTGTCTATACAACTTCTATTGAACCGTAGCCTGGTCGAAACTATTCAGCTCCTTTATTACAATATCATCTAACTAAAAATGCATTTTAATTGAACATCCTGTTTCTAAGAGTTTGGGAATGATTATTTCTTCCTATTCTTCTCCCATTTTTGAAAGCTGAACCTATATTATTCACACATCTGTGTTTCCAGTGTGATTAATGGAAGCATTGCAACCAAAAGCAAATTTCTTCACCTGCGAGCGCCTGTTCAGCGAGGGTGAATGAAAAATCGATCATGAGATAGTGGGAACCCAAGCAGATATTTTTTTGTGTTCGTGGCTCGAGATACAATTTAACTTTCCAATGCAGCCTCAAGTAGAATCCGAAAAAATCCACACAAGAGTTTTGTGAATCCTTTATTGAATGTTTATGTTTAGGTTGAACTGTTTTTTAGAAACCTAGATATGCAGCAGATGGCCTGAAGCATCATATTCCATCAAAGTGGATGATGTCGATTAGACTGATCAATTAACAGCGCAGGTTCACAAAGACTCCCAAATATTTTGCTATAATTGCAGTTTCTTCCATTAGCCAGACAATAAGCAGATGTCCATTTTTTTTGATGAATGTCAATTATCAAGTCCAATTTTTATCAAAAATCAAACAACAAAACACAGGCAGTTGACTGATACTACATTACTCAGATGCCAGATCAGTCATCACTGACATTCTTCAGCAGCCAATTAGTTGTTAAGCACAACATTCGAATTAAAAAAAAAATTGCCACATCTAACCATTAAAATTGATTAATCTGTACAAGCAATGAAAACGCTAGGCCTTGATGTGCAGAAGAAATTATAAATAACTGTTTGTAATAATCAAAATTATGGATTCCTATCCTTATCTGTGAAGCATTCACATAGTTAATATTTAAATGCATTCCCTTAAACTAAGATATACTGATGCTAAAGAAACCATTCCAGCTTGAAGAAAATCACTAACATTGCACGTCAATACCTTATATTGATAGAATATTAAAAATTCTATGGTTTGATTTATTAGCTCAGGCATACTGAGCATATTTGTACCAATTTCACAAAATATACCAAATGGCTAGTTATATACAAGACAACTTTTGAACATTCAAACAATGCCTGATATCTTTTATTTTAAGTTTAGCTTGGTTTAGAGATACAGCGCCGAAACAGGCCCTTCAGCCTACTGAGTCTGTGCCAACCAGCGATCCCCCCACACTAACACTATCCTGCACACACTACGATTGTCACTTAACCTACAAATCTGTGCATCTTTGGAGTGTGGGAGGAAACCGGAGAAAACCTATGCAGGTCACGGAGAGAACCTACAAACACCATACAGACAGCACCTGTAGTCAGGATTGAACCCAAGTCTTTGGCGCGGTAAGGCAGCAACTCTACCACTGTGCCCACGTGCCATGCCTGTTTGAATGTTGCTGCACCTCTCATTCACCATCTCAAGAATAAGTTGAATTACTGAGCTGGTTGAAAGTCTACAAAGTCTAGGTCTCACGGACCAGGTTGGTTTACCAGAATGTGAAGGGATGCCCAAATCTACAAATCCTGCCACCTCCAGCCTCTCAACTCACCTTTCCTGTAATTAATCAATTCTCAGTGAGTGCAGAAGTTATGTATCCATTGATCACTCATTCTAGTAAAATCTATGCAGCACATGGTTCAATATAATCAAGCTAATATATGCAGGTAGTTTGGCAGCCTCTTTTGGGGGGAGGGCAGAACTTCAGCTGAAAATTAAGATCAAATGAACCACCCTTTGATCAGATGTAAGCAACAATCAGCAGACCACTCATGAAATCTTGTTGTTTACAGTATGTATTGTTCAAATTACATTTTAATAAGTGAGCCACCAGTGGTTAATATATATTATTTTAATTGCAAATTAGATTTTTCAGCAATCAGTATATTGTTGGACAGGAACCAATTTATTCAATGAAATCTAGGAAACATGATCATTAATAAGTATCAAAGTCTTTCTTAAAATTTAATTTGTCATATTGCATTTATGTTGTGCCTAAATGTCTGTAGATTAACTGTTTAATAATTAAACAGCATCTTCATTGTACGCATCAAAATAAATAAATAGATTGCAAAAAATTGATCAACTCAGCAGTTTTTTGCCATTCAGGTGTTTTACCTCATAATAAATTGCAGCTTAATATTGTGCCATCTGATGGAAAATGTCATGAACTGCAGGTCCAACATTCCAGTGTTGAAAGTGCTGGACTTCTGAGCAAACACCGTGAACACATGGAAGTTTGGGACTTACTAACAGATTGGAAGACAAGTCATCTTTTTAAAACATTATTTTGCTTTAAGGTATTTTAGTTAACTTCTTAAAAATCAAATGCCATTTTTAACAGCTTTGGAATATCTCAAATGTCAACTATTTAAAAGATGTTAAAAAACAATTACAAGTTGACAAAGCCCTGACCCCAGCTTTGCCTCCTGTCAAACCTATCAAGGATGTTTGGGTGCTGGGGGATCCTCAGAGCACCGCCAATGGGTTGGCACATACTCAGACCAGGCCTTTGAACTCCAAGATGTGTTAAAAAGTGAGGCAGGCCTACCTTATCTAGAAAATGCACGTTTGGTCCTGAGATGGGGAATGGGTGAGATTCTGGGTAATCAATCAGCCCACAAGATCTGGCTCAGTGAATTCAGCAATCAATTTTCTATCAAAACTTAAGTTTAAAAAAAATATCCATATTTGATGAGAACCTGAGAACTCATGTTTAAGGATTGCTCGAACACAAAGAGCTGAAGTAACTCAGCGGGTCAGGCAGCACCACGGAACACATGGACGGGTGAGGTTTCGGGTTGGGACCCTTCTTCATATTGATTGCAATGGGGGAGAGAAAGCTGTAAAGTGTGGACAGGATTGGCAGATGGGTGGATGGAGACAAAAGGGGGCTAAAAGAAACAAAAGGGTGTTGATAGGGAGAGAACAGGAGTGAAAGTGGAGTAAAATGTAAAGCCAGAATGAGATAGATGGCCCTCCCGCTGGCTTTACATTTCACCCCTCTTCTCTCCTTATCGCACTCTTGTGCTTCTTTACATTGTTACTGAGAGTTATACAGTATTAAAACAGGGCCTTCGACCCAACTCGTCCATGCCGACTAAGATGCCCCATCTAAGCTAGTCCAATTTGCCGGACATTGGCCCTCGAAACCAGGGGTCGGCAACCTTGTTCTGCATAGGGGCCAGGACGCATGTCTGTGAGCGGATGGCGGGCCACATCTACCACGTGTTCACATAGATCCCAACCTCATCCCACCTGGATGGCAGGCATCAAATCACGTTTTCACACAGATCCCGCCCCTTCGAGGACGCCATCTGGAGCACTGCCCTTAGTTACGGGTGCTCACGAACACAGCGTACCTACAGTCCATTGCGTTGGCTCTATCCTGAAGGCGGTGGCTCAAATACTCACACTCACTCGTCCACGGCCTATTGACAACCCCGATCCCGACAGTGAAGTCCAGACACAGAAGGTGCACGGCCGTGCACGGCCGTGCCGGCGGCTTTGCGCAGGATGCGGTACAGCCAGAGCTCGTCCCAGGGCGGCTCCACAATTGCGGCCACCAGCGCAGGCCTCCAAGTTTGTGTCCTTGCGTCACCGTGCCTCGGGAGGTACCGGAGATGAAGGAAGTCTGCGTGCCGGATGACTACGGAAATAAAAATCCGCCTGCGGGCAGGATGATTTCGGGTTACGGGCCGCAGGTTGCCGACCCCCTGCTCTAAACCTTTCCTATCCATGTACCCATGCCAGTGTCTTTTAAATGCTGTCACAGTAACGGTCTCAACTACCCCAACTAGCAGCTCGTTCCATATACCCTCCACCCATGCATCACCATTTCATCTCCAGCCTTTGTTCACCAACCTGTCAATCAAAACAAATACCTTGCCTGTATTCACCCATCACTTGCCAGGCTTTATCCTGCCCCCGTCTCCACCCCTTTCACCTCATTTGCATCTTTCGTTCCCCCACTACAATCAGTCTGCAGAAGGATCCTGACCCAAAATGTGCCTTTCAATATCCTACGGAGATCCTGTCTGACCAACTGAGGTACTCCAACACTTAAGTTTTCTCTGCCTACATTTAAGAATTACCAGACTTGCATTCTGATTACCTTGAAGGTGACAAATTATCTTTTCATATTCAAAAATGATTTTACATTCCTAATTAAATATCCCTCTTTGCCTTGCAAGCTTCATTTTGTTAAGTCTTTCCTCAGCTCTACTTTAATTTCTATATTGAGGCACTAGTAATTGTTAATATAGCCTTGTTTTTCCTCAGGGTATATTTGCCATATAGTTGACATTAAGGTTTTAATTGACTTTGTCAATTTTATTCAATGAATTCCATTTTAAGTCTTATCCTATTACAATTCTCAACACCATTTGCTCCATGTTCATATGCAGCTGCCACCAGGCTGGCTTTGTTTCAATCTGGCTTTTAAATAGGTGTGCTGAAAATGTTATAACATAAACCTGTGATGGTGCTCAAGAGGCAGTGACTTAGATCATTTGCAGTTAATTACAAGTGCAGTTGGCAAGTGAAGACTAAGCATTTTTCTACTGAGGATTGGAGACAAGGGAAAAGAACAAAAATGGCACCAAAATGTATGTTTAAAAAGGGATGTTGAAACAACATGCAAGGTCCAATTAACTAACCAAGTCCCAAATGACTCATCTGTTATTTATGTAGTTAACTCTGTATTTCATTCAGTTGTGCTTTTGTTTTTTTTATATATAAACCTGAAAGGCTCATGTAAAGTTGGTCCTTCAGAGATGCAGCAAGGTTCTAAATATGCCTAGGAGTGACAGGAAGGAACTAGAGATGCTGGTTTACTCCGAAGATAGACACAAAATTCTGGAGTAACTCAGCGGGTCAGGCAGCATCTCTGGAGAAAAGGAATGGGTGACGTTTCAGGTTGAGACCTAATGCCAGTTGAGCAAGCATTGTTCTGACCTTTCAAATTCACTGCCCAAAAAGACATACAGTGAATGAAGAACCATCACAACAATGGAGAGAGCAGAATCACCTCAGCAGATGAAAAAAATTGACAGCAGACACCAAACACAGCACAATGGGTCTTTGCTGTATCTACTCCACCAGGAGTTTTCCAGGATGGTTTAGCATTGTACAGTAAACCCTCATTTCAAGGGACCTCGTTATAAAGGATTTTGGTTATATCAGACAGACCTACCTGTGGATGTCATCCCCGGCTAGCACTGTCTCCCTGGCTGCTTATAGCGCCAGGGTGCTCTCCCCGTTTCCTCTGGGTGCTCCAGTTTCCTCCCATAGCCCAAAGATGCGCGGGTTAGTAGCTTAATTAGCCTCTGGGAAATTTCCCCTTGTGTGAAGGGAATGGATGAGAATGTGGGATAACATAGAACAATGATGAACGGGTGATCGATGTTTCCATACTGGAAACGATACAGTGTTTCCATACTGTATCGTTAAACAAAATAAATCCTAGAGCTTGGCATTGGACCAGGAGGCTCAGTTAAAGCCGAATCAAGTAGTCAAGTGAAGTGTTTAATCAGCACACGGAGCAACAATGGAACAATGATATGAACATGCAATATATAGATAAATAAAATAATCAAAAAAATCTGTAAATTAATGACCGCAACATCAGTTGAAAAAAGTTCATAGTGTAATTGACGATATAGTCCATAGAAGTTCCTAGTTGCTGCGGTTAGTATTGTGTAGTGTACAACAGCTAGTTGGTTGCTAGGAAGAAGCTGTTCCTGAACCTGATGGTCAAGGTTTTCAGGCTCATTCTTCCCGACGGTGAGTGCAGTAAGAGTGTAACCAGCGTGATGTGGGTCTTTGATGATATTGGCTGCCTTTGAGGCAATATTTTTGAGATATTCACAACTACAAAATGTTTCTTTGAAAAAGGAAGATTAGCAGAGTAACAAACTAATAAACTCCCAAATATTTCACAACAGAAAAGAGAAACTTGGACAAAACTACATACAAGTCTGTGCTACAATGACAATCTATTAAACCTCTCCATGTGAGATGCACATCCTACTCTCAATTTGTTGTACTGATGATTAACTTTCAAACGCTGCATTGAGTAATGCAAGATCTTGTTTATGACTACCTTTGAATTCCTGCAGTATTAGTAGTTAATTAGTTTTCTCCTCACCTGTACAGTTTGCACAGTATAAATTTTCTTCAGGTTAGACTCGCATTCTGCCGCAGTAGTTCCAGGGACCGACCTGAAAACAAAAGTAAAATTAATTTCAGAGCAAAATTATATTACAGGTGTCCAATTGTATTGCAATTAACAGGAGATTGGTACTGGTAGGTGATTGGTAGGGCCATGAAAACTGCTGTTTAATTTAGTTTAGAGATACAGCGCAGAAACAGGCCTTTTGATCCACCGAGTCTGCACCGACCAGCGATCCCCACATTAACGCTATTCTACACACACTAGGGACAATTCACAGTGCCCTCCATAATGTTTGGGACAAAGACCTGTCATTTATTTACTTGCCACTGTACTCCACAATTTGAGATATGTAATAGAAAACAAATCACATTTGGTTAAAGTGCACATTGTCAGATTTTATTAAAGGGTATTTTTTATACATTTTGGTTTCACCATGTAGAAATTACAGCTGTGTTTATACATAGTCCCCCCCATTTCAGGGCACCATAATGTTTGAGACACATGGCTTCACAGGTGTTTATAATTGCACAGGTGTGTTTAATTGCCTCCTTAATGCAGGTATAAGAGAGCTCTCTGCACCTAGTCTTTCCTCCAGTCTTTCTATCACCTTTGGAAACTTTTTTTGCTGTTTATCAACATGAGGACCAAAGTTGTGCCAATGAAAGTCAAATAAACCATTATGAGACTGAGAAACAAGAATAAAACTGTTAGAGACATCTAACCTTAGGCTTACCTTTAGCTAAACCTTAGGCTTACCAAAATCAACTGTTTGGAACATCATTAAGAAGAAAGAGAGCACTGGTGAGCTTACTAATTGCAAAGGGACTGGCAGGCCAAGGAAGACCTCCACAGCTGATGACAGAAGAATTATCTCTATAATTAAGAAAAATCCTCAAACACCTGTCCGACAGATCACAAATACTCTTCAGGAGTCAGGTATGGATTTGTCAATGACCACTGTCAGCAGAAGACTTCAGGAACAGAAATACAGAGGTTACACTGCAAGATGCAAACCACTGGTTAGTCGCAAAAATTCTATGGCCAGGGTACAGTTTGCCAAGAAGTACTTAAAAGAGCAACTACAGCTCTGGAAAAAAGGTCTTGTGGACAGATGAGACAAAGATTAACTTATATCAGAGTGATGGCAAGAGCAAAGTATGGAGGAGAGAAGGATCTGCCCAAGATGCAAAGCATACCACCTCATCGGCGGCGACCCGACTTCGGAGCTGTGGCGGCGTTCCTGCGGCGGCCCGACTTCGGGGCTGTGGCGACCCGACTTCGGAGGCTCGGCTGCGGGCCCAGTGGACGACATCGTCGGGCGCTTGCAGGTCACAGGTTGGTGACCTGTTTTTCAGGAGCTCCCGCAACAACAGCTTCGTCCGCTGGACTGGAGGGCGGCAGCTTCGACCACCCCGAGCCGTGGAGTTTGAACCGGCCCGTTCGCAGAGCTCTGATTCAGCCGCGGGACTGACATACTTACCATAACCCAGCGGGGTCACAACATTGGAAGCCTGGATAGCCTCAGCGCAGAGGGAGAACAAGGAGGGAAGAGACAAAGACTTTGAGACTTTTGCCTTCCATCACAGTGAGGAGGTGCCTGGTGAACTCACTGTGGTGGATGTTAAATTTGTGTTTATTGTGTGTTTTTGTTATTTTTATTATATGTATGACTGCATAGCACGAAATTCCGTTCCGACCGATAGGTCTGAATGACAATAAAGGATACTTTGACTTTTGACTTTGACGATCTGTGAAGCACAGTGGTGGGGGTGTTATGGCCTGGGACTCTATGGCTACTGAAGGTACTGGCTCACTTACCTACATTGATGATAAAACTGCTGATGGCAGTAGCATAATGAATTCTGAAGTGTATAGGCACTATCTGTAAAGAGGCGTCATAACACACTGTGTCTTTACTACTGTTTATTCATGATACACATACTTTACTGCCCTAGCTGTTCGTGGTCTGTCACTGGAACCAGAGAGCGAGCACTGGGTGGGAAGGTTGTAATTATACTAGTGATGTGGGGAGTGGTTAGTAGTGGTGAGGTCACTATGTTAAAGGTACATGCACATGTCATCTACATCCTTCCCCTTGGAAATAAAAAGCAATACAGTAGTGACAAGGCGACCACGTCTCATACGCTACGAGCTGGTGAGCAAACAGTTAAGCAAAATCACCATAACGGACAGGCGGCCTGACCACCCGCCCGGACCGGGTACGCAGCTCGCCATCTCCCCCCTCTGCAGGAGGAACTTGAGTAGGAGCAGGCGCGGGTGAGAGAACCGGGGAACCGGGAGAAAGAGAAAACGGAGACAGAGCAGGGGAAGCAGGAGCAGTAGCGGGAAGACGGGCAGGTGAGGGAGGACTGGCTGGTGGAGAGCGGGGCATACGTGGAGGGGCAGGTAACGTGGCAGACAGTGGGGGGGGGAGTAGGGGTCTGCAGGCGGCGGCGGGGGCTCGTTAACAAGCCGCGGATGATGGCGGGACCGGCGGTAAATAGTACCGTCATGGTCGACTAGATAGGACCTCGGCGAACCAGTAGTACCGACGACGATGGCAAGCCTGGGGTGACCGGAGGGGGACTGCATCCGGACGACTTGGCCAGGGAACAGAGGCGGGAGGGGACGGCAGGACTGGTCATGGGAGCGCTTTTGGATTTCTTGCTTGAGGGCAATGCGCTCCTGGACAGCAGCGGGCTGGAGAACAGAGGGAACGAGGGACCGCTGGGTCACCGAGATCGGAGGTCTCGTAGTGCGAGACATCAGCCATTGTGCTGGGGAACCCAAGGCAGTGTCGCAGCAAATGTTACGAAGGTTGAGGAGGGCCAGGTAAAAGTCAGAATGGGACAGTCTACAATGTTCCAGCAAGTCCTTAGCACTGCGGACAGCGCGCTCTGCCAAGCCATTGCTTTGTGGGTACTCTGGGCTGCTGGTATAGTGTCGGAAGTTCCAGCTGGCAGCGAAACGCCGAAATTCGGCACTTGAGAACTGGCTGCCGTTGTCCGATTGAAGACTTGCCGGGGTGCCAAAGGTTCCGAAGTGTTGGCGCAGCCTCCCGATAACGGCCGAAGAGGTGAGGGAGTGCAGCCGGTCAACCTCGAACCAGCTGGAGTACGAGTCCACAAGAACCAGGAAGTGCTTGCCACGCCACTCAAAAATGTCAGCGGCGACGGTCATCCAGGGCAGCTCGGGGGCAGGCTGTTGCAGAAGCGGCTGCCGTTGCTGATGGGGAGCGAGGCTATTGCAAACAGAGCAAGCGGAGACCCTCTCCCGGATGTCTTGGGCCATGCTGGGCCAGTAGAACAAACGCTGGGCCTGAGACAGGGTGGCCTCGGCCCCAGGATGACCGCGATGGGCGGTCTGAAAGTATTGGTCACGCAGGGCAGCAGGCACGACGACCTTGTGTCCCTTCACGACCACGCCGGCGTGCAGCACGAGTTCGTCACGGACCAGGAAGTAGGGCACGACTCCAGGCAGCAAGGATGAACGACGGTCTGGCCAGCCCTGCCTGATGACGTCGGCAAGCTGCTGCAGGGCAGGATCCTTGGCAGTGTTGCTGACCAGGGACTGCATCTGCTGGGAAGGCACAATGTTGACGTTGAGCACCATCTGGTCAGACGATTCATATGGATGGCGATCGGTGGACGTTAGCGGCGCGTGGGACAGCGTGTCGGCCACAAACATGTCCTTGCCTTTGCGATATACAATTTTGAACGTAAAACGCTGGAGCTGCAGCATCATGCGCTGCAAACAGGACGAGGCAACGTGGATCGGCTTGTTGAGGAAAGAGACCAGCGGCTGATGGTCGGTCTCGATCGTGAAGCTGTTTCCCAGAATATAGTCCTTGAACTTGGAGCAGGCAAACACCACAGCAAGCAGCTCCTTCTCTATCTGAGCATAGCGCTGCTCGGCAGGGGTCATGGTGCGGGAAGCGTAGGAAACAGGCAGCTGCAGGCCATCGTGGAGCTGCAGGCAAGCAGCACCAAGACCGAACTTGGAGGCGTCGCAGGTAAGAACAATGGGACGCTGCAGATCGAAGAATTGGAGAGTGGGGGTACTGGCCAGCCTGGACTTCAGAATGTCAAAAGCTTTCTGGTGATGCGGGAGCCAGGCCCAGGCAGTGTCCTTCTTGATCAACTCCCTCAGGGGCGCGCTCAGCTCGATGAGGTCGGCGATGAACTTCCCCAGATAATTAACCATGCCCAGGAAACGCTGCAGGCTGGGCACGTCGGTGGGCGAAGACATCCCGGAGACCGCGGCCGTCTTCTGCGGGTCAGGCTTCAGCCCCGATGCGGTAAAGACGTGGCCCACATAGGTGACCTCCGGGACGCGGAAACGGCGCTTTTTGGGGTTTAGTTTGAGGTTGATTTCACGGGCCCGTGAAATCAACCTCAAACTAAACCCAAAAAAGTGCCGTTTCCGCGTCCCGGAGGTCACAGCTGCTCCATCGTCCGCTGGAAGACCTCGCTGGCAGAGTTGATCCCGAATGGCATGCGGAGGAATCGGAACCTGCCGAAGGGCGTGCTAAAGGTAGTCAGGTAGGAGGATCGCTCGTCCAGCGGTATCTGCCAGAAGGAGCTCTTGGCATCGAGAACCGAGAAGACAGTGGCGGGGCCAACCTGTGCAGCGACGTCCTCCACTGTTCGCATGGGGTAATGAGGGCGTCTGATAGCAAGGTTCAGGTCTTTGGGGTTGATGCAAATGCGAATTTCACTTTTGTCCTTTTTCGCAGCAACAACCATGGTGGAGACCCACCGGGTGGGTTCGCTCACCTCCTTCAGGACGTGAGCGAACAGCTGCTCCATCGTCCGTGGATCCGAACCCACGCCTCCAATTGGAGGCGTGGGTTCGGATCCCACTTCTGACACCATGTAAAGAGGCGTCATAACACACTGTGTCTTTACTACTGTTTATTCATGATACACATACTTTACTGCCCTAGCTGTTCGTGGTCTGTCACCGGAACCAGAGAGCGAGCACTGGGTGGGAAGGTTGTAATTATACTAGTGATGTGGGGAGTGGTTAGTAGTGGTGAGGTCACTATGTTAAAGGTACATGCACATGTCATCTACACTATCTGCTCAAGTTCAAACAAATGCCTCAAAACTCATTGGCTGGCGGTTTATTCTACAGAAAGACAATGGTCCCTAAAACTAAAGCAAGAGAGTTTTTCAAAGCTGAAAAATGGTCAATTCTTGAGTGAAGCCGTCAACCAGTCCATATTAAAAACATGAATTTCTGGCTGGAAGAAATGGATCAACAACCAGAATGGTTAAGGATGGAAAAGGAAGACTGTTTACCTTTTGAAATAGGTTCGATTATATTTGCTCCCACAAAACTGCATAAAAAAACCTTTATAAGGAAAACCCTATAATACATAATGGAATACGAATTAGGAAACAATTTAAAAAAGCTTTAAAACTGAATAATATACCACTATGTCTTCCCATTGTAAATAATCCTTTATTCAAGCCATCCATATTGGATAGAGGTTTTATACAATGGAAAAATTATGGAATTAAAAAGATTGGACATCTTTATAGGGAAGGCATCTTTCTGTCATTTCAAGAGTTACAACAGAATCATGGACTACACTCAAATAACTTTTTCAAATATTTGCAAATTAGAGATTATGTTAAATCCAATACACAAGTTTATAGGACTAGGGAACCAGAAATTCTTGATGAATGTTTGAATAAGCATCCTAACTGAAAAATTAATAGCTTATATTTATAACACCCTCTTAAATAACGAGGTACCACCGATGGAACTATATAGACATACATGGGAAAATGAGTTAGGTCACCCTATAACGAAAGATATTTGGGACGAAGGTTTACAACATATACATCAATACTCGTTAAATGCCAGACATGCTTTAATACAATTTAAAGTCTTACACAGATTACATTACTCCAGAATAAAACTAAATAGAATCTTCCCACATATTTCTCCTATATGTGATAAATGCCTGCATCTAGAGGCCAATTTAACACATACTTTTGCAAATTGTATAAAAATTAAAAATTTCTGGACTGATATTTTCAAAATAATTTCTGAAGTTGTTAATACTAAATTGGCTCCAGACTCAAAATTAATAATACTTGGGATATCAGAACAATGCTTAACACTCACAAGCCAAAGAAACTTCCTCGACTACAGTATAATAACTGGAAAAAAATCAATATTAAAATTTTGGAAAGGCCCTACAACCCCCACAATTAAAATGTGGATTGTGGAAATGTCGGAGACCCTACATCTAGAAAGAATTAGACTTGTCTTAATGGACAAGCAAGAACGTTTTGTTAAAATATGGGCTCCATTCATTACCTATTTGAAGGAATAGATTGACCCAGCACGAAAACCCAACGGAAACTTGAACTCAGGATTAGATGTAATTATATTTCATAACTTACGAACTTATCTCCAATGACGTATTATAAGTAATTCATTCCATCTCTTTTTCTTTTTTGATATTTGTAATTCTTCTTTCTCTCTATTTCTCTTTTTCTATCTATATAATAGCAATGTTACAAAATTTTGAGATTTTAAAAATCAAATCTGTAATTTATCCCATCAGATAAAGCATTACAAGAAGTTTAATTTGACACCTAATTCACTTTGATATCTTCAGTATTAAAAAAGTTATGGCCATTTTCATACTCGGAAATTAGCATCTTGTTCCCTATTGCCTTTCCATTGACTTGTCTCAAAAGCTGTGATCGAGGAGTCAAAAGCCCATAACTTTCTTAAAAATTAAGAGAACTGAATGAAATTTTCAGTTATTATAGATTGAAGCATTCTGAAACAAATATAAAATAATCTTACTTGGATGACCTGAAATTGCAGCATATAATTAGTTAGTTACTTAATTGTAGCTAATTACAAAATTGACCGTTGTGACGGAAATAGTAATAAACACCCAGACTGCTTTGAAAATTCAAAAATGTGATATTCTCAAGATCAGAACTTTAATATTATTGTATTATATGCTGTAAGTCCATAACAGATAGGTAATTAATTTACAATTTCTAGCAAAAGACCAAATCTTTAAGGAGCAGATCAGCTGCTAGCTGGTACATTGGCATATCAAAATCAGTAGCATCATCGTCATACTCGTCAGATTGCAACCAATAAGCAACTCTGTACACCTTGTTTTTCCTCAACTTTTCAATTTTGGCATTGTAAACTACAGGTTTTTGCTCTTCAAACCACACATGACATGCCTTTCTGCCCACTACTTTCCCATTAAGTATGTCCTGTAGATCATCACATTTGGAGTAGTCCAAATTTGGATAATCTCTGCGAATGCTGTTTAAATCAGTCTCTTTCAATTTTTTTTTAAAAGGTAGAAATGATAAAGTTAAATGCTAAAACAAATAGTAAATACTCAACAAGAAAATCATCAGTTTCATCTAAATTCAATTACTAGATTTAAACATCTATCCATTTATTTAAGAATAGATTAACATTTTTAAAAAGCTTAAGTGTCCAAATAACATTTACACAATAATTCACAATATAACATAATTTTTAAATCTAATTTTCATGAATTTACAGGCCAAATGGAAGGAATTGAATGTTTAATACCTGTAAATTAATGGGAATTTATATCATCTTGCGAATGGGGATTTCTGGAACGCGATTATTTGGAACGTTCATTTGCGGTGAATTTAACCCCGTATTGGCATGAAAAATACTGCCGTTAATTCGGGGGGAAAAATCACTGTGTCGCATGAAAAAAAGTGAATTAAAGGCCTCTTAAGCAGAACGTTTATACATTAAAATAAGGCACATTCGTTTACCTTTCCCTTGTGTGAAATCCGTCCCCGTTGTTGGCGTTGACGCTTCAGAAGATGATTTTAAAATGATTCCAACGCTGAACTTGTTGGGAGATTTTTTAAACAAACTACGCAAACGGCACCCGGAACGCTTCTTTCACAGAGGCTGGTACTCCAACAAAATATAATTCAGGACAAGGGAGGAGAAACCCGCGCTTTAACCCCGCCCCCCCTTAAAGGCGCCAAAATCGCGCACACGGACAGTGGCAGAATTACAGCGCCGCTGAAGGTAAGTATTGTAACATACCTATATATAATAAAAAAAACACTAGAAGCAGAATTAATTGACAATTGACAAATTTAATAATGTATGAGTGATTGATGTATATGAAAAGTTTTTTTTCCCTATTATAATATGTTACTCTACCTTATAATATGTTTGCTTCTAATAAAAAATGTATTAAAAAAAACTAAAGCAACAGAGTTTTTCAAAGCTGAAAAATGGTCAATTCTTGAGTGAAGCCGTCAATCATCCGATCTGAACCCAATTGAGCATGCCTTTTATATGCTGAAGAGAAAATTGAAGGGGACTAGCCCCCAAAACAAGCATAAGCTAATGATGGCTGCAATACAGGCCTGGCAGAGCATCACCCAGCAACTGATGATGTCCATGAATCGCAGACTTCAAGCAGTCATTGCATGCAAAGGATATGCAACAAAATACTAAACATGGCTACTTTCATTTACATGACATTGCTGTGTCCCAAGCATTAAGGTGCCCTGAAATAGGGGGAGGGGGGGGGGACTATGTATAAACAGTGCTGTAATTTCTACATGGTGAAACCAAAATATATAAAAATGGCCTTTATTAAAATCTGACAATGTGCACTTTAACCACGTGTTTTTTTTTCTATTACAAATCTCAAATTGTGTACAGAGGCAAATAAATAAATGATGGGTCTTAACCCCAAAAATTATGGAGGGCACTGTATAACAGAAATGCAGTGAGAGTAACTGAAATGCAGCCTAATTCCTACTTACTAAATAATATGGAAACGTCAGAGATTGGGAGAATGCTCGTGTTAAAAAAAAACCATGCAAAGCCTATTTCACGGGTCTATTAATGTGACCAATATCAGACAAAATGCTCAAAAAAAAAGTTAGAATTTAATTGAAGAGACTGTCAAGGAGACACAGCATAATTTACACAATACGCAATCTTATAACGCTAGAAACCATTTTAGTCCGTCAAACAATTGCTGGCTCTCTGAATGGCTCCCCATTCCTTTCCTTATTTCCTTGCAACTTATTCTCTCACACATATCCCTCTACAATTTTTCTATCACCACCCACACCAAGGGTAATCTACAGCAGCCAGTCTTTGGCATGAAAGCAGAACAGCTTGAGGAACCTTGTTTCTCACAAAGACATACACAATTCTTCCTGGTAACATCGACATGATATCGCTGACAGCAAAATAATGGATGTCGGTATCTCTAGATATAGATTTGTCAAAGATCCTTTGGAACGGTGCTGCACAGGAATTAATCTTGCGGAATTGACGGTAACCTGCTGTGTTGGACTAAGAATTGTCTGAATATCTGAAGCCTAAAGTTGTCAATGGATTTGGATCTTCTTGCCAGAGTATCTCACGGGAATGAGTACTGGAACCTTTAATGTCGCCACCTTCACTGATGCTAAAGAGCGTGATCTGCAAATTTGCACCTGATACAGATCTATCTGTGAATGACAGTATTGTAAAGGAGGACAGTACTAAAACATATAAACAGTACAGCACAGGAACATATCCTACAGCCCAGTGTCTGTGTTGAACAAGATAACACATTAGCACTAAAAATAGTGAGATGATTTCAGCATTCCAGATATCAGGTTGGTGTATCACGATCTGTAAAGATAACAAGATAAATGGTTTGGGTAGGGACATTCCACTTTACAAATGTGTCCCTTAGGTCTCCACCTTGGTCCTCAGCCAAGATTACATCAAACTTTCCTCAAAAAGGTGATGGATTTGTTTGTTGGACATCAATCTCGGCCCTACAATACCAGGGCAGGAGTTTATCAGCACACTTTCCCCAGGCCAACCATTCTCCCCCACCCCCCATCCCCTCAAACAGACACACAGTCCATCATAAGGTCAGCAGTTAGAAATAATTACAGGTGATCTCAAGTGCATTCCATGACTGAATGTTGTGCAGCTTAGACCACATTTAGGCATGCACCAAGTGGAATTAATATTTTCAACACACAAGTGCCAGGTAATGAACATCTCCAACAAGAAGGTAAAACACGCATTAACAATTAACAGCATTAATAACACCAAGAGCCCGTTCTTCTGCTTTGAACCCTTCCTCCTGCTCTCCACCTCCACCTCCACCCTGCCCCGGTCAACATCCTGGGGTCACAACTGAACAGGAACTTAACGACAGTTACATCACCTAAAAGAGCAGATCGGAGGTTGGGTTACAGTAGGGCATGATTTTACTTCACAAACCGTTTCCACCAAGTACAAGGCACAATTGGGAAAGCAAAAATACTTTCCTCTTGCCTCAATGACCATAAACCATACAGTACTCAAGTCGGATACGATCTAAGGTAAAGCAACTTGTCGGATGGTCACTCCAGTCACTACCATTAATAAAAATCCTTCTAGCTTCTCAGACTCATGACTCAGCTGCAGTGTTAGTGCAAAAAAAAAAGCATTCTAACAACCTGCTAGAGCTTCTTCAAAAGCAGCTTCAATTATTTTTTACAATCTCTCCAATGAGATTCACGAACATACCACTAAAATAAAGTTCCCCTGTAAATCATATGCCATCCTACCTGAAATGATTTGACATTCTCTTTTGTCGCTGGGTCTAAATTCTGGAACATGCTACCCAACAGTACATGTAGTGGTTCAAGGTCATCTCAACTTCAATGATTTATTAACATAAATAGAATAAAGGTCCAAATACTTTCAAAATAAATTAATTAGTGTTGCATACATTTGTAGTCATCTACAGGCATACTCTTTTCTTTAGAATAAGTTTGAGCTATTAAATCCAGATGAAAAACACATTTAATGTACAGAAATGAATTGACACTAGATGGCACCAAACCTCTTCTGATGAGCACAATTAGAATTTATCTATACACTAATTTCATGCAATAAGTTTGATCTAGGATTCAATGCAAGCTGTATTCAATACCAAGAAAAATTGAAGTCACATTTAAGAACTGAAACATGGCAAATAAACAAAATTCAATTAACTGCCAGCTCATCATCTGTCTTTATACTTAAGCATTTTCTCCTTTCATAAGTTCAATTATTACAGAAGGGAGAATATAATACAAGCAGGGAGGACTACTACACATGAGAATTTTGATCTGCTTATTCTGAGTGAGGAATGCAGAAATGTATTTGATCTGCAATAATCTTTGTCTATCTCCATTTGATTGTTGGGTAGATTTTTCTAATTAAACATTCTGGTGATTCAGGTGACACAAATGATTGATTGTATGGTACATTTTGAAGAAAGTTTTGATTTAAAATGATTTGAGTTATTTAGCATTGTAACATGTATATTAAAAACAAATCTGTTTTGCACCATCTTAATTAAATCACACCAATGGAATTTGCCAACGCATAAAATAGATAATACCAATCATCAATTCTATCGCTGTATGCCCACATACCACTGGACTGAAACATTATCGTAATCAAACTGCAACATTTCGCCAGGTTATAATAATTTAAGTAACATATTCAGTTTAAAGCACAACCCAAAGCAAGAAGTGACATACACACACACACACACACACACACACATATATATATATATATATATATATATATATATATAAATCACATCTTTAAAGGTACCCCAAGGGTTTCACAACAAAACATAAAAGCTAAATCTTTGTTGTTGTAGCAGCAAAGTCCAACACAGTGCAATGAAACAAAAGATAATCTAATTGTAGTATAATGATAAATTAAGTAATAGACCAGGAGAGCTCTTAGTATTCTCAGAATCAATATCACCTGGAAGTTTTATTTCTAACCAAGAAGCAGTTTCTCAAATACGACACCTCTGACAATTTAGTCAGGAGGCTGATGGACTATCACTATCACCTAAATTCACTATCACTATCACCTAAATTCCATCTAGGGGCCCATCTAGGAAAGGGATGCTACCAAAAATGTGCTTATCTATCTACTGTTAACCTGGGATGAATGAATTTAGAAGCATATAATCTTATTGAAGACTGTTCCCAATGAGTTGTTAAAATACTTAGAGATATCCAACTGCAATCAAAGGTTAAATGGAATTCTGGAATTAGATGGCTGATATTAAAAAAAAACTAAATCTCAAATACAAACAAAAACTGGAAATCACAGCTGCCTTGCAGTTGTGGAACATGACCAACATTTCTTTGCCTTTTCCTAATTGTCCTTTGGTTGTTTTCCTGAACTGCAGTAATCATTGTAAAGTGCTTCTAGACTGCTGCTTGAAGAGGAAGCTGCAAGATTTTGAACCAAGGCAGTATAGCTTTGGTAATATTTCCAAGTCAGAATGTGTCGAATGTGGGGGAGAACTCAGATGGTGGCATTCCAATGCAGCTGTCTCTGTTGTCCTTCTACGCAGAAGAGGTTACCGGTTCAGCATGTGTGGTCAGTGACAGGCTGGGTGACTGCTTCAGAGATCACACAGAGTAAACCACAAAATTCATTTGGTGCCAAACGGGCTGCTTTGGCCTCGTTCGTGCTGAGCTGCACACATTCAAGCAATTAGAATGTGTTCTCTCACATTTATTTATGCCATTTAGACAGTGGAAAGGTTTTACAGAGTTGGTAAGCCATTTACTATTCAACTTGACTTCACAAATTTATAGCCAGGATTCTATTGAATTATTTTAAATAGGAAATGTTTGAAGATGCAAAAATAATGGACATGGAAAATTCATGCATGATATGGGAAAATTGCCCAGGTGGGCACTTTCATATAGTACAAGACTAAGTGGGACCCATTGGGTCCCAGTCACAGGGAGGCCTGGTCCCCCAACGCAACCCATTCCCCAACGCAATATTCTACCACTCACCTGTTCCCCCAATGCAACCCGTTCCCCCAAAGCAATATTCCACCACTCACCCAAAGCCCCTAACTGTGCAGGCGGGCTCATTCCCCCATATCCCCAGCACTCCCCCCCTCCTCATCTTTATGAGTGGGAGGAGAGGAAGGGAGGCGGGTGTGTGGTGGGAGGGGAGAGGGGGAGTGTGTGGGCAGGGGTGTGGGTGAGGGGGGTGTGGGGGAGGCTTGTATGCGTTGCATCTCTTGTTGAGTTCTTCAGGCGGGGGCTGTCGGGGGCCGGTGGTGGAGGGGGGAGCATCCTGCACCCGGGGGAGGGGGACGGCTTCAGGCGGGGCCTGTCAGAGCAATGCTGCCATGGCCTACCGCTGTAGGGCGCCCCCACCCGCTGGCGCAGGAGAGGGGGTCGTGGAGGAGGTGGGCACGTGGGGGAGGGGGGGCATGGGGAGGGGTGTGTGGGGGAGGGAGAGGGGTGTGTGGGTGGGGGGGGTGTGGGCGGGGGGAGTGTGGGTGGGGGGGGTGTGGGCGGGGGGAGTGTGGGCGGGGGGAGTGGGGGCGGGGGGAGAGGGGTGTGTGGGCGGGGGAGAGGGAGGTGTGGCTGTGGGGGGGGGAGAGGGGTTGTGGTCGCCGCAGACGCAGCTCACACTCTGCTCACCTCGCACCATCAGCTTTCGGCCTCTCAACGGCTCCCGGTTCGGGTCTGGTTTCACTCAGCGGCTCCCGGCTCGTCGTGCTGGTCCCCGCAGCCCGCTCAGCCTGCTCACTCTGCGCGCTGCTCACTCCGCGCTCGCTCAACACACTCTTCTCACTCCGCTTCTTCAGATTTATTCTCCTTGCCGCCGGTGATTGACAGCGGGTGCCGGAAGGGGCGATTTTTAAACCTTCATAACTTTTGTACTATGCCACCGATTGGAACAAAACTGGTTGCACTTGCAGCACAGGAGAATGGCGGGTAAGGTGACGAAAAATCGTAACGCAATCCCGTAACGTTTTTGCGCAAATGTAAAAACGCACACCGGAAGAGGACAAGATGAGAGTTTTATAAGTATATAGATCTTAAAGAGAAAAGAAGGATGAGGCTTAAGGGCCTGTCCCACTTTCATGACCCAATTCACGACCTTTTTTACTCGTGGACAGTTTTCATCAGGCTAGAAAAATGCCCCGACCTACTTGATGCCACGAGTACCTACGACTAGCATCACGACCTACCTATGACCTCCTAAGAACTCGTGACGACCATGCTGCGAGTATGAGTCAAGGGCAAACTCGGCAGAGGTCGTGAAAGTGGGACAGGCCCTTTTGGAGGAAATTGCAGAAATTTGGTTCTCAGTAATTGAAGCTACACTTGCCAATTGAGGCGCAATCAAAAATACTTATGACCTCAGAATTAGAGATGCACAGGCATCTGTGATGAAGGGCACCAGAGATACTTGTTCTATGTCTTCAAGATTACCAGAATGTATAGAAAAGTAGATCAGCAAATTTAAATTCCTATTAACAATATGTACTTGCTTGAGGCGGGGGTTTGTGGTCTGGTGGAGAAAGAGTGACAATGAACAATCATCATGATTTGGTTTAGATTCATTTCACTTAAACAAGATGAATGATGAATGAGTACTTTAGTTATGATGATATAGTACATTAAATGCCAATTATGGTCCTGCGTCATATTTTATAACCATAGCATTTTTTTGCAAATCAGACCATTTAAAACTAAATATAGTTATCAAGTTTTGCCATTGTTCACAATTCAGACGATTCAAGTGGTGATAAAAATACAGACCTTGAAAAAACCTTCTCAACAAAATTAAGCAACTTCTGCAGTATTGCTTCTTAATTGTGTACCATGATTTGCAATCAAAGATTAATTAAAATGAATTGATGCTGTCCAGTAATGTTGTGCTGTAGCTGACCAGCTAACGAGATTGAAAACATCCCAGATAGAAAACAGAGGAATAAAAGCACTAAATCCATTTTGTCTTTTAAGTATTTTACAGAGCACAGGTTGATTAATTAAATATGAAACTGTAAAGATAACATTTCAAAATACATTGGTTTGACGGAATGACAATTGTAAAACTATGTAAATGACAAGTACAAAACTATATTGTTTGATATCATTCTTCATCCTGAATTGTATATAATTTAAATTTCCAAACCACTGACAAGCCCAGAAGCTGATCTTATCAAGCACTGTACTAATTATGATTTGGTAATATTAAAGACTGGCTGGGAAATTGCATTAAACAGAACAGTAGAAGGGTTGCAACATCCCATCCAAATTGGCCAAAGCAACCGATTAATCTCTTACTACATTAATCATAGGACTACCCCCTTTCTTTATGGTTCAGCACTGATATCGTGGCTGAAGTTTTACGTTATTAGAATGTAATCTTATGTCCATTAATTTAATTAGTCTTCCATTTTGTTCTTTTATTATTTTTGCCTATTACTTTAATTGGAAGTACCCTCTTAACATTTGTATGCATAGCTGCTTTCTGAGAGACCTTGGTTATTATTATGCATGTCTCTTTAACTAGATACGTTTTTCCTCACCAGAATCGACCTATAACTGTTCAAGGAGAGTGGAGTCAAAGCAATGGAAGAGATGCAGGATTTTAGAAGACTGGAACAGGATCATTTGCTGCTACCCAGGATAAGAGCATTTAAATAAATTCTCAATCAAACTGTTAACTTCCATTTAAATAATTGCATGCATGATCTTTTACCAGCTGAAAAATACAAGCCACCTTATGCTATAAAGAGCCAAAGATTCCAACATATTTCTAAAGAGTATCGCTTCATTTGTTTTCACATTAAGCTCCATACCGTGTTTGCCTATTTCACCATCCTGCCCATGCCATTCTAAAGCCTATAATTATCCTCAGTTTTTCCACTCGCCTGAGTTATGAAAGATTTGCAAACTGCTACTTTAACTCTAGTCTGAGTGTTCTATAAAACAATTAGTAAGCAATCTAAAACCGAACAAGGGGCCACACCACAGACAACCACATCCCTATCTGCAGTCAACATTTCAGGTCTGTGACCTTTTGGTCAGAACTGAGAGATACAAGTTTGTTTTCAGTCAGAGAGAAGGCGAGGAGGGACGTGTAGACCAAAGGGTTTTTCTCTGATCAGATGAGTTAAAATGAAATTATTAGATTTGCAGACTTACAATGACATTTGTTGCTCTATCCACAAATGTTGCCTGGCTGATTTTCCAGCATTTTTTGTTCAAATATTTAAAATGTAGTCATTCTTAGTCACACTTTCAAACAATATGTTCAAGATCACAACTAATTGCTGCTTATAACACAAGATTTTCATCAAGTTACTTGAGATTATTTTTTGTCAATCACCGTAAATCATTTCTTTGATCCACTAGCCCACCACTAATGGGAACAGTTTCTATTTACCCTGTGTTAATCATCACCATTTTGTAGACAACTATCTCCCAACCGTACCAATTTGAAAATAAATGCAGATTTGACTCCATCCTTATTCCTGGAATCAATCCAGGAAATTTCCCCCACTTTTCTCAGACCTTCACATCCTTTCTAATGCTCAAAATTGAAATCAATTTCATAGTTGCAGCTTAACCAGTGCATAACAATATAATCTCCTTGTTTTAATTCTTTATGCCTCTATTTATGTAGGGCAAAAATGGAAAGGCTTTATTAAACTCTTCCTCAATCTGTTCTGCCAGTCTCTCACTCACTGGGATTGTTGTACATCAACTCGTGTTTCAATGCTTAATCTCACCAGATACACTGACTAGCATCATTCACTCATTCATTCATTCTGGGAAATACATTGGCCTGCATCCTCCTGTTCCCCACACTCTCTTACAGGCCCACATTCCTCCATCCTCTTTACAATCCAACAAATAAGTTTTTTGTCTCTCCACGTTCTTTCCACCAAAATGCATCTTTACAATTTTTAGCATTGAACTTCATCTATCACATCGCTGTTCAAATACACTAGCCTTTGTATGTGTTGTAATTCTGTTACAATGTTCCCATTGTTTACTATACTAACATGCTGTGTCTTATCTATAAATAAAGATTTTGCCATGCACATTCATGTCGATATTATCAAAAACAGAAGTGGTCCCAATCCTGACCTTTGAAGGAACAACACTGGAGTTCATTCTCCAGACCAAAAGCTATCGTTTGCAACGTTTTGCCCTTCAGACAAGGTTTGTATCCTGGCTGCCATTATCATATGTTAATCTGAGGGTTTCAAGATATGCTAATATATATTTACTGTAGTTAACAACTTCTGAAAATCAATAGTTGCCATGTCCTACATTGCCTTCCCGAATCCTGTCAACGATTCAGGTTAGCCGGAAGTGGCGGCGCTGTTGAACAGCAGCGGCTCGCCTGCAGTCCGTCTGTTTTAACTTTTGTTGTTGTTTTCATTTACCCGTTTTAGTTAAAATTTAGTTTATTGGGTTGTGTACGTGTGGGGGGGGGGGGGTGAAACAGGATTTTTGTCTCTTCCTTCGGGGGAATGCGGCTTTTTCTTGTCGTATCCCCCTTCTCTGCCTCCGTCTGCGCTGAGGCCTAATGGCGGAGCTGACGGCCTCCAACTGCGACCGACCGACCTCGAGGCTCCGGAGGCAGAGCTGGCCGGAGCTGGCAGAGCGCGGGGCTGGCCTGCTTCGGGGCTGCGGTGGCATTCCGGCGGTGGCGACCAAAGACACTGGTGGCGACCTGAGTCCGGAGGCTCGGCCGCGGGCCCGGTGGACGACATCGTCGGGAGCTCGCAATTCACAGGTGGGTGACCTGTTTTTCTGGGGCTCCCGCAACTACAGCTGCGTACGATGGACTGGAGGGCGGCAGCTTCGGCCACCCCGGGCCGCGGAGTTTGAACCGGCCCGTCGCGGACGGAGCACGGATTCAGCCACGGGACTGACTTACCATCAGCCGGCGGGGCAACAACATCAGAAGCCTGGATCGCCTCAGCGCAGAGGGAGAACAAAGAGGGAAGAGACAGAGACTTTAAGAATTTTGCCTCCATCACAGTGAGGAGGTGCCTAGTGAACTCACTGTGGTGGATGTTAATTTGTGTTTATTGTGTGTTTTCTTATTTATTATTATATGTATGACTGCAGGCAACGAAATTTCGTTCAGACCGAAAGGTCTGAATGACAAATAAAGGAATCTCTCTAATCTCTAGCCAAACATAATTTGCCTTTGCTCATTTTCGTCTGGCATTCCTTTCTTCATTCTGCCCCAAAACCCTCTCCCAAACACCAATTGTTCCTGCAAGCTTCTGGGGTCAAAAGTAACCTGTGCTTGCTGCGTTTATCCTTGTATCTCTCTTTAACACGATTTAAATCTTTAAACTTAGAAAATTAGCTAAAAGCAGTCAGGGGATATGGGGAGAAGGCAGGAATGGGGTACTGATTGAGGATGATCAGCCATGATCAAAGTGAATGGTGGTGCTTGCTCGAAGGGCCAAATGGCCTACTCTCGCACCTATTGTCTATTTGCTTTCTATGAAAATCCTTCAGTAGTGACTATTCAATGTTATTGAATGGTGGGGATTCCCAAAATCAATATCTTATAACAACCAGTGTTAGAAAAGGGGAAGAGCACATCACAAAACATTAGTAGATCCACGTGGAGACTTTTTCAAAGCCAGCAATGCATACCATCACATTTCTGAAGAGTGCAAAATTCAGGCAGATTCTAGGGTGGAATTCGTAGCTTACACGGTTCCCAATTGTGTATGTACTGTCACAGAATTTCAAGTCCCAAAATAGGTGTACGTTTTCTAACACTTCCACCTTCTGTTTTACTATAGGAAAGAACATTGATTGATTAAAAACTTGATTTGTTGGTGAAGGATGTTGCACAGAACAATGTTGCACAGGAACAAGCCCTTCGGTCCACAATGCTTGTGTCGAATTATGATGCCAAGTTGAACTAATCTCCTCTGCCTGCGCATGATCCATCGCCCTCCATTTCCTGTATGTCCACCGGCCTATCTAAAAGTCTCAAATGCCGCTGTGTTAATACATCTCTGGATGCAGGAAAGTGTGAGTGGTCGTCTTTTTGAATCAATGCCGTTCTTGTGCTCCAATTATGCGATTGGGATAGGAGCACAAATAAATTCCATCTGATGAAAGGTAATTTCTCCTCACAAGTTATGCCTTACATGCATTGTACTGCATTTTCTGATGACATTCTCCAAAGACCTTGCCCTTGGTTTTATATTTCAAAAGTACCGTGCTGATTTTATACAGATATCATAGCATTGTCCATTTTTTATAATTTAATTTATACCATTTATAGATGTAAAGGTAATTTAATGGATAACATTAGCAAGACCATTAGACATATATGTAATTGCTTTCTCTCACGATCCTGCATTCACACAATGCTTCACACAATTTCCTGTCAACAATGATAATATTCAGCAGGTAATTACACCTCGTGACAGAGACTCATTAAGATAATCCATGATTCACATCTGTTAGTATTGTCTTAGCAGCTCCTCAGAATTATATATTCAAACTATAAATTGTCATTTGCTTTTACAATAAATCAGTTGAAAATAATAAATGATGCTGTGGCAAAAACAGGACAATAAATCCTAACACCCAACCTACCTTACTTTGAGTCTAAAGAAAGGTCTCGACCCGAAATGTCACCTATTCCTTTTCTCCAGATATGCTGCCTGACCCTCTGAGTTACTCCAGCATTTTATGTCTATGTTCAGTGTAAAACAGCAGCTACAGTTTCTTCCTACACATACTAATTTAACTTTATCTTGGTGATACTTTTCAAGTAGATCTTTGATTAGTCACGCTATTCATTTTGTTTTACAGTACTTATACCAATAGTGGAAACTCATGAGCAAGCACTGACTGGGCAGGAATAGTTTATTGCTAATCAGGAGCCACTGCTATAATTGGCAACGTGTCATCTTGGGTTAGATGGCTAGATCCAAGGAGCTGTTTGCTAATCACTCATCTGGCAACCTTCAACCTGCTCTCTCACCGAAGCTAGTTCCACATTATGCCATTTGGTAAAGAATTACCTGGCCTTAGTATCGGTGGGCAAGTGGGCAGTATTCAGTGCATCTGAAAGGGACTTTTACTGCACCAGCGGTGCGAGCCCTCTAGCACAGTAAGGCCCTGAAATAGAATAAAGTAGATGCCCAGTCGGAGGAGGAGCTCGATTACCTGATTTTGCTAAATCCCATTTAATATCACAATAATGTATTCTTATTGATTACTAAACCCCATTTAATATTACAATGCATCTATGTATATCAAACTTATTTAGCTAACAAAGAGTTAAACATTTCTCAACTGCATAACTTGATAAACAAAAGCAAAATAAAGTAAAACTCCATTAAAAATGTACTGCAATGGCATTTTGGTATTATTTTAAAATTCTGTAGCAGGAAAAGCTGTCTCTCAGAGCTCTGCTGGTGCCCCTTACATCTTGTTTACCTCTAAAGATGGGGGGGGGGACTGGAAAAAGAGGGACGAAAAGTGAATATAGTTGCAAAGATCTTGTTTATTCTTAGATTAACTATGTTCAAGACAAACATTGAACTGCAAACACTGGCTCAAAATAGGAGCTGAGGTCATATTTTCTGCAATTTTATACTCCACCCTGTAATTTATTCATTATAATGTGACAGGGCTCTCGCTTAACCTTTTTTCCCTGTTGCCAGCCGGGCAACCTTGGCAGCTTTTTAGGTTGCCAAATGACAGTTTAGGTGGTCATTTAAGATGGCTTGCATGACGCGTGCGATAATGTGCTCGGACGAAGTGCGTAGTTACCAGTCGGAATTATACTCAATGAAGCATTCACATATTATTTCTGCTTCCAATAAAGTCACAAACTAAACATATTCACCAATCAAGACATAATATATCCCACAATGACATGCAGCAAAATTATAAGCTGCATGTCATTAACTATGTCCTCAACTCTTTTTACACATTGCAATTAATGCAATTTCTATTAGTTCTTTCCACTTCCAAACAAAAATGTGGTTGGATTATTCAGCGTATGATCAACCTGTGTCAATAAATCCTGGACCATGGTAACCTATATGCGTACGTATAGTTATGAATGTTGCTCATTAAATAACTACAGTACTGATACTCCATATTAAGAGCATTGATTTGCCGTTAAAATGAATTATGTAATAACGTGTCAACGGCAGCAGTGACAATAGAACACTGCAGTTTTAATGTTTCACGTGTTCACAATTTAATTAATCCATCTTTACGGATTAAAACAAATAATAACATTGGGAATTAAAACACATTTGATTGCATTCCGTTATCAAACATAGTCAAAGTTCGCTCTGAAGACATTTCCAGCACAATAGGGTCAGGGAGGGGTGTGTGTGTGAATCAGTGCGGGGTGGATAGATGGCGGGGGTGGGGGGGGGGGGTGTTAGAAGGCAGTCGGTGCAGAATGGATGGATTGAGGCAGGTGAATTAGTACGTGTTGGTTGGAGTAGGTAAAATTGTGAGGGGAGAGCACCGGGGATGTCAGTGGTGTTGAATGGGGGGTTTCAGTACGGGATGGATGGGGGTAGACAAAAGTGCTGGAGAAACTCAGCGGGTGAGGCAGCATCTATGGAGCGAAGGAAATAGGGGGGTTGCACGTAAGGTCACTGGGTCATAGGGCTTGACGCACGGAGCCGCTCAATCCATCTGGAGGACATACGTAACTTCCGGTATATGTTATTAATGCTAGAAACGCGTACTTTCCTACCTGTTAAAAACCGCCAAAATGTTGAATTATTTCGCTGTAAAAAATTGTGGAAGTCGGGGTAAGTGTGAGAGACATGTACCCAACTTCAGAATTCCAAAGTGAAGCGAAATGAAGGTAAAGAGAAGCGAGAGCTGAAGGGACAACAACAGTTAAAGTGCTTGGCGAACATTGGCCGTGCAGATATCGGAATTGAAAATATTGGGATTTATCGCGTTTGCTCACTGCATTTCATCAACAGTAAGGCATTAGTTGGTTTTATTCTTGATTCCTTTGGTATATAAAAAGTCTCAGAAGTGGTAAATCTGGTTGTAAATTTTGCTTCAGAGGCGTTTTCTTTTTGTAAGTAAAAACCCACTTGAGAACCATGGGCGATTTTAAAATTTTACAGCCAGATTTATCCCTTCAGAAACTTTTTAGATGCCAAAGGAATCAAGAAAAAACACAAATAATGCCTTAGTTGATGAAATGCAGTGAGCAAACAGCCAATGTTCGCCAAGCACTTTGGCTGTTGTTGTCCCTTCAGCTCTCGCTTCTATCTACCGTCATTTCTCCTCACTTTGAATTCTGAAGTAGGCTAAATGTCTCTCACGCTTATCCCGATTTCCATAATTATTTACAGCGCATAATTTGACAATTTCGGCGGGTTTTAACAGGCCCGCTACGCTGGAAACAATGGTAACTACTTACCTGCAGTTCATCGCTTGTAATCCATTTGGCGTAGCGTAGCAACAGTACGGGTCATGGGTCATGACCCGACTGCCGTGAAACCTCCCTATAGGCAAGGTTTCGGGTCGAGACCCTTCTTCAGATTGTTCCCCCCATTCTTCTTGAATGGGAGGATCAGTACAGGATGGATGAGGGGAAGGGGTGAAGAGGGGAGATCAGCACAGGATGAAGTGGGGGGGGTCAGTACAGTGTGGATCGAAGGGTCTGTGTAGGATGAATGGGGGATCACTACAGGATGAATGAGGGGAAGGGGGGAAGGTGCAGGGTAAATGGAGGGTGGGTCAGTACGGGATGAATGCGTGGATTAGTACAGGATGGATGGAGAAGTGCAGGATGGCTGGGAAAGGGGTAAGTACAGGGTGAATTGGGGAACCAGTGTAGGATGGATGGGGGGGGGGGGTGGCAGGAGAATCAATGCGAGGTGGATAGGGTGATCAGCGCAGGATGAATAGATGGGGGGGGGTAGATGGGGAGGGGAGCACAGGGGATGTCAGTGAGGACTGAATAGAGGCGGGAATGGGGATTAGTGTGGGATGGAGAGGAGGGGTCCCAGGATATGGGGGGTGGAGGGGCGTACAAGAGAGAGAGAGAGAGAGGGGGGGGGGGGCGAGGTGGGGAGGAAGGAAGGTTAGCGCTCCTCGGACAATATCGCCCCGCTGCCTTGGCCGTTGGGAACTCCTCGCCACCGCCTCCCTCCTCCGCCAGCCAACAGCAAGGTGCGGGGCCGAGCGGTGCAGCTCAGAGATCCTATAGCTATAAGATCTTTGGTGCAGCTGCTTCAGAAGGGTCGGAGAGAATGACGGGCCCCGAACAGCGGCAGCGGCTCCATCTCCTCTTCCTACCGCCCCCCGCCCGCCCTGATAAGGGCCTCTGCTTGCAAACCCGCTAACGGGCTTTCAAAACAAATCCTCCCGCACTCCGAGGCCTCCCCCTCCCTCCCTCCTTCCTCCCGGCCTCGGAGTGCGGGAGGGTTTGTTTTGAAAGCGGTTATCGCGGTTAGCGGATTTACAAGCAGAGGCCCTTATCAGGGCGGGCGGGCGGGGGGCGGGAGGAGGAGGAGATGGAGCTGCTGCTGCCGCTGTGCGGGGCCGTCATTCGCTCCGACCCTTCCTTACCTCGCACCTAGTAATATTTGCCCCGCACGACAGCCGCCGCCGACCCGAAACGTCGCGTTCCTTTTCTCCAGAGATGCTGCCTGACCCGCAGTGTTACTCCAGTTTTTTGTGTCTATCTTCTGTACAAACCAGTATCTGGTTGCCAAGCCGGGAAAAATGACGGTGTTTAGGTTGCCTGGCGGCGCTTTGAGTGGTCAGTGGCACCCGGGCAACCGCTAATTTCGAGCCATGTGTGACCCAGATTTTCAGTTACATTCATATTTTTATATATTACTTTAACAAGCTTACATTGATGTAGCATGCCCTAGCCTGAAAGCTTACCCAAAACCATCCGACAATCAGTTTGTAAACAGATAAGAAATTGAGTAGAACCATAAGAAATCATGTCTCCTATACATCTTTTCCCTGCCCAGCATATCATCGCTTCAGGAAGATGGAGGCATACGACAGATTTAAGCAGTCAGGATGAAGTGAATCGCTCCACGAATATAAGTAGTATGGGACAATACGCAAGAAGGTAATCAGAAGGGCAGAAAAAGAACATGAAACAAAGCTGGCGGGCAAGGTAAAGCAAAATCCTAAGAGATTTTACAGGTATATTAAGAGTAAAAAAGTGGCTAGGGAATTAATAGGTCCACTTAAAGATCAGCACGGCTGTCTTTGTGTAGTCACAAGAGATGGAGCAGATATTAAGTGAATACTTCATTTTTACTCAGATCATGGCAGTTTAGGAATTGAGGCATAGGTGTTCTAATGTCTTAAGATTAGATATGGATGGTTTTAAAGCACGTTACAGTGGCAACATTTCTAACTATTGGATTGAAAGTATTGTAGCGGCAAATTTTTATATCGTTCAAGAGATTACTCCCTCTAGCCACTAAGTGGACTACATGGTTAAGGGGAATGTCGTTATACGCATGCGAGCTCTCCGTTGGGGACCTTCAGAGCTTCTTCACAGATAAATCTTCAAAACAGTCTTTTGATTAATAGATTCTTTATTGTTGATGAAAAACAATAAGGTACACCCAAACTTCTTCCGACTCATACACTATAATCTTCAGCTTATCGCTTTAAAGGTTAGAAAACTCCCCGTGTCTCCGTTACGCTTCGTATGGTCAAAGGGTATGCCTTCCCCATGCTGGTCCAAAACTAAACTAAAAACTAAGCTTCTGCGCTAGAAAAGTAGCTCCAAACACGCCCTAAAATACATCATAAATCTCACCTACAATATAACGGGCAGTCTAATACTTAAAGACACATGCCATAATTAATGACACACAAAACAAGCCAAATGGCTACTACAAGTATCAAAACAGTTTTGATCTTGATGGTGCAAAAAAGCAGATGGAACTTAAATTCAGCAAACCGCCTGTTTGTAATGTGTCAATACCCAAGATATGCTGAACACAATACCAATACTGACGGCATTTTCATTTTATTCTGAAGAAATTTCCAATGGAGCCAAACTCCTTGAGAATGTCTGAATATTACATAATAATTAGGTGCTTCTAAAGTGCCCAATTATAGACAAAATAGGTTCATCATGTTTGTTTTATTAAAACATTGAATAATTTGCTGTTCGCTCTTAATTCTAAGGGTAATTGGGTTTGTCATCTTGTGTAATTTTCAAGACCACATGTAAAATAAACTCTTGCTAAAGCTTAGTATATTATTTGTTTCCATTACTTAAAAATAAAGGGAATTCTTGCATCACATCTTGCTACGAGACCAAACTTTAATACTGGGGTCATCAGCGCACATAAACACTGCTATGTAACTTCCTGCATATACTAGAGAGCCTTGCTGGAGAGACAAACAGCCCAAACCCCTCATAATCTCAGGTATCCTGTAGAATTTCCACCCAGCAACATGGATTGGAGCTATCATTATTTGGTAAGAAGCCAGCGGACAGCAAGTAGGCTGTTTCAGCTAAATTTGCAGTTACTGCTGCTTGTACACATATCTAAATTCATTGCATCTTATACAATAGAGAGAATAGGAACCAGAAGGAAACAAATCTCTAACAGGAAACTGATCCCTTTACTATTTATAGTATAATATAACCAAGGGATCAGGCTGCATTGTCTAGGATTTTAAATTTCACAAGGAAATAATCAAGAACAGGTAAAATGCAAAATTCCTTAAATACCTACAGTAACTACTGATAGCTGAACTACAGCTGACAAATGCAAATCAGGCATAGAAGACTTGTTACAAAGAGCATTTTTCACATTGATTCTTCAGGAACAGACAATAAATTAGCTCCATTTGTCCATATTGTCCAAATGTCTGTGATAAATGTGCGTGGTAGAAGAGATGAGGTCTGTAGTGCACCCAAAGTTGTAGTGTACTGACGGAATTATCTGTCTAGCATGGAAGCGGATTACTATTATTTGCTGGGTTTCCCTTAACTCTTTTCACAATTATTTTAAACCATACAAAATGTCTGCAGATTCAAAATACCTGGGTAATAAACTAGATCCCAAATTCTGGGCACAGCAACAAATAACATTAGATTTTACGATGATTTTTGAACAAAATAAATGCATGGAGCATCGGTAGTGTAAATAGTTATTCTTCAACATGCTGTGTCTACTATGCATGATAGATGACATGAAACATTATCATTTTATATTTGAACAAAAGGATCAATGGTGCAGGGTTGGTACTTTCCAAGGAGCTCAGAACATTCATGCTGATTCATGCCTGTTTAAATCCATTCTTGGAGATGGTAAATAAAATTGTTTGGAAATTGTAAAGTAAATATAGAATTGGGAAATGTTGCATGTAATTTCCCAATTCATGCCCCATGGGAAATTCCGCCCAAGCCACAGACGAAAATCTAATGGTGAGATGAATACACAATCGAATCGTCCAACCAGATCAATAGCATGAAGAAAGCCAAGTAACTGTTACCAATAATTAAATTCTATCTTTAGAATTTATGGCTATCAAATTCTATCTTTAGAATTTATGGCTATCATAATAAATTCTATCTTTAGAATTTATGGCTATCAAAATAAATTGCAAGGATACCACACATTTTATGGTCGCGGGAAAAAGTCGGAAAAAAATATCGAGGTAAGCGGGGGGGGGGGGGGGGGGGGTGGGGGGGGATTCGGAACAGGCTAAGATACCGTCCACCTCTGCCCAGCATTCTTCTTGCTAATGTCCAGTCCGTGGAAAAAAAGATGGATGATCTCAGGGCGAGGATTACCGGAGCAGCTCCCCCTCAACCGGGAGCGCCGTCGCCTCCTTAGCTGATGACCTGAACTCGTTCTATGCATGATTTGAGGTGGGCAACAAAACCCCTAGCTCGCCGGCTAACAACAACATCGTCAGCGCGCTGGCTAACGAGGCTGGAGTGAGGCACACCGCTGGGGATGTGCACACATTCACGGTGTCCGACCACGACAGATACAGATAAGATGGCGCCTGCCTGTGGCAGAAATCGGCGCCATAACGGACACGGCAATAGCGATATCGCGATCTCCCACAGCTGTGGAAGCCCCCGACTGTAAACGATCCCTCGATTGCTGGAGAACACCTGACCCGACTGAGGATCACAGACACTGTACCTGGAAACACCGGGAAGACCTCTGGAGCCGACAGGCAGAATCTTCCAGGAGCAACGGAGCTGGCGACTGTGAGGGAATCGCCGATAGCAACGGAGCTGCCGTCTGCAAGGGAATCCCCGTTCCAGCGCAGGTTCGCAGAAACAGCAGGTACAGTAAACACAGTACCTAGAAACAACGGAGAGGCCTCCATTGTGTCCGGAAACGTGGCCGACGGGCAGGACTTCAGGTCAGACTGATGCGCAGGGGACTTCGACCCCCTCTCCCCTACCATCCTACTGGCCAATGTACAGTCCCTTGAAAACAAAGTGGAGGACTTAAGGGCAAGGCTGCTTTACCAAAGGGAGCTGAGGGAATGCTCTGTGTTCTGTTTCAGAGACATGTCTCACCCCCAGTGCCCCAGACGCAGCAATTCAGCCTGAAGGTTTCTCCATCCATCGCATGGACTGTACACTGGCATCTGGGAAAGGGAGAGGAGGGGGTGTCTGCCTCATGTTCAATTCTGCGTGGTGCTCAGACGTGGCAGTCCTATCCAACTCCTGCTCTCCACACCTGGAACACCGGGCTGTGAAGTGCCGTCCCTTCTACCTACCGAGGGAATTCACCTCCATCATCCTGATTGTGGTCCACATCCCACCCCAGGCTGATGTCCATCTGGCACTGGGGGAGCACCAGACGGCTTACCCCAAGGCGTTTACCACCATAGCCGGGGACTTCAACAAAGCCAACATGGAGAAATCGCTCCCTAACTTCCACCAACACGTCTCCTGCAGCACTAGAGGATCAAAAACCCTCGACCCCCACTGCTACACGATCATCAAAGATGCCTATCGCTCTATCCCTCGCCCTCACTTCGGTAAATCCGACCATACTGCAGTGCTGCTGCTTCCTGCCTATAGGCAGCAATTGAAGAGCGCACCCCCAGAGGTGAGGACTGTACAGAGCTGGTCGGGGGGGGGGGGGGGGGGGGGAGGGGGCAGAGGAACAACTCCAGGACTGTTTTGGAGTCTGTAGACTAGGCAATGTTCAGGGACTCGGCAACGGACCTGAATGAATACGCCACAGTCGTGACAGACTTGCTAAAGAAATGTGTGGAGGACTGCGTCCCAACAAAACCCTTCTGAGGGTTTCCTAACCAGAAGCCTTGGATGAACCATGAGATTCGCACTCTTCTGAACTCCAGATCCCGGGCATTCAGGTCTGGAGATGCAGAGGTCTACAAGAAGTCCAGAGACGACCTTGGTAAGGCAATCAAAAAGGCCAAAAGGGACTTCTGCTCAAGCTGGAGGATGAGACGGATGTTCGGCAACTGTGGCAGGGCTTGAATGCCATCACCTCCTAATAGGCGAAATCAGGAGGCAGCTCAATTGTTAGCGAAGCACACTCCCTGACGAGCTCAATGCGTTTTACGCACGCTTTGATAGGGAGAACACTGATGTGCCTTCCTGAGCCCCCATTCGCCATGATGGTATTTCAGTCACAGTGGCCGACGTCAGAAGATTCTTCAGGGGGTAAACCCTCGGAAACGCCTGGACCTGATGGTATACCCGGCCGTGTTCTAAAAACCTGTGCGGACCAACTGGTTGGAGTTTGTACGGACATTTTCAACTTCTCACTTCTGAGGTCTGAGGTTCCCACCTGCTTTAAAAGGGCATCAATAATACCGGTGCCCAAGAAGAGCAAGGTGACGAGCCTCAATGACTATCGACCAGTGGCACTAACGTCTGTGGTGACGAAGTGCTTTGAGAGGTTGATTATGGCGCAAATCAACTCATAATAATAATAATAATAATAAATTTTATTTATGTGCGCCTTATACCAAAGTCTCAAGGACACCGTACAGAATTTAACAAGTAAGAAACATATAATCGGAGTAAAATAAATTATAAAGACATCACCAATACACAAATTAAAGACAGAATTCGATCCAAAGACAAAAAAAAATAATCAGAAACACTATGTGAAGAGAGAGCAGCGGAAGCTAAACCGCGCCAGCGTCCACTCTCCCTTCCGACCGCCATCTTGGACACAGACTAAAATAGACACTACACACAAAAATCACCCCCCCCACAATGGTTACCACTGTGGGGGAAGGCACAATGTCCAGTCCCCATCCCCAGTTCTCCCAAAGTCAGGCCTATTGAGGCCTCCGCTATTGCCTCTACGGAGGCCCGATGTTCCTGGCCGTTCTCACCGGGTGCTGTTGCCCCGGCGTCGGGCGAGTTCTCTCAGCGGCTGGGCCACCTGGAACGGCCGCATTCCTGACCGGAGGCCGCGGCTTCCGAAGCCGACAAGGCCGCGCCGGTTTGGAGCTCCCAGGCTTCCGATGTTGAAGTCGATGATAGAGTCGGCGCCGCCGCCCGCTCCGCAGTCCCGCAGCCCGGAGGTGTTGACCTCGGCGGTCACAGCTCACCGGAGCTCCAGTGCGTCGACCCAGGCAAGGCGTCGCCCGCTCCGCTCCGCGATAGCGCTCCAGCGCTGTGCCGCCACCGAAGCTGAAGGTGCTGGGCAGTCCCCGCCAGGAAACGCCGCTCCAGGCTCGTTGGTAGGCCACAAGGACGGAGAAAAAGCTGCCTCACCGACCAGGTAGGGACCTAGAAAATAGTTTCCCTCTTACCCCCCCACATGAAAAGTCAAAATTCCCCAACAGACATAGACAATAAAAACCCTAAAAACTAAGGAAAAAAGTGAATTTAACGGACAGCTGCTGGTTAGCAGCCGTTCCCCATACCTCGTACAACCCACAACTCATACCTCGAGAAGAACCTCGACCCACTGCAGTTCGCTTACTGCCACAACAGATCAACAGTGAATGCGATCGCACTGGCCCTCCACTCCGCTCTGGACCACTTGGACAACAGAAACTCATATGTCAGGCTGCTATTCATTGACTACAGCTTGGCGTTTAACACCATCATCTCCTCCAAGCTGGTTACCAAGCTCTCAGATCTGGGTCTCTGCGCATCCCTCTGCAATTGGATCCTCGACTTCCATATCCACAGACCACAGTCTGTCCGTATTGGTAGAAATGTGTCATCCTCGATAACAATCAGCACGGGAGCACCTCAAGGCTGCGTGCTCAGCCCCCTGCTGTACTCTCTATACTCATGACTGTGTAGCTGGACATAGTGCGAACTCCATCATCAAGTTCGCCGACGACACCACTGTTGTGGGACGAATCACTGATGGCGACGAGTCAGATTATCGAAGTGAGATCAACCGATTGACCAAATGGTGCCAGGACAATAACCAGGCTCTCAACACCAGCAAAACCAAGGAACTGATTGTGGACTTTGGAAGGGGTAGGATAGGAACCCACAGTCCCGTTTATATCAACGGAACAATGGTGGAAAGGGTCAAGAGCTTCAAATTCCTGGCCGTGCATATTTCCGAAGATCTTTCCTGGTCCCAGCACACTGATGCAATTATAAAGAAAGCACATCAGCGCCTTTACTTCCTGAGAAGATTACGGAGAGTCGGTATGTCAAAGAGGACTCTCTCGAACTTCTACAGGTGCACAGTAGAGAGCATACTGACTGGTTGCATCGTGGCTTGGTTCGGCAACTTGAGCGTCCAGGAGCGGAAAAGAATGCAGAAAGTGGTAACCACTGCCCAGTCCATCATCGGCTCTGACCTCCCCACCATCGAAGGGATCTATTGCAGTCGCTGCCTCAAAAAGGCTGCCAACATCATCAAGGACCCACACATTCCTGGCCACACACTCATCTCTCTGCTGCCATCAGGTAGAAGGTACAGGAGCCTGAAATCTGGTACATCCAGGTTCAGGAACAGCATCTTCCCCACAACCAGCAGGCTATTAAACTCGCCATCAAACAAACTCTGAACTATAACAGCCTATTGCACTTTATCTGTTTATTTATGTGTGTATATATATGGTCTCTGCTATATAGACACACTGAACCGTTCTGTATTTATGCTTACAATACTCTGTTGTGCTGCAGCAAGCAAGAATTTCATTATCCTATCTGGGACATGACAATAAACTCTCTTGACTTGACTTGAGGAGGGCTCTGACGCCTGTGAACATGAGGAAAGCTGTAGGCCCAGATGGTATATCTGGGCGAGTACTAAAGTCTTGTGCTAATCAGCTAGCTCCAGTATTCACCACAATATTCAACCTCTCCCTAGCCAAGTCCGTGGTCCTCACCTGCTTCATTCAAGAGATCCACTATTGTACCAGTGCCTAAGAATGCCTCTCCAGCCTTCTTGAATGACTATCAACCGGTTGCCCTCACCTCAGTGGTCATGAAATGCTTCGAGAGGCTGATCAAGGCCTACATCTGCGCCTTTCTCCCTCGCACCATGGATCCGCTGCAGTTCGCATACCGTCCAAACAGATCCACGGATGATGCGGTCTCCCAGGTTTTGCACATCACTCTCTCTCACCTTGACAGCCAGAAGGGGGGCTATGTGAGGCTGCTGTTCATTGAATTCAGTTCAGCTTTCAACATCATAGCCCCCAAAAGACTTGCTGATAAGCTGCTGGAACTGGGACTGAGCACTCCCCTGTGTGCCTGGGTCCTGGACTTTCTGACCGCTGGGCCCCAGGTGGTCAAGATGGGTAGACATACCTCCAACCCCCTCACCCTGAACACAGGACCCCCCCCCTCCCAGGGTGCGTCCTCAGCCCCCTTCTGTGCTCCCTGTTCACACATGACTGTGTGGCCAGGTTCAGCTCCAACTCCATCATTAAGTTTGCAGATGACAAGTGGTGGTGGACCTGATCTCCGATAACGATGAGAAGGGCTACCTGGAGGAGGTGGCAGACCTGGCACTCTGGTGTCAAAATAACAGCCTCCTCTTGAATGTCACAAAAACTAAGGAGCTGATTGTGGACTTTAAATGGGCATAACAACCGAGGACGTACACGCCACTGGGGATTAATGGGACGACTGTGGATAGGGTGAGCAGCTTTAAATACCTGGGAGTCCACATCACAGAGAATCTGACATGGACAACACACACTGCCGCACTGGTGAGAAAGGCAAGGCAGCGCCTTACCACCTCAGGCAGCTGAGGAAATTCAGAGTCTCTCTGAGAATCCTTCAATCCTTCTACTCTGGTGCTGTAGAAAGTATCCTGAACCGAAACATCTCTATCTGGTTTGGCAACAGTTCTGCCCAGAACAGGAAGGCTCTGCAGAAAGTAGTGCGTTTGGCCGAACACACCACGGGAACTACACTACCCCTCCCCTGCAGAACCTATACACCAGGAGGTGCAGATCCAGAGCCAGCAAGATCATGAAGGACCCCTACCACCCCAGCAACGGACTGTTCCAGCTGCTACGGTCAGGCAAGCGTCTCCGCTGTCATGCTGCGAAAACAGAGAGGATGAGACGGAGTTTCTTTCCACAGGCCATCAGGACTGTAAACTCTGATCTCACCAGGGCATAAATAATGTTGTGTCTTCTTTTTTTAATGTAAATACTGGATCTGTTCTGTCCTGTTGTTTTGCACAATCCGCAAGCATTGCCACTTTCATTTCACTGTACATCTTGTATGTGTATATGACAAATAAAGTTGACTTGATTGGATCTAACTAAACTACACAAAGAAAGCTGCATGTCCTTTATATCAACATTGTTTGTTGAACCAATATTGTACCCAACAAAGTCAACATTTGTTCTATTTATATAATATACATCAAGTAAACTTGTCATTCATGTTTCTAAATGGAGACTTCCGGTGGCGCCATGTTAGATTAACAGACATGCACCTAGCTCCGCTCTCGAAAATGTTCACGATTTTCGTGTAAAAACGGGTCCATAAGTTGGGACTGGATTAAAAACCTTACCGGAGCTTCTGGTCGCCGGGCTGATCACATCAGTAAGCGCGATGTTTTAAACGGTGGCTTAAAGACTTTTAAATGAGAAAACTGTCTCCAGCCAAGAGCCCTCAGATATCAGTGAAAAAGCTGCTGAAAAATCCGAAGAAGCCTGAAGGAGAAGTTACCTCTGAAGCTTTTGAAGTGCTGCAGAAATGGATACAAGATCTAAGACAGAGTTGGGTAAGGACAAAGAATTTGATGATTTGAAGAAATCAGTGAAAGATATGAAAGATGAAATTTTGGATGAAAATAAAACTGATGGGAAAAATGATGGAAAAAATTGAAAAGATGATGGAGATTTCGAACGCTGGTAATCAGAAGGTGGCTGATTCACTGGACACTATAAATAAACGAATTGATGATGTGAATGATGGACTCTCGGGGAGAATGGATAAGATGGAAAAAATTACTACGGACAGGTCACGGCTGTGCTTGAAACAGTAGCTGCAAGTATGCTCACAATTACGGAATTGGAGAAAAATATGGCTCGAGTGGTTGAAGACATGGTGAAAATGAGGCAAGAACATGATCAAAGGAAGCAAGAATATGAGCAAACTTCAGTACAGATGGTGACTCAATTGGGGAAAGTCTCAGACAAATGCCTGGACCTGGAAGCTCGCTCTAGACGCCAGAATTTGAGAATTCTTGGAGTCTCAGAGGGAACCGAGGGAAAGGACGTTCGTGAGTTTGCCATGGGCTTACTTAAACATTTGCTTAATCTTTCCAAAGAACCGAAAATTGAAGTGGCTCATCGTGTTCCAAGATTTAAACAGAGATCTGAAGCTGGAAAAACCCACCCACGACATATTATTGTGAAATTTCGGGACATTTCAGAACTGGAAGATGTCATGAGCAAAATCAAATACGGAGTGCAACTACGGTTGGACAATGACATTATCAAAATATTCAGGGACTATCCGTATGAAATTGTGCAAAAGAGAAAACAATTCGGGAAGGCTAAAGAGCTTTTAAGAGGGAAACAAGGTGTCAGATTCGGTGTTTTTTATCCAGCCAAAATGCGTATTTCTTTTAATGGTTCTGAGAAGTCATTTGTAAAACCTGAGGAAGCGTACAAATATGCCCAGAGCATCGTTGAAAAATAGAAATTAATAGTATGAATTAATTCAAAAAAACTAGAATTCCACGGTTAATGGAGGTTTGGCAGATTAAAACCATTCCAAGCAGTGCTTTGTTTAGGATGGCTAGACTGTTATCTACGGAATTTTGAATCAAGGACACTCTTTGTTCAAAACGAGTAAACAGCTGAACTGAACTGTATGGAATATACCAGAAGCATTATTTGTTTAATAGACTACAATATTAAATCCAATTGTAAGATTTTATCCTACGAACTAACAAAACTAATATGAATTTTTACTAAATTTAAACCTTATCTATAATTGGGAGGAGGGGGATGAGAAACAGCACATGGCTTAGGTCTAGGGGCGCGTCTCGTTAACCCCTTCAACCAACAGTTGACTATTACTGAAGCTAAAATCATTTGTTTAATAATTAGTAGCTAAAATTGCGATATATATATATGTTATAATGAAATATATAGGGTAAAATTGTATTATATATCTGAATGTGAGGCCCCGTTCTAATATGTTATGATTAATCAAGAGAGCGGAGTTATTTGTTTAACACCAACAATGGAAGTCGAAACAAGGTTTTCTCCCACCTCTTGTTAGTGTCGACTATGTTCGACACTGTATTTTCACTTAAAAAAAAAAAAAGATTATTATCACATAAATTCACGTTTGTGTTTTGTGTTTAGAGATAAGCGTAAACGGGATATGCCCACAAAACTTAGAAATTCAAAGGTTCCCCCAATACCCAAAGACCTGGGATATGGACGCACCACAAGATTTAAAGGTACTATAATTATTCAAAATGCAAGATGCTAAACAAAAGAACCTAGGAGGAGTCTCATTCTGTAGTTGGAATATAAGAGGTATTACCTATTAAAAGGGCTAAGATACTAGCTGAAACTGTACAATTCTGACATTATCTTCTTATAAGAAACTCATCTAAAATCTCAGGATCAAGCTAGGTTGAGGGCGAAATGGATAGGTCAAGCATACCATTCTTCATTTACTTCGAAATCTAGAGGTACGTCAATCATTATAAGAAAAGGTATACCATTCAAAGCAAAGAATACTATAACAGACATTGAAGGGAGATACTTAAGTTAATGGAGAAATTCATGATACTCCAATTACCTTGGTAAATATATACGCGCCTAACTTTGACAACCCTCATTTTTTCAATAAAATTCTGAACATAATCGCAGAGTTTAATCATCAAAATGTTATAATAGGAGGAGACTTTAACTGTGTTTTAGATCCGTATTTAGATAAATCAAGCCAAAAACAGAGAAGGAATATGAAATCTAAAACCAGTGAATTTTTAAATACTAACTGTATATAATCTATACTAATATAGCAGATGTTTGGAGAATTGTTAATCCAACTGGCAGGGAATACTCGTTTTATTCAATGGTACACAAAACATACTCACGTATTGATTATTTCCTGGTGGACACAAAATTAATCCCTCATACTTTTAACCCAACATACCATACAAATTCGATTTCAGACCTTTCACCACTAACTTTCTTTTTAAAACTGGATGGAATGTCTAAGAATAAACCGTTTTGGAGATTTAATTCTCACATCCTAAAAGATCCACAAGCGAGTATATATTTAAAAGAACAAATGGACGCCTTTTTTGAAATAAATGACACTCCAGATATATCGCCTACTGTATTATGGGAATCTTTTAAAGCATACATTAGAGGTATTATAATTTCATATCAAGCTTTTCAAAATAAAAAGAATAAGAATGAACAAAGACAGTTAGAGGAACTTATTAGACAAATGGATATAGACAATGCTAAAGATCCATCAATAGATAAACACAATAAAATAATAATTTTGAAATTTAAATTAAATAAACTATTATCAGCCAAACTTATAAGACTTTTTCAAATTACAAAACAAGAGCACTTTGAATTTGGGGATAAACCGCATAAACTTTTGGCTCGCCAGCTAAAAAAACGAGAAAAAGAACATACGATCCCAAAGATTAAATCAGATAGAGGGGAATTATTAACCATACCGAAGGATATTAATAAAAGATTTGCGCAATTTTATGAGAATTTGTATACATCTAAAACGACAACTGACTCCTATAAAATTAGAGTTTTTGGATAATTGTAAGCTTCCAAAGTTGGAGTTGAAGGAACAAGAGGAACTGGGAGCACAAATCTCAATTAAGGAATTAGAAGATACAATAAACTCATTAAAGAATGGAAAAACACCAGGTCCTGATGGATTTACTAATGAATTTTATAAAAGCTTCTACGACAAAATTATACCACGATTACAAAAAATATACCAATATGCTTTTAAAAAACAAATATTACCTGATACAGTAGCCGAATCAACGATCACACCAATACTTAAAAAAGACAAAGATATAGAAGAACCGGGTTCATATAGAGCTATAGCATTGTTAAACACAGATCAAAAAATATTAGCGTAAACACTAGCTAGAAGATTAAGTAAATATATTAGCAAACTAATAAACCCAGATCAGACTGGGTTTATCCCTAAAAGATACTCATCTAATAATATGAGACGTCTACTCAATATAATGCATTCACATAAATCTGAAGAACAAGAATTATCAATCATCTCGTTGGACGCTGAAAAAGCATTTGACCAAGTAGAATGGAATTATATGGATAAAGTATTACAAAAATTCCAACTGGGAGAGAATTTTATTTTATGGATTAAACTATTATATAATAAACCTACAGTTAGAATATTAACTAATAACATATTATCCTCGAAATTTCAACTATCATGGGGAAATAGACAAGGATGCTCATTATCACCACAGTTTGATCTCATAATTGAACCGTTAGCAGAAAAAATTAGAACACACCCAGATATCCATGGGTATAATACTAAATATTCAAATAATAAAATATCTTTATACGCGGATGATATATTAATGTACATTACAAAACCTCAAATTACTATACCAAATATATTAAACTTAATTGAGGATTTTGGATCCTTTTCTGGATATAGAATAAACTGGAATAAAAGTGAAATTATGTCAATAAAACCGAAAGGCTCAACACATCTTTTAAAATTCCCTTTTAAAATAGCTACAGAAAAATTTAAATACTTGGGAATCGAAATCACTAGAACATATCAAGGCATGTTTAAAGCAAATTTTGATCCCTTAATAAATTAAATACATTAATTAAATTTTGGATGTCTTTAATAGGCCAAATAAATGCAATAAAAATGATCTTTTTACCACAAATTTTATACCTATTTCAATCGATTCCTATATACCTACCAGTTTAAAAAAAACCTGGATTCAGACATTACGAATTTTATATGGGACTATAAATCACATAGAATACAAAGAACACACTTGAACAAAGCTAAAGTATTAGGGGGCTTAGCACTCCCTAATTTCATGTATTACTATTGGTCAGTAAATATTAAAAATATGATTCAACTGATGGACAACTCTGCCCAGCAAGTGGACTGGATTGTAATGGAGAGAGAGGACTGCTCCTCTGGAAACATTGGAGCGATCCTTCTCTCACCAATGAAACTGAATAACATAAATTATAACAAAAACCCAATTATACATAGCACAATTAGAACTTGGAAACAAATAAAACAAAATTTAAAATTAAGAAATTTATCACTTTTATCTCCCATAATTAATAACCCTTCATTCAATCCCTCTATTACGGACAAATCTTTCATACAATGGGATAGACTAGGAATTAAAACGTTCAGTGACTTGTACGAAACTGGAAAATTACTATCATTCCAACAATTACAAATAAAATATAAACTCGGAAATAATCAATATTTTAAATATTTTCAAATATGTGACTATTTGAAAAAATATACAAAAGATCATCATAATACCTCAACAGATGTATTGGATGAAGCAATGCAGATAAAAGCTGAATCAGCAAACTTAATATCATATTTGTATAATATTATTTTAAACGTAGAAATACCATCTACGGAAGGTATTAGAAGAGACTGGGAACAAGAATTAGCTATTAAAATTTCAAAGGAAAGGTGGAATGAATATTTATTAAACGTGCATAAATGTTCGATTAATGTAAGACACACTTTAATACAATTTAAAATTTTACATAGATTATATTATTCTAAAATTAAAATCAATAAAATATTCCCAAATGTATCATCAATTTGTGATAAATGTCAATCTCAAGAAGCTACTATAGCACACTCATTTGTTTTCTGTACAAAAATCCAAAAATTTTGGATTGAAATTTTTACAAAATTATTTAAAATTAAACTGATACCCAAAGCAGAATGGATTATCTTCGGAACAACGGAAGATAGTCCAGAACTAAATGTGTTCCAAAAGAAATTAATAGACTATGGGTTAATAACTGGAAAAAAGTGAATCCTAAAATTCTGGAAAAACGCTCCAATACCAACTATAAACATGTGGATTTCAAATATGTTCGAAACATTACACCTAGAAGAGATAAGACTCCTCCTGGCAGGTAAACCAGATCACTTCCACCTGACGTGGTCTGCATTTATAGAATTATTACAAGTATAGGGTGCAAAAGTACTAAAAAAAAAACTGAGGTCAGGTAAGGGGGGGATGAAAGCTGGAGAGTTGGTATGTCCCATTTGCGTGATGCTTACAAAAAAATATCAGTTTTTCTCTTTTCCCTCTTTCTCTTTTTTCTTCTTTTTTACGGTCTATTTCTTAACTCTTTCCTTTTGTGTTTAATTTCTTTCTTATAGGGTCTTTGTCTTTTGTTTTTGTTTTTTTTGCTGTCACGTTTTTTACACCTTCACTTTTTTCCTTCTCTCAATCTTATCCTTTCCCTTTATTAGTGTAGAAAATAAACGGAGTACATTAATTGTAATAAGATATATGTGATGAGTACTAGTGTAATTGGTTGTAATGTAATGTACTTCTAATAAATCAAATTAAAAAAATAAAATAAAATAAAAAATAAATAAAAAAGTTTCTAAATGGAGAAAATTTTAGTTTAAAGAACATCTGCCGCAGAACCTGCACATTCTGCACTGAAACTGTCTATGAGATCCACACCCTTCCGAAGACCAGACACCGGGCAATCATGTCTGAAGGTACCGAGGACTACAAGAAGTCCAGATATGACCTTAGTAAGGCCATCAAAAAGGCCAAAAGGGACTTCTGCTCCAAGCTGGAGGATGAGACGGATGTTCGGCAGCTGTGGTGGGGCCTGAATGCAATTACCTCCTACAAGGCAAAATCAAGAGGCAGCTCACATGTCAGTGAAACATCACTCCCTGACAAAGCGAAATCAAGAGGCAGCTCACATGTCAGTGAAACATCACTCCCTGACGAGCTCAATGCGTTTTATGCACGCTTTGATAGGGAGAACACTGATGTGCCTTCTCGGGCCTCCATTCGCGGTGATGGTATTTCAGTCACGGTCAGAGGTCAACGTCAGAAAATCCTTCACAGGGGTGAACCCTTGGAAAGTGCCTGGACCTGATGGTATACTCGGTCATGTTCTAAAACCTGTGCGGACCAACTGGCTGGAGTTTTTACGGACATTTTCAACCTCTCACTTCTGAGGTCTGAGGTTCCCACCTGCTTTAAAAGGGCATCAATAATACCGGTTGCGGTGCCCAAGAAGAGCAAGGTGATGTGCCTCAATGACTATCGACTAGTGGCACTAACGTCGGTGGTGATGAAGTGCTAGGAGAGGTTGATCATGGAGCAAATCAACTCCTACCTCAACAAAAACCTGGACGCACTGCAGTTCGCTTACCGCCACAACAGATCAGGTGGATGCATTCTCACTGGCTCTCCACTCCTCTCTGGACCACTTGGTAAACAATAACTCATATGTCAGGCTGTTATTCATTGACTACATCTCAGCATTTAATACAATCATCCCCTCCAAACTCTCAGAACTGGGTCTCTGCGCATCCCTCTGCAATTGGATCCTCGACTTCCTCATTCACAGACCAGTCTGTCCATATTGGTGGAAATGTGTCACCCTCGATAACAATCAGCACGGGAGCACCTCAAGGCTGCGTGCTCAGCCCCCTGCTGTGCTCACTCTATACTAATGACTGCATAGCTCCATCATCAAGTTCGCTGACGACACCACTGTTGTGGGACGTATCATTGATGGAGATGAGTCAGAGTACAGAAGTGAGATCGACCGTTTGACCAAATGGTGACAGCACAATAACCTGGCTCTCAACACCAGCAAAACCAAGGAACTGATTGTGCACTTTGGAAGGGGTAGGATGGGGACTCATAGTCCCGTTTATATCAACAGGTCGATGGTGGAGAGGGTCAAGAGATTCAAATTCCTGGGTGTGCATATCTCTGAAGATCTCTCCTGGTCCGAGAACACTGATGCAATTATAAAGAAAGCACATCAGCGCCTCTACTTCCTGAGAAGATTACGGAGAGTCGGTATGTCAAGTAGGACTCTCTCGAACATCTACAGGTGCACAGTAGAGAGCATGCTGACCTGTTGCATTGTGGCTTGGTACGGCAACCTGACCATCCAGGAGCAGAAGAGACTGCAAAAAGTTGTAAACACTGCCCAGTTCATCATCGGCTCTGTCCTCCCTACCATCGAGGGGATCTATCGCAGTCGCTGCCTCAAAAAGGCTGTCAGCATCATCAAGGACCCACACCATCCTGGCCACTCACTTATCTTCTCGCTGCCTTCAGGTATTAGGTACAGGATCCTGAAATCTGCAACATCCAGGTTCAGGAATAGCTCTTCCCCACAGCCATCAGGCTATTGAACTCAACTCAAACAAAACTCTGAATATTAATAGCCCATTGCACTTTATGTGTTTATTTATGTGCGTATATATGTGTATATATATGCAATGGTATATGGTCACACTGATCTGTTCAGTATTTATTTATGCCTACTATATTCTGTTGTGCTGAAGCAAAGCAAGAATTTCATTGTCCTATCTGGGACACATGACAATAAACTCTCTTGAATCTCTCTTGAATCTTGCCTCTCTATTAGAACCCAAATCAACACCATTTGGTGTGATGATACTGAGGGAACATTCAATTCAAAAGTTGACTGGGTTTAATATAAACATCAGTCTGGCTCACTGAGACAATATGCTTTATCAGTATACAGCCAAGCTTAAATATTACATCTTTCCAATACTTAAAAATCAGCATATATAACTATCAGGATATATAATAATAACAGTACATTCCTTTCCACTGTTCATAGTGATGTTGTTTAATTTAGTGGCTTCCAACAAAACATTCAGACCTTAAAGCTGCTATTGTCAAGTTGTAGGAAAATAAGCCTGATAATTTTTTTTTTTTTAATAATGTGTTTTAGAGTAGTATAATAATTCTCAAGGCAAGTTTAGGAAAAAAAGATCCATTTCGAAAGGTAAAAACTTCTCAAACTATTTAATCACACATGAAATTAATGCAATGAGATTAATATCAATTGTGAAACAGTGTAACAAAATCCTTGCAAATGAAGTGAAAGTGACGGATGTCTTTGAATTTAATACAAGTATCATTCATTGAAATATAAATGTAATATTGCGTTTTCAACAAATAATTTGGAAGCCAGTGTAGCTGCCTTGTCAGCACCAACTTCCTTCTAATACCATCCTGTTTCAACGTCTAGCATTTAAATTTAAATCGCCAATTTAACTATGAATTATAGTAATGCCCCAGAACAAATTTGAAGATTGATTGATTGATTAGATTGATTAGATTTTATTGTCATTTGAACCTCAAAGAGGCTCAAACGAAATTCCATTTCCACAGCCATACAAACAAAACAATTCCTACACGACACACAAACAATTCAATTTACAGAAAAACATCCATCACAGTGAATCTCCTCCTCACTGTGATGGAAGGCAAAGTCTTTTCTCTCCCCTGCACCATTTTTCTCCCGATGTTGAAGCCCCAGGCGGGCAATGTTAAGTCCCACGGCCGTTGAGGCTGCGCCGGGCAGTATGCGGCCTCGCTCCGGGCCCAAAAGTCACAAAGTTGGAGCCCCCGGCGGGCGCTGGAATGTCCCGCTGCCATTAAAGCCGCGCCGGGCGATTTACGGCCCCGCTGCGGGTCGTTCCAACCCCGAGACACGGGCGGGAGAAGTTGCGTTGCGGGAGCTCCAGAAAGCGGTCTCTCACCCGGGCCCGCGAGCTCCCGATATCATAGTCCACAGGTCTGCAGCTGGAGTTCCGTAGTCGGGCCGCAGCAGCGAGCCACCACCGCTCCTCACGCTCCAAGGCCAGCCAGCCCCACGATGGTAAGTCCGCAGCTCCACAGGCTCCGCGACTGGAGCTAGGCACGGTCGGAGGCCGCTCCACGGAGCTAGGCACCAACAACAACGGAGACCCGACAGGGAAAAGGTCGGGTCTCCCGTGCAGGGAAGAGATTTTTTAAAGTTTCCCCCTCCCCCCCCTGCCCCCCACATATACACAGTTAAAAACAATATTAAAAAAACACAATATTAAAAAAACTAGACAAAAATAAAAAAAGACAGACGGACTGCAGTCGAGCCGCTGCCGTTAGGCGCCGCCACAACAGAACACACAACAGAACACAACAGCACACAACAGAAATAACATTTCAATAGGGCAATTCTTCAATAACATTATCCGGCAATCCATCACTACAGGTAAAAGCAGAACTTGCTGCAATAAATGGAGAGACAAAAGACGTCAGATGATGGGATTTGGGACAAAATATGAGCTACTGGAGGAACTGAGTCAGGCAGATTCTGCCCAAATGGTCTTTGAAGGCACATATGTTGATTCTCCATTTCCCTCTACCGATGCTGCCTGATCCGTTGTGTTCCTCTAGCAGTAGACAATAGACAACAGACGCAGGAGTAGGCCATTCAGCTCTTCGAGCCAGCACCGCCATTCAATGTGATCATGGCTGATCATCCCCAATCAGTACCCCGTTCCTGCCCTCCCCCCATATCCCCAGACTCCGCTATCTTAAAGAGCCCTATCTAGCTCTCTCTTGAAAGTATCCAGAGAACCGGCCTCCACCACCCTCTGAGGCAGAGAATTCCACACTCACAACTCACTGTGTGAAAAAGTTTCCTCGTCTCCATTCTAAATGGCTTACCCCTTATTCTTAAACTCTGGCCCCTGGTTCTGGACTCCCCCAACATCGGGAACATATGTTGTGTGTATATGTATATATACACACACAACACACATATATATATAATATATATATACACACACAATATATATATGTATACATACACATGTATATATACACACACACAATACATGCATACCAATTCACTTACTGGCAACCATATTTCCAAATAATTAGTAGAGATGGTCTCAATGTATCCGGGAAGGCTTCAGCATTGAGTCATCCCATCAGTGATTTCTTACTCTAGTCTTTCATCTACTCAATCTACATTTTTATAGCAATCAAAAATCCACACTGAAATACTTTTCAGCTGCAGACAATATTGCGTAATCACAAAATGCAACAATTAACCCGTGCAACAAACTCTTGTGTCTTTTTACAATACTGCACACAAAAATGTGACAAATGGGGTCAAATTTTAAATTCCTTCAATAAAGTTGACACGCACTTTATTAGGTTCACGACTAACATAGCATCAACAAAAAATAAGAAAAGATAGCATATTGATGGCAAGTTTCCATAAATGGCACCAGAATACATAAATATATTTTGTGTAACTATTGTCGCGTGGTGTCCACCAGTGACCTGGTTGGCACAATAAGTGCACGTATTTCTTATTCCTTTCTATGTTTATTGTACATAGAACAATAAAATTGCAAACACCGTTTCCACTTCATTCACCTGATCATGTAGTAGAAAACTGCATCCATCTGAGTGGACACCTCAACACGCGTTACACATCATACACACAAACGTACGTTGCGGTGGACACTAAAAGGTTTAGTGTCCCAGAAAACGAACGTTGCGTTATTAGCGAGAACCAAGCATTTTCACCAATGTGATCTAAACGGTACATTACCGTATGGATTTGAGGTATCGTTGGCCGACGATTCGTCAGATCGTTTGATTTGGGCTGATTTTTTTGTAAGTAAAATGTCTCTGCGGAGCTTCCCGAAGTTGACACGAAGGAATGAAGTTAGCAACTTGGTCCGTACGAAAGGTAAACAAGAGACAGTGTGTTGCCAAATTAAAGATTGGCTCAGTTTCTTAGTTTTGATGACCAATTTACGTGGCCATTCAAAACTATAGGCTAAAGGTTTATCAAAACAAAAACTCCCCAGGTTATCCTCAAATCAAATAAGGAGTCTGTTGGGAATCTGGTTTCATGCATCTTCCAAAGAAACCAGTGCAGCACACTCTCTCAATCATGCCCTGAATTGTTCATTTGAATCATGTGTTTGCCTCCAGCAGTTTGAATGTGTGACCTGATTAAGATGCCAAAATACAATGCTAGATCACTCTGGTGGTGGTTGGGGGGCTGGGGTTGGAATGAGAATCCAATCACAAAAACGTTGCCACTTCAATACAATCAAAACATACACATGAACATCAGTAATAGAAGGTCCTGTGGCCTTAAGCCTGCTCTGCCTTAGTCTGCAATGATTTGTACTGTTCGCAGCTCTTTGCAGGAGAATTCCTAACATTTACACCCTTTCACAAAGAGAAGTTCCTCCTCCTTTGTCTTAGATACAGGACACCTAATTCCTCCTCCATCCCCCACCAACCCCCCCCCCCCAACAGATTCTCCCGATGGGAAAGATCCTCTCAGCATCCATCTTACGTCTCCTCAATCTTACATTTTCAATAGGATCTTTAAAAAAATTCTAATCATGATGGTACCAATCAGCTCAATATTTCCTCATTTGACAATTCTTTCATCCAGAAATTAAATGAATGAACTTTCAATTAATTTCGCAAATACAAAAATATTTTTCACTAAATAAGGCGAAATCTGTATTTAAAAGTGCATTAAATGGAGGAAATAGCAGTCAAAGCCTTCAATTCAAATTACATAGTAAATTTGACTGTTTCCATGCAGTCAAAACAAGGTTTCTATTACTCCCTTTTGCATCAACAGTCAAGAGTTTTTTTGTCATATGTTCTGAATTGGAACAATGAAATTCTTACTTGCAGCAGCACTACAGACTTGTAATACTTGTTGTGCTTACATGTCATCTTTCTGCTTTGCACATGAGCACACATCTATTTGAACTGTGCTATTAAAAACGCTTTGAGAGCTTTAAAATTCTCTAAAGAGCCTATGGCAATTTCAAAACCAGAATGTCATAGCCTTTCTTATAGATGGATGGTAGCCGATTCAGTAGCAAACTTTCAAATCGTCAAGACTTTAACAAATATTTAAAGACTGTGCTGCAATGAATGTTTAACTTGAGAAAAAAACAGCTGGATGAACTCAGCAGACCAGACATCATCTGCAGAGGGAAAATATATAGACCGTGTTTCAAGTTGGCACCCTTCTTCAGATATCATTGCCCATTTCCCTTCACTCACTGAGTTCCTCCAGCAAATTGTTTACCCAAGAATCCATATCTGCAGTTTATTGTATCATGCCTTTTAACTAGAACTAGTGTATCGAATTAACAGAAACTAACAGAAAAGGATATTCACCTTTCATCCCACCAGCCTCCACATCCAACATATCATCCTCCGACATTTCCGCCACCTCCAATGTGATCCCACCACCAGTCACATCTTCTCATCCCCTCTTTATGCCTTCCCTAGAGACCGTTGCTCCTTGGTTCATTCATCCCTTTCCACCCAAACCACCCCCTCACCAGGTACTTTCCCTAGCAACAGCAGGAGATGCAATATCTGTCCCAATACTTCCTCCCTCTCCTCCATCCAGTGACCTCAGCACCCCTCCCAGAGGTTCATGTACACATCCTCTACCCTCATCTACTGCATCCAGTGTTCCTGATATGGCCCCCTTTAAATCAGGCCAAACCCAGACTCGGCAACCGTTTGCCGAACACTTGGATTCAATCTACCAAGGCCTACTGGATCTCCTGGTTGCTAACTATTTTAACTCCTCTTCCTATTGCTACACTAACTTTTCAGTCCTAAGCCTCCTCCATTGCCAGAGTGAGGCAATGCACAAACAACTGGAGGAACAGACCCTCATATTCCATTTGGATAGCTTACAACCCAAAGGTATGTACATTGATAGACAGAAGAAGGCTCCTGACCCAAAATGTAATCTATCCTGACCCGCTGTTAATCCAGCACTTTGTGTCTATGTTTGGTATAAATCAGCATCTGCAGTTCTTTGTTTCTACAGTATGTACATTGAATTTTCCAATTTTAATAAATTTACCAACACCCTCCTCACTTCTTCCCCACCGCCTGCCTGCTGGACTTGCAATTATTTCTCCCCTTCAATCTATATTCCTACCACTGGCTTTGCAATTAGCATCTCATCTGCCCTTATCTCACGTCTTTAGTCTTTTCATCTCTGGTCCTTGTGCAACTGTCTGCTGATCAACCCCCTTCTATCACTTTGCCAGGCTTTGTCCTCCTCCTTCTGCTCCCTCCCCCACCCAGTCTAAAGAAGGGACCTGACCCGAAGCGTCACCTATCCATATTTTCCAGAGGTGCTACCTGGGTGTGGTGGAGGCTGGTGTTCCTCGCAACCCCCCCCCCCCCCCGGTTGTTTACTGCCGACCTCCCTCCTCACCCCCACCTTCCTTCACCTTCCTCCCTCCCTCTCACCCCCTCCATCCTCCACACTCTGTCCCTCTCCCTCTCTCCTTACCTCACCTCCCTCATTCCTCCCTCCCTCTCACTCCAATCACTCTCACCTCCATCACCACCCTCTCACGTCCTCCCTTCACTCCCCCCTCACTAACTTCTCCCCCTCTCACTCTCCCCCCATCCCCACACTCAACACCTCCCCTCACCCTAACACTCCACACCCACTTCCCCCTCCCCACACTCCCACCTCCCTCACTTATCCACTCCCCCCACTCAACTCCCTCCCTCACACCCCCTCACTTCTCCCCAACTCCCCACCTCTCCCCCCTCTCCCTCACACTCCCCCCCCCACCTCCCTCACTTCTCCCCTTCCCTCCCTCACACTCCCCCCTACCTCACTTCTCCCCCCCTCACTTCTCCCCCCACCTCTTCCCCCCTCCCTCACACTCCCCCTTCCCCTCACGCTCCCCCCCCACCTCCCTCACACACCCTCCCCCTTCCCCTCACGCTCCCCCCCCCCCCTCCCCCCTCACACTCCCCCTTCCCCTCACGCTCCCCCCCCCACCTCCCTCACACACTCCCCCTTCCCCTCACGCTCCCCCCCCCACCTCCCTCACACACTCCCCCTTCCCCTCACGCTCCCCCCCCACCTCCCTCACACACTCCCCCTTCCCCCCACGCTCCCCCCCCACCTCCCTCACACACTCCCCCTCCCCCCTCACGCTCCCCACCCCTTCACACCTCCCCCCCACCTCCCTCACCTATCCAGCCAGAAGGTCCAGGGCGAGTTGAGGGGGACTCCGGACTTGTCGTGGTTGTTGATCTCCTCGATGTGTCCCTGGTTGAGGTGAATGGCGTCCGTCTCCTCGTCCTCCCCCAGCAGCTCGGGGACCGCGGACTCACCGCTCTCCTTCAGCAGCCGCGGCAGCTCGGGGCTGGCGGGCACCGCCATTCTCACCGACAACAGCGTCGCTGCCGATCAGCGGCGGGAGCGCACAGCGCATGCGCGCCGCCTCCTGCCCTGCGCAGCTGACGTCACCTACAATTACGTCACCCACAATTACGTCACACTCCCGGACTGAGCGCCCATTGGCTGCTCCCTGGGCAAGGGGAGCGCTACCTTAGTTGCCAGCAAAGATACAGCTCCTCTACTATCTTTGGGTTGCCAGTTCAGGCAAGTAAGAGTCAAGAGTGGCTTCACCAGATCATAAGTGATAGGAGCAGAATTAGGCCATTCGGCAACTTTGGGCCTTCCCTCACAATGGGAAACTTTGATTCCTCTGTGCAGGGGATGTTTATGTTAAAATACTATCGTGTTTTGTTCTTTTTTTATCCATATGGCTGTATGGTGACCCCAAATGTCACTGTACCAATTGGTGCATGTGACAATAAATGTCTCTTGAATCTTGAATCAAGTCCACTCCACCATTCAATCATGGCTGATCTATCTCTCCCTCCTCACCCCAGTCTCCTGCCTTCTCCCCATAACCCCTGACACCTGTACCAATCAAGAATCTACTTATCATTACCTTAAAAATATCCACTGACTTGACCTCCACAGCCTTCTGTGGCAAATAATTCCACAGATTCACCACTCTGACTAAAGAAATTCCTCCTCATCTCCTTCCTAAAAGAACGTCCTTTAATTCTGAGGGTATGACCCCTAGTCCAGACTCTCCCACTAGTGGAAACATCCTCCCCACGTCCACTCTTCAAGCCTTTCACTATTCTGTACTTTTCAATGAGGACCCCATTCATTCTTCTAAACTCCAGCGAGTACAGGCCCAGTGCTGTCAAATGCTCTATTGTTCTCAAAATGCTCTCAAAATGTTTTATTGTCATATGTCCCAGATAGAACATTCTTACTTCCAGCACCACAGAAATATCCGCCACCTCCAACGGGATCCCACCGCTAGTCACATTTTCCCATCTCCACGTCTTTTTGCCTTCCGCAGAAATAGTTCCCTCCGCAACTCCCTGGTTAACTCATCCCTTTCCACCCAAGCCACCCTTTCCCCTGGTACCTTCCCCTGCAACCGCAGAAGATGCAACACCTGTTGCTGCACCTTCTCCCTTGACTCTGTCCAGGGACCCCGACAGTCCTTTCGGGTTAGGCAGAGGTTCACTTGCACCCTCCTCCAACCTCATCTACTGTATCCGTTGTTCAAGATGTGGACTCTTATACATCGGCAAGACCAAACGCAGACTGGGCGATCATTTTGCGGAACACCTTCGCTCAGCCCGCATGAACCTAACTGATCTCCCGGAAACTAAACACTTTAATTCTCCTTCCCATTCCTCCACAGACCTTAATTCATAACTTCTTGGAATAGAATTAGGCCATTCAACCCATCAAGTCTGCTCCGCCATTCAATCATGGCTGATTTATCTTCCCCTCTCATCCCCATTCTCCTGCCTTTGCCCCATAACCCCTGACACCTGAGCTAATCAAGAATCTGGCAATAACCCGGAGCCTCTCCTAGTAGCTCACTCCTCACATATGTCACCTAATCAAGGTGAAGGAGTAGGCAGGAAGACGCTCAGCGTCAATTCACTTAAACGGGAGCATAATGTTATATTCCGGACGGCAGAATGAATAACAACTTACACGCAGGTTGCCTGGATCACGAGAGAGAGTTTTATTACCCAACATTCCCTGCTTATATACAACACCAACTCATTAACATATACATGAATATGTATGAATACATTACACTGCTCTCCTTTTTTAACGTATTAAATCTAAGTACTCAGTTACAATTTTGTTGTTGTGATACTTGATTTAAACCAGTATTTATGAAATCTTAAATGATGAACATAATATATTTATTTTACATATTTACACATTTTTGTTTTGCTTATACAGTGAGTAACTTAATTTACAAACCTAATCTGACTACTGGTTCACGGATCCTGCGTGATCGTCTAAAAGTAACAGGTGTAACAGGTTTAGGTGTTGACTCAACTGTAGGTTTGTTTGGCTCTGTTTTAGTACCCTGACTTTGACCAGAGGAATCTGTTCCTATGTCTGGACTAACTGAAATTTGTGGTTCAATCATAGTGGTCTCTTCCAATTCACTTACAGATAAAAACTCAGGGATTAGGACTTCATGCTCAGTTTTTGGTTCATCTTTGGCTGGAATCATTTGATCAACATGAACACTTTTGATCCTATCGCCAACTTCAACTAAGTATCTTTTTGTTCCAGACACTTCCACTATTTTCCCAACATCCCATTTATCTCGACTGGACTTGTTGGGAGGACTGAGAACACGAACCTGCTCATCTTGTTTGAAGTACGTCTCCTTTTTGTGGGAGTCAAAATGGCGTTTTTGATTTCACTGTTTTTCCTCAACTCTCAAAGCCAAATTGGGTTGGACTAGACTTAGGCATATTCTTAGCCTTCTCTTCATCAACAGTTCTGCAGGTGAGTAACCCGTTGTTGTGTGTTGTGTGGTTCTGTACTTCAGCAAGAAAATAGCCAAACGATGTTTCATGCTGAGCTTTGACTACCCTGCAAAACCTGTTTCTTGAGAGCATCTTTGACAACTCTAACAGACCTATCCGCTGCCCCGTTGGAGGCTGGATGGTATGGAGGAACAAGTGTGTGTTTTACACCATTCCGCTGCATGAACTCTTTGAACCGTTCTGAACAAAACTGAGGCCCGTTATCAGAAACAAGTTCTTCCGGTATACCATGGCATGCAAAAATTGATCTCAACTCATCTATGGTACACTCAGAAATTTGCTCACCAGTGACTCAATGTCACTGTCAATACCAGGCCAATACACAAAACTTCTCACAATTGACTTCATGCTTACTATGCCAGGATGTTCGGCATGAAGTTCATTTATAATTTTGTTTCTCAAAGTCTCTGGTACAACCTCTCTGTAACCCCACTTAATGCATCCCTGCTCACATGATAATTCATGGCGTCGATTATGGAAAGGTTTCAGCTTTGAGTTCAGAACTGAGTTCAATCCACTATCGATTTCAGTCCAACCATTCAATGTCTGTTCATAGACCCACTTCAGCAGTGTCTCTCTCTGTTTCTGTTGCAATTTCTGTTGCAGTCACTGGAAAGTCTTCATCTACAACTTGCAGTGTGTAGATTGAGTTCTCACTTCCCACGTCAGAGTTCTCATGGGGCAACCGAGACAACGCATCTGCAACTGCATTGCACTTGGAGCTTCTGTACTTCACCTTACAAGGTCATACTGGGACAGCAAAATTGCCCAGCGCGGCATCCTTGATGCCGCCATGGAAGGTATAGCTGACTTGGGACCAAGTATCACTAGTAGTGGCTTGTGATCAGTAACTAGGGTGAATGGTCTGCCGAGAAGAAACTGATAGAATTTCTTGATTCCGAACATGATGCTGAGTGCTTCCTTTTCTATCTATGCATAATTACATTCACTCGGTGATAGGGTGCGGGATGCAAAAGCAAAGGGCTTTTCCTGTCCGTCATTCATTACATGGGAGATCACCGCACCTACACCATAACTTGAAGCATCACAAGCAAGTTTCATCTCGCTTGTCGTATCGTAGTGAACAAGCGGTTTTCCTTGCAAATGTCATATGCACGTTGCTGTTCCTTTCCCCACGTCCATTTCACATTTTTTGTAGTTGCTAACTCTGGAAGAAATTGTGCTTAGAACTGCACCACCCCAAGGAATGATCGTAGCTCTAACCCATTGTTGGGTTTTGGTGCATTCACTATTGCTTCAACTTTCGCCTTCACAGGGCGAAGTCCGTTGGCGTCTACTTTGAGTCCAAGGTAGACCACCTCTGACTGCGCAAGTGGCAGTTCAGTCGTGTGAGAAGTTGCCCAAGGATTTCCAGATGTTCTACCATGCCCTCTGTGAATATCAGTACACTTAGACTTAGATTAATTAGACTTAGATTCCTTTATTGTCATTCAGACCTTTCGGTCTGAACGAAATTCCGTTGCCTGCAGTCATACATATAATAAATAACAAAACACACAATAAACACAAATTAACATCCACCACAGTGAGTTCACCAGGCACCTCCTCACTGTGATGGAGGCAAAAGTCTTAAAGTCTCTGTCTCTTCCCTCTTTGTTCTCCCTCTGCGCTGAGGCGATCCAGGCTTCTGACGTTGTGACCCCGCCGGGTGATGATAAGTCAGTCCCGCGGCTGAATCCGTGCTCCGTCCGCGACGGGCCAGTTCAAACTCCGCAGCCTGGGGTGGTCGAAGCTGCCGAAGCTGCCGCCCTCCAGTCCAGCGGACACCGCTGTAGTTGCGGGAGCCCCAGAAAAACAGGTCACCCACCTGTGACCTGTGAGCTCCCAACGATGTCGTCCACCGGGCACACGGCCGAGCCTCCGGACTCAGGTCGCCACCAGCATCCTCGGTCGCCACCGCCGGAACGCCACCGCAGCCCCGAAGCCGGCCAGCCCCGCGCTGGTAAGTCCTGGCTCTGCCTCCGGAGCCTCGAGGTCGGTCGGTCGCAATTGGAGTTGGAGGCCGGCAGCTCCGCCATTTTGGCCTCAGCGCAGACAGAGGCAGAGAAGGGGGATACAACAAGAAAAAGTCGCATTCACCCGAAGGAAGAGACAAAAATCATGTTTCACCCCCCCACCCCACCCCACACGTACACAACCCAATAAACTAAAATTTAACTAAAACAGCACAAAAGAAAACAACAACAAAAGTAAAAACAGACGGACTGCAGGCGAGCCGCAGCTGTGCAACAGCGCCGCCACTTCCGGATCAGGTCATCCTGGTTGCACACACAGTGCGGAATACCTTGTAACATTTTGTCCATGACAGACTGAAAATTTTTCGGGGAGGGTTTCACACCATAGGGCATCTTTGTATATGAATACAAGCGCTTATGTGTGTTGATAGTCAAGTACTGCTGACTTTCCTTGTCGACATTGAGTTGGGCGTAAGCGTGAGACAAATCCAGTTTAAAAAAATATATATATTTTTTATTTTATTAGAAATATTGTACATTACAGTAATCTCCAATAAATGTAAGTTTATACTTTTCTTGTACCACTTCTTATTTTAAACTTTAATAAGAGAAAAGGATAGAAAGAGTTAGTAAAGATAGTAAGTGAGACAAATCCAGTTTAGTGAAGACTCTTGCTCCGCTAAGTTCTGCGTACAGATCTTGCGAGGTTGGTAACAGATATTGTTCGTCATGAACGGCTTGGTTGATTGTGACATTTTAGTCACCACATAGTCAAACAGTTTTGTTGGCCTTGGGTACGGCCACAATTGGCGTTGCGCAGTTACTCTGGTCTGTCTTCACGAGTACTCCATTCTGCTCTAACCTGTTGCGTTCTTCCTCCACTTGTTGCTTTAGTGCATATGGTACATGTCTTGGTCGACAATACACAGGTCCCACATCTTGCTTAAGTCGAATGTGTGCAGAGTACCCTGTTATTCCCGTGTAACTGTCAGCAGAAATGTTTGCATGTTTGCTTATGATGTTTTCAAGACGTGTTTTGGACAAATTGACGCTGAAAATGTTCTTCCAGTCTAATTCTATTCTTCTCAGCCAATCCTTTCCAAGGAGGGTTGGTTTATTTCTGTAGTTGGCCACTATGATGGGCAGTGTTACTGACCGACCATTACGCTGAACTTTACAGTTCACTTGTCCACACGCCTCCAAAACTTCACCCGAGTAGATTCTCAGCTTGACCTTACTCTCAACTAACGGTGTCTGTGGGAACTTTGTTTCGTACAGGTGTTTGCTCATGACTGAACAATCTGCTGCCATGTCAATACACATATCGATTAACTGTTCATTTATCATTAGTTTGGTTTGAAATTCCTTGCCTTGGCTGGTTGTAGGCTTATCGATGTTGGTTGCATAAAATGGTGTACAACCCAAGTTCATTTCCATCTGAGTTCATCTCCAAGTTGTGAACTCCTTTCTGGTGTTGTCACTTGATTCCCGCAGATTGTTGGTTTCCTGCTTTAAGCTTGGCCCGACATGCTGAGGCGATACGGCCTTTCTTCTGACAGTTATAGCACTTGGCCATTTTGAACTGACGTAATTGGGATGAGTGATTGCCGTTGCAACGATAACAACTGGCTGAACTCGGCTCCCCGCCATACTTTGGTTTTGGTTTAGCGCCTCTTGGTTTGGCCATAGGCACTGCCTTGTGACTGTAAATGGCCACTGCAGTCCGTGGTGGACGAAACTCGCAAGCATTCTTTGATGCCATCTCCATTGTGGTAGCAATTTTGCATGCTTTCTCGAATGTAAGATCTGGAGTGTTCATGAGTTTGGACTGAATTCGTTCATCCACTAGACCACAAACAAATCTGTCAGGTAGTGCGCGTCCGAGAAAGGTTCCAAAGTTACAATGCAAAGTTAAGTTTTTCAAGGCAACAATGTACTCATTGATGGTCTCATTCTGCTTCTGGTTTCTATATAGCTTTCTGTAATTTCCAGAGGCTTTGGGTTGAAGTGCTCCTCCAACTTCTTCATAATGTCATGGAAAGACATTCTTGCCATAGAGGGAGTACAGAGAATGTTCACCAGACTGATTCCTGGGATGGCAGGACTTTCATATGAAGAAAGACTGGATAGACTCGGCTTGTACACGCTAGAATTTAGAAGATTGAGGGGGGATCTTATAGAAACTTACAAAATTCTTAAGGGGTTGGACAGGCTAGATGCAGGAAGATTATTCCCGATGTTGGGGAAGTCCAGAACTAGGGGGTCACAGTTTAAGGATAAGAGGGAAGTCTTTTAGGACCGAGATGAGAAAATCATTTTTTACACAGAGAGTGGTGAATCTGTGGAATTCTCTGCCACAGAAGGTAGTTGAGGCCAGTTCATTGGCTATATTTAAGAGGGAGTTAGATGTGGCCCTTGTGGCTAAATGGATCAGGGGGTATGGAGAGAAGGCAGGGATGGGATACTGAGTTGGATGATCAGCCATGATCATATCGAATGGCGGTGCAGGCTCGAAGGGCGGAATGGCCTACTCCTGCACCTATTTTCTATGTTTCTATGTTTCTATGAATGGCACGTCTATTGCCATACACTTCAGGACCGATCTCCGTGAGCAGAATCGCTTTCATGCGTTCGCAAATGGCTTTATTTGTTTCAGTCACTATCTCTCCTTTTTGAATGGACTATTTTTTTAAAAGCGAATGACACGAGGGCAGCTTCCACGGGCTACATTGGAAATCTTGGCACTTTTGACAAGAGTAGAGAGCCGTTCAGCTCCTATATGGAGAGAGCAAACATGTTTCTCACGGCAAACAACATAATGAATAACAACTTACATGCAGGTTGCCTTGATCACGAGAGAGTTTTATTACCCAACATTCCCTGCTTATATACAACACCAACTCATTAACATATACATGAATATGTATGAATACATTACACATAAGGAGGTAAAAAGAAAGTCAATGGAGCACATGTTCTCTCATCTGTCTCAGCTATGGCGGAATACATGGACTGGCAAAGACCGTATTAGCCACCTCAAGATCCATGAAACTGGAGTGGAAGCAGGTCATGGTAGAGCATGATGATCTACTGAGGAAGTGATGAGGGAATGCGTAGAGTAGTTGCTGTATGGATGCATTTTTATGTTTCTCTTATTAGTTTTGCAACAGCATATTCCTATTAATGATATAAAAATATATAGCCATTGGTAGTGGTATTAAGTTACATCAGATTCCAAACTACAGACCTTTATTTCTGCTGGATCAATAGAGACGCTCCAAGAAATGGAGTTCGGCATTAGCAATCTTTAGATTTTAGAGATACAGCGTGGAAACAGGCTCTTTGGGCCACCGAGTCCGCACCGACCATCGATCACCCTCACTAGTTCTATCCTACGCACTAGGGACAATTTCCAATTTCACCGAAGTCAATTTACCTACAAACCTGTATATCTTTGGAGTGTGGGAGGAAACCAGAGCACCCGGAGACAACCCATGCAGTCACAGGGAGAACGTACAAACTCCATACAGACAGCACCTGTAGCCAGAATCGAACCCGTAAGGCACTACCGCTGCGCTACTGTTCCACCCATCCCACTTTGCAGTTGCCTATAAATTTACCACAGAATGGGCTCATCTTCAAACATCAGCTCTTTTTTGCTCTGTACAAATTCTGTCTGTTTGACAGAGCATTTTCAGCACAATATATTTCAGTGTCATGTTCAGCATATTTCCAGTACACTCAGTAACTTATGGTTCGTAGGTCTCATTTCACTGCTCTTTTGCGACTGGGGAATGAATCAAACTATGAAAGGCAAGAATCTGTTTACTCAGGCAATTCAATGTCATCATTCTCCAGTTTAACAAACCAGAAATAAATAAGGTGGTGTGTTAAGATGGTAAAAATAGGAGACAATAGGAGGGATTTGGGAATGTGTAACAATGGCAAGGAATTACACCATAAAAGAGTATAGTTTAGTTCAGTTTATTGTCGCATGTATCGAGGTAGAAAAGCTTAGTTAGCGTGCTAACCAAGTCAAGTCAAGTCACTTTTATTTATATAGCACATTTAACCAGTCAGTGGACAATCAAGCCATCCACAGTGTACAGATACATGATAAAGGGAATAACGTTTAATGCAAGATAAAATCCAGTTAAGTCCGATTAAAGATAATCTGAGGGTCTCCAGTGAGGTAGATAGTATAGAGGTGTGAAGGAACAAAAGGAGCTCCCTGTTCTACATCTCGTTAAGTGCAAATGTGACTTTAGCTGCCGCCCCTTGTACCATAGTCACTGTTGCAAGACAGCAGCCGTTCCTGCTATCAATGGATCTCCAGTTAGTTATAGTCTCCTGAACCACTATTCCCTGATGCATTGAAGCAACTTTGACATCTACACTCCCGCTGGATAACACTGAATATATTTTCCTACACTGGAACTATATTTTACCAACCTGCATCTGGTCTTTTCTCAACTCCATGAGATGCTGGATCCATGCCCTAAACCTGATCAGATAGCAAATTCAAGCAATGTTAGAAACATAATTGAATAGTGAATAGAAAACAGACATCTAAAGCACAGTTTAGTTTAGTTTGTCCTATCTCGTCCATGCCGACCAAAGTGCCCTATAATTTCCCTGCATTTAGCCCATATCATTCCAAACCCTTCCTATCCATGTACCTGCCCAAATGACTATTGAATGTTGTTATCGTACTTGCCTCAACTACTTCCACGTGCAACTCTTTCCATATATCCACTACTGTAAAATGATAAAATTACCTATGTATTTAATGTGATCAAAAGGGCAAAAAGGTGACAACCATGCAAAATGAACAGAAGAAATAATTTTTGGATCAAGACAAAGTTGCAACGGTCAATATGGTTCATAAAGCCATTTTACTACCATGAATATCACTACTGGCACCTTTTATTGCAAGATTTCTTCACATAGCTGACAGCTTCAGCAGCAGTATTTATAATTAAGTATCTTGAATGTTCATTAACACTCACAGAGCAACTTAAACTGTTGATTCTTTCAGAGTCTTTATTAGCATTTAGCAAAGCTAAATTCTGTTTAACACGGGGCATACAATTAGTTTCTAAAACCAGTCAATTAGGCATTATTATGGAAATTAGTTAGCTTTGCATTGTGATGTGAATAATATCATTTAATCTAATGTTCTTAAGTGTAAAGGCATTGTATGTCACGTAAGAAGCAAGTATATGGCATTGGATCATGGGTGGGCCAATCTGGGTTAGTTACATGCCCATTTCTCCATCCTTGTCTGCTACCCCCATGACCTTGGATGAATCAACAGTCCGTCAACAATTCCTATTGATTAGGAAAGAAGGGTGTGAAGAAGGGTCCCAACCCAAAATATCACCTATCCTCCAGAGATACTTTGTGGCTGATTACTCTGGCATTTTGTGTCTTACCTTGGTAAACCAGCATCAATATATCCAATGAAGCAAAACTAATCTTTAATGTATATAATACATTATATACAGTGGCGGCGCTGTCGTACAGCAGCGGCTCGCCTGCAGTCACAGGTTGGTGACCTGTTTTTCTAGGGCTCCCGCAACTACAGCTGCGTCCGCTGGACTGGAGGGCGGCAGCTTCGGCAGCCTCGGCCAACCCGGGCCGCGGAGTTTGAACCGGCCCGTCGCGGACGGAGCACGGATTCAGCCGCGGGACTGACTTACCATCACCCGGTGGGGTCACAACATCAGAAGCCTGGATCACCTCAGCGCAGAGGGAGAACAAGGAGGGAAGAGACTTTAAGACTTTTGCCTCCATCACAGTGAGGAGGTGCCTGGTGAACTCACTGTGGTGTATGTTAATTTGTGTTTATTGAGTGTTTTGTTATTTATTATTATATGTATGACTGCAGGCAACGAAATTTCGTTCAGACCGAAAGGTCTGAATGACAAATAAAGGAATCTCTAATCTCTAATCTCTAATATATATCTTTAATACATTAAAATATCTTTAAACTATTCGTACCATAATCTTTTTGCCACTGATGCTCTTTTCCTGAATGTAGCTCCCCAGGACAGACAGCATCTCAGGAGAACATGGATGGATGACGTATTGGGTTGGGACCATTCTTCTGACTGATTGTTGGGAGGAAAGAAATTCTGGAAGAGAGGAGGGGCAGGACAAAGCCCAGCAGATAATAAGCTGACACAGGTCAGGAAGATTTTTGAAAGGCAGATGGTTGGACAAAGGCAAAAGGACTGAGGTTTTGCGAATTGTGATGCTAGAGGAAGGAATAACGGTGGATGGGGAGGGGAAGAATAGATGCAAGGGGGAAGATGGGAGATGGGGAGGTTTAAGTTTAGAGAAATAGAATGGAAACAGGCACTTTGGACAACCGAATCCAAGCCGATCATCGATCACCCATTCATACTAGTTCTACTAGTTCTTACCCCTGCAGAGTAGTTATTAAGATGGCTGATCCGTGGGCGGTTGCTGCTGGGACGCAAGTCGGGCCTGATCAACCCCGGCTGGGTCGCCTGGGCGAGGGTGTTTGATGTTGTGAGACCCGAAACACTCGATGACCCCAGGCCACATCACTGAGGATGCGTCCCAGCGCATCTAGAAGATGTATATTTTGCACACAGAAGTCTGGCTCAGCCAGTGGCACCTAGGAATAGACTGGGTGACAACCAAGAATAGTTTGGTGACTACTGGAGAGACAGTTGACGGCACGGAAAGACAGCACCCGGGACAGGCTGGGTAAGCACCCCAGTCTGTATCTTTCGTGAGAAAGACACCCAATAAAGCTACGGAAAGGCCTAATGAACCACCGTGGCCTAAAAATCCATCAGGCGAGAATGAAATGCTCGGAGAAGGAGAAAGAGGTGCAGCGCACAGGTCTTGAACCTGGTGAGACGCAGGAGGAGCCCGGCCAGGACTCACTCCACAGAGCCCAGGCCCTCCACGCACTAGAGTCTCCCAACCCCTGCAGAGTAGTTATTAAGATGGCTGATCCGTGGACGGTTGCTGCTGTGACGCAAGTCAGGGCCTGATTAACCCTGGCTGGGTCGCCTGGGTCGCGAGGGTGTCTGATGTTGTGAGACCCAAAACACCCGATGACCCCAGATCACATCATTGAGGATATGTCCCAGCGCATCTAGAAGATGTATATTTTGCACACAGAATATCCCACTTTCTCATCTACTTCCTACACACAAGGGGAAACTTACAGAGGACAATTAACCTGCAAATCCAAGTCTTGGGAGGAATCTGGAGCATCCAGTGGAAACCATTCTCTTTTCACAAATTCATTTTGACATTGTGAATTCAGATTTGTAGGCAAGGCTCTGTTACTACACAGAGAACGTCACTCAGCACCTCCTGGATTGATGAAGGTCTCTACCCAAAACCTCACCCATTCCTTCTCTCCAGCGATGCTGCCTGTCCCGCTGAGTTACTCCAGCTTTTGGTGTCTATCTTTGGTTTAAACCAGCATCTGCAGTTCCTTCCTACACCTCCTGGATTTATAGTTGATCCACCCACTGGTGTTTCACAACAGCAAACAGGCGAATGACAGCGGTGTCCTTTGGTACCACTGACACATTCAACTTCATTTGAACCATTATATTTTTTCTCCTACGTTCTTACCAATTCACTTAAACTGAATCTTTGCATACTTCTTAATGTACCCTCATCAATCTTAGATACGTTACAAGTTGTTCCTTCTTCTCAGTCTTTGATAATGACTGAAAATCGCTGATTATTGTAGTACACCATCCACACACACCTGAAACCTGTTTTAATTCACAAATACTCAATGCAAGTATTTGTAAATTACCTATATTACCTATATTTTTTGTTAAAAGACATTTGTGGCACCGCATCAAATACTTTTTGAGAATCTAAGTGTATTTCCCCTTGTAGGGCACCATAAATAAATATATTTTCAAAAATCCAAAAGCATTTCATGGACTGGTTCTCATTGTCTATCTTGCTGATTACAATCTCAATAAATTTTAATCTGTAATACCAAATTATGTTTTTTGTTTAGATACATTTCGTAAAAATTATAATTTTCCTTACTACTGACAACAATCTCACTGTTTACATGTTTCTCTTTCTCTCTTTTTTTTTTTGGGTAGCCTGGTTCCAGTTCTTAAGATTCGTTCTAAAATGCGGGGAATTTTGGAAGATAAAACTAACACATTCACTATTTCTACACACAATCCTCAGACGTAGTACACTAGGTCCTGGAGATGCCACTGATTTCTTCAGTACTCTCTTTGCCAGTCTAGGCTTCTTTATGTTCCCCTTTCTCATTAAAACTATGGTACACTGTTTACTGAATGTATTTTATATCCTTTACCATGAAGACAGGATGAAGTGCCATTTCCTTATATAGACGCCAAATGCTGGAGTAACTCAGCGGGTCAGGCAGCATCTCTGGAGAAAAGGAATAGGTGACATTTTGGGTTGAGATTCTTCTTCAGACCTTCCTGGCATTTCCTTATCCTCCCTTATAATTTTCCCAGTGGCAAACCCATATTTATTTACAGTCATCTCTTCTAACACAGCTACAGAAATGCGTACCATGTTTTTTATGTCTGTAAACCAGTTTATTCTTGTGTTCCATTTCTCACTTTTATAAAATTTTGGTAATCTTTTTTGAGTTCTAAAATCCTCTCTATCTGAACAGCTCTTTTTAACAACATAATAAACGTGTTTATTTGTCGTGTCTGATCTTATCTTTAATGTCCTCAGTCATCAGATTTCTTGTTATGACACTTTTTCCATGGGTGTTTTATTCTTGACACAATGTGTCAAGTTATTGTAAACTAATGGTTTATTATGAATTCTTTCTTTATCGACAAGCTCCTCAAAAAAAATTAAAAACATAAGGGGTGTATATTCCTGTACATAGATTATAAAAAACATGTATGTGCAGAGCAAATCCTATTAGATGGCCTCTATGTGCTTTCAACATGAGTAAGAATCCATATTTATAATACATTTTCACAGTGGGTCCTTAGCAGCTAATGAAAAGGATGAGTGAATTATACTCTAGAGAATGTTTAACATCACCACATAATGAAACATTACATCTAGATGGAGTTAACTCCTTCCTGTCTTTGCAAATCATCACATGTTGACATGTCATGCAATATTGCTGATACGGGAAAAGATGAAATAGTAAATGGATATTTATTTTGTGCTTCTAAAGGCTTGAGGACAGATCACCAATGAAACATAACTATCCAGAATTGTCTGTTTTAATTATCCCAAAAGTTGAAATTGCTATGACGTATAAACAACATTTAATTTTCCATTTAAATGTGGGCAAATCAAGTTCAGAAATGTAAGGCTTATTACTATTGATTCCAAAATAAACCAAATAAAATAAAAAAAATTCCAATCGTTTACTATCTGGCACTATATTTGCTTAGCATAAATGAAAACCACCTTCACTGTCAATAAGCATATCCCTAATACCTACGAGAGATAATTAGTTATCCCTAATTTAAAAAAAGGTTTTGCTATTTATAAGATTAACCCGATCATATCAAGCTATGCACAAAAGTATAGTAGATCCCAATTAAACTCCATAGCTGAAGAGAAAGCTTTCCTCGGGAGCAAATGTTTCCATTTCATTTCTTTTGATCCTTGATTGTATTTTGCACGTGTTATTATAATGCAAAACTTAACAACAGTATATTGCACAAGAGGCAGCCCATTGAGACTGTAGATGGGATCAATAAAAAGTCACGAAAAGCCTTAAAACCCAGCATAGAAAATAACAAGACAAAGTGGGAACATATCGTAAAGTTAGTTAATCTGTGGAACTCATTGCCACAGAGGGCTGTGGAGGTCAATTCAGTGGATAGTTTTAAGGCAGAGATAGACAAATTCTTGATTAGAACGGGTGTCAAGGGTTATGGGGAGAAGGCAGGAGAATGGGATTAGGAGGCAGAGATCAGCCATGATTGAATGGCAGAGTCAAGTCGATGGGCCAAATGGCCTAATTCTTCACCTATAATTTGTGAACTTGTGAGTAGTTTTTGATATCATGATTTAATTTCCTGAGTAATTATATAGTTTTTTTCTTGGGTGCAAACAGGAAAGTGTGTCCAGAATGCACGTTGCTTCATGGAAAATCAGTGTAGGTTCTGGGGTCAAGGAAAGAGCGTTCACGTCGCGGCCCTGTTTCCACCAATCTTTCCACCACCACGGACACAAGAAGCACAAGAAGCGACAAGACAGACACCATTGTATGCAGATGCAGAGAAGTGTGTTCAGCTCTGGTTGAACAACTTCTAATCTTGTGTGAGGACTCGATAAGAAGAAGAGTGTAGGTTCTGGATTAATTCTTCCATGGGTTGGCAGAAGCCAACAACGGAGAGGAATAGGATTTCTAGGAACTGATTACATGAATATTCTCGGTCTCACTTTGCAATTGGCTTCAGTTCACTTTCATCTGGTGTCTACATTAAATCTGTACCAAGCAACCATCTGAAACCATGCAGGTATATTAAAAAATAAACAGGAACTGCAGACATTGCTTTATACCACTGATAGACACCATATGCTGGAGTGACTCAGCGGGTCAGGCAGCATCTCTGGAAAAAATAGATAGGTGATATTTTGGGTCGGGACCCTTCTTCAGCCACTTCTCCCAACCCGAAATGTTACCTATCCATGGTCTCCAGAGATGCTGCCTGACACCCTGAGTTACTTCAACCTTTTTTAATCTATCTTAGGTGCATTCAGTATATTACTGAATTTGGCCTAATTTTAACTGAATTTTCAGTAACTGCAACAACAGCAGGAAAGGGAGTGATGACCTGGATCAACTCCAATTTACAGATGATCATTTCATATAAACATGATTCCTTTTGGAGTTTGCGCACACAAGAGTCAGTGAATAATATAACATAAATTATATAATATATCGATTATATTATATTAAAATTTAATTATAATACTATTATAATATATATCAGAGGGGGCAGTTGGCAGGAAGTGTACATTTCTAATTGGAAGGAATACCCAATTTTCTGTGTAAGACAGTTCCAAATAAATACACTTTTGGACTTGCATTCCAACATAAATTGTGAACATGGCTCATTATTAAAACGTTGCATAATCTATAGTTCTTTTAGTAAACAACTAGTTTATGTTAATACAATTTGTGGAGACATGCAGAACTCTCAGTACTGCGTTGTTACGGCTTCAGAGTGCTGCATTGCCTTTGGGCCTCAGATGTTAGCTGGGTGAAATTTGCACACTCTCCCTGTGACTGCCTGGTCTTCCTCTGGATGCTCTGGTTTCCTCTCGCATCTTAAGGATGTGATACTAGGTTAATTGGCTACTTAAATGACCCACAGTGAAGGTAAATCGCAAAGATAGACACAAAGAGCTGGGGTAACTCAGCGGGTCAGGGAGCATCTCAGGAGAAAAAGGATGGGTGACATTTCGGGTCGGGACCCTTCTTCAAACTGAAAGTAGAGGAGAGGGAACTGGAGGTAAGAAAGGCTAGAACAAAGCAGGGCGGGCAACAGATGACCAAGGAAGGGTGGAGGCCAAAATGGCCCATTGTTGGCTGGGGAAGAGGTGATAGCGAAGGATGCGAACAGTTGCTCTAAAAAAGGATGTCTGTGGCCATACATGTTCGCATCCTTGTATCCCTTCGTGATACTCGATTATGAGCTCCACCCTTCCGTTGTCATCTGTTGCCAGCCATGCATTGTTCTGGCCTTTACTTATCGCCAGTTCCCTACCCACTATTTTCAGTCTGAAGAAGGGTCCCGACCCAAAACGGCACCCTTCCTTTTTCGGAAAATGAATGTCACTGATGTGATTACAATGCTGAGAGCTGGCGTAGACCTGATGGGACAAAATGGCTACATACTCCATAATAATAAGTATGCATATGAGCTGATTTTCACAGAATCGTGGAATCGTTATGGCATAGAAGGAAGGCATTGGCCCCTTTTAGTCTCTGGATAACAACTGTGTCAGTCTCATTCCTCTGCTTTGCAATACTCCAGAAATTATTCTGCCTTTAGTACATATTTTTGATTAATTTACCACTCACTTATGGTGAGGGTCTTATGCAGTAGCTAGTTAACCTACCATCCAATTTTTCTTTGGACAACTGATATTTCTGCCATACGCAATGAAACTCTGATTTAAAAAAAAATCTTCACCTCACCGCTTGTATCTTTGGCCAAGATTTAAAACTGTGGTAAAAACTCGACCGTCATGCACAATGTCAATATTGTGTTACTCCCAATCATAGTGTCTGCATGGGTGCACTTTACCCTCAAAACTGTGTCTCCCCTCCACTCTATTTTGAATGCAAAAAACGATATAGCTATAGCAAAAAACGATATAGCGGATTAGTGCTTTGAGGTAGAAATATTCCTCTATGATAGCCTTTCAGCCCATGACCGTTCGTCCAGCTCCCATTAACATTCATTGACTCACAAAGAGCCAAAGACCTGGCTTCAATCCTGACCTTGGGTGCCGTCTTTGTGGAGTTCGCACGTTCTTCCTGGGACCGCGTGGGTTTCCTTCGGGTGCTCTGGCTTCCCACCACATCCCAAAGACGTGGGAGTTTGCTGGTTAATTGCTTTCTGCAAATTAGCCCGAGTGTGGAGGCGAGTGGATGAGAAAGCGGGATAACATGGAACTAGTATTAACGGGTGATCGATGGTTATCGTGGACTCGATGGGCCGAAGTGTCTGCTTCCATGCTGTATCTCTTAACTAAACTGAATGACTCTGTTCCTCACACCACAGATGCTGCCTGGCCTGTTTCTCTATTTTCTTTTTTTTTAGTATGTTGCACACTCACCGGCAATCATCAAACACGTGTGTTTAGTAACACCAGAGCCTGATAGGTGAAATATTTCAAAACTGTAAAACACGGGATTAGCTTCCAAGTTTGTCGGCTGGAAATCTTTTGGCATTCCGTGATGCCCACCTCGCGAGTGTATTAGAGCTACAGCGAAATAGTCTATAGGGGGTGTATGTGTATTAACTACATGACGGGAGACCTCAAGCAGACCAGAGTCACAGCTGTTTGCAAACTGGCATTGAATAGGCTGATTTTATCCAATTGTTTTTGTCAGAGCTAACAGATTATTCGTATTCGCCTGCCATAGTCCTATTCATATATTCCCGTTGCTCCTTGGGTGTCGGCTGCAAATCCTAACAAAAAAATGGATTAACAACGAACTGCAGATGCTGATTTATCCCAAAGATAGACGCAGAATGCTGGAGTAACTCAGCGGGTCAAGCAGCATCGCTCGAGAACATGGATAGGCGACGTTTTCGGATCTAAAGAAGGGTTCCGATCGGAAACATCGCCTATCCATGTTCTCTATGGATGCTGCCTGACCCCGCCGAGTCACTCCAGCATCTTTGTATCTTTCTTTAAATGTAAAATGGATCCTTTGTTGCATGATTCTTTTGTACTTAAAAAAAGAGCACCGTGCCAAGGATTGTACATAACAAAATATGGGCAATGATTTTGTTTCTTAATTCAAGTCTAAATTCAACCCCCCCCCCCCCCAATCCCCTCCACACCCTTCCCAGTGGAATACAAGCAGTGTGGTAACTGCAATTAAGTCATCATTGTCACCCGAACAGTGAACGTTCGCTGCTGTGTTTGTGTGCTAGTGATTACTATGCTTTACTATAGAAATGATACAGCACAGGACAAAATGTAACGGCACACTCTCCCATCTGTATAATTCACGCATGGGTGATTGTGATTTACTGTACAGCGAGTCCAGAAAATCGAATCCACTGGGGTTATAATGATATCATCATCACAAACACACAAAAAAATTATGTTGGAACTAACATATAACGAGCGCTGCAATCATGAACAGGAATGGTTTTACATTTACAGTCCCCCCCCCCCCCCCACCCCATCCACCCACCCAAAACAAAATCCAAATGTCGGAGCCCACAGGGGTCTGTCTCTCTTAGTGCTGATGTATACGGGCTAGTGCCAGTCACACTAGGGGTACGGCAGTGGACAGGAGGCAGGCAGCACGGAACAGCGAGCCAGCTTTGCCAGGGGGGAGTCAGGGGAGGGAGGGAGGGAGGGAGGAGAAGGTGGGGGATGAAACCCTCGCACAGTGCAGCAGGGAACTTGCGCAGTTGGAGAGGAAGGACTGTTTTTTTTCCCCTCTTCTCTTCATGCAAGAGAAAGCTCCGTGAACCGTGCTGGCCAGATGGCGGGGCTGATGGATTTAACCGGCTCAAAACGAAAGGATTGAGATTTTTTGGGAAAAAAAATATATAATTTTTTTTTTTTAAAGGGGGCTGGGGGAAAAAAAAAGAGCTGTCATCGTCTGCGCAGGCTCACTTTAACCCTAAAGACATTTTTCTGTTAGCACTCACCGGAAGTTCAGCTCCCTGCCACGGCTGGAGAAGAAGAGGTATTTTTATTTATTAGTATTTTTTTTTCCTGGCCTGGGGATTGTGTTTGTCTGTGTTGCGGGTTCGTTTGACAACGTCCTTTGAGGCGACGGCGGCGGCTGCTGGACAGAAGGGGAGGGGAGGGGAAGGGGGGTGGAAACAGGAGACCCGAGGCATCGACTGTGAGACTTCATCCAATGTCTCCTGTTCTTGTTTCAGAAATGATTGGTCTTCAGGGTGGATGAGAAACAAACAAAAAAGAGGAAAAGATCTCCCTGACTCCCCCCCCCCCGCTCCCTCCCTCCCTCTACCACCCGTCCACACACACACACACACACACACCAAAAAACCATTGGGACGACCGCCTCTCCCCCCTCACCCCTCCTTCCCGCTCCCACCTCCCACCCCCCTTCATCGCCGCGACGACTGTTGTTACACAATGAGGATTAAAAAGAACTTTGTGGTTTGCGGGGTCTGCCCTTTCCGATGGAAATGGAGACACTGAGGTGCTGAGGGCGAGGATCGAGGCTGTCACCCCCCCAACCCCCACCCTCCCCTCCTCCTCCTCCTCCTCCCTCCTGCCCCTTCTCCCGTCTCATGCTCGTCTCGATGGCGAACGCCAGCGAGCTCGAAGAGACCAACAGCTCTCTTCAGAATTACGCCATCACCGCGTCGGCCGTCAAGCTGGCTTCCCTGGGCTTGATCATCTGCATCAGCCTGACCGGCAACCTGCTGCTCTCCTTCCTGCTCTTCAAAGAGCCGAGCTTGCACCGGGCTCCTTATTACTTTCTGCTCGACCTGTGCCTGGCCGACATCGTGCGCTCGCTGCTCTGTTTCCCGTTCGTCATGATCTCCATCAGCAGCGGCTCGGCGTGGACCTACAGCCTGCTCAGCTGCAAGATCATCGCCTTCGCCGCCGTCCTCTTCTGCTTCCACGCCGCCTTCATGATGTTCTGCATCAGCATCACCCGCTACATGGCCATCGCCCACCACCGCTTCTACTCCAAGCGAATGACGGTGTGGACTTGCGTGGCGGTCATCTGCATGGTGTGGACTCTCTCCGTGGCCATGGCCTTCCCGCCAGTTTTCGACGTGGGCACTTACAAGTTCATCCGCGGGGAAGAGCAGTGCATCTTCGAGCACCGCTACGTGAAGGCCAACGACACCCTGGGCTTCATGCTGATGCTGGCGGTCATCATCGCCGCCACACACATGGTCTACGTCAAGCTGATCTTCTTCGTCTACGACCATCGCAAGATGAAGCCGGCGCAGTTGATCCCGGCCATCAGCCAAAACTGGACGTTTCACGGGCCGGGAGCGACGGGCCAAGCGGCCGCCAACTGGATCGCGGGCTTCGGCAGAGGTCCCACGCCGCCCACCCTGGTGGGGATCAGGCAGACCACGCATAACCAGAACAAGAGACTGCTCGTCTTGGATGAGTTCAAAATGGAAAAGAGAATAGGCAGGATGTTCTACATCATAACCGTGCTCTTCCTGCTGTTGTGGTCGCCATATATAGTCGCATGTTACCTGAGGGTCTTTGTCAAAGCCAGTACCATCCCTCAGGTGTACCTGACCGCCGCAGTCTGGATGACATTTGCCCAGGCGGGAGTCAACCCGATATTGTGCTTTATCTTCAACAAAGAGCTGAGGATTTGCTTCAGAACCCACTTCCCTTGTTTTCAAAGCACACAGACGCCCAGGGAAGCTTACTGCGTTATTTAAAAGGACATTTCGAAGAGTAGAAAGCCACCGCCTTTTTCTTAACTTAAACAACAAAAAAACAAATCCGCTGAGGGGGAACTCATAATAATAATGTATGTGCAGGCGTTTGGCGGATTAATCTTTGTCACAGAACAGTCAACTGCACTGGTATCTGTTTACATTGAAGAAGTACGAGACGCTGAGTCAAGTGTTTTGAAGACAAGCCAATTTCTCTGGAATACGAATTCATGGAGGCCACTTTATATTAGCATCTCTCGCGTTGTCTTCACGGTGGCTCCAGTTTGATACAAATTTTACTGATTGCTTAAAAAAAACGTATTGATCAGGGAATTCAAACACCAATAAGCGCTTTTCCCAATCTCAGAGTGTTTTACAATAAATGAATTTAATATTTGTGCGCTAGTTGTGCTGCTCCTTACACAGGGCAGTGAATTATTAATAATATCCAGAAGAAAACAAGGCAACTGGAGTGTAAAAATTGTACAAATCATTATTTCAGTGACACTTTTCACCCTTCCCACTCCAATTTAAGAACTTTGTATGATTGTATTTTCTTTTTGATATTTTCTTAGCTTGTTTCTCTGCATTGTAATATACTGAAGAAAATGTTTTGACCTTTAAACATTACTTTTTGCAATTTCATATCTTAATGTGCATTTTACAAACTGTCTTTGAAAAACAAATGTCAATTTTACATTTCTTTCTCTAGCAGGATATAAATGTCTAGTAGTGTTAGCTGTAGTTATTGTCATACAAAGTTAACAAATTAGTAAGTTATGCTGTACTCATCATTTGATTGATTCAAGATGGTAGCTCTTTTTCTCTTGTACATTTCCACTGTTTTTACTTGAAAATAAATTTATTAAGCAGAAGGGTAGTTTTTCTCTTCACAGTGAAAAATCAAATTAATGGATCTCGTTTAACCTATTTTGGGTGTTTTGGTAAGAGTTACAATCAATTGCAGTAAAAGGTACTTAAGAGGAACAGAAGCTGAAGGACTAAGTCTCATCAATATGTAAAGATTGACAATGATGAGTAAAAATGTGTATGTTGTTGAAAGAAGGGAACCATATCCAAGAAACTATTGAACATCATGTGAGATGAAGAGGAAAAAAAAAATCACTTTTAAAGTGACATACGTTTCTTTTGCTAAACATTGGTTTAAATGGATGGCGGGATGGGCTTGAGGCTAGATGGCCTAATCCTGTTCCTATATTCCTTTCAAATAGCAGAGAAACTGGCAATGTTGGTGAAATGCAACTAAAACTACATCAGCTGCCAAACTATTATGCAACAAATGACATCCAAAAATTACCTACAAATAGCAGGTAAATGCGACCAAAATATAAATAATTTTGTGCGCCTGTCACTGGCATTGGAATACAGATACTTGACTGGACAAGTGTTTTGGATCAGCATTCTACTAATTGTCCCATACATGGGACAACAGCCTTGATATTAATGTGTTCTATTTAATTGGGGTGTGCAACCTGCTAACCAACAGTGTAATATTCTGGAATGATACAACTCTGTCCCATAAGTTAGTGCAATTCAATTCATCATTTTCTTTTTGTTAATGTGAAAATGAAAGGTAATCTTTCATACTGAAAACTATAGTTCTTTATTTGGCATGTTGGAACCCTGTCACAAAGTTGAAAAAAATAAAGGTTATGAAAATACATTTTAAAATATACTGGAGACCTTTTATTACCCATCCAATTTACCACTTAAGTTTTGAATTGAAAAGTGGGTTGTGACATTGTGATGGTCAAACAAATAATGGTGGGAAATAAATCTAAAGGTGCCAAAAAAGAACATATAAGTGAGCAGACAAATCACAAAAATCACACTGGTGCATTGAATCATACAGTATGGTTAAGTGATAAAATCTTCAGATGTGTTTAAATATCAGGTTACAATTCATGGGGACAATCTGAGCTGTTTCACTCCAAATGCCTATGACATAACTTGGTTTTATTGTGATTAAAAAATGTTTTTCAAAAAAACCTACTCAGAGGAATAATAAATAGTTTGATGTTTCTGGAATTCTATCATTTGATTATGTTCAAATATACATGAAATTAGTAAATTCTATAGTACAATATGAATTAGCCAGCTTAACTATTATTTGAGATGCTGAATATTGACAATATAAACCCAAATAAATAAAAGAGGTATAATTAACTATGCTGAATCTTTCCCCATAATAGGGAAATCAGATGAACCCATGCATATACAGTATCCATATGAACCCTATAAATACTTTCCTCCCATTTGGGATCAGTTGTATTTCACATTTATCCATTGATGGAAGGTGTGATATTTTAAGCAGAAATTGATGAATACTTTCAGTGAGGGCCATTACAATCACATAGTGTGATTTTAATGATTTCCTTGATTACATTAAAGAGCTTTCACATTCCTCAAGATTGTTTGATGACTGAACTGAGAATGTACTAAAAACACTTAAAGAAAGGTTGATTCGTGACTTGAAAATTCAGCAATCAGAATTCTAAAATTTCAGAAAATTGGTTGTTCAAATGTTAACAAAAATATAGATGTGCCATTTTGACGATAGACAGCTTGTCCAATTTTAGTATGATTTTTTTACTTAGTAATGAAATAATTTTCTAAATGGGCATTGCCAGACATTTTATATGTCTTGTAATTGAAGATCACATGGCAGATGTACAATAATATGCAAACTATGACTTAAGTAAATTGTAGTTTTCAATGAACTTGTTGGTGCATTGAGATAAAGAAAAAGCATTATCCATTCACTAAAATGACCAGAATGTGAATCCAAATCCAGACGAGCTGTGTCTTCTTTACTGACCGCAGTGGTTATTTGAGAAATGATTGAGATTCTGATTACGGGGGTGGTGCATTCATGAGTATAAACCTGTCAGCATTATTCAGTATAAGTTGCTTATATCACACAGAAAGACCACAAGACTGAAAATATGCATGAGGAATTTGATGGTTGTTAAATTTATAATCCTTACAATGTATACTTAAAATAAAGAGAGCCAGGTGAATTTAATGCTTTCATTACAACTTCCTATCAAAGTTATCTGGGAACTCATTGTTTGCAATTAAGGATTTATTAAATATCTAAATTTGCCTTGTTTATGCCTTTCTCACAGTAATCAGATGGAACTATATCACAAGCTGTGAGTTAACCTCTTGTGAAATTATTAAAGAACACAACATAGTCATGAATTACCATTTCTAACTTTGCACACAATTATGCAAATTGGTAAAATATCTTAAATACTGAACACCAGAGTGTGTAAGGCATTATACAGATATCATTAACTGATATTTGCAGGTATATTTGTCAGGTATTCTAAAGTAATGTAACATTATCTGGAGGTTACTTCACTGCCATTTGATTTTAACCACACATCCATATTTAACCTTTAAGGTCTGTAGAGGGCAGGTTGCCAGCTTTGAATATCTTTTGAAGATGAAATGAATTGATTATCCATATTATTTTAGCTTAACATGAAGCAGTTTTAACAACGATTCTTGAATATTATTCACCCTTGTCCTTTTGGGTTGGCTTCCTACAGTTGATGCTTTTTTTCCCTTGGATGCTCATTTTGATTGCCCAAGACAATGGAATCATGCAGCTCTATTTATGGATGATATATCTGTCCCCCTGGGCCTTCTGTCTCTCTTGGGAGATTCACCTTACATGGCAGTAGCTATTTCTGGAGTGGAATTATGTTTTCTTCTTGCCTATATCTGAGTGTATATAACTATTTCTTCAAACTACTCAAGTCTGTGATCTCCTGACATGAATGATAAGTCAAAGAGAATGAAAACAGCTGATGGCTTTGCTTTCAAAGAAGTAAACATGTCTTACCTTCCATTCCACTCTCATGATCCTGAGGGAAACCATTTATTTTAAGGATTAACTTCTAAGTGCTATCACCTTCAACAGGTATTATTTAGAGTCAATTTTACTAACAGTAAGAGGAATTACATAAACTGGCTGGTATCACACCATATATTCTCATTATTTCATAACAAGGACAGAGAATGCTCGTGACATTTTTCAGTCGAACATTTACTATCTCTAAATTGGTGACCTTTTCAATTTAGGTCCCCAACCTGGTCTTAATTGTCCCACTGTGCATTATTGATGTATTGATGTTCTTTCTGTTTTCCAGGAATTGAGAGGTGATTGAAAATCTCACTTTGTGGCTAATTCCTTATAATATTGCTCAGGGCAAAATGTACAGATATTTGTATTTGTTTTTAAGAGTGTTTTGGAATTGAGCAATGTTATGTCAAAACTAATTAATTAGCGTTGGAATATGATAGATAGTACCAGAATCCGACAGTATTTGTAACTTGGCATTTTCAATAATTTCAGTTATGGAATATATTTGAGTCCATCTTTTTGCTAAGTACAATAAAAAAGCCAAAATCATTATAGAAAGAGATTCTATCAGCAAATGGAGATGGGAATCATGATGTTAGAGAATTTACAATGTTATTTCTGATGTTGTTTCAAAAAATTCATTATACAATCAATTTTCCATTTCCAATATAAATCTACAAATAAAGCTTACTAATTTTCTTCATAAAATTGCAGTAAATATAATATATTTATGTTAAAATTTTGTTTGAAATTCACTTTTGCAGATTGCAATTTAAATTTTCCCTGTGCCAATTACATTATCAGATGAACTAATATTTTAAATGCAAACTGTTTCTTACATGAAAAATAACTTTTATTTGTTACAGCTCTACCTACAACATAGTTGAAAATCCTTGGTGTTCTACATGGATCATTGGTTAATTATGCTTCAGATAAGATGCAAGAATTAACATGGCATTATTTTGAGGAACAAAAGAGAGTATTGAATGATATAGTGCCACTTATGATCTCAGATCTTACCAAAGTGGCTTATAGGTAGTAACATTCATTTTGAAATATTATGACTGAGAGAATGGAACAGCTCTTGTACAGAACAAGTTCCCATAAATGCTATGGGATAATGATCAGAACATATTTTTGATACAAAATCAGCAAAGCTTTTCCAAGTGTCTTGGATAATACCAAAACAAATGATATGATATTAGGTATTGTTTAAGAAGGAACTGCAGATGCTGGAAAAATCAAAAGTAGGCAAAAATGCTGGAGAAACTCGGTGGGTGAGGCAGCATCTATGGAGAAGGAGTAGGCGACGTTTTCGGTCGAGACCCTTCTTCAGACTGGCCCGAAACGTCGCCTACTCCTTTTCTCCTTAGATGCTGTCTCGCCCGCTGAGTTTCTCCAGCATTTTTTGTCTACTGATATTAGGTATTGATTGCTGAAATTCATAAATAACAGTGACTTATTTGGTTATTAACTAAAATTACTTTTTGAAGTACCAGATTATCAAATGTGCCATCTATATAAATGCAGCATTTCTATTAAATGTATTTTTTTTTAGGTATCATACAAATATGAGTTAATAATATACTGGATCTGATGTATTGCGTTTATTATATAAATGTATTATTCTTTTCTCATCAGTCTATGAAGGCTTTCCTCCAATTTTGTAATTGCTCATTGTCCCTTTACTTCAAAGGTGAAAAGTGAAGCTTATATTAGGTACTACTTCTTGTAAGCTATACACAAAAAGCTGGAGTAACTCAGTGGGTCAGGCAGCATCTCTGGAGAAAAGGAATAGGTGACATTTTGGAGTCTAGACAACCAGCGTCAGCAGTTCCTTCCTACACTCGTTGTAAACTACTTTGGATTTTATATAGCCTAATCCCGGTTCTGAAGATGAAAATCATATTACTGGCACTGTGTTACGCTGCCATAAGTGAAAGTGAATTTAGACTTTGAAAATTTTAAAGTAAATCCTGCAGCCTGTAAACAAATGTAAGAATTTTAAGAAAGTTAACTATTTTTATATAATTGTCCATTACGTAGCTGGCAAATAATTGACACATTTGAAGAAGGTTTCCAATCCAAAACGTCGCCTAACCATGTCATCCAGAGATGCTGCCTGACCCGCTGAATTACTCAAGCACTTTGTATTGTACTCAAGAATCCAGCATTTGCAGTTCCTTGTGACTCCAAATGACACATTTAATATTTCCTTTTTTGCTTTGGTTGCACACAGTTCCAGATCAGGTAAGGTGCAAATAGGTCAACAAGCATTAATTGCTGAACCACATCTTCCACACTGTATATTGGAACAACCTTGCTGAATTGATAAGTGTTTATGGTGTGGACCTGATTCTACTGGGAGTCGACTGAATTTGTCACAACACATTTGTCTTGTATCTTGCCTTTGTTGATTTGTGACTATCATCTCTGAGCTTAAATTAGATCTTCTGAGATCCAGTCTTTTCACATTCACTATCATTTATTGTAGGCAACAAAAAAAATATCCAATATCCATTTTATTTAGGATATTCTTTTCCAAAAGAGGATCATTTAAAATGTTCTTTATGTGTTGAACTTTGTGTAGTGAACTCGAGAGTCATAGCCATTGAGGTTGGGATTTTTGTTTAAATCTAGTATTTTTAAACCTCGAATTATGAAATCAGTAATATTTTTTTTTAAATGTCCTTTTTTAGCTCTGAAGTTTATGTATCACTTGCTCGTTGAATTTTAGTATTATATTGTTCTATTGCCGCTCCCGAACCCACATTAAGTATCTCCAGCGTAGGCATCTGAACCTAGTGATCTCCTTCCTGATAACTCCTGGTCTGAAGGGAAACATTGCCTTGGACCTGAACAACTGATGAAAGATGAAAATCCAAGAAAAGCTGGAGGTCAAATGCACTTGCTGTATTCACCACTGAGCCCAAGGGCCAACAACTCATGCTGAAGAGGGGGTCAAAATGCACCACAGTTTTGGCCCTCAGCTTTACACTATGGAAGACTGCGAACAGCAACCCCATTCATGTAAAAATATCTCTGCAAAAATATGTTCTTGACTCACTATATTTTAACTACTTGTTAATATGATGTAAAAATATATATATTTTCCAATTTTTTTAAAACTTTAAAATATTTGAACAGTTTTCACTCTCTGTTGAAACAATATATTTTATAGTTAGCAAGCTGTCAGGGCATTCTAGATTCAGAGCCTTACGAATCCACCTGAGGTCTTTAAGTGCTCAGAGCATGCAGTTCCTCATCAGACGCTGTCAAGAGCGAAGGTCAGCTTATTTGGCACTCACATCACGATTGCCCGTGAATGGGAAGAGCAGTGACCCCAGGTAGTAGCCAGCTTCAGGATTAATGCACCCCTCATAGTTGTATGATTAACTTGTCGTCCAGTGATCTAACAATGTGCTGACACTTGTTGCTCTCCATACAGCATGATTCACAATCTACAGGAAAGGATGGAAAACTAGAAGAGAAAAAAAAAGAAACAGGCAATAATGGCTTTGACATATTCTGAAAGTTACTGCTACAGTGGTCAAAGAAACACAAAGTTTCGGTGCTTCATTGCAGAATCACGCATGTACAAGGCAAATTATTTCCTTTCTTTAAACCTTTCGCTCAAGAAAGATTAGCATATTGGAAAAGTCCACCTTTAAAAACCCTACTGGGTGATTGGGCACACTGGTAGCAAGACTTGTAGCAGACGCTGTATATATTCAATCTAATTTTTCAATTTGCAATCCATGTAAATTTGTTTATTTGGGTGAGGTCCTATCAAGAGGAAAGGCCAATGGTGGGGAACTAATACATTTCTCACTTAACACTTTCTCATTTAGCACAATCTTATATCAGATATTGAACACATTTAAAGCATAGTTCTGTTCACGCTGCCTCATCAATACAGTGTAATCCATTTTAATATTTCCTACAGGAATCTGATAATGAGGAAATAAGTACGAACTTTCAATTATGCAGTAACCTTTATGATCTCAGGATATCTCAATGTGACTTGCAGCCAAAGAAAATCTTTTGAAATGTATTCATTGATGTGATGAAAAATAAGGGAATTCATCAAGGTCCCGTAAGCTGAGGGACCAGGATAGGTAGTCATGCTCCATGATCATCACCAGATAATCTGTTTGTTCCCGATTGAGGAATAATTATTGGCAAGACATCAAGGAGAACTCCCTACTGTGCTTAGTGCAAATTAATTCCGTAGGAGTGAGGTATTGATTGATACTTTATTATCACATGGGACATGTCACAGTGAAATTCTTTGTTTTGCATACCTTACACAAAATATGCAAAGAGTCAGCACATATAGGACGTCGACAAAGTTACAGTGTTCTACGTAGTCCCAATGGTCCCTCTTCTTTCTCGGCGGCCACCCCCACACTGGGTCCATCTTTGATCTCTCGGCGTCTCCCCCATGCTGGGTCCCTCTTTGTAGAATGATCCTGTACTGGTCCACTACATCACATACTTCCATTACAGTTACAGTTAGTTATTAATTACTGGATGATATCCAGTGAATGTTATATCACTGATGGCCCCTCTTTTATATCCAATACTATATTGCCTTGCCTCACAGTGGGAAACACTGTGTGGGGATGTACATATTAAATTCTATTTTGTGTTGTGTTCTTTTTATTCGTATGGCTGTATGGTAACACAAATTTCACTGTACCAATTGGTACAGTGACAATAAATGTAAACTTGAACTTGACCTTGATAACATAGTCTGTGTAGGAAGGAACTGCAGATGCTGGTTTAAACCGAAGATAGACACAAAATGCTGGAGTTACTCAGCAGGACAGGCATCATCTTTGGAGAGAAGGAATGGGTGACGTTTTGGGTCGAGACCCTTCTTCAGACATAGTTCAGACATAACATAGTTTATTTCTAGTACTTTTCTCACCATTTTACCTGTCACTTCATACCATGGCAAATTTGGTCATTTTTGATCAGTAGCATTAGTTGTATGTATCATCAAATTATTCTGTCCCAGGGAAAATCAGCAGGCTCTTCACTCTCTGGTGAAATTAGAAGACACCCACCTTTAATGGGCACAATTTCAGCAGGATTGTGAACCAGGGTAACTCATTTAAACAAAAAATATATGTACAGGAGGATCTTGGGGTCCAAGTCCATAACTCCCTGAAAGTTACAACACAAGTAAGTAGAAAGGTAAAGAAGGCATATAGTATAGTTGCTTTTATGTCAGGGGATTGAGTAGAATAGTCAGGAAGTCATGATGCAGTTTTATAGGAATTAATAGGCATTTGGAGTATTGTGTGTAGTTCTGGTCACTCAATTCTGGGAAGGATGTGGGGCCTTTGGAAAGAGTGCAGCAGAGGTTTACCAGAATAATGTCTGGATTAAGGGATATTAGCTACAGGGGGTGGAAGATTGCAACCTTCATGTGGTCCGCCCTGTTTCGACTAATGCAATCAATTCGACGTGCACAAACGGAAGATCAAATAGAACAAGTTGTCCAACAACTTTAGGCTGTGCACGCCACACGGAAGAAGAAGAAGAAGCTACAGGAAAAGGTTGGACAGTCAGTTTGTTTTCTCTGGAACTCTGGAGGTTGTGCGGAGACCTGATAGAAATATATAAAATGATGAGAGGCATAGATAGGGTAGACAGTCAGAGTGTTTTTCCCAGGATGGGAAAGTCAAATACGAGAGGGCAATACTTTAAGGTGAGAGGTGTAAAATTTAAAGGAGTTGTTCAGGGCAATTTTATTTTTACACAGAGGGTGGTGAGTGCCAGGAACATACTGCCGGGGGTAGTGGTTGAGGCAGATACAACATTGGCATTCAAGAGACTTTTGGAAAGGAACATGGATATGCAAAGAATGGAAGGATATGGATTATGTGCAGGCAGATAAGAATTGGTCTTGGCATCATGTTTGGCACAGGCATTGTGGGCCAAAGGGCCTGTTCTTGCGCAATACTACTCTATGTTCCTCTTCCTCCTTATGAAAGGTCACCAAAGATTTTACCATGCTAGTAGCAGCATCTGTTATCTTCTCAGCACATATATTCTCCAACACTTTTAGCTTAATGCTTCTTTCCGTTTTCCTATCATTTTAATTCATCATCTCCCTCTCACTCCGACCTCTCTCTAGCCTCTTGCAATGTTACAATAAAGACATTTGAGGTAACTTAAATATTTCATTATTCCTCTGGACATGTTGTAGCCTGTGGGGGTCAATATTGTTATCTCCACCTTCATCTAACTTGCCCTTTCTTTCTGCTTGTATCAGGCCATTTGTTCTTGCCGTTCCTCTCCCCTTTTTTTCATTTTTATATTGTACTAGACCAAGTGCAGACCCGTGGGTCTGGACCCCGAACATGCTTCAAACCCCGGGGCGAAAATCACTAGCGAAAAAAAAAAAATGGCGTCGTTTTTGGAGCAGAGCCGGTCGGCAGCAGCCGTTATGGTGGCTGGTCAGCAGGAGGAGACAAAATGAGTGAGTGGGGGGGGAGAAGGATTTTATTAAAAATGTGTACATAAACACGACGAAATTTAATCAGGAGTGGATACTTGGAATGAAAAGTGAAATCTCTACCGAAATGGAAAAAACCTCGGCGTTTCTGCGTGTGGTGTTGGCGTAGCAACAAATCAAAGGAAGGCTGGCACCCACAAGACAGGCAGAAACACACATAGGCAGAAACACACACGCAGAGTTTTAAATATAGATAGAAAATAGATAGATAGATAGATAGATAGATAGATAGATAGATAGATAAATAGATAGATAGATAGATAGATAGATAGATAGATAGATAGATAGATAGATAGATAGATAGATAGATAGATAGATAGATAGATAGATAGATAGATAGATAGATAGATAGATAGATAGATAGATAGATAGATAGATAGATAGATAGATAGATAGATAGATAGATAGATAGATAGATAGATAGATAGATAGATAGATAGATATGGAGTTTTATTGTTGATTCAATGGCTGCATCATTTCATCCTATTAGAGTAATTCCCAAATCTGATGAAGGGTCTTTAACTGGAAATGCAAATTGGTTTTTCCTTCCACGGATGTTGCTTGACTAGCTGAGCATTTATTCCAGAATCCAGCATTTTAGTTTTATTTGTTTTCCACCCTTCACTGCACTCCTGCTATTGTGAGTACAGGTACTCCCCAGCTGACCAGTGTCTTACTTACAGCCTGTGCATATGAACAAGTGTTTTGGAGACCAGCGGGGTGAACTTGCTGGCTGCTGCGGGGCTACAGGCAGGTTGTGCCATGTGGGAACTTGGTCCATAGCCACATTTTTTCCTTGGGTGGGGATACCAGACCTCCGCCCTATATTCCAGATACTGTCTCAGCAGAACTCTGTGCATTTGGTGCAAGACATCTTGTCGCCCAAATCCCTTTGAAATAAAGGACAACATATTGTATGCTTTCCTAATTGTTTGCTGAATCTACATGTCAATTTCAGTGATACATGAAGATGGTTGTGTTTTGAACTACTAGAAAAATAGAACATTAAGAAAATTAACAAGAAACTTTACAATGCAAGTCAGATGTCCTATATTCGCGGATGCTACCTCTGCTTGCTGTGGTGTTCAGACAAAGTGGAATACTGGTGGTTCAACCATCAGGGTTGGTATCAGGTTAGAGAATACCAGAGTGGTGTCGATGGATTAAATTGGCCCCAGGGACCCTCAACGAAACATGGTCAGGCCAAAGTTCACATGCCTGAGCTGTTTTCCTGTGTCCTTATGCAATGTGATGAGGAAGCTGTGTGCAGCTACACGGAGTGACTTTGGAAGACATGAGATTCAGGTGATTTTGTGAAGGATGTTTCAAATGCTGAGGACAGCTAATACCCGGTAGCATCGAAAAGCACAGCGTAAAGGCAGAATCTGGAATGGATGAGTAATAATTTGAAGGATGGGAAGACGATATCTGCCAGCAGCAAAGGTTACCTGAGCTGGTGCTAGAAGCAACAGGGAAAGGTTATTGCAAGTCTTACAATCTGCCTAGTTTGGATTTACATTGCAATCTTTGCATTTTTGCAAATTCCCTTCTAGATGCCGTATTAAAAGAATTTATCGTCCCCGTTATAAGTTTTATGTATTTTCATTTTCTTGGTTTTGCATTCTTTCCAGATTTTTTCAGATAAAGTATTTACAAACCACACGGATGTGTTACTTAGCATGAACCCAAAATGTGCCACGTTATGAAACTCTGAAAGCCACACATTAGATAATGTAACTATTCCACATTTTCTCACATTAACACACTGTAATGAGCAGAAACACTTTCAAACATACCGGGAGGGCAAAATTACTGCAATGCAAGTGCTAGACAACAGCATAAACTGTTGTGTATGTGTGTGGGTGTCACTGGATTGAGGTACATTTTTGTAGCACTTACGTCTACAATTATATTTGTATCATACTTCTGTTGAATCTGTACCTGTTTCTTGATATGATAACGGGAAAAAAATTACAACGTAAGAATAAACTGCGGATCACTTCAAATATAAGTAGAAATCCTTGAAACTATTAGGTGAAATGTTACACTTTTAAGTAGCACCGACACTTACTATTTACGCATCCTTTCTGTGTAAGTGTTAGTAAATATCTCAACATGGTTCATAAAATGATTACATATGAATTGGGAGAAAATTAGTGGCGATGATTAACAAAAAATGATACCCTAAGCCCCTTTGGATAGATAAAGCAGGCTAGAACTGGATAATAAGTTATAGGAGCAAAATTATAGGAGCCTTTTGGCCCATCGAGTCTACTCCGCCATTCAATTATGGCTGATCTACAGTATCTTACCCTCTCAACCCCATTCTCCTGCCTTCTCCTCATAACCGTTGACGTACTACATTGGCAATCTCTACTTTAAAAATATCCAATGACTTGCCGTCCACAGTCATCACCCTCTGATAAAAGAAAGTCCTCCTCATCTATTTTCTAAACGTATGTCCTTTTATTCTGATCATGTTGATTCAAAATCTTCCTGGAGAATGGGAGAACACAACAATTTAGGAAGAATGAAAAGAGGAATGCAAGTTTAGCTTTGTAGAGAAATTAATAGGAAAGGTGAGAGAGTTTGCATTCAACATGTTGAACAGTGGTTATCCAGTGAATATGTTGGTATTTAAAGATAAGCAAAATGTTTTTAGAGTAGGGACAGAAATAGGCACCTTTAAAAGACTGAATGTGAGTTTAATGTTCAGCTTTAAGAAATCTAAATCTTGGGGACCATCAACGGTAGTATGAAAGCAAGGGAGAAGATGCCAGTGTTTGAAATATGTTAATGTTGGATACATTGGAACATATTTCAATGAAGTATACCCTGCAAAGTGTTACCTCCATGTAAGGAGCCATTAACCAGTGGTCAGATGCAGGGTTTGGTCACCTAGCTGTGAATTTGTGCTTGTTTTAGTGTTTATCTGCACTTCAGATTGTGTAAACTGTTCTTTTGTCTTCCTGTTCGGTATAGTTTGCGAAACTAAAGATTAAACATTTTTGAAGCTTTTCTAATGTATAGATATTTTTGCATATTTTCCTTTAATTGTCTGTACCCTATAGAATCATTGCACAGGGCCAGCATAGTTGCTGCCTTACCGCACCATTATGGCATTTGTACGTTCTCCCTGTGACCTCGTGGGTTTTCTCTGGGTGCTCCAGTTTCCTTCCACATTCCAACGACGTACAGGTTTGTAGCTTAATTGGCTTCTGTAAATTGAAAATTGTCTATATTGTGTAGGATAGTGCTAGTGTACGGGGTGATCTCTGGTCGGCGTGGACTCGGTGGTCCAAAGGGCCTGTTTCAATGCTGTATCTCTAAAATCTAAAGTAAAGAATCCCAAAATTATTATTAACAGAGATGACCCCACAGCTCATTGAGCTTTTGCCTGGCAATCCCTTTCAGTAATATTACACGTATTAAACTGCATTCTTTTAACAAATATTGTAAAAAAATTAATTGTAATGCTGAGATTTGATTGTAATCCTCAATAAACTTGTGCATTTAATTTCAACCATCCCAAACGGACAGATGCCAGCCTATCTACTATCGACCAGTCCTGATGGGAATTCTGTTGATAATTCTTTGTGGGGTAGTTCAGAAGATGCCTCATATCATATGAACATCTGCCCATTCTCCATTTTCAGTCATAATCCTCCATTCATTCCCCACAGTGCTGCAACTTATCCACACAGTGCTGCATCCTCATTAAATCTCATTAAAATCAGTAAGAATGTTCTGCCCACATCACTACGTGATACCCTGCATATACCCACAAATCTTTATAATTAAGGTAATAAACTCTCATTGAAGACTGAATAGAGATGGCACATTATTTTGGGTAAGCGGTATTCTTATTAAATGGAACCATTTTGGTAAAATATTTCCACAAATCGCATGTAATGCCAAGAGTTGATTGTAATCTTCAATAAATTTCAACATTTTGTCTCATTTATCCTAAACTGACAGGGTATCAGCCAATTTTCTGCCAACCAGTCCCGATGGGACTACTATTGATAATTCCCTATGGGATAATTCAGATAATGTCTAATATCATATTAACATGTGCCCATTCTATCTTTTCTGCCTGGACCAACATTTTATGTGTCATCACTTTGGCATGGCTTGACATTGGGTAATTATAAAATATTCACCTAAATGGTTGTTCACCAGAATTGGTGTTTGAGCAATCTTATGTGGAAAGTTGCTGCCATATTTGGCGAGAAAAATAATTCAACGGTAATCGGATTCAGGATGACATCTGGACGATTATAAATGCAACATTTTTTAGACATTCCCAAAATAGTAAACACCAGCAGCAATGAGAAGCAATAAAGCTGCATTCTTCAATTCCAGCTATTTTCTGGAGTGCTCATAGTCCTTGTAATTAATTGAGCTGGAAGCATCTTTTCAACAGCCATAATCAAGAAAACAAAAATGGGGAGAACATTGCGGAGATTAATATTAATTTGGAAACTTGTTTCATCCTGAACCAAACAAAAGCTAGCACAACAAAAGCTAGCACAGAAAAACTAACCAAAGCTGACATTTTTTGGGGGTCTTTAGTGTTAGATTTTAAGCTAATTCTGCAAACGGTGATTATAATTCAATTAGTGTTTGAAATTCCATCAAAAACGGGAAATATTATTAATTGATCTATTCCACACAATCAATAAAATAATAGGTGTAACTCTAAGATTACATTCAAGAGTAATAATGGAATGTGGAATTTTAACATTATGCTTGGAGGTAAAGCTGAGAAGCATAAATAAAGATTCTATTTCTCTACTTTAAGTGGGGATGCCTGCAAAGCTGAAGTTATAAAAATTGTGGTGAAGGTATGCCATTGGTATAGAAGTGAAAGCAATTTGTTTTCTCCTATTTCAGGACATGGATGTCAATGATGAGTGATTAGTCCAATATTTATTATCCATCATCAATTACCCTTGAGAATTGGTAATGAACTGCCTTGTAGAGCTGATGAAGCTGTTCAGGTTAAAATACATCAAATGCATTGTTGGGTGATAAGTTACAAGATTTAGACAATGCAATCGATTCCATGTCAGCATAGCATGTGACTCAAAGAGGAATCTGCAGGTGGTGGTGTCCACCAAATGGCCATGGCAAGTAATTGCTATGCACTTTGCTATGGCACACATTGCAGACGGTGCACCGATGGGGAAGGAATTTTAAGGTGGATTGTGCGCAAATCAAACAGGCATTTTTGTCCTGGACGATGTTAGGCTAACTGCGTTTTGTTGGAGTTAAATGTATCCAGGTAAATTAAGAATATTCCACCATACACTGGAATTGTGTCTTGTGAATAATAGTGTTTTTTAAAAAAATATCACGATGTAACTCACTCAAGCCGAGACAGCCAACTCTAACTAATGACAAACAACCTTTTTTTCCTTTCTTCTCTGGGGTCCACCTAGACATACCCATTAATCCCCTTCCACTTCCATTCCTACCTCTGGCTTCAGAATTTGCACCTCTTCTATCCTTACCTCACACCTTTTGCCTTTTTATATGTGGCATTTGTCCAACCATCTGCCAATCAAATATCTGTATCTACCTATCACATGTCAGGAATTGTCGTGACTTTCTTTCTTCTAGCTTTCTCCTCCCTTCCTCCACCAGAACGTCACCTATCCATGTTCTTCAGAGATGCTGCCTGTCCCACTGAGTTACTCCAGCACTTTGTGTCTTTTTTTTAAACGTATTCTAGTTGACAGAGCATTTATGTGGTAAGACCATACGACATTGGAGCAGAATTAGGCCATTCAGCCCATTGACTATACTCTGCCATTCAATCATGGCTGATCTATTTTTCCCTCACAACCCCATTCTCCTGCCTTTTCCACATGATCTTAGACACCCTTCATAATCAGAAAACTATCAATCTCTGCATTAAAAATATCCAAGGTCTTGGCCTTCACAATGACTGCTATAATCGTCAGTTTTATTAGGGATTGTGCCTCCTATGCTCAGTCCAAATACCACCTTGGTGTTAAAATAAAACAACTACCCAGGCTTCTAGTTTTAGCTGTAATGAGGACTGGGGTTACATCCCTTGCAAAATGAAAGGAATTTCCATTCCTTACTGAATGGAAGATTATTGCTGAGCTAAAGATAATGATGATTTCCAGAAAACATTACAGCATGGGTGGCCCCTCCTTTATATACCCAAAAATGATAACATAGTTTCTTCCCAGTTAATTTCTCACCATTTCACCTCCCCAGCCATTTTGTTCTGTGAAAATGTTGCTCTTTTTTAATTAGTTGCATTGGCTGCAGGCATCTTTGAAGGACTCTATCCAAGGGAAGTTTGCAAATATCAGCATGCTTTTCACTCTCTAGTAAAAGTACAAGACACCTATGATCTATAGGTACAATTTCAGCATGATGGTGAGCCAGGAATACTAATTTTCAAAAGAAAATGTTGCTCCTCTTCCTCCCCAAGAAGGGCCACCAAAGGAAATTGTCGCACCTTTGCCGTAAGTTCATCTGTTATAAGCTGAGCACATAAGTTCTCCAACATTTCCAGGTAAAATGGCATAACACTTGCTAGAGGTAATATGTTGTGCTCACTGTCATTGACACTTCCAACTGCAGCAGGTAAATTAGTGAGTTTGGAGGTAAAGATGTTTATACTTCACATTGCTTCACCCAGTACCTGCCACAGACCCAGTCTTACAAATCGGATGCCCAGCACTCATCCAGCTTTACCAGTGTAGGAAGGAACTGCAGAACTCTCCTTGGAGAGAGGAGGAGGAATTCTTCAAAGTAGGAGTACCTTGAGGAGATGCAGAACTCTTGTCGGAGAGCTCCTCTCCCCTGACTCTCAGTCTGAAGATGGGTCTCGACCTGAAACGTCACCCATTCCTTCTCTCCAAAGATGCTGCCAGTCCTGCTGAGTTACTCCAGCATTTTGTGTCTGTCTTCAGCTTTGCCAGTGGTGGCCACAGTTGGTGACGGATGTTGACAGCTTCCAGGTGCCTTTATTCCTTTCATGTTCTGTGTTCAGCATTGATTCACCAGCTGAAGGAACACTGCAGCTGGTAACCAGCATGTGATTTCCAAGCCCAACTTTGATTTGATCAGAAGTTATACGTTCTGAAGTCAACAGTGAGAATTTCCAGGACCAATCCTTCCTGAACTGTAGACCACTGTTCCTGTTGCTCTATCTGGATTTTAATCTTCCTGTAATTATATAGAGCAGTTTTGATACAACTGAATGGCTTAGCCTTTTCAAAGAGCAGTTACAAATAAAGTATAAGGCACTGGGTCCAAAGTTGCAAATAAAGATTCTTGATTAGTACAGGTGTCAGAGGTTATGGGGAGAAGGCAGGAGAATGGGGTTAGGAGGGAGAGATAGATCAGCCATGATTGAATGGTGAAGTTGACTTGATGGGCCGAATGGCCTAATTCTACTCCTATCACTTATGACCTTATGACTTATAAACCAGGTCTCTAGCCCCCGAAGGACCAAGTGTTTTTTCTCAGCAATTTCATGATTACCAAGGTCCAAATTACTAAATGAGCTGAATTTAAATTTTACAGCTAATTTGTGAAATCTGAACTCCAGACTTCTAGATAATTGCTCCAGGCTTCTGCCTGACATTGAATGATAAAACCACCACATCATTGATGTTATGATGGAATAACATTGGGCATCACAAAGGGAATTGCTTAAATTTAGAGCACATTTTCTGAAGTACAATCACTCCTTTAATGTATTGGACAATATTGAACAAGTGCAATTTGCATGCTTTGGATTGTGTGAGGAAACCGGAGCACCCATAGAAAACCCACGCGGTCACAGAGAGAACGAACAAACTCCGTACAGACAGCACCCGAGGTCAGGATCAAACCCAGGTCCCTGGCGCTGTAAGGCAGCAACTCTACCGCAGCGCCACTGTGCCACCCTCTGCCCATCTTCGGTGTGAGCAGTGTGCAGCAGTCTGGCTATTGGATGCAGTTTTAACACAATTGGCTCTTTAACTAACATGTCAAGTCAACATTAGTAAAAGTCAGAGACACACGGAATTGCAGATGTTCGAATCTTGAGCATAACATAAAGTACTGGAGTAACTCAGCGGGTCAGGTAACATTTCTGGAAAAGTTATCGATAGCGATATTTTGGGTCTGGACCATTCGTAAGACTGATTGGTGTAGGCAGAATGTTGGAAGAACGTAGGAGGCAGGACACAGTCAGGTAAATGATTGGTGGATACAGGTTGGGGGGGGGGGGTCATTAGTAGGTAGGTGGACAAAGACCAGCTAAGACAAAAGGCTATGAGATAAGGAGAGGAGAAGCACAAAATATGAAACATAGAAACATAGAAAATAGGTGCAGGAGTAGGCCATTCGGCCCTTCGAGCCTGCACCGCCATTCAATATAATCACGGCTGATCATCCAACTCAGTATCCTGTACCTGCCTTCTCTCCATACCCCCTGATCCCTTTAGCCACAAGGGCCACATCTAACTCCCTCTTAAATATAGCCAATGAACTGGCCTCAACTACATTCTGTGGCAGAGAATTCCAGAGATTCACCACTCTCTGTGTAAAAAATGTTTTTCTCATCTCAGTCCTAAAAGATTTCCCCTTTATCCTTAAACTCTGACCCCTTGTTCTGGACTTCCCCAACATCGGGAACAATTTTCCTGCATCTAGCCTGTCCAACCCCTTAAGTATTTTGTAAGTTTCTATAAGATCCCCCCTCAATCTTCTAAATTCCAGCGAGTACAAGCCGAGTCTATCCAGTCTTTCTTCATATGAAAGTCCTGACATACCAGGAATCAGTCTGGTGAACCTTCTCTGTACTCCCTGTATGGGAAGAATGTCCTTCCTCAGATTAGGAGAACAAAACTGTACGCAATGCTCCAGGTGTGGTCTCACCAAGATTCTGTACAACTGCAGTAGAACCTCCCTGCTCCTATACTCAAATCCTTTTGCTATGAATGCTAACATACCATTCGCTTTCTTCACTGCCTGCTGCACCTGCATGCCCACTTTCAATGACTGGTGTACCATGTCACCCAGGTCTCGTTGCATCTCCCCTTTTCCTAATCGGCCACCATTCAGGTAATAGTCTACTTTCCTGTTTTTGCCACAAAAGTGGATAACCTCACATTTATCCACATTATACTGCATCTGCCATGCATTTGCCCACTCACCCAGCCTATCCAAGTCATCTTGCAGCCTCCTAGCACCCTCCTCACAGCTATCACTGCCCCCAGCTTCGTGTCATCCACAAACTTGGAGATGTTGCATTCAATTCCTTCCTCCAAATCATGAATATATATTGTAAATAGCTGGGGTCCCAGCACTGAGCCTTGCGGTACCCCACTAGTCACTGCCTGCCATTCTGAAATGGACCCGTTTACTCCTACTCTTTGCTTCCTGACTGCCAGCCAGTTCTCTATCCACATCAATACTGAACCCCCAATACCGTGTGCTTTAAGTTTGTATATTAATCTCTTACGTGGGACCTTGTCGAAAGCCTTCTGAAAGTCCAGATATAACACATCCACTGGTTCTCCCTTATCCACTCTACTAGTTACATCCTCGAAAAATTCTATAAGATTCGTCAGACATGATTTACCTTGCATAAATCCATGCTGACTTTGTCCAATGATTTCCCCATTTTCCAAATGTGCTGCTATCTCATCTTTAATAACTGACTAGCAGTTTCCCCACTACCGATGTTAGACTAACTGGTCTGCAATGCCCCGTTTTCTCTCTCCCTCCCTTTTTAAAAAGTGGGGTTACATTAGCTACCCTCCAATCCTCAGGAACTACTCCAGAAACTAAAGAGTTTTGAAAAATTATCACTAATGCATCCACTATTTCTGGGGCTACTTCCTTAAGTACTCTGGGATGCAACCTATCTGGCCCTGGGGATTTATCGGCCTTTAATCCATTCAATTTACCTAACACCACTTCCCGGCTAACCTGGATTTCACTCAGTTCCTCCATCTCATTTGACCCCCGGTCCCCTGCTATTTCCGGCAGATTAATTAAGTCTTCCTTAGTGAAGACAGAACCAAAGTAGTTATTCAATTGGTCTGCCATGTCCTTGTTCCCCATGATCAATTCACCTGTTTCTGACTGCAAGGGGCCTACATTTGTTTTAACTAATCTTTTTCTCTTCACATATCTATAAAAACTTTTGTAGTCAGTTTTTATGTTCCCTGCCAGTTTTCTTTCATAATCTATTTTCCCTTTCCTAATTAAACCCTTTTTCCTCCTCTGCTATACTCTGAATTTCTCCCAGTCCTCTGGTAGGCTGCTTTTTCTGGCTAATTTGTATGCTTCATCTTTTGTTTTGATGGATGAAGCCAGAGGAAGGGTTTTTTAAGCCACTTCTCAATGTTTCTCACAACCTTTTGTCTTCTTCCCATCTCTGTCTGGCTGTTGTCCATCCATCTGCCAATATGCCAACACTTTTTTTGTGAATCAGCATCTGCAATTCCTTGTGGCTAAAAGTGAAAGTTATTTCATCTGTGAGTGAGCAGCAACGGTTTAATGCCAATGTGGTTGAAAATCTCTTAGATGATGGATTTGGGGTGTTGCACTGTGTTGACATTATTTTGGCATGTTTGGTGCTGGAATAACAGCATTAACAAACACAGAATTCATGCCTAAAATTGAGCTGATGTTGTTCGTGATTGGTGAGAAGACACTCACCAACATGTGCAAGATTGATTCACTCCACATGAATGCCATTTGATCCAAGGCATGCTGTTATGTTGGCATTGTGCAAATTAATTGTGCGCCCATAGTGATTCCCAAGCCCTTTAATCAGTAGGAATTGCCCAGATGTCAGGTGTAATTGATGAAAATGCTGTTGATGGCATCCAATGGAGAACAGCTTGGGAGGAGTGGTGAATAGCTATTCCCTTGAAAACAGCAACAGAACAAGCAGTGGTGAATGGAAAACTAGCAGATGTACCTGCAAGATTTCATCCAGGCAAAAGCTAACTAAAATTCCACAGTTTAGGGGCAATAAGAGCTGAATGAAATCTAATGTAAAAAAAAGCAAAATGACTGTTCTCTATAAATAATGATTGTATTTATCAGATTATATATATATATATATATATATATATATATATATATATATATATATATATATATATATATATATATATATAAGGAGAGAGAGAGGGAGAGATATCTTAATATCTATTTAAGGTTGTATTTGAATTATGTCTAAGATGATGACAATTAGGTATTTATACCTAACAGCAAATTGCACAGTAGTAGAGTTGCTGCCTTACAGCGCCAGAGACCCGGGTTCGATCCTGACTATGGGTGCTGTCTGTACGGAGTTTGTACGTTCAACCTGTGACCGCGTGGGATTTCTTGGGTGCTCAGGTTAATTGGCTTCTGTAACCTGTCCCCAGTGTGTAGGCTAGAACTAGTATATGGGTGATCGTTGGTTGGCGTGGACTCGGTGTGCTGAAGGGCCTGTTTCTCTAAATTAAAACTAAGCTAAACATTTTCTTTGAGGGTTTTTCATTTATGGCGAAAACATCTATAAACCCTGTCAACGGAGGCAAAAAAAGATATCAATAATATCTGGAACGTCGATTAAAACACTCACTGAATGAGAGCTTCCTGCAATTAACTTTGGGAGGTTTGTACGGTACCAGAGATTTTTATGATATAATTAGATTAGATAGTGGGCCAGAACAACCCTGCCCACAAACATGGTGACAGCTGGTAACAGCACACCTCCAGTATTGCTAGTCTGGAAGAACTGTTAGATTTTATATTGCTCCTGGAAATAAACCAAACAAGAAGTAAACAATTAAAATGATTAAAAGTGAAAGTAACATCAATAATTAATATAATTGAAACAAACACAAACGATTGCAACATGTAACTTGCCTTTTTCTTCCCTTTCTTAATTGTAGATTTTAAACCTGCATTCAAATGAATTCAAATGGAGAAACTCAGCGGGTCAGGCGGCATCTCTGGAGAGCATGAATGGTTGACGTTTTGGGTCGGGACCAGGGACATAGTTGAGATTTTATTCAAAATATAAGATAAACTAAATTAGGGATGGCACGGTGGTGCAGGGGTAGAGTTGCTGCCTTACAGCACCAGAGACCTGTGTTCGATCCTGACTATGGGTGCTGTCTGTATGGAGTTTATACGTTCTCCCCATGACCGCGTGATTTTCTACTGTTGCTCCGGTTTCCTCCAACACTCTAAAGCAGTAGAGGTTTGCAGGTTAATTGACTTTGATAAATTTGTAAATTGTCCCCAGTATGTAGGATAGTGCTAGTGTACAGGGATCACTGGTCGGTGCAGACTCGGAGAGCCAAAGGACCCGTTTCCACGCTGTATCTTTAAACTAAACTAAACTAAGATAAACTATATAATTGTGATACCCACACCAATGTCCTATGACGTGATCAATCCTTACAGAGCAAATTTTACATAGAACATTATTTGCTAACTGCTGATTCTGATGCAGTCTTGTTCACAAGTAAGAGTTTATCATTAAAAAAAGGACACAAAATGCTGGAGTAACACGGCAGGTTAGGCATCATCTCTGGAGGTAATAATAAGGACCTTGAAATTTTGCTGGTGCCAGAAACAAGACGACTCCTTGTGTACTGCCGAGGTGAAGTATGTTGTATGATTTTAACGGATTGTATGCAAAAACAAAGAATTTTACTGTACATGCGACAATAAAGTATCATTGAATCATTGGACCACAGAAATAGTGGTCTGGCGGTTCCTGTAATCCGGGTTGGGTCTGATCTGGGAGGTCTGGAACCAGTGTTGGAAGTCCCGAGGCAGAAGAAGGAGGCGCAGGCAAGCACTGAGAAAACAAACGTGGATGTGGTAGCGAGTCTGGGTTAAAACGTGGTCTGAAGTCTGAAGAAGGTCTCGACCCGAAACGTCACTCATTCCTTCTATCCAGAGATGCTGCCTGTTCCACTGAGTTATTCCAGCATTCTGTGTCCATCTTCGGACCACTGAAATAGTTTCTTAAGAACGGGCTGGTTCCAAAATAGTCTTCGGCAGAATCATGCACATCATGCACACATTCGGCAGAAGTATGCACACATTCTTGACACGGAAATTACCTTATTTTGTAAAAACATGCTTCACAAATAGTATTGTAGGTTGACAATGAGATTACGTTTCTCAAGAGGAAGGGAAACAAGCAAAGAGAAGAAGATATGATTAACAAATAAGAGTCATTTACACCAAGATTCTGCCACAACGTATAATGGGCATGATTAAAAAACCTTTTCATCAACATTTTCCCATCTCTGGCTCTTCAAAAGCTGTTTCCACTTGCTGAATGCGTATCACTGTTAAGATTTTATGTTTCTCTAATTTCATCTTCACCTCAATTAGGATAAATAGCTTGGCCTCCTTCTGCTACATTTTAAGTCTAACCACCTCGTTAACAAAATACTTAGGAATGCCAACCAAGGAAATTTGTGGGTATTTCACAAACCAGGTCTAGAGAGGATGACAAGGTAGTAAGTTGCTGCCAATGGTGTCCCGGATCAACAGACTCGGCACCTGTACCAGTCAGCAACTATTACCTTGAGGAGAGACAAAATGGTTGCAAAATCACATTTTGCATGTGCAGACTCTGTGAACAGAATAAGACAACGATTTTTGGAACTTGAGAGTGCAAAGGAAGTATTTTTAGAGAGGTAATAATGTGGCGTGTAAACAAATTCTTTCTTTGATAATCAGAGTGCTTCGCATTCACAGAGGACAGGATAGTTCCATAAAGCCGAGACCACAGTTTGCACAAAAGATAGCTAAAGTGCGATTTGTAAGTAAAATGGTCAAAAACAAAATTGTCAACTATGAAACACCTTCATTTTCACGAGAAAGTCATGCTATGTAAGACTGATGGTCAAGAGAATACATTCTGATGGAAATAGAAAACAAGTAAGATATGATGTATGGTTGTGACTCAGCTAAGTTGGCAGAATTTCACCAGTGTCAATTCTGTGTAAAATACAAACTCATCTATATAGGCAACATCATTTATTTCTCTTGTCATAAAATGTCATCACTAAAACCTAAATTCATGTATATGTTTATAATAAAAGGTTATATTGAGGCTGAGGATTGCCAGAATGTTTTGTTTTTGCTGATTTCACATGTAAACAATTATGTTTCCTATTAATTTACTTGAACATTAAATTGTTTTGCTAAGTAATCTAGATTTTGTTGGAGAATTTATCCACCAGTCAGACAAAGTCACGATTAATAACTCTTTCCAATATATTTGGACCTGAAAACTGAAACAAAATAAACTAATAAGGAAGGCTACATGAATGAATGCTAGTATATCTTTATACATAATTCATAATAATTATTTGGATTAGGAATAGGCAACACAATATCAAACTTTACAGATGGTATCAATGTAGTTTGTGGGATTGGTGTCCAGTTTATGCGGAAGTAGAATGCAATATTCAAAATATGTGGAAGATTTTGCAATTACAAACCATCTTTATCATATAAACATATGTAGATAATTGTAAATTGATGCATTTTGATAATAAAAATAAGACATAATTTAGCCTTCAGAAAATAAGCTGAGAGGGTTGGAATAAATAGAATCAAGGATATAACATGGAACAGAGCATAAAACACAGAACAGTATAGCACTGGAACAGGCTACCTTGTCTGTACAGAACCTTAAACCAATCTAACTAATCTTTTCTGCCTTCATATGGTCCATTATGCTTCTATTCTCTGCCTGTTCATGTTTCTGTTTCAATGCTCCTGAAGTTTGTTTTTTATTTAGTTTAGAGTTTAGAAATACAGTGTGGAAACAGGCCCTTTGGCCCACCGAGTCCGCGCTGACCAGCGATTTTTGAACACCAGCACTATCCTACACACACACAAAATTTACAATTTTACCAAAGCCAATTAACCTGAAAACCTCTACGTCTTTGGAGTGTGGGAAGAAACCAGAGCACCTGGAGAAAACCCACATGGTTGCAGGGAGAATGTACAGCACCCGTAGTCAGGATCAAACCTGGGTCTCTGGCGCTGTAAGACAGCAACTCTACCGCAGCGCCACCCTGCCGCCCAATATCTGTCATATCTGCTTCTACCTCATCTGCTTCTTTCCAAACACTGGAAAGACTGGGCTTGTATTCGCTGGAATTTAGAAGGATGAGAGGCTATCTTATAGATACGTATAAAATTATAAAAGGACTGAACAAGCTAGATGCATGAAAAATGTTCTAGAACCAGGGGCCACAGTCTAAGAATAAAGGGGAGGCTATTTAAAACTGAGATGAGAAAAAAACTTTTTCACCCAGAGAGTTGTGAATTTGTGGAATTCTCTGCCACAAAAGGCAGTGGAGGCCAACTCACTGGATGAATTTAAAAGAGAGTTAGATAGAGCTCTAGGGGCTAGCGGAATCAAGGAATATGGGGAGAAGGCAGGCACGGGTTACTGATTGTGGATGATCAGCCATGATCACAATGAATGGCAGCGCAGGCTCGAAGGGCCAAATGTCCTCCATATGCGCCTATTTTCTATGTTTTTTATGTTTTCCACCTCCCAAGGCAGTTCATTCCAAGCATTTACCATTCTCGGTGTAAAAAATCTTGCTTGCACGTCTTTCAAATTTCCTTCTCTCACGTGAAAACTATGATCGTAACTAGTACCACTCTGGGTAAAAAAGATGTACGGCATGCTTGCCTTCATCAGTTGGGGCACTGAATATAAAACTGGCTAGTCATGTTGCAATTGGATAAATCTTTATACTATCTACCCAATGTATGCCTGTCATATAATTTTATAAAGTTCTATCAGGTCACTCTCAGACTTCAACACTCCAGAGAAAACAATCCAAGCTTGTCCAATTTTTCCTTATAGCCAATAGATTACAATCTAGGTAACATCCTGGGGAATGTCTTTGGTTATTGTTGCCATTTCAGCTGTTGTTGTTCCATCCCCCTTCAACTTCTCTTTTGTTCACTGATTCAGCGTACCTCTTTGCCTTGCTACAACCTAAGTCTTCTTCCTCACTACCCAACCTCTTTGACCATGTCATTTCCCCAGCCATAATCGTCCTCCAGCGGCTGCCTGATGTCTGGTTAGTTCTATGAAACATTTTGGACTGTTGTATGACCCTGAAAGTTGTGATAAAGGTGTAAATTCTGGAAGAAGAAATATCAACATCTGATTACTACTCACTGATTCCTGTCGCGGAGTACATGTGCAAACCTTGAGCAATGATCTATTTAGTTCAGCTATAATGTCCCTGAGCAATTATTGCGTAGACCTACATTTAAAAATAGGCACTTGAGAGTAATTAGTATTATAATAAATGAAAAGTTGTTGTCTTCAGAGTAAAGAGGAGAAATGGAGCAGGGGGAATTCCATTCTGACATTCTATACCTGCATTGGTTAAAGCTGTGTATGCCTAAAAAAGTACAAAATCAGACCAATTTTAAATCCAGTACAAATGTGATGTAAACACCAAAAGATGCGTGAATTAGTAAGGATATGGTGAATGAGCCAGAAGATTTTATACTGGCATTTGGGGGCAAGGAGTAGTTAATACTTCAGATGGAATTTAAGTGTTTAAGTTACTAAAGGTCCTCAATTTTATATATGAACCTGACGGAGGACAAACACTGGAGACAAGTTCAGATTGATTCTTCTCTTAACATTGAAGGAATGTAGTTCCATTTTTATATTTAATCTTAAACATTCAGCAGTGAAACACTTGGTATGAACATTTAAGAGTGCACACGTCTGCAGTTTTGTAAGGAAATGCGAAAACTGAATAGGCGGGAAGAATGCCATGTCAGAATGTAATTAAGAAGCGACATGGGCAAAGAATAACGCCCTTCCTCAAACTTGAAATAATTACAGTTTATATTTTTAATGAACATAATTAAGTAGAATCGAGTGTCAACAGCAGAACTAATGCAGAGTTGTCAGCAGATTGAGTGTGTCCTTCTTACCCCTCCTCTCATCAGCTCTTTTTAAGAACAAGTTATTTGTAGCACAGTTCTATTCAGCGCCGAGGAAAACAAAACATTTTATGGATTCATGTCAATCAATATTAATTTGTTGCAATTTGTTGTAAAGCAGGGGAGGACTTCAACGGTGAGCCCTGGAAAATTACATTATGGGGCGGCACGATGGCGCAGCGGTAGAGTTGCTGCCTTACAGCGCCAGGGACCCGGCATCGATCCTCACCATGGGTGCTGTCTGTACAGAGTTTGCACGTTCTCCCTGTGACCTCGTGGGTTTTCTCCGGGTGCTCCGGTTTCCTCCCACACTCCAAAAACGTACGAGTCTGTAATTGGCTTTGATTAAGATTGTAAATTGTCCCTAGTGTGTAGGATAGGGCTAGTGTACGGTGTGATTGATGGTCGGCGCAGACTTGGTGAGCCGAAGAGTCTGTTTCCTCGCTGTATTTCAAAATTAATTTTGTTTCGATAAGTAACATTTTTGATGCACAGTTCTTCAACAGCAATTAGTAGATGCAGGTCCTGCCCAAAATACTGATTAATTCACCAATGTTGTGTAGTTGGGCAGTTAAGGTCATAAGGTCATGTGAAAGGAGTAGAATTTGGCCATTCGGCCCATAATGTTTACTCTGCCATTCCATCGTGGTTGATCTATCTCTCCCTCCTAACCCCATTCTCCTGCCTTCTCCCCAATAACCTCTGACACCTGTATTATTCAAGAATCTATCTATCCTTGCCTTAAAAATATCCACTGACTCGACCTCCACACCTCTTCTGTGGCAAAGAATTCCACAAATTCACCACCCTCTGGCTAAAGAAATTTCTCCTCATCTTCTTCCTAAAAGAACGTCCTTTAATTCTGAGGCTATGACTTCTAGTCCTAGACTCTTCCACTAGTGGAAACATCTTCTGCACATCAACTCTATCCAAGCCTTTCTCTATTCTGTATGTTTCAATGAGGTCCCCCCTCATTCTGCTAAAGTCCAGCGAGTACAGGCCCAGTGCCGTCAATTGCTCATCATAGGTTAACCAACTCATTCCTGGGTGTAGTTATTGATCTTAGTTCTTTTCTCTGGTGGACAGATGGTGTTTTCACCACTGGGTGAGAAAATTGCCCACTTTCTTGACGATCAATGCATCACACTGATAGAAGAGTGCATAGACCCAAGAATTTCTGCAGAGCAATTGCATACGACTTTGACAATTAAGCAAATGTCTGTTACAAAATTCATTCCATTTCAAGTGGACTTGAGACAGGCAAAACTGAATAATAATAATCATGGCCTGAAGCAATAACTGGTGAAGATTGTTTTTCTTAAACCTAACTGTCCTCTTAGTAAGAAACACTTGAATTACTCAAATCAATTATTAATTTTTTACATGCAATCAAATTGACTTGGAATGCTTAAATTGGATTGGACTTTTATCTGGCACACCCTCGTTGTGCGAGACACTGCAGCCCACCAAACGTCTGACAGGCTTCCTTGTGGAGTTTGGTGTCCTGCACATCATTGTTACTCACTACAAATGATGATGGAAATTCCCAATGTTTGGCAGAATAAATGCTTATCACCAGTGAGCAGCTGAGACGAATGTCCATGTTTGGGCTAGTAATGTAAATGATGTGCTAATCCAGCAGCTTGCTTGACAAAGTGCCCAGTTTGAACTTGACAACGGCCACGCAACTCCAAAGAGGAGCATAAATCCCTCTAATTTTCAGAAAGCAAAAGTTTTCACAATCACAATTTTCATGTTTTTTTGAGCTAGAACTTGCTGGGAAAACAGTCGGTTTATGCTGAGGTGTGGGTATTTTTCACCATGAGTGTGACTAGATTGGGGATTTCTTCTTGAAGGGCAGAGGCGCTCTGATCATGTTGGCAGCTTTTCTTTCTGGTGCTGGCTGGTTGTTCTCCAACATTGGACACACCATCCCGACGAGAAGGCTTGGCAAGCGGACCGTCGGCAGAGGCAGTGCTGAGGGCTCAAAAGCCCCGACCACCACGGGTGAACAAAGGAGGAAGATGACTGAACTTCATGACCTTCCATCACAGTGAGGAATGTTGATTCCAATGTGGTGGATGTTTATGTTAAATTTATTGTGTATTGTGTTCTTCTTTACTTGTATGGCTGTATGGTAACTCAAATATCACTGTACCTTAATTGTGCATGTGACAATAAATGTGAACTTCAACTTGAACTCAATGGCAGGCATGAATTTGCTGCAATTCTCTGGAAGATTCTACTACCTGAAGTGAAACAGCAGATTCATTAACTTCAATGGAAAGGAGGATAAAGATAAGTATTTAAAAAAAAAACACAAAGTGCTGGAGTAACTCAGGGGTCTTTTGCTTCTTTTGTAAACCAGTATCTGCAGTTCCTTGTATCCAAGGAAAGTATTAGTTAATGTGTTGGAAGGAACTCCAGATGCTGGCTTACATTGAAGATTGACACAAAATGCTGGAGTAACTCAGCGGGACAGGCAGCATCTCTGGATAGAATGGGTGGCGTTTTGGGTAGAGACCCTTCTTTAGACATATTATCATACAAGTCTGAAGAAGGGTTTCGACGCGAAATGCTGCCTATTTCCTTCGCTCCCTAGATGCTGCCTTATCCGCTGAGTTTCTCCAGCATTTTTGTCTACCTTATCAATACAAGTGTTTACTATATGTAAACATTCCCTGCATGCCTACTTGATGATCTACAACTGCAGGGCTATGCTTGAAGCATGGATGATGTTTGGTGGCTTCACTTTGAACTTTGGCCGCCTCTAGGAATATGGGTGGGACTAGTGTAAATGGGGCTTGTCAGTCGGTGCGAGCTAGTTGGACTGAATGGCCTGACATGGTATGACTCTATGACTAGCTCTTTCTCAACAGGCATGAACAGCCTGGGCTGAATGGTCTACATCATGATTTTTCCACATGTCCATTACTTAAGAAGAGACTGTTTGGTAATTAGTTTCATTTGATTTAGTCTTGCTTTTTGAGTGCTGGAAATGCCTGGGAATTTTCAGTTCAGTTGAGTGGATGCCAATCTTGCAATGGTATTGTGACAGCCTGGCTAGAGAATTAGCTGGAACTCAGACCAAGTCTTTAGCACTACTGCTGGAATGTTGTCCAGTCCCATGGCTTTTGCTGTATCCAATGTACTCGTGTAGAGTGAATTGAATTGATTGATGACTGGCTTTTGTAATGGTGGTGATGGCAGAAGAAGGCTGAGATAGATCATCGACTTGGCTGTTCTCTCTGAAGGTGATTGCAAGTACTATTGCCTTACCGTTGCCAATTTGTCCTGGGGCCCAGCCATCAATGCGAATGGAGATTTTCTTGGTGCCTCTGAACTCCCTGTCATGGTGTAATCGTCCGTGGCCATTCACAACTAGATGTGATGGGACTGGAGTTCTTTGATCTGATCTGTTGGAAGTGGGATCACTATGCCCTGGTTATTGCATTAATGTGTTTGCTATTAGCATGTCTACAATCAGTCTGAAGAAGGGCCCCTACCCAAAACATCACCTATCTATGTACTCTGCAGATGCTGCCTGACTCGCTGAGTTACTTCAGCACTTTGTGTCTTTTTGTGTGAACTAGCATCTGCAGTTCCTTGTTTCTACATTATGCATATGATTCTGTATTGCTGAACGACCTGATTAGCATCGCGTTTTAGGGATTCTTGCGCTACATCCCCTCTTCACACCTCACTCAACCACTTATTTGTTCCCTGGCTTGATAATAGTGATGGAGCAATGGATAAACTGGGGTGTGAGGTTACGGAGAGCGGTGAAAAACAATTGTGCTTTGTTGCTCCTGATGGTCCATGAAGTCTCTCAGATGCTCACTTTCTATCTGCCAAATCTACTTTAATAAAAACTTGTACAAACGTAGAATGTGAGTCTGAAGAAGGGTTCCGACCCGGAACGCCACCTAGTCCTTTTCTTCAGAGATGCTGCCTGACCCGCGGAGTTACTCTAGCATTTTGTGTCTATCTTTAGAATATTTGTAGTTTGATGTAAGTGATGCAAGAAGGGAACACATACATTTCAAGTAATTTATAATGTCAAAGTGCGTACTAGCAACTATTTTACAGAAAGCACATGAGGAGTGTAAATAGAAACATCCCTATTTCTACACTTTTATTACACTTACACTGGCACAATGGAAATTATCTTCAAAAAGTGACCTAAAATGCTTCCTCCTAATATTGAGTGTGATTTTCTATCTCTTCTAACTTGGATTTGTTATTTTTCACAAGCACGTAGGCTAAGTTGTTCTCGAGAATCCTTGCCACTGATATTTTGGAGCCAGCTAGTTGAAGGCATAACATGCTGTCTCTTCCTTCCTTGGGGGAATAGGATAATGACCAAAGTACATGTTTGAAATTTGACTGGATTGGTTATAGTTTCCAATAAAAATCAGTTGCATAATCACAATAGTGAACCTTGTGTGAACCAGCACCGTGGAACAAGGGAATAGCATGCAATCTTATATTTTATTTTTTCTTCATAAAAGGTATACATTTGTGTATTTAAATGTTGTAAATTTGTCCAGTCTTATTCATAAAACTGAGCAGGGATTATCACAAAATACACTTTTTTTCAACAAACAATTGTTAGTAATATGACATGCATTAGCTTAAAATGGCTTTAAAAACATCACTGAACTATTTACTATTTTGACATCTTGTGAATGTGGACCGTCCTTCAGTTTGATCTGCAAGATTACACTGATATTACTTGTACAAAAATAGATAATCCAGGCCAAAATATTGTATTGTCATTGACTCCCAATGAATGCTTTTCACTCCTTTGATCTCATGCCAAACATGAAATTATACATTCTTTTTTCTTGCTTTAATTAACTCAACCACAATTGCAATTCAGTGGTGGTTGCTAATTATGAAAATGAGATCTCTCCAATGGTTAGTTCCATGTTGTTGCATTATCAATCCTCCACAAGGAATCCAAAAGAATGTTTTTGCCTATGAATTGCACCTGATTCTTTATTTGATAAACAACGGAAAATTTCTATTCATTCCGGTACATAAATACAGAAATTTAAAACAGTAAACCTAATTTACAGACACTAACAGATGATACCAAACCAATGTATAATATGCTTACATGCTATATATCGTGATTTAAATTTGAACAATGATCTTGAATAACAAGCAAGGGAGGCTGAGGGTTGACCTGACAGAAGAATATAACATTATGAGAGGCATAGATAGGATAGAGAGTAGTTACAATCTCTTTTGCAAGATAGGAGTATCAAAAACAAAAGGGGTAGGTTTAATGTGTAGGAAGGAATTGTAGATGTTGGCTTAAGCCAAAGATAGACCCAAAATACTGGAGAAACTCAGCGGCTCAGGAAGCATCTCTGGAGAAAAGGAATGGGTGACATTTTGTGTTGAAACCATTCTTCACACTCTCGTTGGGAGAGAGGAGGATTTCTTCAAAGAAGGCTTTGCAGTGGAGATGCCCTCTCCTCTCTTCCAGCTTTTTTCCTGCACACCACCCCCCCCCCCCACCCTCCCCAGCCCCCCCCTTTACAATCAGGCTAAAGAAGGGTCCCAACTTGAAACATAAAAGATCCATTCCTAATGTGGGAAAATGGAATAAGTGTAGAAAGACAAAAAGGTTGGCATAATCACCACAGAGCCAGGTTCCGCACTGTGTTTTGATGACTCTAATATCTTGCGAATGAATGTGATAAAGATACACAATTTCTTATATATTGGTAAGTAGGTTAGTTTATGCAAATCTGGCTAACAAAGGTCATTTACCCCCAAATAATATTTCTTCAAATTTCAACTTTGGTGCACATTTGCAATGGTTGTCTGCAAACTTCACACAGCGTAAACCCGGCTGACAAGGGCAGGTATTGTGCTTCCGGTTACCCAAGTATGGTACCTAGGAAACAAAACAAAGCTTAATTAATCACAGAGTTGAAACACTGTTAATATAGGCAATTAAGTTCAGGGTCATTAATAACTTATTTATTAATGATAACAGTATGATATCATATAGAGCGTATTTCCAGCTAAATTTTAACAAGGTCATAGTTTCTTTAAATTAAGAATGAGTTAATGAGAGAAGTCTACTTCGATTTTCATGTACTGTATTATTCTGATTAGTCAATTTTGTGTTTATTGAGATGTGGAATATAAGTTACAGAAAGTAAAGGGCGGCATGGTGGCACAGCGGTAGAGTTGGTGCCTTGCAGTGCCAGAGACCTGGGTTCGATCCTGACTACGGTTGCCGTCTGAACGGAGTTCGTACGTACACCCCGTGACCTACGTTCTCCAGGGTGCTCCGGTTTCCTCCCACTTTCCAAAGATGTACAGGTTTGTATGGTAATTGGCTTGATAACATTGTAAATTGTCCCTAGTATGTAGGGATCGCTAGTTGGCGTGGACCTAGGGCCTGTTTCCGCACTGTATCCCTGAACTAAACTAAGCTAAATTAAACTAAAGCATCTTGCATGTATAGGTAAGTGAAAAAAAAATCAAGTTTTATGCGGGCTTTGTTTTGAAATCATTTATGCCTTATTTTCAGGCATCAAAGTGTGCTCCCAGCAATACAAGACCAGGTAAAGTATATGGGACATATTACTCGTCTTATTTTACTATAGAAGAGTAAAATAAAACTCTTCTGTTAAGCATTATTTAATATCTTGAGTGACTTTTGACTTTGTTCCTGCATCCTTTAAGATTTCCCAGGCACTTGTTAATGAGGAGAAGGGATAAATAATTAAATTAAGTAATCAACTAAATTAATATCCTGTTTATGTGTGTTTTATGGGCATGTTCTTCAAAACTATCCTCGATTAAATTCAGAAGTGTTTCTCTGACGTATATACGTTGCTGATTCCCACATTCGATTTTCAAATTGAAATTCTTCATCCCTTTATTTCCACACATTCATTTCTGCTCACTTTTATAACTCATTCACTAGATCTGTAGGATTTTTTTTACGGATTAATGAATATTTCTGAATAGGGAATCAGTTGAAACTTTTAGGGCTGGTACTCGGAACATCAAAAATGCTTTTGTATTCAGAAGATAAACTTAACAGAGGAAAGGAAAAACAAAATCTTAGAGAGCTCTGAGGAAACTTGCAATTGTCCACAATTGATAGAAACAAGACTTGATCTCATGAGCAAAAGAATGCAGCATGACCAGAAAGCATGTTTCAAGATTTTGCTGATTACATGAGTGAGAAAGTTCATTAGAAAACAAAGATAATATTTAAATGTGATATGAATGTTGAGAGATGATTTTTATTTTGGTTCCAATGGAAGAGGGTTTGTATCCATTGTGGTCAATATTAACCTCTGGCTTGGAACAGCCAACACACATTCATTAAGTGTCACATTTCATCTTCAAGTGTGAATGCATAACTACCATGCATCAAATGTAAGACATTAAGAACTGCAGATGCTGGTTTACAAAAAAGGATATAAAGAGTTGCAGTAACTCAACGGCATCTCTGGAGAATATGGATAGGTAACCTTTCAGATCTGGACCATTTTTTTACACAAAGGGTGGTGGGTGTATGGAAAGAGGAGGTAGTTGACGAAGCTGCTATATCGCAACATTTAAGAAACATTTAGGCAGGTACATGGATAGGCTAGGTTTAGACAGATATAGGCCAAACTCAGGCAGGTGGGACTAGTGTAGCTGGGACATATTGGTCGGTGAGGCCAAGTTGGTCCTGTTTATATGAGACGTAGCAGGGGGAAAAAACCTAGATGAGAAATGAGGGTGAGACAAAGCCTGGCAAGTGATAGGTGGATACAGGTGAGGGAGGAGGGTGTTATTAGCAGAAAATACACCATATGCAGGTTCAGTTAAGATTTAAGTGTACTTTTCATGTATTAAATGAAAAAGTTATTTTAATTATCTAAAACACAGAACTATCCACAAATTTGCTTATTTGATGAAATTTGTACATTTAATGAGGTGGAAGTATTATATTTATCATCAGTAACTATTGAAGTCATTGATCATATTTAAAGATGTGAGCTAGAAGCATATGTCTTCCTGTGGATGAGATGATTTTTCTCACCGTGAATGTATTAATCAGGAAGAGCTGTGATATCATTTCAAGAATAATTAAAGAAGACATGTTCTCATGGTTCAAAAACCTAATTGGTAGTTGATCGTCACGTAGGAAAGAATAATTTGCCGAACTAAAGGGGGTAAATTGGATTGATAGGATTTAGACTTGACTTTACTTTAGAGATACTGTACGGACACAGGCCCTTCCGCCCACCGAGTCCGCGCCGACCAGTGATCACCCCCGTACACGACATACAAAGGACAATTTACAATTTTTACTGAAGCCAATTAACCTACAAACCTGTTTTTGGAGTGTGGGAGGAAACCGCAGCACTCAGAGAAAACCCACGTGGTCACAGAGAGATCGTACGGGTGCTGTCTGTATGGATTTTCTACGTTCTTCCGTGTCCTGCGTGGGTTTTCTCTGGCATATCCAGTTTCCTCCCACACTCCAAAGACATACAAGTTTCTAGGCTAATTGGATTGGTAAAATTGTAAATTGTCCAAAGTGTGTGTGTGATATTTTTAGTGTGTGGGGATCACTGGTTGACACGGACTTGGTATCTCTAAACTAAACTAAAGCAGCTCTGGGCTGAGAGGATCCAGTTGTGAGCATCATTTTCCTGGCATTAGTCGTAGTGGTCTGGGTCGGCCGGCTGACAGGTAAGAGTACTCGCAGCCTGGCAGTGATGACAACATTGAAGAAGAGAGGCAATAGTTTCAAAATCCATGGAAATAGGGGTCAGCCTGGAGTGATGCTCCCGAATCCTTGTAATAGAGTCATAGAATCATAGAGTGATACAGCAGGGAGGCTGGCCCTTTGACCCAACTTGCCCACACCTGCCATCATGACCCCACTACACTCGTCCCACCCACCCGTGTTTGGCCTGTATCCCTCCAAACCTGTCCTATCCATGTACATGATAACTGTTTCTTAAGCTTTGCGATAGTCTCTTCCTCAGCTACCTCCTCTGGCAGCTTGTTCCATACACCAACCACCCTTTGTGTGAAAAAGTTACCCCTCAGATTCCTATTAAATCTTTTCTCCTTCACCCTAAACCTATGTTCTCCGGTCCTCGATTCACTGACTCTGGGCAAGAGACTCTGTGCATCTACCTCTCATGATCTTATACACCTTTATAAGATCACCCCTCATCCTCCTGCGCTCCAAGGAATAGATTCCCAGCCTACTCAACCTCTCCCTATAGCTCAGACACTCTAGTCCTGGCAACATCCTCGTAAATGTTATAAATCTTTGGATGATCATTTTCTGATCTGGTGCCACACTGAATCCGCATTGTAATCCAATACCATGATGGTAATAATCTCAGCAGGCATGGTACTAAGCTTTCCCTGTGTAAAAAGCATCAGTTTCTATTACAGCACCAGAAGATTGCTTAGCAGTTGGTTGTGGTGCAGTGGAAATTACAACTTGGCCCTGATCCACAAAGATTTGTGCAGAACTGGCAAACATTGCACGTTCAAAAGATGGGCTTCAAACGTTTTGCAAAGTCCTTTGACAAGCTACTTTAAGATTCCTTAATGCTACTTGACACTGAACACAGGCTTTCTGGCAAGCACCCCGATACATGAAGCATTTAATTGCACATCCTGATCAGCTTTCTCTGTGCTTTTCCCAGTGAAAGTCCTTGTCGAGGTCTTCTGCAGCAAGACCTGCATCATCTGGTGACGATGTTTCCACCAGTGGGCGAATGTAGGACCATAAACTCAGAAAAAAAGGAAGGACCTTGAGAAAGGAGATGAGAAGGAATTTCTTTAGTCAGAGGGTGGTGAATCTGTGGAATTCATTGCCACAGATGGCTGTGGAGGCCAAGTTAATGAATATATTTAAGGCGGAGATTGACAGATTTGATGGGTAGATTAGTCTTGATGGGCCGAATGGCCTAATTCTGCACCTAGAACTTATGAACTTATGATGGGTGATGGGAGTATGGTTGGTTGAGTGGTGCTAGATGCAGGTGGAACATTTGGTGAGATGTGGCACATGAAGACACATTTGCTAACATTGACCAGTGTAGTCTGTAAGTTCTTCGAATCATGTCCTCTCAAACATTGTTTTACTCCTCGCAGTTTTCCATGCCCATTCTTCTTCCTACATATTGCTTGCAGCTGTACCATCCAAGAAACAGGTTCAATGGATACATTCTAGCTTTAAGCGATGTTGATCAGCTTTAACTGCTGCTTATAAGTTCATACGTTCCAGGAGCAGAATTAGGCTATACCTCCCATCATGTCTACTTCACCATTCAATCATGTCTGATCTATCTTTCCCTCTCAACCCCATTCTCCTGCCTTCGCCCCCCAATCCCTGACACCCTTACTAATCAAGAATCTGTCAATCTCCGCCTTATAAATATCCACTGATTTGGCCTTCACAGCCTTCTGTGGCAATGAAGTCCACAGATTCACCAACCTCTGACTAAAGAAATTCCTTCTCATCTCCTTTCTTAAAGTACGTTCTTTTATTCTGAGGCTGTGGCGTCTGGTCCTAGACTCTCCCACTAGTGGAAACATCCTCTCCACATTCTCTTATCCAGGCCTTTCATGATTCGGTAATCTATCCAGGCCTTTCACTATTCGGTTAGTTTAATATATGAACCCTGCCTCCACACTCAGAGAGTCAACAGTGCAGTAAGCGCAGGGTGCATGCAGAGGTGATTATAACAAATGGACCGCATAAAGTTGTGGTGTTGCCTGAATTATGATTAATGCAACAAGGTTAATCGAGGATTGTGATCCCCACATTATTACTTGGGGAGAGAGTTGAGGGGCACCATTCTACTGAATCAGTTGCGCCTTGCAACAACTTAATAGGAGGTGGTATAATTTGATTTGATGAATCTCACATTTCTTTTCCTACTGTTGTTGCATTAAATAAATGATTTAAAAGTTGAACCCATAGCAACAATCAGCTGGTAGTTTATCAGTGCAAATGTAGCAGTTCAAAACCCTCACTGCAAAGTTGGTTCAGCTGCAAAGGTAATGTAGTTAATTATTGATCAAGAGCTTTCATCTATGTTTCTCAGAGAAAATCTTTTTAGTTATGTAGAGGGGGGTGCTGCAGGTATCGCCACATGCTGAAACTAATTGACAACAGCTCATTTCAGTTGAAATGCTTAATATTCTGCATTTTGCTTTATTCCCTGTATAATTCTCACTAATTCATCATTAAAGACATTCCTGCAGATATGCACTGTGCTTCACATAATCTGAAAAACCAAAGGAATACAGTGAAGTCAATTTCATTTTTGCCTTAGCTGATACGGCAGTCAAAGCTGATTAAAATGATTAATAAGCTCAAGATGAAACCCACATGAAACAACTTGAGATGTGCTAACTTTCTCCAAGATAACTTTCTCTAAGCTCTGCTGCATTTAGAAGTCATCTTCAAAGCAAGGAAATCAGTCGAAGCTGTTGTTGTATTTTTTGATTGGCCTTTTTAGTTTAGTTTAGTTCAGCTTGGAGATACAGCGTGGAAACAGCCCCTTCGGCCCACACCGATCAGTGATCGCCGCACATCAACACTGTCCTACACACACTAGGGACAATTCACATTTATACCAAGCCAATTAACCTACCAGCCTGCGTGTCTTTGGAGTGTGGGAGGAAACCGAAGATCTCTGAGAAATTCTACATGGTCACGGAGAAAACGTACAAACTCCGTACAGACAGCAACCGTAGTTGGGATTGAACCCGGGTCTCTGGCGCTGTAAGGCAGCAACGTTACTGCCACGCTACCGTGCCAGGGTGAGAAATTTTATCCTAACTGAAATTTTTACCACATCGAAAGGGGTAATGTTTTATTTTTCCAATTCTCCCCATAAATATAATGAATATTACATATTTTGGAGAATAGTATTACAAGGGAGTAGAGATCAAAACTTCACATTTGATTTGGACTAACAGTTAACAAAGCTGAACTTCTGAGAGACGAAGTGATGGCTTTTTTAATGGTAAACTGAACAGAACAGAGGACTGACCAGGTCTATGTCTGCCAAGCTTTGACAAAATGCCATCATTAGGCATAGCTGATGACTCAAAATGAATTTTAATTGTTAATCTCACCAAATGTACCTCATGTTCTTTTAATGTGTTGTCGCTGAATCCACACAAACTGCTAACTCCTACTGAAAAGCTTTGCTGCCATGGAAAGTAAAATGCGTTCAAAAGCTTGCTGTCACAAGCAGCAGATGCATGGAGAATGGATGAGTAACATTTTGGGAATAATGGGCTAGGGAGGTGTCAGTTGGATTGTAATCGCTGCCATTTTCTGCCAACCAACTCTGTTTTACTTTGTGCTGCATCGGTCCTTTTCAGCAACTCCTTGTGAAATTCAGCTTGTTAATGGCAGCCAAATAAATTTTGTCATGCCAAGCTTTGAAGTGACACATGCCATTTGATAGAAAGAGAGTTACACTGAATGGTGCACAAACTTGCTAAGTGGGGTGGTTCAGTGGCTCAGCGGTAGAGTTGCTGCCCTACAGCGCTAGAGACCCGGGTTCGATCCTGACTACAGGTGCTGTCTGTATGGAGTTTGCACGTTCTCTCTATGACCCCGTGGGTTTTCTCTGGGTGCTCCCGTTTGCTCCCACACTCCAAAGACGTGCAGGTTTGTAGGTTAATTGGCTTATGTAAAATTATAAATTGTCTAGAGTGTGTAGGGTAGAGCTAGTGTACAGGGCGATCGCTGGTTAACACGGACTCAGAGGGCCAAAGAGCCTATTTCCACGCTGTATCTCTAAAGTAAAGTCCAAACCCTGCCCCTTCTCAATGCAGATCCTTTGGATGTGTGTATGATAGTGCTAGCGTACGGGGTGATCGCTGGTCGGCGCAGACTCCGTGGTTCAAAGGGCATGTTTCCGCACTGTATCTCTAAAGTAAAATCTATAGTATAGTCACAAAGTCTTAACTCTCAGGTTCTCCCGTTAATTTGGAAGGGACCTTCAAGACACAAATGCCTTGCGTAAGATGAACACATGAAGCACCATTCAAGCAACTGTCAGAGTAAAGCAAAGCCTTAATTAAGCTTATGGAATAGCTAAAAGGTGAACTGGCAAATTGTCCACCAATGTGAAATTGTAGATACAATGCAATTTCACAAACATTTGTTTGGAATGATGAAAATAATCCCACATTTATTCTGGAGCCGTTACAGCTCCAGAGGTTGCCTCCCACATAATGACTGCATGATTCACTTAAAATGGTGTGAGTTACAAAACAGTTTCCAGCAGTCTTCCATGCACATGTCACTCCAACCTCTGCACTCAAATTAGTGTTTACAGTTCTCAATGATTAGCAATTTTATATTTTTTACTTCAACTTTTTTACCTCACCCCCCTGCCTTCTCTCAATTCCTTTGAGATTTCACTCATGTTTTAAATGGGACTAAATACCCAATGATAGAAATCTGTTAGGTTTCTTGCCATAAACATACAATTTATCAGAAGTCTGAAGACGGGTCTCGACCTGAAACGTCACCTATTCCTTCGCTCCATAGATGCTGCCTCACCCGCTGAGGTTCTCCAGCATTTATCTCTACCTTCGATTTTTCCAGCATCTGCAGTTCTTTCTTAAACATTTATCAGAAGTTGCACATGGTGCTGTTTAAGAAATGTGATTCATTTTAAGACACAGACCAGATTAGTGATTCATCAGTGAAATTGATAGTGATCTCTGGTCTTCTGTCCATTCTGTACTTTCCTGTTGAACACCAACAGGTCCCTCAGTGATTCAGGCCTCATCAGTAGGTTCTGTTTGCATCAGAAACCCAAGTTTCTGACTGTACTGAGTTTATACGTTCTCCATGACCGCGTGGGTTTTCTCTGGGTGCTCCTGTTTCCTCCACACTCCAAAGACATAAAGGTTAGTAGGTCCACAAAAATGCTGGAGAAACTCAGCGGGTGCAGCAGCATCTATGGAGCGAAGGAAATAGGCAACGGATCAGTCTGAAGAAGGGTTTCGGCCCGAAACGTTGCCTATTTCCTTCGCTCCATAGATGCTGCTGCATTCGCTGAGTTTCTCCAGCATTTTTGTGTACCTTTGATTTTCCAGCATCTGCAGTTCCTTCTTAAACACAAGGTTAGCAGGTCAATTGGCTTCTCTAAATTGTCCCTAGTGTGTAGGATGGTGCTAGTGTACAGGTATCACAGGTCAGCATGGATTTGGTGAGCCAAAGGTCCTTTCTCCATGTTGAATCTCTAAAGTCTAAAGTAAAGACATTAATTTAGCACTGGCTGTAAAATTTGGGCATTGGAACCTAATTTTGGACAAGGAGTACAATTTGCTGCTCTTATCAAATTATTACACAACTGCAAGCGATTGAGGACAATATCTACCTACACAATCTGATGATGTTCATAAAGTTGTCCTCTAAAGTCGTTACATGATGTTCCAAAGTGAAACAAGTTATTTAATAAACCTGGTTAATGTCTGACACTTAAGATCTTTTACCATCCATGCAGGGTGTTTTAGACATAGTAATTTAGAATCTAGAGGAGATGGAGAGGTGTGGAGCAACAGAAATCTTTCTCTCAATATCACAAAATGAAGGAGGTGGTAATTGACCTCAGGCAACGGGGTGCAGTACATGCCCCAGTCTGTACCAATAGTGCTGAAATGGAGATGGTCAAAAGCTCCGAGGTGTAAGTATCACCTACAATTTGGCCTGGTCCAACTACATTGAAGCCATGGCCAAGAATGCACACCAACACCTCGACCTCCTCAGAAGGGATTGGACAGGCTGGATGCTGGAAAGATATTCCCGATGTTGGGGGCGTCGAGAACCAGGGGTCAAAGTTTAAGAATAAGCGGTAGACCATTTAGGACTTAGATGAGGAAAAACCTTTACACCCAGAGTTGTGAATCTGTGGAATTTTCTGCCGCAGAAGGGAGTGGAGGCCAATTCACTGGATGTTTTCAAGAGTTAGATATAGCTCTTATGGGCCTGTCCCACTTAGGCGATTTTTCAGCGGACTGCCGGCGACTGTCAAAAAGGTATGGCGACTGTCAAAATGGAACACACACATACACACACACACAAACACATCGCAAAGGCGGGGGCCAGGGCAAGCGGGGGAATGTTGTCTGAAATTCACACGGTACAAAGCCAAGGTGATACAGACACACACGTGATGAACAGGAAGGTTGGCGCTGTAATTAAGACGGCTAGCACAGTGTACGGTAAGTCCTTTAAAAGAGGGGAGAAGGGGGGAGGGGGGGAGAAGGGGGGAGAAGGGGAGGAGAAAACTTTTAAGAAGCCAACCAACTTTTAATAAGCCAGAGATACACAGCTGTGAATTTCGGCGGACATTTAACATTACCAGTCGGTTATCCTTGGTTCTGAAAATTCCTGCTTACATTTTTTTCCCCAATGAGCCAATGAAAATGACCGGTCAGCAAAGGCGATTAACTAATACTACCTATGACTACCTCGACTACCCATAACTACATGGCGACCCCACTAACACTGCACCTACGACTACAGGATTATCGTTTTTCTCCATGGCGACCAATTTTAGGTCGCAGAAAATGTTTCAACATGTTGAAAAATTTGCGGCGACCATATTGAGGCCGCGACTAGTTCCCAGAATGCGGGAACTCCTCACAACCATGAAGGAGACTCACCAGAGACCATCAGCGAACATGTGGCGACCATGTGGCCAGCGCAGAGTCTCCTGCACTCGCTTAAAAAGTCGCCTAAGTGGGACAGGCCCATTAGAGCTAACGGAATCTAGGGAGAAAGCAGGAACGGGGGTACTGATTTTGGTGCTGGCTCGAAGGGCTGAATGGCCTACTCCTGCACCTATATTCTATGTTTCTATGTTTTAAGGATCAGAAAATTCAGAATGTCTTCAATTGCTCCTGCCAATTTCTGCAGAGAAATACAGAAAGCATACTAACTTGATGCATTATTGCTTGGTTTGGCCACTGCTCTGCCCAATATCGCAATAAATTGCAGAGTTGTGAAAATCAGACCATCAGATAAATTAGCCTCCCCCCCTCCCTCCCCTCCCCCCCATCAACTTCATCTGTACTTCATACTGACTTGGGAAAGCAGCCAACATAATCAAAACCACTCACACCCTGGTCATTCTCTCTTCTTCAGTCCCATTAGACAGAAATATATAAAAGTTTGAAACCATGTACTGCCAGATTCAAGAACAGCTTGTTCCCCATTATTATTAGACTTTTGAACGGATCTCTCATATGCTTTGGATGAATTCCCGATCTTACAAAATACCCTGTTGCAATTATTTTACTGCACTGTCTGTGTAACTATAACACTTTATGTTGCACTCTGTTCATTTTCTCTTTTATACCACTAATGTACGAAATTGTTTTCATGGGTATCACACAGAACAGTTTTGTTCATTGCATTCTGGTGCATGGGACAACAATAAACCAAAATCAATAAAATACCAAATTCTAAATATTTAAAACATGCATGGGGTACTCATGTCTGTTTGCTTATTGTCTTTTGACTTTTTTATGATCCTTGAGCAAGAAATTTCAGAATTGCAATCTGCAGAGTGGATGTAGTCATTGTCATGAGTTAAACACTAGACTGATGCCACTTTATTGTAAAAATGAAATAGCAGTTTTGGCATGAAGGCTGCAGATCCTAAAAGGGAGTTGACAGCTAATTCACAACATTGCTGAAAGTTGTTGAGAAGCACTGCAAGAGTCTTGACCTGAACAAACATCTCTACATGGGCAGCCATGATGGCGCAGTGGTAGAGTTGCTGCCTAAAGCGCTAACAGCTCCGGAGACCCGGGTTCGATCTTGACTACGGGTGCTGTCTGTACGGAGTTTGCACGTTCTCCCCATGACTGCGTGGTTTTCTTCCGAGAACTTCGGTTCCCTCCCACACTCCAAAGACGTACAGGTATGTAGGTTAATTGACTTGGTGTACCTTAAAAAAATTGAGGTCAGGTAATGGGGGATGATAGTTGAAGAGTTGGTATGTCCCATTTGCGTAATGCTCATAAAAAATATTTGTTTCTCTCTTTTTCCTCTTTCTCTTTCTCCTTCTTTTCTAGGGTCTATTTCTTAACTCTTTTTCTTTTGTTTTTAATTTTGTTCTTATAGGGTCTTCGTCCTTTTTTGTTGTCACATTTTCTACACTCTCACTTTTTCCTTCACTTTCTTCTTTCTTTCAATCTTATCCTTTCCTTTTACTAGTGTAAAAAACAAATGGAGTACATTAATTGTAAGAAGACATAAGTGACGAGTACTAATGTATGTGGTTGTACTGTAATGTACTTCTAATAAATAAAAAAATAAATAAAAAAAAAGACTTGGTGTTTGTGTAAATTGTCCCTAGTGTGTGTAGGATAGTGTTAATGTGCGGGGATCGCTGGTCAGTGCAGGCTCAGTGGGCCGAAGGGCCTGTTTCCGCGCTGTATCTCTAAACTAAACTAAACTAAGTAAAGGATGTGTATTGAGAACGGGCAGGGTTCAGACTTTACTTTAGAGATACAGCGTGAAAACAGGCTCTTTGGCCCGCTGAGTCCGTGTCGACCAGCAATCGCCCCATCCTCTAGCACTATCGTAGACACTAGGGACAATTTACAATTTTACTGAAGCCAATTAACCTACAAACCTGCGTGCTTTTGGCGTGCGGGAGGAAACCCATGCGGTCGCAGGGAGATCGTACAAACTCTGTACAGACAGCACCCGTGGTCAGGATCGAATCCGGGTCTCTATAAGGCAGCGCTACTGTTCTGCCTCTGTGCCACCCCAGGAGAAACTCAGCTCGTCAGGCAACATCTCTGGAGAACAAGGAGAGGTGACGTTTCAGGTGGGGACCCTATTTTGGGGACAAACTTTTTAACACTAAGACTAAGCTATTTTTTTTAAAGAAACAAGATGAACACAAGATGCAGGATTCCTGGAAATGTCCTAAAAATGTGCATATTGCAAGTATAAGCATATGATCTCATTTTCCAGTGGATTTGAAAATGTAATTTCATAGATATTTAAAAGCAGTTCATAAAATATGTACAAATCGCTGTTCAAATATAGGCAACATGCGAATAATTAAAGTTCTCAGCATCACTGATACCTAAACATGTTTGTGCATCATTTCTCTACATTACATATATCTCTTGGTATAAAAATGCATAAATATACTAACCTTGTGACTCATAGGATGACAGTCATCTCCTTCGCTACCCAATGGTGCGCATTTTCGTAGAGCCAAAAGCCACATGCTGACAGCACAACACATTCCTTTGCTGCATTGCTGATCATTTTCACAAATCTGTCAACAAACATATATAAATCAGTTATAGTCCAGTCCAGTCGAGGATGGGTCACATGGGGGCCCAAGGTTGAGCCGCCGGGAACAAAAGAGGTCCCAGCGCGGGGGGAATCGCCATGAAGGGGGACGAGAGAAGAAAGGAGCACCGGGTGTGGGGGAACCGTCGGGAGGGAGGGGAAGGGGGGGAGGGTGTAGGGGAGAGAGAACAAAGGAACACCTGGCGCTGGATACTTTGTAACATTGTCAGCAACCTTTATGTGGCGACTCTTTGCATACCTTGGGTACGCAAAACAAAGAACTTCACTGTGACTTGTCACGTGACAATAATTCATAAAGAGATTAATTGTGGGCTCCACCTTTCCTTGATCATCGTTGCTGGATTTGATTTGTCCTTTTGCATACCTTTCATTCATTTGTTCTTTGTACCTCTTCGTATCGCTAGTTTCCCTCTCCCCTGACACTCAGTCTGAAGAAGGGTCTTGACCCAAAACGTCACCTATTCCTTTTCTCCAGAGATGCTGTCTGACCCACTGAGATACTCCAGCTTTTTGTGTCTATCTTTGGTGTAAACCAGCATCTGCAGTTCCTTCCTACACAATCTATTGTTTAGTTTAGTTTAGTTTAGAGATACAGCATGGAAACAGAATCTTTAGCCCACCAGGTCCACACCAACCAGTGATCCCTGCACATTAACACACACTAGGGATAATTTTACAGTTATACCGAGCCAATTAACCTGCAAAGCTGTACATCTTTGCAGTGTGGGAGAAAATCCATGCGGTCACGGGAAGAATGTACAAACTCCGTACAGACAGCACCCGAAGTCAGGATTGAACCCGGGTCTCTGCCGCTGTAAGCGCTGTAAGGCAGCAACTCTACCGCTGCACCACCGTGGTTCTTAAATATTTCTAAAATAACCAGAAGACTGGTATGCACCATTTGAACCAAAGCAAAGAAAAAAAAATGTTGCTGGAGTTTCTGCATGTTTCCGAACCAGATATCAGTATTAAAGTTTCCACGTGCATGCAGGTGCATTAATGATACTTTTAAGGACATACATTTTGTTAATTATTTGAACACTGTATTCGGGAAGCAACACAAACCATTACAAGTCAAAGCAGCAACTTAATTCCCTATTTACAACAAGCCTTTTGCTCTCTGTTGAAGCTGTGTGTGACCAGAGTTAACAAGATTAATTCACATATAAATGTCCACCTTTCGATCCACCCAGCTTCTCTGATTGCTAGCTGCATGTCCGCCAACAATAAATAATTCCTATTAATGGGACCAGTTTCAGCTGACCATCCAGTTAACCCCTGAATTGAAACATCCTGCAGCACCTACCATAGACCAATATAGTAAAATAACCTATACACAAATGTCCTCAGTGCAAATGGAACAATCTTTTGAATAAGATTAGTTAAGATCACTAATTCCCACACTTCTTCACTCTAATTACACATCATGTAGATAAGATTCCTCAGTTTAGCTACAGATCCTTATAGACAAATCCTTATTGGTTATATATCCAAAATCTACAAAAGAGGTAAGTTCAAAGGCTAGATATTACAAATGCTGGAAATCGGATATAAAAATAAAAAGTGTTGGAAATACTCAGCAGGTCGGGCAGCATCTGTGGAAAGAGAAAAACACAGGTGACGTTTTTGGTTGCTGACCTGTAAAAGAGAGCATTTGTTTGCAATGAGCTCTAAATACCTATTATTGGAATAATCATACAATGGTTTGTTTTAACACAGTCACACGGCCACTCATTTGTGCGGCTCAGTGGCGCAGCGGTAGAGCCGCTGCATTACAGCGCCCGAGAGACATGGATTCGATCCTGACTAGAGTTGCTGTCTGTACGGAGTTTGTTCGTTCTAACTGTGACTGCATGGGTTTTCTCTGGGCGCTCCCATTTCCTCCCACATTCCAAAGATGTGCAGGTTCGAAGGTTAATTGGTTTCTGTAAATTGTCCCGAGTGTGTCAGATAGAACTAGTGTACGGGCGATCGCTGGTCAGCGTGGCTGTTTCCACGCTGTATCTCTAAAGTCTAATGTAAAGCAAGGGAGGCATTCAATGGTGCACCCTGGAAAATTACTTTATTTTGCATCCACAGACAGAAGGGGGAAGAAGTGTAAAGAGGCTCATGCTATGAGAGAATGTTCTGTTAGTATCCTGAATCATTGTTTCAGATGACCATTTAATAATCAAGGATGTTTAACAGACACCATTTTAAAAATCATCAGCTTCTGTGAATGCTGCAGAACATTACAATATAAGGTTGAACTTTGAATTAAGAGGCTGTCTGCAAACAAAGCATTCAATTACAACGTCACACGACTTGTATGGCAGGTATTCAACCAAAGTGAATGAACAAAATTTCTGTGGTCATTTAGAGAAATCTGTTATTCCCATTAATGCAATAATACAGCTCAATTTTAACACTCCTCACTCTTGCAACTGCTATTAATATCATCTTTCTGCTCTTAAACTGTGATTTTGTAATTTTGCGGCAAACATTATTCTTGGTTATTTGAACTGTATCATTATTGTTATTCTTCTATTTTTCTCATTGCCCCTCAAGTTATCTCATTCACAAGACTCAATCTCTCTTGGTCCCATTCCCACCTAATTTGATTTCCTAGCCATCAAGACAGAAGACCTTGGAAATTCTGAAGAAGGGTCTCGACCCGAAACGTTGCCTATTTCCTTTGCTCCATAGATGCTGCCTCACCCGCCGAGTTTCTCCAGCATTTTTGTCTACCTTGGAAATCCTTTGTGTGTGTCTCAGCTACCTCTCAGAAACTCATCTACAAACCAACTTCCAATGAACACCTTTGCTCAGTCCACCTGGACCTACCTTATCTCCCGGTTGCCGAGCACTTCAATTCCCCTTCCTGTTCTCACACTGACCTTTCTGTCCTGGGTCTCCTCCATTGTCAGAATGAGACCAAACGCACATTGGAGGAACAGCATCTTATATTTTGCTTGGGCAGCTTACGAATTTTGGTATGAATTTTGATTTCTCTAACTTCTTATCGAGTCCACATCACACAATTAGAAATTGATCAGCCAGAGCTGAACACACTTCTCGGCATCTGCGGACAATGGCGTCTTGCGCTTCTTGTACTTCTTGTGCTTCTTGTGGAAAGATTGGTGGACACAGGGCCGCGACGTGAACGCTCTTTCCTTGACCCCATTTCTCTAACTTCAAGTAAACCTTGCATCCCCACTCTCTCCATCCCTCCCCCACCCAAGTCGCACCAGCTTCAGAGTCGTCTGGTTGAGTCTCATTGTCTGTAACTCCTTCTCACCTAGCCCACAGCTAGCAATGGTCTTTCCTTTGTCATCATTACTTGTTTTGCATATCTTTCATTCATTTGCTCTGTATCTCTCTACATCACCATCTATGTCCCACGTTTTCCTTTCCCCTGACTCTCCGTCTGAAGAAGGGTCTCGACCCGAAACATCACCTATTCTTTTTCTCCAGAGATGCTGTCTGACACGCGGAGTTACTCCAGCTTTTTGTGTCTATCTTCAATGATTGATTTCCTTTTGAATCCTTGAACATTCTCCAAATTTGTCTCTATTGCTCCCACAGTTTCTCTTCTATCCTTCCATGGCACCAAAGTGACATTTATCTAATTGTCAAATGGTACCTTTCTTGACTGTAGCATTAACGCTCATTTCTGCTCCTCACACTCTTTGTGGTCTTTGTAGGGCCATTTTGATCTTCTTCAATATTCTTCAGTCACTGTTTGTTGATGGGAATATCCCTTGCTGAGTTCTACTCCGCATTTAGGCAGAACACATCAGTATAATCATGTAGGGTGGGATTTAGTTTGGAGATACAATGTGGAAACAGGCCCTTTGGCCCACTGCATCCATGCTGACCAATGATCACCCATTCGAACTCGTTCTATTCCACACACTAGGGACAATTTATAGAAGCCAATTAACCTACAAACAATCTTTGGAATGTGGGAATATTCATGTTGGTGCGGCAGCGAAGGATATTTCTAGACCAGTTAAATATGAAATTATCTTAACCGATTGACTTTAGAGATGCAGTGTGGAAACAGGGCCTTTGGCCCGCCGTGTCCACCCCAACCAACATCATCCCCTATGCTGACACTATCCTATTCACCAGGGACAAAATTACTATTTTTACCTAAGCCAATTAACCTACAAACCTGCATGTCTTTGGAATATGTGAGAAAACTGGAGGTCCCAGAGAAAACCAACGTGGTCACAGGGAGAACGTACAAACTCTGTACAGACAGCAGCTATAGTCAGGACCGAACCCGGGTCTCTGGCACTGTAAGGCAGTAACTCTACCACTGTGCCATTTTAACTTTAACAGCAGATTGTGAGAGCTGATTCACTGCTACATTATTTTTGCCAGTCATTGGAATAGGTGCTGTGGTTAATCAAGCACTTTAGCTGTATTTGCTTCAAGGTACGAGCAGATATTAGATTGCATAATAAGTGAAAAATTGTTACCCACTGCAAGTAAAGTCGATTTATACTTGCCGTGACTTTTGCTTTTCTGTGGTGAGTATATGTTTGCTGCTCGTCGTATAGCTTTGGTTTACTGAATTGCTGCAGCCATGTTCAATTTATTTCTCAACAATCAGTATTGGATATCAACTGTGCACAGCAGGAAAGTGAACTGTGGTCTCTAAAGAGTTGTAGCTTTGTGTGTACCTCATGTGCAATTTCAACTCATCAGTTAACAAAAAAGCTGTGAATTTATTTTCCACTTTTCCTTGTCTTTATTTTCTTCTGCCAATACCTCAGCTTCAACAACAGTGGACGGAATGGCAATCTATGCTGCTAACTACTCTAGTGATTGTATGTTTTGCAATAGTTTACTCAGTCAGTGGTTTAATTAATCACCAGCAAAGCTTTAGACAAATTATTAGAAAGGGATGTGAACGATTTTCAATATTTCTGCATTTGTCTACTTTGCAGGTAATAAACATAGAGTAGACACAAAATGCTGGAGTAACCCAGCGGGACAGGCAGCGTCTGAGGAATCCCTTCTCTCCAGAGACACTGTCTGTCCCGCTGAGTTACTCCAACATTTTGTGTCTATCTTTGGTGATAAAGCTGGAGTAACTCAGCGGGTCAGACAGCAGCTCAGGAGACAAGGAATGGGTGACGTTTCGGGTCGAGACAACTTCATCAGACTCAAATATGGTAAAGATGAGGGAGTGGGGGCTCGGAAAGCGTAAGTCATTAAAGTGACGAAAGGGCGTGTGAGGTATCATGGACATAGGTTGGGAGGGATTGGACCGGGGGGGGGGGGGGGTAGTAGGATGGAGTCGAGGTATGTGGAAATTATTTCAGTGGGACAGGAGCAGGCTGAAACAATGGGTCTGCAAAGGCAGTTCTTTTTATGGATTTTGGGGAGAAGGTAAACTGGGCCGTCTGAAGAAGGGTCTTGACTAGAACCAGATCGACTCCTGATCTTGCGTGTTTAGTTTAAGATTATGAGCTCCTATTCCAAAGGCTCCACACACATTACTTCAGATGGAAGATAGCTGATTAGATTTTGGATGCAGGTTTTATAATAAAAAAACAATTGGATTCACTGGATCTTAGCAGGATAATAATTATTAAGTTGTCAATCAGGAAGTTAATTGGAAGTCTTAAACATTGTTGTTCCCTATTTTTTTTCCCCTTCAAACACAAGCAATGTTTTAAATTAAAACGTTTCAAATTTTCTGTTGAGAACGTTTAAGCCATTTCTGAACTCTGATGACTAAGTCCCATTCATCAGGGTTGGAAAATAATTGCCTGGTTGTTCTTTGCTTTAAAATATTGACTCGTGTGTTGCCATGTGATTTTTCTTTCAATACCTGGACTGCAATCTCCCATCTAGTCTTTCAATAACCTCTTATATGGTGAAAGGAATGGTGACATTCTCCTATGTAGTTTAAGTTCCACCTCCAGATTCAGGGACAGTTTCTTCCCAGCTGTTATCAAGCAACTGAATCACCCTACCACAACTAGAGAGCAGTCCTGAACTACTATCTACTTCATTGATGACCCTCTTTGATGACTATCTTTGATCGGACTTTACTGGCTTTACCTTGCACTAAATGTTATTCCCTTATCATGTATCTATACACTGTAAATGGCTCAATTGTAATCATGCATTGTCTTTCCGTGGACTGGTTAGCATGCACGAAAAGCTTTTCACTGTACCTCGGTACATGTAAAAATAAACTGAACTGAAGTTCTCTACATTGTTAGATTACTTTTCCTTAACTTGAGAGATTTCCTGTTTTACTCCAACATCATCTTGTTCGAGTTGTAAACAATTTTGATCATATATACCAGATTTTATTGGAAGCTTATAGATGCTGCATAAAACTCAATAATACTCTGAAAATGTATTTAGGTTTTCCTCACAAACTGGATTTTTGTGATAGTTCTCAACTATCTCCTTATCTTTTAACTTGGTCTTGCCAAAATAACTAACGGTGTATCAACCAAGACTTTACCCCACTGACCTTTCTCTACTTTCAGATAATCGTCATTTCCATCCTTCTATTTCCTCCAGTGTTAATTCTCTTTGCCCAAGGCACCTTACAGATTGTGGCGAAATTTGCTTGAGATTGAGTTTGAGTTTAGTTTATTGTCATGTGTAACGAGGTACAGTGAAAAGCTTTTGTCGCGCGCTAACCAGTCGGCAGAAAGACAAATCATGATTGCAATCGTGTACCGCTGTTGGAGTAGAGTGATTGTTATGCGTGATTGCAAATCCACTCCTGTGACTAAAACGCAAAGAGTTGCCTGGCTTGGGGCGCCAACTTGGATATGTTTACAATTACATTGGTGCTTTGGACCCATCTTGTTTCAAACTTGGCCGGTATTGAACTCCAAACTTTTCAGAATCTATTTCATTTGGCAATATTAAATGGTAGCCTCAGTGTGAGGTCCTCCCCAAGGACAATATGGTAACTTGAGATGCAGCTCAGTGGAATGTATCCATGTAGTGGTGATGGATTCATCCAATCCATTGGGAAATTTGAATAAGGGAATCAGCTCAATACAAATTGTCTAAAAAACTGTTTTAGAAATGTCCATGGGAAATAAGCCTTGTAAACCTTTATCTCCCATATCACTCTCTTAACAGGAACAAAAGATATGGGTTTGAATGGAAAATCAATTTTCAAGTGCTGTGATGTATAATTCAGAAGGATACACAATCAAGTAGGTGCTTCAGTTACATTGCTTAATGTCTTTCCGTTCCTTTTATGAGGCTTTCACAGCAATTGTAACCTTTTAATTCTTTAAATCTAATTCCTCATCGGATGCTGACAACTCAAAGTAGATTTTTTATCCCAAAGTTACAACTTGTGGAATTTCAAATATATCACCAGAAATTTTTGGAGAAAGGTTTAATCCATATTAAATAATTTTACAGATCATCCATGATTCTGTAAAAATCAGTAAAATTATTGAAAAAAATATGAAAAGAACATATTAAAATGTAGTTACTGTCAAAATCAAATGATTTATAAAGATTAATTTCCCAATTCCATCACTCTTGAATTAGGTAGCTTCAGCAGTAATTGTCGACTCAAAGTATGGAGTTCTAAACCTTCTTTGTAAGACGTGTGGGAAGGAACTGCAGATGATGGTTTAAACCGAAGATAGACACGAAAAGCTGGAGTAACTCAGCGGGACAGGCAGCATCTCCGGAGAGAAGGAATGGATGATGTATCTGGTTGTGACCCGTGGAAGATCTAGAAACTCCAGGACAATCTATCGCCCACCTGTAAGGCCAAGATTAGCAGGCTCAATGAAAGAGGAGTAATTACAGAATTTTATAAACACATTATGTTTGCAAGGCTTCAACATACTTTTACAAGAGGGTGTTTCTGCCTTAAAGGTTCACTCAAGTTCACTCAGAGAAATGGCAGATTCTACTGACAATGGAAATTCTGCGATGTAATATAATTACATTTTCTGCAAGGCTTTTAATGTCACAGCACAATTAGTGCAAAAGGTGGGAAGAAAATAAAATTGGTAACAAGCCACTGTGGGACTGAAAAGTCCATTGAATTTATTGAAGCAAAGATCGTGAAAAAGAACTGCAGTCGACAAGCGCAACATCACTCTCTATTCCCTCCGGGGTCAATGCATGAAATCCAGCTGTTCCCTAGATTTGAAACTGGAAACAAGAACAAAGCTAAAATTTGGAAGCTCAAACAACCGGGGATAGGAGGAGGTTAGGAAGGTGAACTGAACAGTGGGAAATAACGGCCAATGTCTAGCATTTGAAAATAATGAGGGAAGTGAAATAAAACGTAAGAATATAGAAATAATGATCGTCAACAGCAAAATCTTATGTTTTATATATATGATAAAGGAGATACATGCAGGTGTAATGGTGAACTTTACTGAAACTTGTGACCCAGGCTATGAAAATAGCTGGAGGGCTAGAGCACAAATCTGTTTAAGTTGGTCTAAGTTGCACTTTGAAAGCAGTTTTAACTTAATATCTGTGTCCCACTGTGCTCAATGGGAGTTTAATCAAACAGGAACATCAACACAGATTCAAAGAGAGCAACTTGAGAACAAGTCGTGGAAAGGTTGGTTGGATAAGTCTGGGCACGAGTGCTGCTCACAATTCATGCCATCAAGTCTAGCAACAATTTTCAGGCATTGGTGATGGTAGAGAATATAGAAAACAAAATTATAGGTTGGATTTTGTAGCCAACAATAAGTATTGTTAGTAGAAACATGGAACTGCAGATGTTGGTTTATGAAAAAAAAGACACAAAGTGCTGGGGTAACTCAGCAGGTCAGGCAGCATCCCTGGCGAGCATGTTTAGGTGACGTTTTGGGTTGCGACCCTTCTTCAGAAAGCTGTTTAGATTTGAGATACAGCAAAAAACAGGCCCTTCGGCAGACCGTCCATGCTGCCCAGCGATCCCCCCACCACGCGGTAACGGGGAACACGTACAATCTCCATACAGATATCACTCGTAGTCAGGATCGAACCCAGGTCTCTGGCGCTGTAAGGCAGCAGCTCTACCGCTGCGCCACCGTGCCGCCCACTTGGCTCTGAAAAAAAATATTTTGTGCTCCTCCCAATGAAAACTTGAGGAAACCTGTGAAACGAACCCTTCACCGTTTGGTCTGAAGCATGGCCACGGACTTGTAGTAAAACAAACCATAGCACCAAGCAAAAAATAATTGCTTTGACAACCGACTAAGTCGTGACCCTGATTTAATTGAGTTGTCAAATTCTCATTTAGAAACATTGAAAACATGTTTAAAAAACTAAAGGACTTAAATAATTTGAAAGCATGAGAATATTCTCTGAAATAATAAAAAAAATCCTGAAGCATTTAAACTCTTTGAAATTCTAAATGAATGATTTATTACAGCTGCTTCAAAACTGAGAACGGTTAATAATGCATTAAAAGAATTAATCTATCTGGAAACCACCTCCATCAAGATCAAGCATCCACACTGTTCTGTTTGCCATAGACCCAATCCTCCTTTACCCATTCTTCTCCTAGGATTTTTTCTCTCAAAAGTATTATTTATTTATAAAATATAGAGTAATTGGGAATGTAAGTCTGATTGAACTCTGTGAGGACTCTAACAACAGAGGATGCCAATCGATCATTGACCTGTCCATTTCCTCCAGAGTTGCTGCCTGGCCCACTGAGTTACTCCAGAACTCCAGCATCTGCAGTTCCTTGTGTCTCCATTTATCTGCTGGTCAATGCTCACTTCCTGGTTTCCAGTTTAGCTTAGTTTATAGTCGAGTGTACTGAGGGTTTTGTGGCAAGCTAACCAGTCAGCAGAAAGACTATACATGACTACAATCCAGCCGTCCACAGTGCACAGATACAAGATAAAGGGAATAATCTTCAGTGCGATATAAAGTCCAGTAAAGTCTGATTAAAGATAAACACAAAATGCTGGAGTAACCCAGCAGGACAGGCAGCATCTCGGGAGAGAAGGAATGGGTGACGTTTTGGGTCGAAACCCTTCTTCAGACAGATGTTAGGGGAGTGGGAGGTACGTAGATAAGGAAGTGTATAGATAAGGAAATGTAAGATGTGAACACAGGACAGAGGGAATGCAGTTCAAGGAAAATGTAGAATAGGTCATTGTTAGTTGGGAGAAGGTAACAACAAAGCATACAAAGAAAAAATGAAGTCGGAGGCAATAAGACTGGTCGGAGAACTGGAAAGGGGGAGGGGATGGAGAGAGGGGGAAAGAGAGAGGGAAATAAATAAATCTGATTAAAGATAGTCCGAGGGTCTTAAATGAGGTAGATAGTAGCTCAGAACCTCTCTCTAGTTGTTGATAGGATGTTACAGTTACCTAATAACAGCTGGGAAGAAACTGTCCCCGAACATGGAGATAGACAGAATGCTGGAGAAACTCAAATGGTCAGGCAGCATCTGTGGAGAAAAAGGATGGGGTCGGGACTCTTCCTCAGACTGCCGGGTGTGCAGTTTCACACTTCTGTACCTCTTGCCTGATGGGGCAGGGAAGAAAATGGAGTGACCTGGGGGAGACTCGTCCTTGATTATGCTGGAGGCCTTGCCGAGGCAGCGTGAAGTCAACACTTTACAAGCTCGAAAATATGGAAAATGGTCCCGGTGTTTTACAAACAATTCCCTGCACAATCTGGACCATGGTGTGACTTTAGCTATTTACATCGAGGTGACAGGTTTGTAGAACGTGGATAGATATTCAATGGATATTTGAAATCTGGCAGGTGAAGAATATTGATTTTGGGTAACATTGTGTGAGCTGCCTGGTCCTTCCTGCATATGCTTCCTCGTGTAGATGATCAAACCCCGCGGTGAGGTTGGTGATTACTATTATTATGTCTTATTAGGCGATGATTGAGAATTGGTGACTAGTTAACTCTGCGGGATGGTGGCAAAGACTGGATTCCAACTCGGGATGGAGTGCTGCGATCTGGTGGGATGCTAGCTATAAATGATTGCCCGCTTTCGCTCGCCAATGTTGAACATCGTACTCTATCATTGACAGAGATCGACAAGTCCATAAATGTAAAAGCAAAGAAACTACAGATGCTGGTTTATACTAAAGATAGACACAAAGTGCTGGAGCAGCTCAGCGGGTCGGCCAGCTTGGCTGGAGAAAAAGGATATGCGACGTTTCCGGTTGGGACCCTTCTACCTGACCCGAAACGTCACCTATTGTTTTTCTCCAGAGATACTGCCCGACCCCCTGAGTGACTCCAGCACTTTGTATCTATCTTGTGTGAATCTGTGGAATTCTTTCCCACAGAAGGTTGTAGACGCCAAGTCAGTGGATATTTTTAAGGCAGAGATAGATAGATTTTTGGTTAGTACAGGTGTCAGAGGTTATGGGGAGAAGGCAGGAGACTGGGGTTGGGAAGGAGAGATAGATCAGCCATAATTGAATGGCGGAGTAGACTTGAAGGGCCGAATGGCCTAATTCTACTGTCACAGTTATGACCTTATAAATCCATGTAGATGTCCGGGCAGCTGAGGTAGCGGTGATTTGCCTTGTTCATGATGTTTGGAACAGCACCCCTTTTCTTCTTGAGCTGACAAAAATACATTTTCACTTGAATGTTGGATTTTCTCTCTCTGAACCGCCAGTGCACACCGAGTGCATCACCCAAGTCTATTTTAATACCACGATCTGATGGTCCATTAATCACTATGAAGCAAGGTTGAACCTGATTACTTCCCAATGCAGTCAGAATCCATTCTGGTCAACGACTTAACGGTTTCAGTTCACCGAGTCGCCTCATCATGCTTGGCACCTTCACATGACAAACCTTGCCTGTCCATTCCCTCCACAGATGTAAGCTGGCCCGCTGAGTTCCATCAACACTTTGTGTTTTGCTCAGGATTCCAGCGTGTGCGGTTCCTTGTGTCTCCATGAGAACTCTTTAGCCACCTTTCGGCTTAGTCGCCCGGTTTCATTTATTCTGCATTTACCTCCTATGTACAAAGTGTCAGTCATGCATTAGCGGTACCTTAGAGTACAAGGGTTGTGGGTTTAAGTACCACTCAGGCGTAGGGTTGCCAACTTCCTCACTCCCCAAATAAGGGACAAAAGGTAAAAATACGGGACAAATTCCTGACGACAATTCGTTGACCGACTCGGCCGTGGCTGGGTGAATGTTGAGTTGGCCCGGGTGCTGGACTGCACACAAAGCCCAGCCGGTGGGCCAGCTGAGGAGTTTTGGCCTGCGCAAAGTCCGGCACCCCGTCCAACTCATGAACCGATGATCAGCCAGGAGAAGGAGGGGTGGTGGTGTCGGCGGTAAGCGAAGGTCCGAAGGTCGGACAGCTGGCCGGGCTGCTGACCGACGGGGCCACGGGCGAGGCGCTGCTGCTGCACTCCATGTGATGCACTAGGTCGGACGGGTGAGGCGGGGCCGGACGCAGCGCTCCGACCCAACAGTTCCCTCGACCCGAATAGTAGCAGTCAAATACGGGACAAGGTCGGTCCTATAAACCAATTTAGCCCAAAATACAGTTGGCAACCCTACTCAGGCACCTAGGACGACAGATGGCGCAATGGGCTAAGTGTTCGGCTGGCAACCGGAAGGTAGCCGGTTCGAATCCCGCTTGGAGTGCATACTGTCGTTGTGTCCTTGGGCAAGACACTTCACCCACCTTTGCCTGCGTGTGAATGTGTGTGAATGTGTGTCAGTGATTGGTGGTGGTCGGAGGGGCCGTAGGCGCAGATTAGCAGCCACGCTTCCGTCAGTCTGCCCCAGGGCAGCTGTGGCTACAGAAGTAGCTCACCACCACCGAGTGTGACTGAGGAGTGAATGAATAATGCGATGTAAAGTGCCTTGAGTATTAGAAAGGCGCTATAAAAATCCCATCCATTATTATTATTATTAGAATCTAGGCTGAATCATCGTTAAAGACACAAGATGCTGGAGTAACTCAGCAGGTCAGGCAGCATCTCTGGAGAAAAGGAATAGATGACGTTTCGGGTCGAGACCCTTCTTCAGTCCCTCAATCATTCACCATTGATGGGGGAGGGATGGTGGGTGTGCTTTCAACGGAGTCATTAACCCGAGGGCACACCATGCCATTTTTGACCAACCCCATCAACAATCTAAAAAATGCCTGACATGAAACGCTGTTTCTCGTTCACAGATGCTGTCTGACCTGCTGGGTGTTTCCAACATTTCCGTTTTGATAAGAGATTTCCAACGTGCAGATTTTAAAGCATCCCATTATCCACAAACTACTATTTGCATGATTATATTGCAGTTTATGGGGGACTGGTTGGCGTCTGTGGATCTGACATTACAACCGGGAATACATTTCATTGTTAAAGCACTCAAGGGGGAATCTGGAGCTAGACAATGCAATTCTTAATACGGTATTAACACGACCAACTGTTACTCCAACTTGTTTGTCTCTATCTTCGGTTTAAACCAGCATCTGCAGTTCCTTCCTACACTGAAACGTCGCCCATCCATGTTCGTCAGAGATGCTGCCTGTCCCGCTGAGTACTCCAGCACTCCGTGTCTTCTCTTGTAAACCAGCAGCACAATACAATACAATACAATACAATACACGTCAAAGTTAGTCTGTAACGTGTGAAAAACTAGCCACGGAGATTTTTCGCATGGACTCTGGTGGAAAGACGTTGGCAGTAGACTCAAACCTCCGACTTCCACGTGAAAACGGAGTATGTGACTTCAAACCTGTGTTTTTTTTCTTGTGCACGTTTGATTTCCCAGTTGACAGAAGATATCTTGCGTCCAAGCGAACTGGCTGTTACCGCAGTGGGAAATAGAACGGTGCACAATAATTATTTGGAGACAAGTGCTGGCAAAACTGTTTTGAACGGAGGCGAGTTCAGAGGGGAACTTGCTTCTTACTATATATTGAAGATAAGCACAACATGCTGGAGTAACTCAGCGGGACAGGTATCATCTCTGGAGAGAAGGAATGGGTGACGTTTCGAGGTGGAGACCCTTCTTCAGACTGTCCCGCTGAGTTACTCCAGCATCTTCAGTGTAAACCAGCATCTGCAGTTCCTTCCTACACATTCCTACTATTTGGGTTTACGGGTGGATCGGTTAGAATTCCCACTGTCAGTCTGACCTGTATGATATTACACCTGGCCGGCTTTCATATCAACGACGAAGCTTCTATCGCGGGTAATCTTTTTAACCATCTCCCAAACTAGAAGAGAACAAAATCTAAAGTATCAAATGACCAGCGTTCGGACGGATTTTTAAGTTCGATGAAAATCAAAGCGGACGACGTCAGTGTAACAGGTAGCATAAAGGCAGAATGGTTAGCAGAATGGAAAACTTTTTATTTGCCCTTTTAAATTTGATCGATCAATCAATATTGGTGCTTAGCATAGAACGGAATATTTGCCAGGATGTTTGAGAGTTAATCTGTTACCCTTAATAGTCCAAACTTTTGATGCAAATGATGAAGACCCCCCCCCCCCCCCACACACACACACTTCAAATAGAAACAGTTTAACTTACCCCGGTTACGACGTTAGAAAGCACGAAACTGATGGCAGCAAAGCTGATGAGAGCGAAGAAAAAACTCTTCATCGTGGCCTTCCTATGAAGTTGTGATTTTCTTTAGCACAGCTTGGCACGTTTGCACCGGTCGCCCGTTCCGTCAGGATGTCTGCTCTGCTTTGCTGCAATATAACGGAGCCAGAGCACATGGGGGGAGGCTCTGACAAAAGTCAACTCACAACTAATTTTATTTATTTGTGCTTTGTGGACAAAAAAAAAAAAAAAATCCACTTATGCGTAGATTTTCCAACAACACTATTCAACAGTACACATAAATAGGGTACTTCAAGTGCTATTTGGATATTGGGAAATTAAATATAACACACATGCTTTTATTTATTTAGCAAGTACATCCAGTGTACATTGATATGGCACTAGTGGAAATCAAAGTAGTTTTTGAACTGGAGCCTGAAAATAAAAAAATACATTCTGTTGTCAAACTTCTCTCACTAAGATTAGTTTTTCTTGGGTGTGCTAGTTGACACATAGTCAGATTGAATTTACCATAATGGGACACAGATCTTGTGAAAGAAAGAGGAATATGGACAGAAAGTGTTGCACGAGTTTGAAACATTTTTAAAGTCAAATCACTGTCCCAATATGAGGCAGACCATGTTCTCCCAGGATCTTTGGTGGCAAAAACAAGGGGGCAGATTATTTATTATCTCAATGGGGTTAGGTTAGGTAAGGGGGAGGTACAGCGAGACCTGGGTGTCCTTGTACACAGGTCACTGAAAGTTGGCGTGCAGGTAGGGAAGAAAGCTAATGGAATGTTGGCCTTCATAACAAGAGGATTTCAGTATAGGAGTAGAGAGGTTCTTCTGCAATTGTATAGGGCTCTGGAAAGATCACATCTGGAGTATTGTGTACAGTTTTGGTCTCCTAATTTGAGGAAGGACATCCTTGTGATTGAGGCAGTGCAGCGTAGGTTCACGAGATTGATCGCTGGGATGGTGGGACTGTCATATGAGGAAAGATTGATAAGACTTGGCTTGTATTCACTGGAGTTTAGAAGGAGAGGGGGGATCTTATTGAAACATATATAATTATAAAAGGACTGGACAAGCTAGATGCAGGAAAAATGTTCCCAATCTTGGGCGAGTCCAGAACCAGGGGCCACAGTCTTAGAATAAAGGGGAGGCCATTTAGGACTGAGGTGAGAAAAAACGTTTTCACCCAGAGAGTTGTGAATTTATGGAATTCCCTGGCACAGAGGGCAGTGGAGGCCAAATCACTGGATTGATTTAAGAAAGAGTTATGGCCCTGTCCCACGGTATGAGTTCATTCCAAGAGCTCTCCTGAGTTTGCCCCGATTCAAACTCTGAGATTTACGGTAATGGCCACTCGTCGGTACTCGTGGCTCTCGTGGACATTTTTGAACATGTTGAAAAATCTTCACGAGTCTTCCCGAGCTTACCTGCCGTTAGCGAGTCTTCCTGAGTACCTGCATTACGACCCGCTAAGAGACGTCCCCGAGCTCCGACGTACCCGCTACGTTCATTCTCCGTGCTTACCACGAGTTTGATTTTATTTAAAACTCGGGAGAGCTCTTGGAATGAACTCGTACCGTGGGACAGGGCCATTAGATAGAGCTCTAGGGGCTGGTGGAATCAAGGGATATGGGGAGAAGGCAGGCACGGGTTATTGATTGGAGATGATCAGCCATGATCACAATGAATGGCGGTGCTGGCTTGAAGGGCCGAATGGCCTCCTCCTGCACCTTTTTTCTATATTTCTATTTCTATGGTCAACAAGGATTGAAGAAGGGTCTCTACCTGAAACATCACCTATTCCCTTTCTCCAGAGATGCTGTCTGACCGGCTGAGTTACTCCAGCTTTTTGTGTTTATTCTTGGTTTAAACCAGCATCTGCAGTTCCTTCCTACACCTTTTAGTCGCACTCTCATCGGTCTTAAGAAAGGTCCCGACCGGAAACATCACCTGTCCATGTTCTCTACAGATGCTATCTGACCCACTGAGTTACTGCAGCACCTTGTGCACTTTTTTGTACACCAAGTTTCTAACTATTTGAAGTTTTGCGTCAAGTGATAAATATTGGCCGCCACATTAGAAAATCCTCCCATCTGTTCTTCAAATGAGGTTATGTCATAAAATCAATGTTATACTGGACAGTAACAGTCCCTTCAGCCCAACTTGCCCATGCCGACTAAGGTGTCCCATCTATACTAGTCCCACCTGCCTGCGTTTGGCCTATATCCCTCTATGTATTCCTCCTGAGGGCAAATGGCCCTGTTTTAACACTTCATCGAATAGATCAGGCACAAGATATATGTGGTTTTGATATACATACATCCTTCATTAAGTATTAAACAATTTTCTGCTGCACTGATTAAAATAATTTTGTAAAGTGATAAGTCGTCCAATTATTTCGAAAATGGAACGCAACCTTGCGACCGATGGAAAAGTGCCTTCTAATTTGTTTTAAGAGTGACAGTTAAAAATGTACAAAAATATAAACTAACCTCTAATTGAATTAGGTATATTATTTGAGAACAATTACACTTTAATAAGCAACAGCAGTTAAAATGTCATTAAAATGAAAGGACACATTAAATGGCCTACAGACACTTTTCATCAGGTACATATCATGTTGAGATTTCCTTGAAATAATGACCCAACCTGTAAAAGCAATTGTCATTCAAATTCCAGTGTAATTTGGCACTGCCAGTGGAGTCTAATCCAAGGTTTGTGTTTAGTGTGTATCATAATATTAAAAAAACACTTTTTACTCTTATAATTAGCCACAGATGCAAAATATTCATAAATAATTGAAGAATTATTATAATAATAGGGCGCAGCGGATGAGTTGCTGGCTTACAGTACTTACAGCACCATAGACCCAGGTTCGATCCTAGCTATGGGTGCTTGTCTGTATGGAGTTTGTACGTTCTCCCGGTGACCTGCGCGGGTTTTCTCTGAGATCTTCGGTTTACACCCACACTCCAAAGACGTACAGATTTGTAGGTTAGTTGGCTCGGTATAAATGTAAAAATTGTCCCAAGTGGAGCATAGTGTTAATGTGGGGAGATTGCTAGTTGGTGCAGACTCGGTGGGCCAAAGAGCCTGTTTATGCCCTGTATCTCTAAACCAAACTATACCAGAGAAAGGTATCCACTTAATGGTAGGTTCTTCAGATCCACATGTTTCAATTTGTAAACCGTAATTACAACTTTATATGTCAGTTTAAACACAGTTACACCAAAGAGAAATATAATAGTGTACATTTTCCCAGATTTTATATTTGTAAAGATATCGACCGTATCAGCATTACACAATGAAACTGTGCATGTCTCCAATCTATGCATGTGGTTAAACATAAAGATCTGGAAGCTATTGCCTATAATACTCTGTTCCTCTGCACAGTGTACTATTGCAGATCTGATAGATAGAAATATTTGCAAAATTGTTGAAATTCAACTTTTTCCATTCATGTCTCTAAAACCTTTGGAAAAAGTAAAGCTTTGTTGAATGAGTGTGGTGTAGGATTGAACATCAAGTAAAGCTACAGTTTTTGCTGCATAACACTCCAGTCCTGAGAATATGCAATAATTCCTCCAGAATAATTATACGGCACCAAATTTAATATCTTTTGAAAAGATAAAATGAACAGATTTTTCCTCATTTTCTAGCATACCATTAATCCGCACGTGAAATGAGAAGCAGATTTGACATTTCAGGTTGAAGATCTATAGTTAGAGTTCTTTGACTGGAAGCATGAACATTTTGCAAATGTTGCCTGACCAACTGAGTATTTCCAACGTTTTTTGTTGCTTTTCTTTCATATTTCTAGCATTTGCAGTTTTTTTGATTTCCTCCCACCTTAATAGGCCCAATCTATATTTTGTCTTCTGTAAAATATTTTCAAAGTTTGTTGAAATTCAAAGCTTTCTATTTCTTGGTTTGCATTGGTTCATATGGCAAACTGCTCAGACTACTTAATATCACCCTTGGTCTAAGATGCTTGCACCATCCTTTATTCATGGAATACATTTAACTTCAGATTTATTTCCAATTTTCATCAATTTCAGAGTTTGCGGTTTAAATAAATATCCTAAATACATAGATAATTACAAGAAAATTGACAATCAAACAGCAAACATTAACTTTCAAAATTTTGAAGCATAAGTCTACCAAATTAAACAGGACACAGAAGAGATTGTGTGATTTACAAAGTACTCAAACAAATCAAAAATATGGTAATTCAGTGTCAGTGAATAATGAACATGTTGAAGAAATCATTTTTCTCAACTAGTTCAAATAACCGAAGAATATTACTGAAAGCAAACAGCAAAATATTGTTGAGATATAATATCACAGATCTTCTGGTCAGCAGAAAATGGACGGTCCTTGCCATTAATCTTGAAATAAAATAAAATAGAAAACATTTAGTGCCGTTTTGAAGGATATTCTGTAATCGGATCAGAGTTTGAATTTGATGACCATTAGCGTGCCCAATAAAAATGCAGGCAATAGACAGACAGAGTACCTAATTTTATACACAAAAAGCTGGAGTAACTCAACGGGTCAGACAGCATATCTGGAGAAAAGGAATATTAAATAATATAATAGAAAAGAAAGACCTTAGGGTCTTGACCCGAAACATCACCTATTCCTTTTCTCCAGAGATGCTATCTGACCCGTTGAGTTACTCCAGAATTTTGTATCTATCTTCAGTTTAAACCAGCATTTGCAGTTCCTTCCTACATACCTAATTTTATACTTCCTTGCTAACGGTCACATAAGCAGAATGGGTACAACAGTGTATTCTGTCCTCACACCACCAGCATTCCCCAAAGCCTTTTTTCTATCTACAAGGCAGAAGTTAGAAGTAAGTAAGGTCCTCTCCAACAGCCTTTTGGGTCCAAAAACCTTTGACAAGCTATGCACCATCCATGCCAAGGAACCTTATTTTCTTTTGGCAGGTTAGCTGCCACCTGAAGCATTCATTCGGTTCAGTAATGTACAATATCTCCAGTTCTGCCCAACAGTTCAGCAATACAACACAACACAAACCCATGATCTCTACCAATTAGAAAAATAAAGGGCCTGTCCCACTTAGGCGATTTTTTGGGCGCATGCCGGCAACAGTCACAGTTATAGCAGGTCGCCGAAAACCGGCGAATGGACCCCCCCCCACGACAATGTCTGTGGCAAGCTACCACCTAGTCGACGTCAAGCTATGGCAAGCTACCGACAACCGGCATCCCATTTGGACGTCCACCTACGACCACACCTACAACAACCTATGACCATGCAGGCGACAACCTACGACAACCAAAGTCAACCTACGTCCACTCGCGACAAGTTACGACAAGCTACGACCCTGTCGGCGACAACTGAAGACAATTCAATCACCGGTACCTGTCGCCGGTTGTCGTAGGTTGATGTAGGTGGTCGCCAATGGAATTCACCAAAGTCATCACCCGGCGACAACCTACGTCACCTGGCGACAACCTGCGTCATCCTGGCGACAAGGTACGACAGCACCTACGACGGGAGAAGACAAGCTACGTCAAGCCCACAGTTGGCGAAAGATTTTGAACATTTCAAAATTCAGCGGCGACAGGAAAAAAGTTATGACTCTTTAGGTGACTTGAGGAGACAACGCACGACCATACAGGCATCACCCCGCGACCTAGTCGCCTGTAGTCACCGAAAAAATCGCCTAAGTGGAACAGGCCCTTAAGGGCAAGAGGTGCATGGGAACATCAGTGACTATAATTCTCATTCCAGTAGTTCAATAACTAGAAAATATATTACTATTCCTTCATGGTCTTTGGGTCTATTTCTGAGAACACCCTTTCCAAAAATAATGTGCGAATACCTTCACCAGATGGACAGCAATAGATTAAGATGGCGGCACAGTTAAATACGGGGAATAAATGCAAGCAATGCCCATATCATGGGAATAATAATAAAAGGGTTATTATTAACATGATTTTTTCAGGACTTAAATCTTTTCTCCCTCAAGTTCCTTATCCACATGCAACATATCCCTCAGAGGGTGGTGGGCATATGGAATGAGGTGCCAGAGGAGGTAGTTGAGGCAGGTACATTCACAACATTGAAATGACACTTGGTCAGGTACATGGATAGGAAAGGTTTAGAGGGATGCGGACCAAATGCGGGGCTAGCTTAGATGGAACAGCTTAGATGGCATGGTTGAGTTGGGCCGAAGGGCCTGTTTCCTTGCTGTATGACTCTATGCCTCTCAATTACTCTATTCAACATTTATTAGGAGCGCAAGCTGTCACTTGTAGTATTTTTAAAATTGGTGGATTATTATTTGAAATCTCCCCCCTCCCCACACCCTTTGCTTTATTTTTGTGTTGTCTACGTCGCCCCAACATTGACTTACTCGTTGATGCGATTTATTACATTCTTCACTATGGTTTCCATTTCCAGCACTGGGAGACATAAATGTACGGAATAGCCTGATTGTGGAGATTGATTCATAAATCCACAAAGTTTATGTATTTTCCGCACAAAAATGCATTGGTTTATTGGAACACCATTAAATCATGCAAATAAGTAGCAATTCCCTCTACAATTTTTCCTTAAATAATATTTTATTACATGCCTGATATTGGGGAATAGTATTTTGAAATGCTTTCGATACACCTGCAGGCAATTGTTAAAACATATACTCATTCCAACAGCATATTGTGTAAAGCAAACCAGTTCAATGAAAGGCAGTAAAAGCTATTAATATCGCTGAATACTTCAAGACTGTCACACCATGCTTGAACCTATGGACATATCCCTCGGGCATTCTGTCTAAATTGAGTTTTCACAAACTTGAATGAATTATAAAGACCAAGGAAACATATTTCCTTCCACTAAATTGAGTTACAAAATTATTTTATATGATCATAGGAATCTTGATATAACATGGAAGATGTTCCAAACCTGGATTAGGACAGAGAAAAGAAAGCTTGCCCTGGTTGATCTATGACAGCCTGCGAGCATTTAGTGAAAGCTAGAAAACTGTTGTCTTTCTGAATAAGGTTGATACCAAACGTGGAGATAGAGATTGGTTCATTGCTGACTTGCTGGGGCTAATCAAATATATGTCAACCAAAGAGTAGAAATAGTCAATAAAACGTAGATGGATTTTGATTTTTAAAAAAGCATTTAGAAACATAGAAACACAGAAAATAGGTGCAGGATTCGGTCCTTCGAGCCAGCACCGCCATTCAATATGATCTTGGCTGATCATCCGAAATCAGCACACCGTTCCTGCTTTTTCACCATATCCCTTGATTCCGTTAGCCTTAAGAGTTAAATCTGACTCTCTCTGGAAACATCCAGTGAATTGGCCTCCACTGCCTCTGTGGCAGAGAATTCCACAGATTCAAGCCTGTCCAATTCCTTAAGAATTTTATATGTTTCAATAAGATCCCGTCTCATCCTTCTAACTTCCAGTCAATACAAGCCCAGTTGACCCATTCTTTCCTCCAATGCCAGTCCCACCATCCCGGGAATTAACCTGGTGAACCTACGCTGCACTACCTCAATAGCAAGAATGTCCTTCCTCAAATTACGAGACCAAAACTGCACACAATACTCCAGGTGTGGTCTCACCAGGGCCCTGTACAACTGCAGTAGGACCTCCTTGCTCCTCAACTCAAATCCTCTCGCAATGAAGGCCAACATGCCATTAGCTGTCTTCATTGCCTGCTGTAGCTGCATGCTTACTTTTAGTGACTGATGTACAAGGACACCCAGATCTCATTGAACCTCCCCTTTTCCTAATCTGGCACCATTCATATAATAATCTGCCTTTCTGTTCTTCCCACCAAAGTGGGTAACCTCACATTTATCCCCATTATACTGCATCTGCAATGCATCTGCCCACTCACCCAACCTATCTAAGTCACCCTGCAGCCTCATAGCATCCTCCTCGCAGCTGATTCTACCACCCAACTTTGTGTCATACGCCAACTTGGAGATATTACCTCGTCTAAATCGTCAATATATATTGTAAATGACTGGGATCCCAGCACTGAGCCTTGCGGCACCCCACATTTGATAGCATTCTATATCGCAGAGTAATGGTGAAGGTAAATCATCTCACGGTTAGTTTTAAATGGAAGCTCCCCAAGGAACAAAGGAGGACCCGGCGTGCAGGGGCCACCGTGAGGGAGGGGGAAGAACAATGGGGACCCGGTGTGGGGGGACTGCCCTGAGGAGGGGGAGGAGGGGGGGGGGAGAACAAAGGGGGACCTGTACTTTGTAACCGCCCTTTATGGGCGACTATTTGCATACTTTGGGTATGCAAGCAAAGAATTTCACTGGGACAATAAGGTATTCAATTCAAGCCAATTCAATTCAATTCAATGAAACCATAGCCGACTGATTAAAGGGTAATGCATGGGGAGGCTGGGTTGAACCTTGATTCAGGCAGAATGCTCTTTTATTGTGCAAATCAAGGTTCCTCATACTTCATAAAGACCTATTTGTAGAGTGCATCTCACATTGTGCCAAAGCAATATAAAGTCAATGTGGTGCTCTTGAAGTGCAATTAGTGTTATAATGTAAAGAAGCTGCCAGATTTTCTTTTCTAGCACCATGCTTCCACAGATGGCAATGTGATTATTAGTTTGTAGAAAGGAACTGCAGATGCTTGTTTATACCGAAGATAGGCACAAAGTTCTGGAGTAACTCAACGGGTCTGGCAGCACCTCTGGAGAAAAAGGATAGGTGGCATTTCAGGTCGGGACACTTCTTCAGATTATTGGTATCGCTATCTCCTTCCTCTATTCCGTCTCATTGTTTGAGATCCGGCTCAACTATGGTGGCGTCATCTGCAAACTTGTCAACAAACTAGGACAGTATTTGGCCGCACAGTAATGAAAGAATAAGGAGTATAGTAAAGAGCCGAGAACACATCTTTACAGGGCACCAGTGTTGAGAGTTATCATGGAGAAGGTTTAGTCGCCTATCCTTACTAATTGCGGTCTCTGGATCAGGAAGTCGAGGATTCACTAATAGAGATGAGTGCTGACTCCTAGGTCCAGGGCTTTGGTAACCACAAGTGTAATTTTAGTTTTTGTTGCTCCAGCTATTATTATCCAAACTGTTTGTCCTCTTGAACAGGATGGACCACGTGGAGTGAGGACGCCGCTGCTGAGGGAAGGAACAAAGGAGGACCCGCATGAGGGGACCGCCATAAGGGAGGGGGAAGAACAATGGACAATGGGAACCCGGTGTGGGGGGGGACTGCCGTGAGCGAGGGGTAAGGGGGGGGAGAACAAAGGGGGATCAGGCGCAGATGCTGTGTATACTTTGGAGCTTTGTCAGCACCCTTATGTGGCTACTATTTGCATACCTTGGATATGCAAGCAAAGAATTTCACTGCGACATGTGACAATAAAGTATTCTTTCATTCATTCATCCCCTCAGTCCCTATGTCCACCACTTTGTTCTGGGTTGTTGAATGGTATTTTTGGCTGAAACCAGAAAACTGCAAATTGAGATTGGTCCATCAGAACTGGTAGGACTTCCTTCACTGATGCAAGTTCATATCTACCAGAAGGAATGGAATATACTTATGGAGATCATGACAGTTTCTTTTGGGTCACAATAATTTCCAGCGCATTAAAAATCACATTGGGTTAAAGCTGCCTCACTGCACCTGAGACCTTGGCTCAAGCTTGACCTCAGGTGCCGTCTGTGTGGAGCTTGCATGTTCTACCCGTCACCGCACGAGTTTCCTCCAGGTGCTCCGATTTCCCCCCACACCCCAAAAGATTTGTGGGTTTGTAGGTTAATTGGCTTTGATAAAATTACCCCTAAGATAGTCACAAAATGCTGGAGTAACTCAGCAGGATAGACAGCATCTCTGGAGAAAAAGAATGGGTGAGATTTTGGGTCAATACCCTTCTTCAGACTGGGCGATAGGGGAGAGGGAGTCTAGAGATATGGAGGGGGAAGGTGTGAAAACAAGATATTTAAGCAGACGATGATAAAGAAATGCAGAATGGTTCATTGACAGCTGAAGGGGAAGGTGACAAGGGGACATACATTCAGTAAAATTAATCAGAAGGACAGTGAAATTAGTCAGAGCACTGGGGTGGGCAAGGGACAGAGAGAGAGGGTTAGTTGAAGTTGGAGAAATCAATATTCATTCTGGGTTGTAAAATGCCCAAGCGAAACATGAGCTGCTGTCCTCCAATTGTTCTTCCCTAATGTGTAAGGAGTGGATGAGAAATTAAGATAAGAACTGGTGTGGTCGGCATGGACATGGTGGGCCAAATAGCCTGTTTCCATGCAGTATCTCAAAACTAAACCAAAATTAAATTTCTTTCTTCCTAAAATTGTACGTTTGGGTGTCAACAATTCAGGTACTATTAATTGTTTATCTTGCCTTTTTATATCTATTTAGATCCAAATGTGTTCAGTGACTTGCCATCTATCTAGTCCAACATTTGTTGATTTTACAAGTGTTTTTTTTGTTCATTCCTATCCACTAATATTTCATCATTGTGCAATAAACTGGTAATTTTCTTTTCTTTTTAATCTCTTAAAAATGAAATCAGAATGATATACCAAGCACTAATTTTACAAGGCCATTCTCAGGCTGGCTACGTGGTGTCATTTTCATAAATACATCTGAATAATTTATTTTTTGTCTTTGCCTCTGTTGTGAATAGGATTTAGTCTGCTGACTCCTATGTGATTTTAAATCACTCGACGGATATCGATAATTGCAGAATAAAAAATGTCTCAGATGGAACATTTGCATGCAATATATTAATTATTATGGTCACGTTCACTGTTCATTTGAATTGTATTACGTTGACCAGAATTTACAGGAGAATGTTGACATTTGCCTTCATGTCTGCAGGAATTTCTGGATGTCTGTAAAAATCTCCAATCCCCAAAGTCCTCGAAACTATTCTTGATGCTTTTCCAACAGATCTGACAGGTAGTGAGAAATTGTGGCAATTCCTCCCCACTCACTGTGAGAAATCTGCTCAAACAAAACTGCTCAGGGATGGGGTTGTCAACGGTACAACTACTCCACGGATTGAACTGGAGCAAAACACTTGAGAAAGACTATGGTAGGTGGTAGCAAAGTTAGTTACTTTCATTGCTTGAGTGTTTTTCAATGTTCATGCTTGATTGTTTCGTAATCATAGAAGTGATCATTGTTTATGGACTCCTATGATCCATATGACGAGGATACGTCACCTACACTCAAATATCACCTTGGCTGTCCATCTAAAGTTTAGAGGCAGACCTTAGTGGGATTATTACACTGCATATTTAGGTTCAGAAGCAGATTATCCTTCATTTAGCCAAAGCTTATTCAAACACGAAAGGATAACGGCAGAAGCTAATTTAGCCTATTCCATAAACTATGTATATTCTACCTTGCTCCTGATTCCATCTGAACTACATTATATGTTATGTTAAAACATCATTACCTGTTTTTATAAAGTTCTAAATGATGGCAATCATCTTCAGAAGAAAACTTCAAGATATATATTAATCTACAGGATTGAATTCCCGCCAATTGTTTCCACAGGCGAGATGACCATGGAAAATGTATGTTTATTTTTGGAGAGAATAACCCAAATTAGACAATTAAATTTACTGACCTTTTTACAAAACACTATTTTTTTGTCTATGTGTGAACCTGAATTCCAGTCCCTTTAACCCTCAATTTGATTCCCATTCGCTATCAATGAAGCTAAACACAGCTCCAGTCTTGTCATTAATAAATTCAGCTTTAACCAGTGATCCTCTTTCCTGTATGAGAGTAGATAGTGATAATGTAGAAAGGGCTGAACTAATGATTTGAGGGATTTGAGCAGGTGATTTTCCAGTAAATGATGACATTTGGCACAACGTTCATATGTTCATAAGTGATAGGAGCAGAATTAGGCCATTTGGCCCATCAAGTCTACTCCCCCATTCAATCAAAGCTGATCTATCTCTTCCTCCTGACCCCATTCTCACGCCTTCTCCCCATAACCCCTGACACCCAAACTAATCCAGAATCTATTTATTTCTGCCTTAAAAGTATCAGTTGACTTGGATTGCCTTCTGTGGCAATTAATTCTGCACATTCACCACCCTCTGACTAGATAAATTCCTCCTCATCTCCTTCCTAAATGGACATAGCCTCAGAATTAGAGGCTATGACCTCTGGTCCTAGACTCTCCCACTAATGGAAACATCCTCTCCACACCCACTCTATCCAAGCCTTTCACTATTCAGGACAAAGGCACTTTGATGTACTATTCTGTGCTATTGACGTCTCTTAGCGGCTCGTAACGCTAACGGCAGGTACTCGGGAAACGCGGTAAGCTTGTGAAGACTCGTGAAGATTTTTCAACATATTGAAAAATGTCCACGAGAGCCCCGAGTACCTACAAGCGGCTATTACCGTAATTCTCCGAGTTCGAATCAGGGGAAACTCGGGAGAACTCTTGAATTAGCTCGTACAGTGGGACAGGCCCATTTAGTTGGCGGTAAACTCCTTTGGTTCAGTCAGAAATTGTGAAAGGTGCCATGTAAATAGTAATTATTTTTGTCATAGCAATAACTAATTCTTCATTTTATTTCCTACTGTTCTTCTCTCAATCATTTTACAGATGGATTTTATTTTTTCTGTGCTTCATATTTTTCTTCTCAAGCTATTTCCCATTGACCTGTTCCCCTTTTAAAATGATTAAAATTCATAATTTGTCATTTGTCATTGTCATATGTCCCCAACAGAACAATGAAATTCTTACTTGCAGCAACAGAACCCAATTTGCAAACACTGTACCCTGTAAACAATATAATAAATGAAAATATGTTTAGTATATATTTATTTGTGTTATATATATATATTTATTTGTGTTATATATATATATATATATATATATATATATCACAAATAAACTATAATAGTGTAAAAAGACAAAACCCTTGCCTCCCAAGCCTATGCATTTCAGAGCTTATTTGGTTGTAATGTTTAATAGCCTGACGGCTGTAGGGAAGAAGCTGTTCCTGAATATGATTTATGATTCCAAAGAACAGTTAAGGATTTCTCCTGTGACCTCACAAATATTTTTTTCTCAATCACAAACAAAAGCAAATTAGTTAATCATGCATAATCATGGAGACATGTAGCACGGAAATAGGCCCTCTGGCCCAACGAGCCCATGCCTACCATCGACACCAAGCAACCATCTACACTATTCCATCATTTACCCATTTTTTAAATCCTGTGCACATTCTCATTCGCGTCCCCCGGATTCTGCCATTCACTTACACATTAAGGTAATTTTACAATGTTTTTGGGGTGTGGGAGAAAACCAGAGAATGCTGGGGAAACTCTCATGGTCACAGGGGGAACATGCAAACTCCATGCAGACAGCACCCAAGATCAGGTGTGAACCTGGCTGTCCATTGCAATGAGACAGCAGCTCTACTAGCTGTGCCATTCTGCTGCTCTGTGTGGATCTACTGTTTCATTGTGGGATCTTGCTGTCAGTTGGCATCTCGCTTTGTAACATTGATTAGGTGTCGTTATCTGTGAAGTGTTTTAGAAAAGCCTCAAGAGTGTAATGGGTGTTCCTTTTGCACGTTGGATGTAGCTATAATTTTCCCATTCTACCTTTTGGCAAGTTCCCTGTCCTTGTCTCTATTGAGCTTGGCACTTCGCTGTGTGGAGATAATAAGAAGATCATTGCATGATGTCGCAATCACCCTTCAGTCACATTACCCGTTTCTCTGGGTCTGTGTAGAACCTGCCCTTAAACCTTCAAATCTCTTCTTCAAAATATTTTCCTATTTATAAATCCTTTTATGCGCTAAAGTGTTTTTGCTAGGAGTCCATTGTACTGATTGACTGCTGTGAGTTTGGGTGGAAAACAAGTTCTGTATTTTAACCTTGCTTAAGGTGTGTATTTGTGGTCTGTATTAATTAAAGTTCGCAATGTAGTTCTATAATCACATTTGAATTGAAATAATATATTCACATCTATATTACCTCTGATTCCTATCACATCAGCTGGGTCATTTGTAATTTCCACTAATTGCATTTACCAAATTTAATGTTCAGACTACTGGGCATGATCTACTATGTTAACAATATATAATCCCAATTCATTTAGCACAGAAGAAAGAAACAAGACAAGACCTTTAATCCATTGCCTTTCCTCCTTAATCACTGCATCCAGATACAGTTTGATGACCTCAATGTCTCCATTGTTCACAGCAGACTCATTAATCATTCCACCAGTAAGAAATTCATTTTTATTCACATTAACAGTTTAGTTCTGATCCCACATCCCTGGCTTAATGTATAGAAATAATCTATGCTTTGGTATTTGGTATTTGGTCATTTGGTACAGATTTTATAATTTGCACATTCCCTTCTAACAACTATATGCAAGAAGGAACTGCAGATGTTGGTTTACACTGAAGATAGACACAAAATGCTGGAGGAACCCAGCCGTTCAGACAGCATCTCTGTAGAAAAGGAATAGGTCGAGACTGTTCATCAACTGTTTTATCTAGTCAGTTTTAGTATTTTTACACTTACCTGCAGGATTTTCTTTATTGCTGCATTTTTTGATATGTTTGGTGCACCTACCTGTATACATACATTTTACTCTAAATATGGATGTTTTTCCCTAGGTAAGAGTTCTGGTCAATTTAACTAATTTTCACAGTAAAATTAGATCATTATTCCTTCATTTCCTTGACTGCATACTTAATTAGCGTATGAAATTGCCAGTTAATACTGTTTTTCAGTCTTAAGGACGTCCCTGATCCGAAATGAAGTGATCAGTCTGAAGAAGTGTCCCGACCCGAAACGTCGTCTGTCCATGCTGCCTGAACCACTGAGTTCCTCCAGCACTTTGTTTCTTGCTCAAAATTCCAGCACCTACAGTTTCTTGCATCTCCAGTTAGCAACGTGTTGCCAATCTAAACAAAATTCCAGTATTCCAATTATAGATACTTTTCCCTTGCTACCAATACTAGTCAATTTAACTCATTTTCTAAGTATACTTAGAAAATTATTCCTACATTCCCTTGACTGCATGTTCAATTAGTGTACTAAATTGCTATTTAACATTGTCTAACCATAAACTACCTTGGTGCACTGTTACTCTCCGATGTTACGCTAAGCATTATTGTGTTCCTGAGGACCATTAACTTAATTAATATCTGGCTCCAACATACTTCCCATTTTACTTTAATTTACAATTTTGACAGCATTTCATGGTGCCTGGTTGTTTAGTTTGGTTTAGTTTAGTTTAGAGATACAGCATGGAATCAGGCCGTTAGGTCCACCAGATCCACGAAGACCATTGACCATCCACTAAATAGATATCAGCCAGAAGATGCATTATTTGTTTGGTCTTTCAAATAATTTATTTGCGTTGTAGCTGATTAATATTTACGGATATTCTGAAATAATATTTGGACAAAAAAAAGCAAATGTTCCCCTTCCTTGTGGCGACTTTATTCAGTTGAATATTTCCTTCAGAAGTCGGACTCCAGATACCTTAACAAACTTTAACTATCACAGGTCATCCACTTCCATCACCCCACCATCAAATTGTTCCAATTGCTCAGCAACAAAAAATGGCTAAATGCTGGTGTAAGCTATTGTGAATGAGAAACTCAGGCACACTCGAATAGTTGTAATCAGCTTGTAGTTATCAATTTGTCTTTGGATCAAATGATGACAACTCTGTCTTATCGACCAGAAATTGAAAGATTGGTGTGAAAACTGGTGTGGAGTCTAAATATTGGCTCTTGATATTTCAGAACAGACCTAGTGGTGTAGTGGTAGAGTTATTGGTTTACAGCACCAGGGACCCGGGTTCAATCCTGACTAGGGGTACTTGTCCGTACGGAGTTTGTTTTCCACGTGACCTGCGTGGGTTTTCCCCGAGATCTTCGATTCCCTCCCGCACTCCAAAGACGTACAGGTTTGTAGATTAATTGGCTTGGTGTAAATGTAAATTGTCCCTAGTGTGTATAGGATTAGTGTTAGTGTGTGGGGATCACTGGTCAGTGTAGACGTGGTGGGCCGAAGGGCCTGTTTCTGCATTGTATCTCTAAACTAAACTAAACTAATCTAAACTAAACCAACCTTAATCAGGTGTTGATCGCTCAGGTCCTATTTAGCAGAACATGTAGAACTAACTACGAAGATACACCTATAATGTTGTCATCATGAATATCCATCTTGTTCTATCACTAATTCAAAAACTCTTAAGGGGAAAAAAGGACAGCACTGATAGAGCTGCTGCCTCACTATGCCACAGACCTGGATTCGATCCTGACCCCGGGTGCTGTCTGTATGGAGTTTCACGTTGCACGTTCTTCCTGTGATCATGAGAAATTCCTCCAAATGCTCTAGCTTCCTCCCACATCCCTAAGAGGTGCGGCTTTGTAAGTTAATTGGATTGTAAAATTGCCCTTGGAGTGCTGGAAGTGAATGTGAAAGTGGCCTTGACAATACCAAATTGGGCATTGATGAGTAAGTTATAGGTGAATGCGGGCCAGTGGATAGCTTTACAGATGATACCTTCCATCACTTTTCTGATGATTGGTAGTTTTTTAATAATACTGTTTATGGAACTGAAATGATGGGTGGTTATTCCACTTTTGCTACAAATTATGACATGACATCAATATTGAGATAACTGATGCTGGTGTTGTTTAGGAGGTCCTGCAGATAACACTGAGGGAACAACATTTTGTTAGATGCCATCCTACTGTTCATTACTGAAAACATTTAAACTTAAAGCCAAATAAACTGCAGATACTGGAATCTAGTTCAAATAAACAGAATGCCGAAGGAACTCTGTGGATCAAGCAGCATCCATGGAGGCAAAAGATGTAAGATGATATATTAGGCTGAATCAGGACATTGAAACATGTTTCCTTAGACTTTAGAGAGGAGTGGGAGATTGCAACCTTCACGTGGTCCACCCTGTTTCGACTAATGCAATCAACCCGACATGCACAAACAATGAGATCAAATAGAACAAGTTGATCTACAACTTTAGGCTGTGCACGCCATATGCGCGAAGAAGAAGACTTTAGAGATGCAACATGGAAACAGGCTGCTCGGCCAACCGAGACCATGCCAACCAATGATCACTCCACACACTAGCACTATCCTACACGCTAGGGACTATTTACGGAAGAAAATCATCCTACAAAGCTGTGTGTCTTTGGATTGTGGGAGGAAACCAAAGCACCCGGAGAAAACCCACGCGGTCACAGGGAGAACATGCAAACTCTGTACAGGCAGCACCCATTGGCAGGATCGAACCCGAGTCTCTGCGTTGTAAGGCAGCAACTCTACCGCTGCGCTACTGTGCCGCCCAGCGCCAAAATCAATTTCTGTTTTGACACATTTACCTTCGTAAAGATAGACAATGTATTGAAAATTTCAAAACATTGATTAGTGGTGCAAAAGAAATAAACGCAATTGTGTTAGTACCGCTTTGCAAGTAAAACAGTGTAATGGGAATTCAGGAGTATTAAAATGGATGAGTAGCAAAACCACTATGTCAATGTAACTTGTTTGGTGAATGACCTTAGCTTGATCTCAACTCAAGTGGAGCAGCAGCACATGAGATCAACATACTAATGCACTGCAACAGGGACTAATTGGGCATCTGTTTTTACCTATGATTTCCTCACACAAGAACATATTGCCCTTGTGGTGTAAACTATTATGCATAAATGTGAGGCAGGCTGATAGTTTTCACAGATTTTCAACAAACAGCATTATTTACAACCAGGAGGATGCTTCCCATTCATGGAGTGCTGAGGTGTAATTAATAAAACTAGAGAGGATGAAGAGCTTGATATTTTTTTATCAACTACGCTCACTGGGAGCACATCGCCTGAAGCATTCCTTTTTCCTCTATTCTAAATTAAATCTTTGGTCATCGTGCAGCAGAATCAACATAGGCACAAATGCTGGAGTAACTCAGTGGGGCAGGCAGCACCTCTGGAGAGAAGGAATGGGTGACGTTTCGACCCTTCTCGACCCGAAACGTCACCCATTCATTCTCTCCAGAGATGCTGCCTGTCCCGATGAATTACTCCAGTATTTTGTGTCTATCTTTGGTTTCAACCAGCATCTGCAGTTCCTTCCAACACATCTGAATCAATATGGCTGATTTCAATGATTTTTTAATTCTAATTTATTTATTCATGCAATATGGGCATCATGAGCTAGACAGTACCTGGTCTGAAGAAGGGTCTCGACCCAGAACGTCATCTCTTCCTTTGCTCCAGAGATGCAGCCTGACCCGCTGAGTTACAGTACTCCAATCTTTTGTGTCCGTCTTTAGTACCAATTGCTTATTTCTAATTGCTCCTGAACTGGTTTGGTAAGGTATTTCAGTTATGAATTAATTCATTGGTTTGGGTTTATAGCCACAATTAGGCCATAGCCAGTATGGAAGGCAGGTTACCTTCCTGAGCAGATTGTACCAAAGCCAATTAACCTACAAACATGCACGTCTTTGGAACGTGGGAGGAAACCAGAGCACCCGGAGAAAACTCACGTGGTCACAGGGAGAATGTACAAACTCCCTACAGACAGCACACCTAGTCAGGATTGAACCCGGGCCTCTGTCGCTGTAAGGACGCAGCTCTACCACTGAGCCATGATGATCTTGTTGTTATTGGCTGACATTTAGTTTTGAGACCTTAGGTGTCAGAGGTTATGGGGAGAAGGCAGGAGAATGGGGTTAGGAGGGAGAGATAGATCAGTCATGAATGAATGGCGGAGTAGACTTGATGGGCCGATTCTACACCTATTCCTTATGACCTTCTGACCTTATGACTTGCCATCTCCTCCTCTTGCAAAATTGGTGCCCACATCCATTGTTCACTCTGAACAAATTCAATGGAGCTGAACTTAATACGCAGCAATGTTCAAGATGTTGGCATTGTGTTACTCTGATGCCAGCTCTCAGCACGCAAGCATTGGGTCTATCATGACTTAGAATTTAGAATTTAGAATGCTATTTATTGTCATTCAAACATAGGCTTGAACGAAATTTCATTACTACAGTTTTTTACATTACAAAAAAACCCAAGACCCACACTTAACACAGTTTACATAAACATCCATCACAGTGAGTCTCCAACATCTCCTCACTGTGATGGAAGGCAAAGTCTTATCTCTTCCCTTTATTCTTCACCCCCGGTCCAGCAGTCCAACTGCAGCGTCTAGGCGAACTGGGGCTCCGGTGTTAAAGCCCTCGGCGGACGATGGTAAGTCCTGTGGCCATTTAGCCACGCCGGGCGATGCCAGGCCCCGGCTCCGTGTCCTTCAACCCCCGCGGTTCAAGCAGTCCAACCCGCAGTCCAACTGCAGCGTCTAGGCGAACTGGGGTTCCGATGTTAGAGCCCCCGGCAGACGATGGTAAGTCCCGTGGCCGCCAACCCGCGCCGGGCGATGTTAGGCCTCGCTCCGTGTCCTCCAAACCTCGCGATTCCAGCGGGAGAAGTTGCCGTTGCGGGAGCTCCGAAAAGCCGTCTCCCACCATGGACCTGGAGCTCCCGATGTTCCTGTCCACCGGGCCCGCAGCCGGAGCTTCCGAAACTCCAAAGTCGGGTCGCAGCCAAGCGCCACCACAGCTCTCCCCGCTCCAAAGCTGGCCAGCTCCGCGATGTCAGGTCCCAGGCTCCGCGACTGGAGCCCTCAGGTTGGTCCCGGCCGGAGGCCGCCGCCGGCTCAGGAAGTCTAGGGGCGGCATGCACACCCCCATCCACATTAACGGGAGGGAGGTGGAACGTGTTTCCAGCTTCAGGTTCCTGGGGGTCAACATCTCCGATGACCTCTCTTGGACCAACAATACCTCAACTCTGGTCAAGAAGGCTCACCAGCGTCTCTTCTTCCTGAGGAGACTAAAGAAGGTCCATCTGTCTCCTCGGATTCTGGTGAACTTCTACCGCTGCACCATCGAGAGCATCCTTACCAACTGCATCACAGTATGGTATGGCAACTGCTCTGTCTCCGACCGGAAAGCACTGCAGAGGGTGGTGAAAATTGCCCAACGCATCACCGGTTCCTCACTCCCCACCATTGAGTCTGTCCAAAGCAAGCGTTGTCTGCGAAGGGCGCTCAGCATCGCCAAGGACTGCTCTCACCCCAACCACAGACTGTTTACCCTCCTACCATCCGGGAGGCGCTACAGGTCTCTCCGTTGCCGCACCAGCAGGTCCAGGAACAGCTACTTCCCTGCGGCGGTTACACTACTCAACACTGTACCTCGGTGACTGCCAATCACACCCCCCCCCCCCCCCCCGGACACTCCTCCCACCAGGATTTATTAGATTAGATTTATTTATTTACTGCTCATATTTATGTCGCTCTTCTAGGGAGATGCTAACTGCATTTCGTTGTCTCTGTACTGTACACTGCACAATGACAATAAAGTTGAATCTGAATCTGAATCTGAATCTGAATGTTAGGCCCAACGACATCGGAGATCCGACAGGGAAAAAGTCGGGTCCCCGTAAAGGGAAGAGATTAACGGTTTCCCCAACACCCCCCCCCCCCTTCACCCCCCACATATACACAGCTAAAAAATAATAAAAACTAAGCTCAGGACATACATTTAACAAGACAAAATTTTTTAAAAAAAGACGGATGACTGTAGTTGAGCCGCTGCCGTTAGGCGCCGCCACTCCCGCTGCCACTTACGCACTGCATATCATTTATGTAGCCCATCAGATAATTATTGCCTACTCAAATGGCTTGGGCGTCATTTGGACGTCACGCAGGTGGCGCGCGAAGATTTTGTGAATCCCAAAATCCTGGGGCGCCGCGCGCGACGGTGCATCACTGCCTACGCCACCACGCACCATGCGCGCGTATTGCACGCCATGCACGCATCACGTATGCGTCACGACGCATGCGTCATGCGTCATGACGCGTAAATGATGTCGTGCAAGTGACGCCCAAGTGGGACAGGCCCTTTAATTACCTACAAGCATAACGTGAGAGCATAAATGATAAGTGACGCTGACTCCAAAAATCAGAACAAAGTGCTACGTTTACATGTTACAACTTTTGTGTACGATAATTGTGCCTCATCAAGAGGAATATCTTTGACCATCTCAGATCAATAAAAGCCAACATTTTCGTATCCTTTTTGTATCACCCCCCCCCCCACCCCAACTCTCAATCTGATGAAGAATCTCGACCTGAAATGTCACCTATTCCATCTCTCCAGAGATGCTGCCTGACCTGCGGAGTTACTCCAGCGTTTTGTGTCTATCTTTGGTGTAAACCAGCATCTGCAGTTCCTTCTTACACATTTTGTATCCAAGTGCTACCAAAAACAAAATCTGCAATATGGCATACTTTGGTGTCACTGCAGAGAATGTTTTTCTTCCCTACAAGTCCTTAGCTCTGCCCTCCGGCAGAAACAGAATCGGACTGATACATATTCCGGAGAAGAACTTTGGACCTCAGATCTGCACCATGTTGGTTCTACCTGATTTGACTTTACACCACTTCAGTTCATCGCTGCTTAGATCAGTCAGTTTGTGATATCGCTCCCTAGATTTGGCAACGCCAATGCAAACAGTGAAGCTTCCATACTAACGGAGCACTTTCTGACTGACCGAGACTGAAGTGTGGGAGTATTTTTATTAAAAGTTTAAGAAGGCAGCACACCACCACTTCTGGAGGGCAATTAGGAATGGTTAATGTACTGGCCTTACTGACGACTCCCATATCCCCCAAAATGAATAAATAGAACTAGAAATAGAGGCCTCTTCAGGGCATTGTTGAACTTTCTAAGTCCAATTAAATAACAAATGTAGAAATTTCTCTGCGTACTACTTCAGTTATACTTCCAAATTGTTCTGACATGCTCATCAGGTTTGACCTAAGCTCTAACAGCACATACTGTCCTTCTCTGGGAAAGCAAAACAATTCACAGTGCTCAGTCACTTTGGCCTTAATTACAACCAACAGTTGTGAGACTGTGTAGGAAGGAACTGCAGATGCTGGTTTAATCCGAAGATAGACACAAAAAGCTGGAGTAACTCAGCATCTCTGGAGAGAAGGAATTGGTGCCGTTTCGGGTCAAGACCCTTCTTCAGACTGTTGTGAGGCTGACTAGTCCAGTTTCCACCTTCCTTAAATAATTCAGAGTTACTTCTTTTAAATACAGACTGAACTTAGGAGTTTGTTAACCTTTCGTACTGATTCTTAATTTGTTTTTCACAAATTCCTAAACCTGATTCACTTTGAGTCCGAGATGGTCCAGTGCAAAACTAATGCAGCTATTTATTCTATAGCTATATGTTCCTTTATTTTCCTCTGCAATGTCCATTTCTCATGCTCAACATCATTTAGGGCAGCACGGTGGCACAGAGTTGCTGCCTTACAGCGGCAGAGACGAGGGTTCGATCTTGGCTACAGGTGCTGTCTGTACGGAGTTTGTATGTTCTCCCCGTGAACTCTGTGGGTTTTCTCCAGGAGCTCTGGTTTCCTCCCACACTACAAGGATGTACAGGTTTGTAGGTTAATTGGCTTCGTAAAATTGTAAATTATCCCTCGTGTGTGTGAGATAGTGCTAATTGTGGGGATTGCTGGTTGGAGCGGACTCTGTGGGCCAAAGTGCCCGTTTCCACGCTGTATCTCTAAACTAAACTCAACTAAAATCAGAATGCTAATATCTTTACAATTTCTTAAAAGTTATTTTAATATCCCTTGCAAATTTATTCATGCAATTATCTTGGAGCTCATATTCATTTTGCTTTGATATATACCTCTCCAAGCACTAGCTCCTTTAACAATAAGAGATGAATTTTGAACCATGCCATTTTATAACTGAATTGATTTTGAGTGTCGAGATTATTGATACAGAGCAGAATCAGGCCCTTCGTCTCATCGAGTCCGTGCAGACCAGCAACCCCAGCACGCTCACACTACCCTACAAACACTAGGGACAATTAACAATGATACCAAGCCGATTAGCCTACAAACCTGTGCGTCTTTGGAGTGTGGGAGGAAACTGGAGATTTGGGAGCAAACCCAAGCTGGTCACGGGGAGTACGTACAAACCTGGTACAGACAACACCTGTAGTCAGGATCGAACCTGGGTCTCTAGTGCTGAAAGGCAGCAACTCTACCGCTGTGTCGCCCAATGAACCTGCGATACCTCAACTCCTCAGAACAGGTTTACATTTTTATTGATTGTTATGTTCTTTACCTCATCCATGGCTGCTTTGTTTTATCAGGTAGAGCTATTGTCTTTTAGCAGCGTGAGGGACCTTTGTTACGTTGCATTCCTCACTGAACTTTCCACTGATCTATTATCTACCCATTAGCAGATGTGCACAGTTTAACATGGATGGTCTCATTGCTTGAATATTAGTCTTACATAAATCGGGAACCATTGTAGCTGTTGAAATTGCTCCCTTTTGAAAGCCACACTGATCTTGATTGAATTATAGGCTAGAAATTGGATGCGCAAAAACAAAAAAAGCCACATTTGTGATTGAGCCAAATTGAATCTTCCTCAAAAAAAAGAAATCACAAAAGAGATTAAAAACACGAGATTAAAATTTCGAAACAATCGTAGAATGTTTTACAGCCAGAAAGAAACATGAAAATGGTTCTCAGCAGGACCATGTTAGGGCTTGCATTAAAAGGAGCCTGGCAGGAATGGTCCATATATGGTCTCAACCAGGAGTGAAAATTCACAAAGGGCTAGGGGTGCCATGATTCTGCACCAATCTGCACCAATAGAAGGAGGAGCAAATTGAGATGGAGGCACAAGGTGGAAGAGTGAAGGGCAAGGGGTAGGCAGGGGGAGATAATGAACACATGGAATCCTATAGCACCCTCTCAGAAACTGGCTGTACAAAGGGTGAGCTGGGTTAGAGCGACATCTATCCTGGGGAGATGGCGGGTTGGGGTGGGGAGATGCAGAGTGGTAAAGAAGGCAAATGTTATGCTTGCCTCCATTGTTCAGGGCGTTGAGCCAATTTGGTTAGGCTGCATCTGGAGCGTTGGACGCACGAAGGATGCGGAGGCTTTGGAGAGGATGCAGAAGATTAGGCGGTATTACCTCGGAGTTGTTGGACAAACATGGAATGTGTTCTCTGGAATGCCAGAGGTTGAAGGGAGAACTGATGGAAGCATATAACATTATGAGAGGTTTCAATAGGCAATCAGAATCCCTTCTCCAGAGTGGAAATGTCAGAGACTAGAGGTGAAAGGTGCAAAGTTTAAAGGGGATGTTTGCAGCGAAAGTTTTATTTTACACAGAGGGTAGGTAGGTGCATGTAACATGTTGTCAGAATGGTGGTGGAGGCCAATACCATAGTGGCGTTTAAGAGGCTTTTCGATAGACACATGGATATGCAGGGAAATGAGGGATAAGGATTGTGTGCATGCAGATTATCTTGGCTTCCCGTTTGGCACTGATATTATGAGCTGAAGGGCCTGTCCCTGCGCTGTGCCACTCTATGTTCTATGTTCAGGGACAAGCCCTCCATATTCATAGACCTCTTCATCATGAGCAGAGTCTTGCTCAGATTATGGATACAGGGTGGCACAGTGGTGTAGCGGTAGCTTAGTAAGGGTGTCAAGGGCTATGGAGAGAAGGCAGGAGAATGAGGTTGAGAGGGAAAGATAGATCAGCCATGATTGAATGGCAGAGTAGACATGATGGGCTGAATGGCCTAATTCTGCTGCTATAATTTATGAACTAACATTCCCAACAAGAAAGTTTATGCAGCTATCAAGGCCAAATGGCATAAGACTGGGTCACCAGACCCGAATGTGTTATTTAAAATTGAATTAACTTTGTTACAAATAAATCTCAAGATATTAGCAACGTCCAAGTGCATTCTCATTTTGGGAACACAGTGTACCTCAGTGAGCAAGGGGTAAGTCTCGCCGGCACGGCAGCTCTTGGCGTTCCTTCAGACCATGTGATGAGGTTGTTAATGTGAGCAGGGCACGTCAATGTGCTTGAGCAAAACCTCACTTGTCATTAAATAGCGAGCGATGGTTTTCCATTACAATTCATTGCTTTCACTGCAACAAAGCACATGCTGTGAAATATTATGTGATTCTGGCAACGATTATCTTTCCCCCTCCAATACAATGGATTTCTTCTCTCCTTTCTGGTCTGCTCCTTCCAGACATTTTTGAGGAAGGGGTTCTGACGAGATGCTGAGGAAAATAAGTGAAGCGAAATGTCTGCTCTTTTCCCCGGTCTCGGAACTTCACAGCACAAGTAGATCTAACGCAAGGTGAATAGTTGAGGGAATTAAAAATAATAAATACAGGTGTCAGAGGTTATGGGGAGAAGGCAGGAGAATGGGGTTAGGAGGGGGTGATAGATCAGCCATGATTGAATGGCGGAGTAGACATGATGGGCCGAATGGCCTAATTCTACCTCGATCACTGATGACCTTCATTGTTTTTACAGGAAAGTATGATGCGACATTGATCACACTCAACTATTCTAAGCTAAATGAACTGTGGTGTTTCTGTCAGACAAAGCCTACTGCTGGAGGCCCTGTATCAGCCTGGGGCTTGCTTGGATCGAGCACTGTATCTCTAAACTAAACTAAAACAAATCTATTTTGAGGGCAGCATTTATAACTAATTAATATTAGGTCATAAGGGATTGGAGCAGAATTAGGCCATTCGGCCCATCAAGTCTACTCCGCCATTCAATTATGGCTGATCTATCTCTCCCTCCTAACCCCATTCTCCTGCCTTCTCCCCATAACCCCTGACACCCATACTAATCAAGTATCTATCTATCTCTGCCTTAAAAATATCTATTGATGGCCTCCACATCCTTCTGTGGTAAAGAATCCCACAGATTCACCACCCTCTGACTAAAGAAATTTCTCCTCATTCCTGAAAGAACATCCTTTAATTCTGAGGCTATGACCTCTAGTCCTAGACTCTCCCACTAGTGGAAACATCCTCTCCACATCCACTCTATCCAAGCTTTTACTATTCTGTATGTTTCAATGAAGTCCAGCGAGTACAGGCCCAGTGCGGATAAGCGCTCATCATAAGTTAACCCACTCATTCCTGGGATCATTCTTGTAAACTTCCTCTGGACCATCTCCAGAGCCAGCCTCAGATACATACGGTGGCCAAAATTGCTCACAATATTCCAAATGTGACCTTATAGAGCCTGAGCATTACATCCCTGTTCTTGTATAGGCCCTCTTGAAATAAATGATGGCATAGAGTTTGCTTTCTGTACTACTGATTTGACTTGCAGGTTAACTTTTGGGGAATCCTGCACCAACACTCCCAAGCACCTTTGCACCTCCAATTTCTGGATTCTCTCCCCATTTAGAAAATAGTCTACGCATTTATTCCTACTACCAAAATGCATAACTCCACACTTTGCTACACTATATTCCATCTGCCACTTCTCTACCCACTCTCACAACCTGTCCATGTCCTTCTGGAGAGTCCCTGCTTTCTCTACACTAACTGCCCTTCCACCTATTTCCATATCATCCGCAAACCTGGCCACAATGCCTTCAATCTCCTCGTCCAAATCATTAATATACAATCATAATCATAATCATTTTTTATTAGCCACGTATGTTTTGCAACATACGAGGAACTTCATTTGCCATATAGTCATACAAATAAAAAGCAAAAGAACACACAAAATAGATTTTAACATGAACATCCACCACAGTGATTCCTCTGAATTCTTCACTGTGATGGAAGGCGGAAAAAAAGTTCAATGTCTCCCTTCTTTGTCCTCCAGCGGTCAGGGGCCTCTAACCTTCCGTTGACAGGATGATCTTACTCTCTTAGACCGATGGCGGGCCTTCCTCGTAGGGCGATCAACCTCCTGCATCGGGGGGAATGGCAGCTCTCCCGGGTCGGGGCTGGTCGAACATTGTGCGGCTTTTGGAGCTTCCCGTCGGCCTCAACCACGAGACTGCGAGCTCCTGATGTTAAAGCCACAGGCACGTGGTTGGAGCGTTGATCCCAGGCAAGGGATTGGCTCCAATGGTTAATCAGTCCCGAGCAAGGCCTCCAGCTCCACGATGTTAGGCCGCCGAGCGACCGGAGATACGATCTGGAAAACAATCACATCTCCGGCAAGGTAAGAGATTGAAAACAATTTCCCCCCCCCCCCACATAAAACAAACTAGAGAACATTAACACAAACTTTTAAAACACACTAAAAATAACAAAAAAGACGAAAAGGACAGACAGACTGTAGGCGAGGCGGCTATCGAAGTGCCACCCGGTGGAATTAAAAAATTAGCAGCCCCAGCGCCGACCACTGCGGAACTCCGCTAGTCACAGGAAGCCAAACAGAAAAAGCCCCTTTATTGCACTCTTTGCCTTCTACCATCCAGCAACTTGCTATCCATGCTAATATCTGCCCTTTGTTACCGTGGCCTCGCATCTTCTTAGCAGCCCTCACGTGTGGCACCTTATCAAAGGCTTTCTGAAAATCTAAGTAAACAACATCTACTGACTCTCTGTTTGTCAAGCAAGACCTCCCCTTCATAAAGCCATGCTGACATGTTATCGTGACCTAAGTATAAAGTATAAAGTGTCTTTATTGTCATTCAGACATTTCAGTCTGAACGAAATTGTATACCTTGCAGTAAAGACATGGAATAAAATAACAGAACACACAATGAACACAGTTTAACATCCACCACAGTGAGTCTACCAGGCACACTCCTCACTGTGATGGAAGTCAAAAGTCTTAAAGTCCTTGTCTCTTCCCTCCTTGTTCTCCCTCTGCGTTGAGGCGATCCAGGCTTTCGATGTTGGCCTCCCGCCGGGTGATGGTAAGTCCCAATGGCCGAATCCGAGCTCCGCGAACGGGCCGGTTCAAACTCCGCGGCCCGGGGCGGACGAAGCTGCCACCCTCCAGTCCAGCGGACGAAGCTGTTGTTGCGGTAGCTCCGGAGAACCGGTCACCAACCTGGGACCTGGGAGCTCCGACGTTGTCGTTCACTGGGCCCACGGCTGAGTCCACTGGGCCCGCGGCCGATCCACCCGAGGCGTCGAAGACGGGTAGCCCGCCGCCGCAAAGCCACCACAGCCCTGAAGTCAGCCAGCCCCGCATTGGTAAGTCCTGGCTCTGCCTCCGGAGCCTCGAGGTCGGTCCCAGTTGGAAGCCACCAGCTCCGCGATTAGGCCTCAGCGCAGACGGAGACGGAGACCGGGGATACGACAAGAAAAGTTTGCATCCCCTCTGAAGGAAGAGACTAAAAAACAAGTTTCTCCCACCCCCCACACATACACAACTAAAATAAACTAAAACAACAGGACAAAAGAAAACAAAAAAAAGAAAAGACAGACGAACTGCAGGCGAGCCGCAGCTGCAGGGGCCGCGCCCCCACTTCCGTAACCTCACCCTTTATAATGGACTCTAAAATCTTACCCCAGTAAAAAAACTATACATGATTCCAATCAAGCTGTCCACGGTGTACACGTACAGGATAAAGGGTATAATGTTTTGTGCAGGATAAAGTCCAGTAAAGTCCGATTAAAGATTTTGAAGGTCTCTGATAAAGTAGATGGGAGGCAGGACCGCTCTCAAGTTGGTGAGAGGACGGTCAGTTGCCTGATAACAGCTGGGAAGAAACTGTCCCAGAATCTGGAGGTGTGCTTTTTCAAACTGCTGTACCTCTTGCCTGATGGGTGAGGGGTGAAGAGGGTGAGACTGGTCCTTGATTATGCTGGTGGCTTTGCCGAGGCAGCGTGAAGTGTAGATGGAGTCAATGGAAGGGAGGCTGGTTGCGTGATGGTCTGGGCTACATCAACAACTTTCTTCAATTGCTTTGAGCAACTAATCTCAATTTGTATTTTCTTCATTATCCCACCAACTCCCCCTGATTCTCTACCACTTATCCTCACACAAGGGACAGCTTATTGTCCAATTAACCTTCCAACTTGTGTGTTTTTGGAGGTGGGAGGAAACTGGAGCGGCAGGCATGGTTGCAGGAGAAGGTGCAATCTGCCAGACAGATAGTATATGAAGTCAGGATTGAACCTAGCTTGCTAGAGCTGTGCATAGCACTTTCTTACTGTGCAGAATGCCTCTGTGTACCAAGCCTCTGTGATGTTTGTGGCGCAATTTGACGCAGTGTTACAACGGGATATTTCTCCAAAACCATTTAACACATCTGTGATCATGTGGTCAAACAGATGGGTTTCACAGCTGCATGGGGAATATCTACAACATCTTCACGTGCACCCATTATATTATCATTATTAGTCATTTATAACCAGGCAGGTTTTGCAGCAAGAATGTTTATTCAGCAGAAGCAAGATTTACATTCTCCTTGCATACGTTTTAAAATTAATAAATAAAATGATGACACAGATTTGTTAGTCCTTAAGAAGAAAAGTCACATGGTCTGGATGAAGTCCAAGCTGTAGTAAAATGGCCTAGGCTTCAAAGTCTAGGTAACATCAACAGGCTGGAGGATTGCAAAGATCACAACTGCTTAATAACATGAGAGTGGAATAAACTTACTAACAAGCGGCCCATAAACCTACCAGAGGAACCCAGATGGAATGATTCAAGATAAACTGAATTGACATTTGGAAATTCCTTGACTACTAAATGAAAGTCTGTGCAGATTTGCAAATGGCATATTTTGTTCATCAAACAATGGCAACCTGCTTGGAGGGAATGGTAACAGTTATGTGATTGATATTGCTTTTATGTGCCGAACGATTCATTTGCTCAGAACTGTGACATTAAATCACTATTGGAGGAGTGTTAGTATTGGATTTAAAAAGTTAAAGGTTAATGGTTGATCAAAGCAATTGCTTGTCAAGACCTCTGCAGGTCTGTGTTCTCAGAGAGACAGTAGTGTCTGATTACTATGGAGACTCCCTGTCCGCTATAACCAAAATCTGTTATATAGAGGTCCGTTATAACGGCAGCCGGGCAGCACAGTGGTAGCGTTGTTGCTCATTGCGCCAGAGACCCCAGTTTGATCCTGACTACGGGTGCTGTCTGCACAGAGTTTGTACGTTCTCCCTGTACATTTTTTTATGGGTTTTCTCTGGGTGCTCGTTTCCTCTCACATTGCAATACGTACAGGTTTGTAGGTTAATTGGCTTCTGTAAATTGTCCCGAGTCTGTCAGATAGAACTAGTGTACGGGTGATCACTAGTCAGCAGGCCCCATAGCAGAAGTGTCCATGTCGCGGGGCTGGAAACTGGAAGTATCCTGAGCTAATTCTGCTACCACCATCATCTATTGCAACAAGCGATGGCTCCCACTGATTGTCGCCGGATGCTTGCGTCCTTTACAGGTCGGACGATGACAGCGATGTCAACATTTGACACATGGAAGATGGACATGAAAGAAGAAGACTAGTCAGCATGGACCAAGTGGGCCGAAGGGCCTGTTTCCACACTGTATCTCTAAACTAAACTAAACTAAACTAAACTAAACTAAACTAAACTAAACTAAAACTAGACTAAACTAAGAAGATATTTGGCATGCTTGCTTTTATTGATCAGAGCATTGCATGCAGTGTTGGTTTCTCATGTTGCAGATGTACAAGGTGTTGGTGAGTGTTGTGTGCAGTTCCTAGAGACAGTACCTGCTGCCGGATCGGGCTGCGTTCTCGCTCATGCACGGCAGCGATCCAGCGCGCATGAAGTCGCATTTTGCCCGTGACCTAAAATGAGTTTAAATGAGTTTGACACCTCTGGCCAAGTAGGTATACATACAAGGAATTTCCCTTGGTGCTTTGCTTGCAAAGATAACAACACGACATACAGTAGATAATTAAAAATAAAACATTATAATTTAAACATGTGAAGCATAAAATAAAATACCAGAGCAAAGGAGGCTACAGACTTTTGGCTGTTGAGTAGAGATACTGCTCATGGGAAAAAAGCTGTTTTTTATGTCTGGCTGTGGTGGCTTTGACAGTCCGGAGTCGCCTCCCAGAGGGAAGTACTTCCGAGTTTGTGGCCAGGGTGAGAGGGGTCAGAGATGATCTTACCCGCTCGCTTCCTGGACCTTTGCAGTGTGCAGTTCATCAATGAGGGGAAGGTTGCAGCCCCAACAACCTTCTCGGCTGATCGAACGTTGCGCTGCAAGCCTCCGGATGTCATGCTTGGTGGCTGAGCCAAACCAGACCATGATGGAGAAGGTGAGGACAGACTATGATGGCTGTATGGAGTTGGACCATCACTGCCTTTGGCAGATTGTGTTTTCTCAGCTGTCGCAGGAAGTACATCCTCTGTTGGGCCTTTTTGACTGTGGAGTCGATGGTGGCCCCCCCCCCCCCCCATTTTAGGTCCCTGGAGATGATGGTTCCAAGGAACTTAAATGACTCCACAGATGTGACTGTGGTTTTGGTGATGGTGATTGGGAGGAGGGAGGGGGAGCTCTCCTAAAGTCTATAATCAATTGCACTGTCTTAAGAGCATTGAGCTCCAGGTTGTTGCGATAGCACCAGGACACCAGGTGTGTTACTTCCTGTCTGGGCCCCATATCTGGGGAGGATGTTCTGGCATTGGAGAGAGTTCAGAGCAGATTACGAGAATATTCCCAGGAATTATTGGATTAACATATGATGAGCATTTGAAGGCACTGGACCTGTATTCGCTGGAGTTTGGAAGGATGAGGGGACACCTCATTGAAACTAACCGAATAGTGAAAGGCTTGGATAGAGTGGATGTGGTGAGATGTTTCCACTAGTGGGAGAGTCTGGGATCAGTGGCCATAGCATCAGAATAAAAGGACGTACCTTTAGAAAGGAGATGAGACGGAATCTGATGAAGGAATCTGATGAAGATAAGGAGGTGAATCTGTGGAATTCATTGCCACTAGACGTTTGTGGTGGCCAAGTCAAGGGATATTTTTCAGGTAGTGATTGACGGATTCTTGATTAGTAAGGGTGCCAGGGGTTATGGGGAGAAGGCAGGAGAATGGGGTTGAGATGGGAAAGATAGAGCCGCCATGATTGAATGGCGGATCACAAGTTCACAAGTTATAGGAGTAGAATGAAGCCATTCGGCCCATCGAGTCTACTCCGCCATTCATTCATGGCTGATCTCTGCCTCCTAATCCCATTTTCCTGCCTTCTCCCCCATAAACCCTTGACACCCGTACTAATCAAGAATTTGTCTATCTCAAATTATAAAAATATCCTTAAAAATATCAACTAACTTGGCCTCCACAGCCCTCTGTGGCAATGTTCCACAGATTAACTACCTCTGACTAAAGAAGTTCTTCCTCACCTCTTTTCTAAAAGAACACCCTTTAATCTGAGGCTATGACCTTTGGTCCTAGACTCTCCCACCAGTGGAAACATCCTTTCCACATCCACTCTATTTATGCCTTTCATTATTCTGTAAGTTTCAATGAGGTCCCCCTCAACCTTCTAAACTCCAGCGAGTAGAGGCCCAGTGCTGTCAAACGCTCATCATATGCTAACCCACTCGTTCCTGGATCATTTTTGTCAACCTCCTCTAGACTCCTCTCCAGAGCCAGCACATCCTTCCTCAGATATGGTGCCCACATTAGCTCACAGCACTCTGAATGCAGCCTGACCAGCACCTGATACAGCCTCAGCTCCGGGCCACACAACTCTATGCTGCACAACTTTATGACAGTGACTGGAAACCCGTGACAGTCCACTGATCATGTGTGGCAGAAGGCCATGCAGAGCCAGGGGAACATCTCACAGGAGCCGAGCGCATTCCTCAGAGAATAGACAGCTGCTTTCATGGAAGGTGTTCACTGGGTTGGAGAGCCCTGAGCAATTTGGTTTGCAGCAGGTCTGCACTTGGTTGTCCGTCTGATCCTATGAGAATCTCACTGACACTGTGGAGTTTCCCCTGTGGCTTAGTGTGGGTTTTTCTTTCTCAAATAGATGTACGTAAGTGACCTGGACATGCGCAGGAGAACAAGAAATATTGAAGTCAGCAGATGGGATATCAAGAAAAGTATTATTTTATCCACTTCTGACCGAGGGAAATGTCAAGATCATGGGTAGGGTATTGGTCATGGGAAGAGTTTTGGCAATTATACCAGGAACCATTATACCAAGAGCACTAACATTGATTAAAATGGTTGAAAGGATATATATTTTGCAGTGATCAATGCCATAGAGGGCATTACAAATATCAATGGAAAGAGTTTAGTGCATAAGTGATAGGAGCAGAATTAGGCCAATTGGCCCATCAAGCCTACTCCACCATTCAATCATGGCTGATCCATCTCTCCCTCCTATCACCATTCTCCTGCCTTCTCCCCATAAACTCCTGATACCCGTATTAATCAAGAATCTATCTATCTCTGCCGTAGAAATATCCATTGACTTGGCCTCCACTGGCTTCTGTGCGCAAATTAGTCTCCTCATCTCCTTCCTAAAGGAACATCCTTTAATTCTGAGGCTAGGACCTCTGGTCCTAGACTCTTCCATAAGTTTATTTCCATTAGCCAACATCATGTTCTCTAGAGAACTTAAATATAAAAGAAAATGTCAAAGCATTTTAGCACAAAGGACAATTAAGTAGAAATGATTAGATTATTATAAAGACTGCAATCCTGTTATCACATATTGTTTCAAAACTGGGCCAAGATCTAAATGATCAGTTAGGAGCAATTATCTTGTTTTAGATTCTCACTTCGCTAACTGGAAACTTAACCTAACAATATTTCAATTTATCTTCAATCCTTCTTTCTGCCCTTTTTCTCTTGTTCATATATTTGGTAACTATTACAGTGGAATACAATATGTAGAATTAAAGTGTGCATCACAGGAGAATGGTGAATACTATAGACAATAGACAATAGGTGCAGGAGTAGGCCATTCTGCCCTTCGAGCCAGCACTGCCATTCACTGTGATCATGGCTGATCATCCACAATCAGTATCCCATTCCTGCCTTCTCCCCATATCCCTTGACTCTGCTATCTTTAAGAGCTCTATCTAACTCTCTCTTGAAAGCATCCAGAGAATTTGCCTCCACTGCTTTCTGAGGCAGAGAATTCACAGATTCACAACTCTCTGGGTGAAAAGGTTTTTCCTCATCTCGTTCTAAATGGCTTACCCCTTATTCTTAAACTGTGGCCTCTGGTTCTGGACTCCCCAACATCGGAACATGTTTCCTGTCTCTAGGAATGGATTATTATCCCTTTATAATCTTTTATGTTTCAATAAGGATTCCCTCTCATCCTTCTAAATTCCAGTGTATACAAGCCCAGTCGCTCCATTCTTTCAACATATGACAGTCTTGCCATCCGGGAATTAACCTCGTGAACCTACATATAATTTTGGAATACATTTTGGAAGAAAGGGTTAGTACAGATTTAGATACCAGTTATTGATGGATGTGGCAAAAGGGAGGCAAGAGAATGGAAATACTTCAAAATCAGTCAGACCCCTTTGCCCCAGAATGGAAGTATCAAATACTAGAGGGCATAGATTGAAGGTGAGAGAGGCAAAGTTTAAAGGAGATGCACAGGGCAGGTTATTTATTGACACAGAGGGTGGTGGGTGCCTGGGACGTGCTGCCAGAGGTGGTGGTGGAGGCAGAGATATGATAGTGGCATTTAATAGATTATTTGGATAGGCTCATGGATATGCAAAGATAGAGGGATATGGATTACGTGCAGGCAGATAATGATGAATGAATGAATGAATGAATGAATGAATGAATGAATGAATACTTTGTCATATGTGACAAGGCACTGAAATTCCTTTGCTTGCGTACCCAAGATATGCAAATAGTCGCCCATAAAGGACGCTTACAAAGTTACAAAGTATCTGCACCAGGTCCCCCTGTGTTCTCCCCCCTCTCACCTCCTCACGGCAGTCCCCCCCCCATGACGGGTCCCCATTGTCCATTGTTCTTCCTCCTCCTCAGGGCGGTCCCCCCCAAACAGGGTCCCCATTGTTCTTCCTCCCTCCCCTCCTCACGGCAGTCCCCCCCATGCCGGTCCTCCATTGTCCATTGTTCTTCCTCCTCCCTCAGGGCGGTCCCCCAAACAGGGTCCCCATTGTTCTTCCTCCCTCCCCTCCTCATGGCAGTCCCCCCCATGCCGGGTCCTCCATTGTCCATTGTTCTTCCCACCCCCCCCCTCATGGCCGTCCTCCCAAACAGGGTCCCCATTGTTCTTCTCCCTCGCACCCCACCCCCCTCATGGCGGTCCCCCCACGCCGGGTCCTCCTTTGTTCCTTCCTGAGTTGCTCCTGGCAGTTGTTTTGGTACAGTCACTGTGGGCTGAAGGGCCTTTTCCAGCACTGTGCAGTGCTATAAACACGTCCACATCTCAGCAGTTACATGCACTGTCAGCTATTCCATCTACACAGCTACATCTTCCAAACACATTGAGCAACGCTTCATGGATTTGCAGTATCATTGCAAAGGTGCCTGATCCATCAGCAATTATAATCGTTTCAGAAGCGGAGGATTCCTGTGTCATCCCAGTGGAAGAGATTTGCTGAGGCTTTGACAATGATGAGCTGAAACAATCAACAATGATGATATATTTCCACTTCCCCCTCATCCCACACTCTTCCCTGCTGTAAATGCACTCTCATACCTTATTATTACTGATGGAGTTTTTCCAATTCTACTGCAATTTGTAGAAAGCTGTGTTTAATAAAAAAAATGATTAAAAAGATGAAGTGAGCATATAATACTTATAACAGTAGTGCTCAATTAATAAGCGTTAATTTAATTATTAAAAATTGCATTTTTCGGGCATCAAAGTAGAGAATGAAAAACATTTTGAATCATTTCAACATTTGTTGAAATGCTAAATCCAAATTACTATGATGTATTCAGCATTTATCTTTAGAATGCTAAGTTTTCAGTCAAATGTGGCTTGGACATGAGTCAGGCATTTGCAGAACTATTGGGAATGCTTCGATTATCTCTGAACTAAACTAAATTAAACAACTCAACAATTTAAATCTGTAATAGAGGTCAAAGTATTGGGAGTTTGATTTAAAAAAAACATTTCATCATAACATAGGTTTTAATGTTCCAGGCAAATGCAGTGATATTGTGTAGAAAAAATATACAAACACACCATGTGGCACGGTGGCGCAGCGGTAGAGTTGCTGCCTTAAAGCCCCTGTCTCACGGTGCGAGTTGACCCACGAGGTACCCCGAGTGAAAGACTCGTGGTTGTGTACGAGATTACAAGTGTATGATCAAGAGTGTAACCGAGTTCCCACGGGTATGACTAAGTTTGACGTTTACTTGTCATTTCTGCAATGTTCCAAGTTCGTCTCCCGAGTTACCAAGTTGCTGCCCCGTTAATCTTGAGCCAACAATGTCTACCGACGTGTTGAAAAATCATCACATGAGCGCAGTATATATTACAGAGAGTTGCAAATGTAGTGCAGAATATTACACAGGCCAGCTTTCCCCCTATCAAGTCAATCTACACTTCGCCCTGCTTCGGGAAGCAGCCAACTTAACCAAGGACCATTCACACCTCGGCCATTCCTTCCTCTCCTTTCACCCCGTGAGCAGATAATACAAACGCTCACATACATGTACTACCAGATTCAGGGACAGCTCCTTCCTCACTGTCATTAGATTGTTGAAACGGAAGTTCTTCGGTGTCTGAAGAAGGGTCTCATCCCGAAACGTCACCCATTCCTTCTCTCCAGAGATGCTGCCTGTCTCGCTGAGTTGCTCCAGCATTTTGTGTCTATCTTCTCATAACTGAAGTCCTGATCTCCTGATATACCCCATTACAGCTCTTGGACAAAAAAACTCGACACTTTTTTGCGTTGTAACTATAAGGGTGTAACGTTGTGACAATGTATTCTGCACGCTGGTATTTTTTCTCTTTGCGCTAGCTATTTATTGCAATTATGTACGGCTTTAATTCATAACTCGCAAGCAGAGCTTTTCACTGCAGTTTCGTTCAGGTGACAAAATAACCCAATATCAATACCATGTCCGCCTCATCCCAGTTTATGGGGGATGGGGGGGGGGGGGGGGGGGGGGGGTAGGGTCATGATATGAATCTGTGACTGTAGTATTTCTCTGCCAAGTTGTAAAACTCCAGCCGGGATACCGTC